>CM042889.1:6582996-7267142 GCA_023653495.1 Melastoma candidum | reverse complement strand
GGCTTCTGGAAAGCCACGGGGAGAGACAAGGCTGTGGTATCAGGAAACAAGCTGATCGGCATGAGGAAGACCCTGGTGTTTTACAGCGGACGCGCGCCCAATGGTCGTAAAACCGACTGGATCGTGCATGAGTACCGTCTCCAATCGTCCGAGCATGCATCCCCGCAGGCAAGTCAGTATGATTCCATCAAGTCTTGCTTAGGCCCCATTCAAATCTAGGATCTGCACAAAAACTTTGTAGATTTTGTAACAGAATGGTTCTCGGCCGTCCATCGTCACAGGATGAAGGATGGGTGGTTTGCAGGGCGTTCAAGAAGCCGAGCCCGAACCAGAGACCCGGGTACGAAGCTTGGAATCATGCTTATTACCCAAGGGACCAGCCAGGCAGTAGTATATGCAATCTCAGGCTACAATCATCCTTCTGTCATTCGATCCTGGATTTGGCCAAGCCTCTCTGCCACAGCCAAGCAGGTGAAACCTCAGCGAATCATCAACTTCGCGCTGACCACAGCAACATCTCACAAGACCATGAGCTCCTATTCTCAGATCATCAACATCTCCCGCTAACAGAAGTGCTTCCACGGCTGGACAGTCCTCTCTCGGCTGCTTGCAACGACGAAGACTGCTATGACAATGGAGGTGGACACAACATCAGCAACATCAATGGCCTCGTATTCTTCCTAGACTCCTAGATATGGGAATTTCGGACCATGTCTCAACTTAGAACCACTCAATGCCCCACTCACTAGATCTATCTCACCATTTAATCGTTTCCTTTGTCATGTTGTAATAAAAGTACATGTCCCATGTAACCCTCAAAGACAAAACATCTTAGGATTCAATAGTTTACTTGCTTTGCCTCTCCTGATTGATGAGGACATTTTCAGATAGTTTTGAGAACTCAATCGCTAAAACGATTTCTCTGTTGTTTTAAGTTCCCTTGTTACTTAGTTGGTGGGATGTTCACTGAGGAAACCAAACTCAATCATGATATGAAGAACAGGTTTCTGTACTTCCACCTGTACTTCCACCTCAATCATGGCCTAAAAAATGGATTAACTTCATTTTTTAATTCAAATTGAATTGGCATAAACTTTTTGTTAATTAAAGAAAGAAGGGGAATGGGGTCCAAAGGGACATGAGAAAACGAGCATCTGGGTGGCATCTTTTTCTCGTCTCTTCATGAAATATCCCAAGATCGGAGTCAAAGATCGAATTGCAAAAAGATGCGAGCTTGCTGATTCCCATTGATTTAGGGCTCTCTATTTCACCGACCCAGATCGTAAAATCGAGTGATGGATCGTCGATCGTGAGGAGGAAGGAAGAGATAAAAGGGGGATTGGTGTTCTTGTTTTTTTTGGGGAGTTCTTTTTCCCATTCATGGCTGCGCCGAGGAGCGTGGTGATCGACGTTGGGAAGCTTCCGTGGGGCGTGGAAGACGAAGAGGGAAGCGCCAAGGAGGAGGACGACGCCAAGAAATCGAGGCTCGATCGGTTCCCGTTGTCCCGGGGAGAAATGGGGTTGTTCTTTGGGGTTTTCTTGTTCTTCGTCGTGGGGTTGTTGTGCGTTTACAGGACGATGCCCGCCGCTCAGTATGGGAAGATCAAGCTGCCCAGGAACCTCTCCGATCTTCGTCTCCTCAAGTAAGGCCTGTGGAGAAGGATGCTTTCTTGATTTTATATTTGTGCTTGCTGGATTAATGGTGCTAAGGGGATTAATGGCAATGTTTGGGAGGAAGTCCCAGTTACTTGTTGGTGAGGGCGGAGGATGATGTTTAGCCTTAGCCGGTTCTTGTAGGACGGGTTGCCATTGGAACTGGAAGTACTGGTCACTGGTCTTTGGTTGAATTAGATCGTGGAACTTAGATTAGGGTGTATTGATTGACCTTAGTGGTGAATGTCGGCTCATCTCATGGAAGCATGATGTATACGGGAGTACAGAATGAGAAACTGATTCACCTTTTGTTTGCGTCTTGGAGAGCTAGTCCTTCCATGGTTCAAACAAGCACTAGTTGCGTTGCTTTGGAGAGCAATCCAGTCTTTGGTTTTCTGCTATATGTCGTATGCTAAGGTCGTCCTCTTTTGTGGGAGATTAATGAGTTTGCATGGACAACTCTGTAAACTTATAACCCGTGTACTCATGAGCTCGTTTCTCTTGATTTGTGTTGATAAGTATCTGTTGGGATTTGCGCAGAGAGAATCTTGCAACATATGCTGAAGAACACCCAGTGCAATTTCTAATAGGTTACTGCTCCACATATATATTCATGCAAACTTTTATGATCCCTGGGACTATTTTCATGTCGCTTCTTGCCGGTGCTCTCTATGGTGTTGTGAGAGGCGTCATATTGGTTGTGTTCAATGCAACCGCTGGAGCATCGTCCTGCTATTTCTTGTCAAGATTGATAGGCAGGCCACTAGTGACGTGGATGTGGCCTGAAAAGTTGTGTTTTTTTCAGGGAGAGGTACCAATGCTTTCTGATTATTTGTGGTAGGCTAATTCAAGCACCTTCATGTCCCTGCCCTATCAGGACAAAAGACTGATTCTGGTTCTTTAACTTATCTTCTCTAATACAGATAGCGAAACGCCGGGAGAAGTTGCTGAATTATATGTTGTTTTTGAGGATAACACCATCACTGCCCAATCTTTTCATCAATTTGGCTTCTCCAATTGTCGATATACCTTTTCACATTTTCTTTCTGGCAACCCTCATTGGTCTTTTTCCAGCCTCATTGATAACTGTTAAGGTAAACCTCACTCAAAGTAGTTTGCTGCTTGTGATCTTATTTTCAGTAGTTCGAGCTTTTTAAAGATTTGTATACTGTTCCATCCGGTTTCCGCATCATTCATGGACTGCACAATTGGCTGAGCTACTTTGGCTGTTTACATGAAGGGGAGATACATTAGAGAAATCCTCATAGGATGCATTTGTGCATTAACTGAAAAACTGTTGTTCATATCCAACTTAAAGGAAGAATTTTTGTGGGGCACAATCTGATCGTTTGCTTCTTTTAGGCAGGACTTGCTCTTGGAGATTTGAAGTCGGTGAGGGATCTATACGATGCGAAAACTCTGTTTGTGCTGTTTTTAATTGGGATGCTCATTATAATCCCCACCCTTGTCAAGCGGAAGCGAACCATCGAATGATGACACCCTAGACAGGCATCAGAATCCGTCCTGGACAAAGTTGACGTATCTGAGCACCTCAAAGTTAATCTAATACATCGAGGTGATGGGGACACATGTTGATCCCTTTGTCACAACTTAGCTATAATCTACCGTTTGGAGAATCATTCTTTTGTAGCTTCTTCAATTTTGCAAAACTCCAATTTATGGAATGTCTCCAAAGAGACGTGACTACTACAGAATAGGTATACATGCAGATAGAAGTTTAGAATTTTTGGGACCAGTTAGTACAGCTGTGTTTCCAATATCAAACATACAAATGAGCTTAGTGAATTGAGTGATGCTCCTTACTATATTTTGTTTCAAGTGGATTTTCTTGTAATATGCCTTTTTATTTTACTGTGCGTGTCCTTCATATACTTTACAATCACGGTAATAATAATGACACTGCTGCTAATGTAAAGCTAAAACCATTTGAACATCACTCCATTTGTAAGGGGCATCCAGACTCCAGTTTATCCTCCTTGATACAAAAAGTCAATTTGCCAGAAATCGTAAAAGAACATCATGAGCACTAACATTTCCTTGAAAACTTCTAAGCCGCTGCTTCAGCAAGGCCTACTGATTCAAGGGTAACTGCTGGATAGTCTTCATAGCCAGTGATGCCAGTTATCCTAATTCTTGTGTTTGGCTGGACAGCATCAACATTGAGTGCATCAGGGTGTTTTCAGCAACTATTGAGGCAATGGAAACCTTGCTCGGCAAAAGAATGCACATAAACTAGCCCATGACTCTATTATTCACTATCTTATTAAGCTAAAACAAGCATGGCGCCAAGAGGGCGATTATCCTTCTAACAACATTGCGTTCCACTTAAAACAGGGTTAAAATATCAGAACAATTATGCATTTGAAGCAAAGCATAACCAAATGAAGAAATCCACAGCAGAACAAAATTCCAATTGCAAAACTTAGCATACCTGCCGATGGCCGATGTTTCTTCTGTACTTCTTTTTCTTTTTGTACTTGAAGATAGTTACTTTTTTATCCAAGCCCTGTAGGAGAGTATGCTATTCACAATGCAGATCTGCGTACAACAAATAGGTATATTTACATGTAAAGAGATAAATGACCTGCTCTTCCACAATTGCATGCACTGCTGCATTAGTCACAACCGGCCTTCCGATATAAGTAGATGTTCTGGCGCCTACAAGAAGCACTTTGTTCAAGATAATCTGCTCCAAACAACACAGAGCCAACTGTTAGAACAAGTCAAAACCAGTTCACACATTAGGTGTTCAGAAAGTGTTGTTCAGCCTATTCAAAAGGAACTGTGACAACCATGGTAGGTTCCAGTCATTATGTATAGCAATGCCTTAACAACACTATGTCAAAGCATGCATATCATTGATTCATCCAGATGTTTGAGCTTGATTTACACATCTTTGGATATTGTGCTCCCATCTTAGAACAAACCCAAAATTCAACAGTGTGCATATTTCCCTATTCGTGCTTTGAGTTATTAATTCTACGAGCATTTTTCCGATGTCAATTTGGCTGCACCCGGCTAAAATGAACAGAAGCCTTAACTGGTGGTGGATGACCAATCTCCATTTTCCATTTCTCTCTGGTGAGCGTAGGTAAACGAGATGTGGATCACGACAAGGGTTATAGATAAGTGCTCAAGAAACAACTCATCTAATTAATGATCTAAGTTTGATATTCCGTCAAAGGAGAGAGAATTCCACACCAAGCCCAGAATTCACATTATGCCATTTCTTCAAAACACAACGAGAAACAAAAGAAATAACAATTCCATGAGCAATTCAATTTACCTTATCATTGGCATTTGCCCCTTTAAGCCTCTGGGTAGTAATATGCCTCCCAGGAATCACAATGTACTGCCTTGAACCCACCTGCGAACACACAAATAGATCACACCACCGTCTCGAAACCCCAAAAGAGACAAACACCACAAACTAGACAAAGCCTAACTATGACAACTGCGAATATCTCCTCGCGTTTCGGGGTCGGGGCCGGCGATTCCTCGGCAGAAGCCTCCGGTTCTGAAGGAGCCTCCGCCTCCACCTCCAGCTCCGCCTCCGCGGCCGCTCCTACCGGGGGAGCTTCCGGGTCGAACTCAATGACGGAGGAAGACGCTCTGAGCGGCCGCAGGCATGGTTTCTTCGCGGAAGAGAGAGAGGGGAGCTTAGGGAGAGAAATGAGGGAGCTTTGAGCTCCGGGCACCGAGAGGCGGCACTGAGAAGAGAAGGAAGGGCAAATAGAAAGCGTTGCAGAGGAAGCAATGGCTGTTACGGCCATGGCTGAGGAAAGGCGAATCACGCGGACATCGGGGAGTCAGTTGGTTTCCTCCGACGAAGGAAGGAAAGTGGGGGCAGAGCTTTTATCCAAAACTCCCATCCGATCCGTGTTGTCTCCCTATTCGGACAGAAACGGACCAGATGACCGACCCGACCCCAACCCACTTCAGTTTCTTACATTATATCCTCTCCTTTTCAAATTTTCATGTTGTTGGATTTCATCACTAAGTGCAATGAAACTCGTCTGCATATTTTGATCCTACTGAGTTGTAGCAACTAATTCCTGAAGTGGACAGGATTAGATCAAACGAGTCCAAAAGGGTTACAAGATTGTTGGCAGCTGATGTTACATATCCGTTGGTAAAACCAATAACTCTAAAACTGGGGTGAATCAACAGACACTGCCATCATCGGTTCAGGATGAAGAATCCTTTACCCCGAGAGCGTCGGCTAGGTTAAAGTTCAGGTTGCCTCTCATGGTCGCGGTTCTCCCCACTCCGGCCCCCTGCCTCATCATCGCCACAAACTCCCCGTAATCTATCCTTCCGTCCTGCAGAAAAGGCCATCGTTACTGGTAAATGTAGAACTGCCATGGCTCAGAACTTGTTTATGGTTTAGGAAACAACGCAGGTAACCATGTCACGCTAAACAAAGACGCTCACATTGTCTTGGTCTATTTCTTTTATGATATCCTCGAGATGGACGTCTCCAAGGCCGAAATCTTTACAGGCTTGCTGGATTTCATCGGTGGTGATATAACCGCTGCCGTCCTTGTCAAAGTAAGAGAAAGCTGCTACAAGGTTCTCCTCCCTTTCCATCTTGTTTAGATGCAAAGTAGCAGCGAGGAATTCCCCGTAGTCAATCGTACCGCTATTATCAATGTCAGCCTATCAAGAAACAATTGACGAGTTATCATAAAGCATCAGGTGCTCTCCCAGATAATTCAGGATAACATCACCCAATTGCTTACAGCATCCATAAGATCCTTTATCTCGGACTCCATGAGCTGAGATCCAACTTTTCTCAATCCCTCCTTTAGTTCTTCAAATGTTATGCTACCACTATTGTCCGTGTCTATCATTTTAAACAATTCTTTTAGACCCCCAATTTCTTCCTCGGAGAGTTGCTCTGCAATTACCTGAAGATAAACAGGATTTGGCAAAGCATGATGAGTGAAATGTGCCTGAAAATGGCCATCGTTCAGGGAAGACTTGCGTAAGCACTCGATAGAAAGGAGTATTTACTTGAAACTAGATGGGAGCTAATCGTAAAAGAGATTAATGCAAAGACAACAATGTTACAACTTACATGAAAGAAATCACTTTTTTCTGCTCACAATAATCAGGGTATGATATTAATCACCAAAGGAATCA
Source organism: Melastoma candidum (assembly GCA_023653495.1). NCBI lineage: Eukaryota > Viridiplantae > Streptophyta > Magnoliopsida > Myrtales > Melastomataceae > Melastoma > Melastoma candidum. The sequence continues at coordinate 7,260,323 of CM042889.1, read as the reverse complement.
GTTAAAATATCAGTGACATATTTTAAAGTCAGCATGGCATACTGATTCAGAAATATCAATTAATTCCCCTTAGCCACATTGTTATTTCCAGACAGAATTGATGTTAAGTTGAAGAACAGTCTCCTGGAAAATCCAATGGACAGAGAACATTAACGACGGGAAGAAAGGATAAAGCAGGGGACATACACGTAAGGCCATCTTTTTCAGTTTATTCATCGCTGAGAACTGCTTTAGGCGTGTTAGGACTGCTGAATCCAAAGGTTTGTCAGGAGCAACTCTATCATCAACAATCCAAGGGTGACCTGAAATTGAAAACATCAGTTGCAAACAGAACACTTGGACCAGCTGAATCCTGAGGATTCATGGTGGATCACCTGCCCTTCCCACCAAGACACATAAAAGTCGAAAAGATCAACACAAAATGATTCAATGCGTCTGAATATAAAAGACCACATTTCAGATTAAGTTGCGTCCGAAACATCTCTGACGGCAGCAATTACTAAAAATTGCATAGTGAATAGAAAACGAACTGCTTAACATTCTCCATGAGAGGAGAAAACTTACATAGAACTTCGTGGGCAGTAAATCTCTTTCTAGGGTCTCTTTCCAGCATTTTCTTTATAAGATCCTTGGCACTGTCTGAGATGCTTGGCCATGGATCAGAGACAAAATCCAATTTTCCTTGCAATATTTGTCTGAAGATCCCCAATTCACTTTCTGCATTTATCAAGAGAAAGTAGTATTGTTTGATCATCGAAGAACAGAGAAGCATTAGGACAGTGACCTAGTCGATCCCGTAATTACCTGCCCAGAAAGGAGGAACACCACTGAGTAGAATATATAGGATGACACCTGCACTCCACACATCGACTTCCGGTCCATAATGCTTGCGCAGCACCTCAGGTGCAACGTAGTACGGGCTTCCAACAACATCTGAAAAAAACTCTCCTGGAAGCAAATGAAAAAAGTAATTTTAAGATCAATACTTGCAATAGATCTGATCATTTTTCTTCCTATATTAGGATGCAGAGGCATGAAGGAAGATAACCATATTCGTTTCGTCCACGACCATTGTATGAGTCAATATATCCAAGAGAAGAAGACTTGCATTTTGCATTGGAAACAGAAAGCCAGGAAATTTCTATTTTTGCATGGAGAAACATCCCATTCAGGCTTGCGTAACCTAAAAACAAAGCTGACAATGATTCTTTTGCAGCATTTTCATTAATGGAAGGATCTGAAATTGTCGGACCAACCCTCTCTACAATTAGAATAATTCACAAGGTTACCCAAAATTAAATACAACAACATTATCCTACGCACAGGCCACATCAAGTTCAATCTAGCGGCATGGTTTTCTGCCAGAAACTATGTGATGAGAAAGATTACCAACAATCAATCTCGTGATAGAGCAACCTTAACATATAAGCCTATCGAGATCCTAGGTGCTAAGTCGTATCGCCACCTCAACTGCTCATTTTGATAACTATCTTCAACCAAAAGTGACTGCCCTCATCATAAGCGCCAGTATCAAACTCTACAAGTCTAACCGGGGATCAATGCTTACAAAGATCATAGGATGATTTGAACTTTTTGCGAGACATTATCAATGAGATACGGAGCAACAACACATCCTAAGGGTGTAATATCATGGATAAGTGAATAAATGGCCGATGAAAACTCACCAGGCTTGTAGAACATGGACAATCCAAAATCAGTGGCCTTAAGCCTCGCCTCCTCATCCTTACTCTTGAACAAGAAATTCTCAGGCTTCAAATCCCTATGCATTACCCCCAAGGAATGACACCCTTCGACGACCCCGACAATCGTCTTGATCAACTTAGCAGCCTCCCTCTCGCTGAAATAACCCTTCTGAATGATCCTATCGAACAACTCCCCGCCCTCGCAGACCTCCATGACAATGTGGACAAACATATTGTCCTCGTAAGTCCCCTTTATCTGAACAACATTCGGGTGCTCGGACAGGTGATGCATGATCTGGATTTCACGCCAGACGTCATCGTAGTCCTCCTGGCAAAGGAGCTTCCTCTTGGGGATCGACTTGCAGGCAAAGATGGATGAAGTCGCCTTCTGGGTGCAGAGGTAGGTCGTACCGAACTGGCCCTGCCCGAGTTTCTTACCGAGGGTGTAGTGATCCCTCAACCGAGGGGTCTGGTAAGGCAGCACTGTCGTGGCTGGCTTCGACGACGACGACGTTTGGTGCTTCTTCATTGGACGAGGATTACATCCAGGGTAGTCTATCCGACGGAGAGGATCGAGCTCGAAAAGGGTTCAAACTTTTCGGCCCCGATGATTGTTTCAGGAAAAAAGGCGAAAAGGGTTCGATCGGGGAATGAATCCGGTGGATGGGATATTCTGGGATGGAGCGATCGAGCTCAAAGGTGGATGCTTTCTCCGATTTTCGATCTGGGGGAATGGCCAGAAAGCAGGTTGCAGGTTAGATTCTGGTCCCTTGTCTCCCGGGGGATAATTTAGACAAGACACGAACCACCGACCATGTAATGAATTAAACTAATAAGTATGATCGCATTCGTCTGCGATTAAAGTCAGAACGAACATATTCAGATGGGGGGACGAATGATGAACCATCAACATGTCATCTCTCCCCCCCCCCCCCCCCCCCCCCTCCTATCTACCAAAGATTTGTCCCGGTCTTCACTTTCCCCCCCTCCTATCTACCAAGGATTTGTCCCGGTCTTTACTCCCCTTACGTGCATGGGACGGAGACTCCTTCTCGGGCGTGGCGAGGCTTGCCCTTAACGTCGAGATCGATGCTCATCGCTATGTAATCGGAAAAATACAATAAGCAACTACGCCGGGTTAGTCCAATTGGTAAGGAGCTTGAATTCGCTTAAGAAGATCTCGAGTTCGAAACCTACCGTACGCAGTCACGCTCGTTGAAAGACTTACCCACTATGACCAGGTGTCCTACCCGGGTCTAGTCCGAATTAGTCGGAGCGAAGCTTCGAAAACCAAACGAGCAACCAAAAGAAAAACTATCATTGTATACATAATCTGAAAACGTAATAATCAACTGGAGAGAGGTCTTCATCGCGTGAAAAGAGTTGGTGTATGCAATGCCGTTTGACTACGATAGGGGTGATCACGTAGCGTAGCGATGACATGAAACTCATCCACACTTGCATGATGAAGGCAATTAAGTAAAGCAACCCACAGTTAGGGATGAAGTGTTCTAGTCTAGCGGAGTCCTCAATGAGATCCGGAATCTTCCCCACCCCTGTCGCATGTAGCCCTGATTGATAGACAATGTTATCAAGCGTAAACTCGACGATGATATAGGCCTCGTTATGCATTACTAGAATTGGTCCACAGATCACCAGGTTCATTCACAACACGATATATATAAAGCACTCATTCAGAGATGTCATATGCGTCTGTAGTTGCAGCTGCAGTTTGACACTAGAAACATATGCACACGCTTGACATTGCATGTAACCTAGTGAAGCGTTCCGGGTCTGGTGTGCAGTTGGTATTTCTGGTCAGGGAGAACTTGAAGGACACCCGGTTGTTCTGCAAAAGAAAGGAAGATGCGTTATAGCTCAAGAAGAACCAGGAGCTTGAGTAACTGCAAAAGCAACCAAAGGACTGCAAAAGCCATGGCTCTGTGGACTATATACGCCAACAACATGAGGAAATGAAAGGAAACTTGTCGATGGAGAACGTCATCGATAGCATCTCCAAGGTCTAGGACAAGGCAAAGGCTACAAAGGCTAAATATGTGGATAAAGCTGAATTACAGCAGCCGACCCTCTCTTCAATATTGTTATGATGTCAAAACTTTGGACCTTCGCCAACTTCAGATATAGCGACAACAAAAGCTGTACAGTTGTTCACTGCAATCATTCACGGCAAAAAGACTCACGAAAAAATCGAACCCAGCTGACGCGCCATCATCTTTCTGACCTCTTCAGGCCCTTGAGTTGAAATGGTATCACTACTCAGATTTATGAGTCATTGCCAATATCAGCAAAACTTTGAACATCGCTAGGAGCGGAACCAATAGCTGGATAAAAAATGACTTGGAATAGAACATGCCGTCACGGCAGCAATGAAAGCTAACCGACCGTCCTAAACCAACCTTGCAGACTAGCTCACATAAGCTTTCGATTCGTTCCACGACAGAGCCACACTTAGATCAATCTGAGCAATCAATCCAACTCCGAGCGCATGCTACTGATCACAAATCTAACCAAGTAGAAAGAGGGAAAGCAATTCAATTACTCGACAGTTCAGCGACTTGATCAGGGGTGAGTTTAGCAGAGAACCCACTGGCAGCATGCTTGTAGACGTACACCAGGGATTCCTTGGCCTTCTCCTCACTACAGCCAATCAGTTGAACGAAAATAAAACCTAACCCATCATCAGAAAACCCAACAAGAATCTGTCGGCTTCAATCGCATGGGTTGAAATCGAACCTGCCGAGGACGGAGGAGAGGGTGCGGAGGTGGACGGACTCGTGGTCGTCGCCCTCCGGCCTCTCCGTGTAAACGATGTGGACCGACGCAGATGATTCTTCCGCCATGGAGACAACGATCGACGACGAGACGAGGAAGATCAACGTCACCGACAAGAACAACTGCATCAGAAGCTGGGATCGCATCTGGGAATCGGACAAAGGGGTAAAGATTAGATTTTTGCTTGTTTTTCGTTTTTGTTCTCTCCTGTCCTTTCCTTTTTATGGACGAAACTCGAACGTTTCTTCTTACACATACATATGTCACGAGATTTTTTTTTTTTTTTAATTTAGAGGTCAGGGCAGTAGCACTGATAATTTGTCGATCCAAGTTTGAAAATCGAATCCGGATGTTGTCGAAAGGACGCGGGAAGCATGACAAATATTGCGAATGATGAAGCTAATCAGGTCACCGAGGCGATGCTGCTTGAGTCACCAACCCCGAGATCGCCAAAGCCGATGCTGCTCAGATCACCAGTGTTGATGAGGTAGCAGTAATCAAATTTGTTTGCAAGTTCTAATCAGTTGGAGTTGCTTGTTTATGAACAGAATTAGGGGGAAATCCGTCTATCTTCGCATTTGATGTCGAAGAATATGTTTCCTCCCCACGAGTTAGTGGTCGCAGACCTGGAAAAATGCGTGGATGAATTCTGCTCCAATCTCAAGAAGGTAATTCTTTGCTGAACTGGTGGCTGGGATTACTTCTCCGCATATTTTTGTTTTCTATTAATGCTTCGAGCGTTTGTTATTGTGGTAGGTTCTTGATATCGTGTATGAAGTATTCCAAGATTGTGAGATGGCTCCTCCTGCTTAACAGGGAAGACGTTGCGGGCCATGAAGGCTCAACTCGAAAGCGCAAAGAAAGACGATGAATCTTAGGACGGAGAATTGTGGACAATCATGAAGTGTGGCCGATGTAGTTAAAGGCTCAAGTATATGCAGAGAAGACAGACAGAGGAGGAAAGAAGAAATAAAAGGGCCCTTATATGATGAAGTAAAAGCTGCATTACAAGAGTCGTCCAATAGATGGGCCAGAGAAAGCCTCATACGTTTACAAAAGTTTAATATGAAGGGCATAATAGTAATAGCTGATTCAGTTAGTTTGTTGGTGTGATTGCTGTACATAGAACGCAGACAGAAGGAGAAATGGTATTCTGTTCTGTGGGTTTCTGGGATTGTAATGGAAATGGTGGAATGAAGAAAGGTGTTTCCTCGTCGCCTGTCTGAACCTTCATGGTATCAGAGCGCGGCCAGACGCCGGAGGTAAGGCAGTGACGACGGGATGGCGCTGGAGTTGGTAGATAGCCCGCAGTCGCCCTTTTTCATCAGTTCCACAGATCTCCAGGTCGTGAGCATCGTGACGCCTGAGCTGACGGAAGGGAACTACCCATCTTGGAAGAGATCGGTCGAGCTTGCGCTGTCGATCAAGAACAAATTAGGCTTCGTTGATGGAACCATAGAAAAGCCTGCAGTGACCAGTGTTGTTTTTTCAGCTTGGGTGCGGTGCGACAATCTGGTAAAGGCATGGCTGCAGAAATCCGTCTCAGCTCCAATCGCGTCCACGATTTTCTACTTCAACTCGGCAAAAGAAATCTGGGAAGAACTGAGAGAAAGGTATGGGGAGCCGGATGATTCGAAGGTATGTCAACTACAATTGCAATATTATTCGCTGGTTCAAGGAACTAGGATAGTTGCAGCCTTTTACAATGAGATGCTTTCCATTATGAGAGAGTTAAGGATATATCGGCCCATACCTTGTTGCGAGTGCCGAAAGTGTGATTGTAACTGGGAACAAGATTATGTGAATCAACTGCAGAAAGACATGCTGTTTAAATTCTTGAATGGACTGAATAGGGAGTTTGAAGGGCTGAGAACCCAGATACTGTTGAGGAAGCCTCTTCCCACGTTGGGAGAAGCCTATAATATTGTCCAGCGAGAGGAATTGCAAAGGGCGTTAAGAACTGAAGATAAAATGCTGCTTGGACATCCAGTAGCGGCAGCAGCAGTCACGAAGTTAGGAGGTGATGCAGAAAAGGCAAAGGAATCAAGTCTGGTGAATTTTACTGGGAGGAGAAAATTCAACCCAGATATTGTTTGTGATAATTGTGGCAAGAAAGGACATGTTAAGAAAGAATGCTACTTCTTGGTGGATTTTCCATCTACTAGTCGAGGAGGTAGAGCACGAGGAAGAGGGATGATGAGGTTTCAAGGAGGAGATAATAGAAGGGCGATCAATTCTGCAAAAATTGGAGGAGGAACATCTAGTGTGCAGAATCTCTCAAACTTAAGTCTTTCAGAGACTCAGGTTCAGCGGCTGTTATCTTTTCTAAGTGTGGAAGACAACGGTCAATCTAATGCCCAAGGTTCATACAACCATTCTGGTCAGTCCTCTGCTTCTTCTGTTCCCTTCTCAGGTATCATCTCAACCTTGTCCTTTCATAACAAAGCCATTCGGGCAAACCTTCAAACCTGGATTCTAGATACTGGTGCTACAGATCATGTGGCCTCAAACCTTGCTTGTTTTACTGATTATAAAGCCTTGCAAACACCCTTAGGAATACATCTTCCAAACAACAGTATTGTTCAGGCCACTCATGTAGGAAGAGTACAGCTTACTCCAACTTTCTTTCTGGAGAATGTACTCTTTGTTCCAGATTTCCATTTCAACTTAATTTCGGCCAGTAAACTTACCAAACAACCTTATATATGTCTTATTCTATCACACGAATGTTGTTTTATTCAAGACTTACGCAATTGGATGACGATTGGACTTGCTAAGAGGAGAGGAGGTTTATATGTGACCGGGAAGATAACTGGAGACGACCAGACAGAGCCAAATCCAAGCATGCATCAGCAACATTTACAGTTACGTACTTCAGACACACTACATGCTTTCAACATAATTAGGCAATGCAGTAGCTTAGACAACTTTGATCTCTGGCATCTAAGACTAGGACATGTTGCACATAGCAAATTACCTTTTCTGAAATAGTTGGAACCAAACATTTCTATGCAACAGAACAATGCTTGTACTGCCTGTCATCAATCCAAACAAAAAAGGTTGGTTTTCCCAAATAGCAAGATACACAATACTGCGTGCTTTGATTTGATACATTGTGACATATGGGGCCCGTGTTCAATCACAGCATTAGGAGGATAAAGATTCTTCCTGACAATTGTTGATGATTTCACGAGGGTCACCTGGGTGTTTCTGATGCAAACAAAGGCTGAAGTAAGAACTCTGTTACAGGATTTCTATAGCTTTGTAGGAACTCAGTTTCAAACAAAGATTAAGGCAATTAGAAGTGATAATCGTAGTGAGTTTTTAATGACAGATTTTTATAAACAACACGGCATTCTTCCTCAAACCTCATGCGTTGAAACACCACAGCAAAATGTGTTGCTGAACGCAAACACCAACATTTATTAGAAGTCACTAGAGCACATCTTTTTCAAGCAAACTTACCTTTACATTTTTTGGGCTATGCTTTGTTGGCGGCCACTCATGTTATCAACAGGTTACCTAGCAAAATTCTGAAATACAAATCACCCTATGAAAGAATTTTTCTTAAAGGTCTTGTATATCAGAATTTAAGAGTTTTTGGTTCTCTATGCTTTGCCTGTACATGTGTGCATGACAGATAAAAATTAGATAAAAGAGCTCGTACTTGTGTCTTCTTGGGTTACCCAATGGGTACAAAAGGTTATTATTTATATGATTTGGACAAGCACACTGTATTTATCTCTCGAGATGTTGTTTTCCATGAGTCCATTTTTCCCTTCAAAATCCAGAATCCTGCACAACAGGTAGACAACTCTTTGGTCTTGCCACTGTTTTCAACAAGTTCTGCATTCCCTACATCTCTGCATGATCATGATAGTCAACATAATTCAGAACATACCACATTTGCCCCATTAAACATATCACACACAGAATCTGCATCTGCATCATCTCCACATACATCCATTTCTTCTGAACCCTTGCATACAGATAGCACGAGACCAAGAAAAGTTTCCAGTTATCTTCACGATTACCATCACAACCTCTCCTCACAAGAGTCAAGTCCTGAATAATCCGAATTGTTTAATAGGTCCACAAACTTCACTCAATGCTCCTCTTCCTCTATTTCTGTATCTTACCCAATTGAGCCATACATTTCGTATTCTAGACTGTCCAAACCTTATAGAACTTACATACTATCTCTGGAACAATACCCTGAACCTTGTGGCTATAGAGAGGCTGTTCAATTCCCACACTGGCAGGAAGCGATGGCTGCTGAGCTTCAGGCTCTGCAAGACAACAAGACTTGGGAGATCGTTCCACTACCCTCAGGCCAAATAGGCTGCAAGTGGGTATTTAAAACTAAGCTCCGGGCAGATGGTACAGTGGAGAGACACAAAGCAAGATTAGTGGCTAAGGGGTATACTCAAAGGGAAGGCTTTGATTTTCAAGAAACATTCAGCCCGGTTGCCAAATAAACCACCATTCGGGTTTTTCTTGCTCTTGCTTCTATGCAGAATTGGAGTTTGAGGCAATTTGACATCCACAATGCGTTTTTACATGGAGACTTGGTAGAAGAAGTGTATATGGACCTGCCGGAAGGTTTGGACATCCAGGGGGAGAAATCTAGTGGGAGGTCCGTTTGCAAGCTCAACAAGGCTTTGTATGGCCTAAAACAAGCCTCAAGACAATGGAATGAGAAGCTGTCTGCATGTCTATTGGCTGGTGGTTTCAGTCAGTCTAAATCTGACTACACTCTGTTTACTAAACAGGGGAAAGAAGGATTCATAGCGATTCTAGTCTATGTGGATGATATGGCAGCGGCGGCCTCATCCAATGGGCTAATTGATGAGCTCAAACACTATATGTCACAGCACTTTAAGGTGAGAGATTTGGGTGTCTTGAGGTATTTCCTGGGTTTGGAAATAGCGAGGAATAAGGAAGGACTTTTTATTTCTCAAAGAAGTTATGCACTTCGACTGTTAGAAGACGGGCAAATTAGCAGCAAAACCAAGTAATGTTCCTATGCTGCCTAATGTCAAACTGGGGAGAACGGAGGAGGAAGAAATCGTAGAAGCCAGTGCTTACAGGAGGATGGTTAGTAGGTTGATCTACCTGGGGATAACAAGACCAGACTTGGCTTTTTCGGTCCATACCTTAGCTCAATTTATGGACAAACCGTCGAAGAAACATTGGGATGCGGCCAGTCAGGTGCTTAGGTACCTAAAGACTACTCCAGGGAAAGGTCTGTTTTTCTCAAGCAGAGAGTCACCAAAGCTTGAAGTTTATTCAGACAGCGACTGGGGTGGTTGTGTAGACACACGGAAGTCGACCACAGGTCTGGCAATTTTTCTGGGAGCTTCGTTGGTGAGCTAGAAATCAAAGAGACAAATGACGGTGTCAAGGAGCTCGACAGAAGCCGAGTATAGAGCTATAGCGACAACAACAGCAGAGGTCCTGTGGTTGCTTGCGTTGTTAAAGGATTTCGGGTTGAATGCATAACTACCAGTGCCTCTCCATTGCGACAATAAGTCGGCAATATACATCAGCAAAAATCCAGTCTTCCATGAGCGTACAAAGCATCTGGAGCTGGATTTGCATTTTGTCAGAGAAAAACTTGAGCAGGGTGTAATCATTGTCCTGCATCTCAAGACCTACAACCAATTGGCGGACCTCTTCATGAATGCTTTACAACCTGGAAGACAGAACGAGCTTCTAAATAAGATGGGAATGATGGACATACATAATTCCCATCTTGAGGGGGAGTGTGGACAATCATGAAGTGTGGCCGATGTAGTTAGAGGCTCAAGTACATGCAGAGAAGACAGACAGAGGAGGAAAGAAGAAATGAAAGAGCCCTTATATGATGAAGTAAAAGCTACACTACAAGAGTCGTCCAATAGATGGGCTAGAGAAAGCCTCATACGTTTACAAAAGTTTAATATGAAGGGCATAATAGTAATAGCTGATTCAGTTAGTTTGTTGGTGTGATTGCTGTACATAGAACGCAGACAGAAAGAGAAATGGTATTCTGTTCTGTGGGTTTCTGGGATTGTAATGGAAATGGTGGAATAAAGAAAGGTGTTTCCTCGTCGCCTGTCTGAACCTTCAAGAATAAGTTTATTGACCTTTGCATCTTCATATCTTTATCGAGTTCATTTGTAGCTTCTCTGTGGTTTTTGGAGCTATTTTTGTGATTCGAATGAAAGAAGAAGGTTTAACCGTAATTACTCTTTTCATTTTTAGTTTGGAACTCATTGCTGAATGCATTTACAATTACTTCTTCTTTTGAAATGCATAAAAACGTTAGTTCAATCCCTCCCTGAATTCCCTAAGTTGTCTTGATCCGCCTCAGCGCGAGGTAAGCCAGTGCCCGGTACCCGAAAAACATTAGCAAGAGGGCGCCGACGCTCACTGCGGGTGGGATCTGCCCCATGACGTCTTGGTTGACGAATGTGCAGCTTGCGCTGCGGTGGTCAGTCATGTCATGGCAGCGCAATGCAGACGATATCCTCTGCCCGTCCCCGTACTGGATGTAGATCAAAAGCTTGTAGCAATAGAAGGTGGTGGAGACGTACTTCATCCATGCGAGACAGTATGGCACTTTGTGCACGTAGAAGCCGCCCGTCAACAGGAAAGCTAGCATCGTTACGGTAACAATCGTGGAAGCTTTCTTCGCGTCCATGATCGCCGCCCCCAGTGCCAACCCGAGCCCCTGGGACACAAGCACGTACCCCAGAAGGGCAAGTAGAGTCAAGAGGTACGCGCCCAAATCGGGCCTGAGTCCGGTCATCCAGTACATCAGGGTGAGGAAGAGTGTCGGGAGGACGAGTTCCATCGGCATGTCCCCGACAATCCGTGCCATGAAGTATGACGACAGGGAGTACATCCCCGATGCTCTTTCCTTGAGGAAGATGGCACGCTCCTGTGGGAAAGCAAAGACGGAGTTGAATGAAGGGAAGACTCCCCAGAAGATCGTGACGAAGAAGAGCAGCCCAAGCCTGTCTTGAACATCCACAAACTCCGAACGCCACCACATCACACTAGCCAACATGGCGGTCGCAATGACCTGAAACACCCGTAGTACGTTGAAGGCCTCGTGCCTTCTCTCCCTGAGGCTCCTCCGCATCAGAACCTTAAACTGATCGAACCAACCAGAGGTACCTCCGCCACAACTCTGGCTACCATTATTCCGCACAGAACGGGCATTATCGATCTGATTCGTTCTGCCCGAAAATGTCGAATCTTCCAACAACGACGCCTTTATCTTAGGTGCAAGCAAAGTGTGGTAGGACGATGCAAGAGACAGCTTAAGGTCAGGAGGATGATTCGTTTCGCTCGATCGGTCGAACTGATGAACGCCTGCAGCCATAAAAAACAACAGACATGAATCAGAACTGGACACTAGACAAAATGACCTTGTAATTTATCAGACATCGACGTCAGATATTAAGTCACTCACCACTGAACTAAACCTTTGTCGGAACAACCTATTTCATAGTTCATACCATCATCATCATCAAGTCCACCGAACCAAAAATCCCATTTACGCCACTTTGGTCCCAAATCACAGGAGATATACTTTGACCTTTTTCATTTGGTGGTGGTGGTGGCGTAAAATAATCCCAAAAAGAAAAAGGAAAAAGTGGCCTCCATTGATGCGAGCTTAGGATTGGTCCTCTTTGGTTAAAGTGGGTCACTCTCAAAATGCCAAAAAGGAATAAATTTGAGGCACTAAGGAATCCAACCAATATCAGAGGAGCAAATTTTTTATTCGGTCAACTATTTGCCCCCCCCCCCCCCCCCCCCCCCCCCCTCCCTCCCTCAAATATGAAAAACCAAAAATACCCAATTCCTCCTTTCGTATATATTAAAGAAAAAATGAGAAATATCCTTGAAAGAATAATAATTTAAGGATTAAACTAATCAGAGAAAATGGTGGGACAAATTCCCCCTCAACTATGATGGGGCAGGAGTCAAAATTCCCCAATTGGGACATGTCACAAGAACCACCTCCGTTTAATTTAGTAAGAAAATATTATTAGTTTTAAGAAAAATTTATAAAATACGATCTGAATTTCGTAAAATACGATTTTACCGTCGAAATAACGCGTTTAAATGTAAAAAAGGCGAGTTTTAAAACTCGCCTCACACCACTTAGCGAAATAGAGGTACATCTGGAGGCAAATTTAAAAAACGCACCCTTTAAAAATTGTAGAAGGAGTGGGTTCTGATAAATAAAAAAGAGATGGGTTTATCTCCCTATTCTTCTTACGCTTTCTCTCCCCCCACCCCTCTCTTTCCTTTTCCATTCCCCTGCCCCTCCCTCCTTCCCTTTCTACCCTATTCTTCTTACGTTTTTCCTTCTCCTCCCCCCTCTTTCCTTTTCCATACCCCTTTTTCCTTCTCCCCTCTTCCCCTTCTCACATGTCTTATGCTCATTAGCTCTTTCATATTCAAAGCTGGCATGAGACTATGTTTCAAAACCTATCTTTACTTATTTACATGGATGACGGTAAAAATCCGCTCACTTTGTATTTTAAGTGTCCATTTTTAAAAAGTGTACTTTCGATGATAAAATTATATTCTACGGAATTCGGACCATCTAAAAATTTTTAAAATCAACGGTATTTGGTAGAAAGCTCCACCTCCACGCACCTTTCCATCATGCCTAATGCTGAAAATTATGAAAAGTGGGAAACGTGACATCAAACCCAAATGAACACCCCCCCCCCCTCTTCCATTCCATTTTGATCTGTTATGACATTTGCCAAATGTTATGATCATTGTGGTATGATTTTGTCAGAACATGCGAAAGAGGCTGCTATTTTGTCCTAATTCAATGTTATTGCCATTATGAAGTATAAGAACAGATGTTACGGTGAAAAGGGCACGTACCATTTGCAAGATCGAGAAGGAAGTCGGCAGGGTTCATCGGGAAAGCGGGCGAGAACCCAACCGACTCGAAGTACTGGACCGCCTCCGAACTCCTCCCAAAGTACAAGCACTTCCCCTCGCTCAGCAACAGCACCTTGTCGAACATCTGGTACACCCGGCTTGATGGCTGGTGCACCGACAGGACTACTGTCCTTCCCTTATGAGCCACGGATCCCAGCGCCATCACTAGCCTGTATGCCGCAGTCGAGTCCAGCCCCGATGTTGGCTCGTCAAGAACGAGAAGGCTCGGGTTCATGAGCATCTCGTGGGCTATGCTGACCCGCTTCCTCTCCCCACCCGACACTCCCCTCACAAAGCTGTTCCCGATGATTGTGTCCTCGCACTTGCTTAGCCCGAGCTCCGAGATCACTGACTCCGCCACCGATACCTTCTCTTCCGTTGTCAGCTTCTGTGGCAGCCTGAGGAGCGCGCAGAACACGAGAGTCTCCCGCACGGTCAGATGCGGATACAGAACGTCGTCCTGAGCAACGAACCCTGTCCGCCGGAGGACGGACCTGCTGAGCTTCTTTCCATTTGCGAGGATTGTTCCCGTAAGGCCATTTCCTTGGTTGCCGAGCCTGCCAGCCAGAGCATTCAAGAGGGTAGATTTACCGCTCCCTGACGGGCCCAGGACAGCCAGGATCTCTCCAGGGGAGGCAGTTCCAGTTATCCCACTCAGGATCATGCGCTCCTGGACTGTCGGAATGGCTGTGGTGGTGGTGGGGGTTTGATCCGGTGGATTGGAGCTGTAGTTCAGGATCTGCTTGATGTTTCCCTTAACCGGCTTCTCGAAATTCTTCACCCGGTACGTCACTTCGACAAACTGCATGACAAACACGACATCTATCAACCTCCAAGACTTTCCCAACAAAGATCGAGCAACTTGTAGCGTATTTTTACGAGCTTCTCATCGACTCCCTAATTCCAAATACAAAACTCGTGCATGGAGACAACTGCATACTTTGAGAGCGATCGGGCAGCAGGACGACAAAAAGGTCTGAGGCGACGTCGAGTTGGACTGATCCGGGACCCCAGTCGAGTTCCCATAATTCTCTGCCATTGCACTCCCGTAGTTTCTTACAAGGAAAAACAACCACCTTAAAAGCCTCACTCCTCTACTATATGTAGCAGCTTATTAAAGAAAATAATGAGAACAAGAAGGGAAACAAGGGAAGTTGTGACAAAGTGGAAGACAGGAAGATGGAGAGTTGGAGAGGGAAGGGAGGAAGTATTTAATGGAGCGGTTCTTGGATGTGTCTGAAGGGATAGAAAAAGGGCTTCCGACGAATACAGATGGTTTGTGCTAGACACGTCATGGTGAAGCCACCCACACAGGGAAAGGGGGGAGAAAATAGTACAAACGAGCTTTTTGGGGGGCACGTGGCACGGGCAGTGAGCCGAGTGGGAGGAGACAGGTGTCACGTATCCAAGAGGTGATATGAAGTGGTTATTACATAAACTATATACATCACAAACCAAAGTTTGTGGGGGGGGGGGGGGGGGGGGTGGGAAGAGAAGTAGCAGGTCGTATGTGCAGTTCGGCTCAACACATTGTCGTGGTTGCCAATTCATCACAGGGGTTGCGGCAAACTCATGGTCAACCCTAAAAAAGGAAGCCTCCCCCCCTCCTCCCCAGTGGGATCATAACAATCAATCCGATCAACCCACATGAGATGTCCAAATACTATGTGGGTCTGTGTCTATCTTTCTTCTCTTTGGACAATTCTTTTCATGTGAACTTTCTGGTGATTGTGTGTTCTTTTGTGGGTAGTGGATATAATCATATGTGCGTTTTGTAGGTTTGACGAATGTGAAGATGGCACCTCCTCGGTGTCTCTCTTTTTCGTAAATGCAATTTTTTAGGTGTACGCCTGTGATTGGACCACATATATTCTAATCCCAAATATAAAAAACCTGATCTTTTCTTTTTATTCCTTTGAAAAAATGGACCTCCCCCAACATCAAAGCCTGTGTTGGCTTCTTCTTCTTCTTCTTCTTCTTCTTCTGTTGTGACTGACTTTCCCATTCATGGGATTCACGCACAGTTCTAAAATGCCATCACACCCGGAATCCCCTTTTTTTTCTCCTCTCCCCTTTCCTGATGAGATGCCCGGCAAACCCCACGCTGCTTTTTTTAATAAGCTCGCCAAAGAAAATTTGCCTTTGTACAGCTCGAGATGATGCCGGATTCCCAACTTCATTGCCCTTTTTTTGGTTTTTGATTTCTTTAAGGATTTTGATGTTGCATTAGTTTAAGCAAAGGGGATGAACGTCCCGGGATGTGATAATGTAATGCATGTATTCAATTAAAACATCGACACGTGATTCGAAACCACTAGCGTGGAGGAAGCCGTCCTTATCCCGGCCCAAACCTTCCGTGTCCTGGATCTAACGCGGATTCTCGACCGGCCTCTGTGGAATCAGACGCGCACTTTGGCGGGCTCTGGACCATTATGCTCGCACTAACTATGAACAGCAAAAAAGCAAAATATGAGGAGTAGTAGTTCGAGTTGAACTTGTGTAAATCCTACCTCTGTGGTTTATGCGCAACCCCTAGGGTTGCTTGGACTGCAAAAGCTCTAGTAAGTCAAATTTCATCACGAGCAACCGCCGCCCCCCGCGCCACTCTGCCCCCACCCTGAAAGTTTCCCGGAGAAGGCGCCACGTAGTTGTTGCGACAATTGAGTACTCGTTTGTTGACCACCCCAACTTGGGAGGATGGGAAATGCTCGACTTAGTAAACCTTTGCACAAGGCAACCGAGTGCTTTACTACTTATTGCGCACTAGTTTGATTGAAGAGAAAGTGGGGGCGAATTGGGCCGGGCTGGTCTACAAAATTACATGTTCCACCTTTTTTCTCTGATCAAAGGGGGTGGGGAAAGTCCCCCCCATTAAGAAAAACTTCACCAAAAGAGATTAATCAAGTTATCCGAATCGACCAATACTTGGTTTTTGATCTCAAGACCTTTGTTTGTGTGGCGTCGTACTGTCTGTTTGCACCTCGATGATCATCCATCTATCGAGACCCTCATAATGCAAATGGGGACCTTCCTTCGGGCAGTCCCACCAACCTTTTCATTCCTCTTGTAAGAGGAGGATAAACTACATTTGTAAGAAACCATCCCATCCCCCTACATTTGCAGGTATAATTAATTACTTCCATCCAAAAAAAGAGAGAGAGAGAGAGAGAGAAAGAATGGTATAAATAAAAACTTTAGGACCATATTATAAGTTCACACTTTTTTGTCTCCTGTCCTTCTCGTAGTAAAATAAACTGCAGTCACTTTGATGTGATTAAATACGTGAGTTAGTGTCACGAACCCCCCATGTGTGTGAGAGTATCATATCATATCATATTTCCCAAGTATCCTCCAAGTCTTCTCTCCATCCATCTTCTTTACATAAATCTCACGCTGTGCTGCCCAGGGGTTCGAATTCGTGTTACGTTTTTCAAGATGGAGGATTCCTCCTCTGTGAACATCAGACGCAGGTCAAGAGTTGTACCCAAGGAGCTCCACCACAACAACCGCAACCGCAACAACACCACCGCCAACCTTAAACCCCCCGGGCCTGTCCTAAAACCTCCAAATCCTTCCCCCTCCTCGTCCTCTTTGTCTTCCTCCTCCTCCTCCTCATCATCATCCTATTCTTCCGTGCTGCCCGACGAGGCATCCCTGCTGAGTGCGCCTCCGACGCCACTACGTTTCTCCGGGGTCCCGTTTTCCTGGGAGAAGACCCCCGGGATCCCGAAGAAGCAGTCTTCCTGCAGGAGGAAGGACAAGGAGTCTGCTGCTGCAGCCGCTGCTCTCCTCGGCCGGAGCCTCCTCCCACTCCCTCCCTCTGCGACCCCACCGACCTCGCGAAGGTACACAGGTGCCGCTGACGAGGCCAGTTTCAGGAAGAAGGTCCCCTTCCCCGGCACGCACTACCAATGGGATCCTTTCATGGCAGCTCTGGTCGTGTGCTCCAAGGAGGAAGGCCACGGGAATAACATCAAGGGCAATAACGACCGCAACCACGGGTTCAACCTATGGATAGGCAAGCGGGTTTCAAGGAGCATCACTGACCGGTTCGGCTTCATCGCCCTCTACGGTTCCTGCAAGAGGGCTGCCCCGATTTCGGAATCCATCATCTACCTCCCGAGGTCAAGCCCTTCCCCGTACATGGTAATGAACGGGAGGTCGCACTGAACAACGTTAACGCGCCGCGTCAGCTGATCGACCGGCCCCATATCGATGTCTTAAGTTAAATATTTTCTCGTTGTTGCACTTTTATGTCCTTCTTCGTGTCTTCTTGACTGGCTCATGTGAATGAAGCATGTGAGGGAAATGTTGGTCGTTAGTGTGTGTGTCTGTGTGTCAAATGGACGTTTTTACTACTTAAGACTGAAAAAGGACCAACCGAACATGTGGTAATGTGTAATAATAATAAAAAAAGTCGGGGTAATGTATAATTCCAAGATCTCAAGGGCAGATTATATATATATATATAAATGTACACATAACATGGCCACCCCACGGCTCTTTCTCCATTTTGTTTTCATTGTCGGATGATCCCAAAGGAAAGTGGGTGTTTAAATCAAAGGATGTACTATGACTACCCTCACCCTCTTTTATTACAAATTGGCGCGGAATCGAAGGAGGTGATCATGTGGTTGTCTGAGATATGGACACGAACCAACGAAAACACTCTGTTTATGACGACTGTTTATTGTAAGACGTGGTCCATGTGGTGGTGGTGGTGACTGATTTTGGGTAGCTCAAAAAGATTTAGTATTCGGGGGCAACCTCAACCTCAACATCTCTTTCTTTTGAAACTTTAGTGAGACACAGAGAATCGGACATTATTTAATAATACATTTTTTGATATCGAGATATGGATTTGGAGGGGTGGGGGGGTAGTTGAGCTACCATTTGTAGTTCCTTTTTTTTCTTTCTTACACAACATCTTTCGGTCACTAGCTAGCTACTAAGATAAGATCATACAAGTCACAAACACATAAAATAATATGTCAAATGTTTTTCTACTGCGTATCCAATCGAAGTCGCACCAATCACGGGGATATTAAAATGAAAAAGGCAGGTGATGGATAGCCTTAGTTAGCCATACACTAAACACCCATCGAAACCTAGCTTCGATTTATTATTATTATTTTTAATTAGTAAGGTTGGGGTGTCATTGTTTTCTAGTATCCTAAACGTCGGAACGTAATCATATTTGTCGGCAGATGATTTTCTTTTCTCCATATATTGGAAGCACAATCACTCCAATGGAAGGTGAAGGAGTGAGGGATCCGATGACATTAATATGGACTCCAAACAACAATGTGCAAACACTATGTTTTGAGTTCAGTTCAATTCAATTGGGGGGTATAAAATCTGGATTCGAACTGATAGAAAAAAGGGGCAGTGATTAAATGAGTTATCTCTGAGTTCAAAGACAATATTATGAGCAGAGGGTGTTGTTACTTAGAGACCCCTAATGTTTTTAGTAAAAATGATTGCTTGAGATGGAAGTCTCATGATTTGTAATGATGTTAACTTGTAAATGAAGCAAAAAGACATAGGAAAAGAACCACTAAAACCCAAAGTATGCGGGGTTGAATTTTCAAAACTCGAAGAAGTGGGGGAGGGGTTCGCCATCATCACTCCCCCAAGGAGGAAATTCTCATGTTGCTTACAAAGTTGAGATTGTATTATTTATTTTGTCTGCCGACGACGGCCGAGTGTCCCTTTTTTACAACCAACTTTCCCCCACATTTTCTGTGCTGAGATTTAAATAGGGGATTCGTGTCGCTTTTACTCTTTGAATTAGGCAAACAGTATATGTTTTTAATGGCCTTAATCAATGTGTGTTTTCTTTTTTGGTGGAGGGAGAATTAGGGTTAGGGTTAGATTCTTTGTATTTATTATCATCACCTTTGATGTTAATGTGTTGTTGACTCTCTTGTCAACTAGCTTTGTTTTTCAAGAAATTCGAAATTTACTAAATAATACTTATAATTCTATGTTAAAAATATCGGATTTATTTTATTATAGAATTCGGTGTTTCTAAACATAATTTATATAAAAGTAACTGAAAAAATTAATATTTCTAACACCGAATTATCTAATTTTTTTCGAATGAACTCGGAGTTAAAAACATACAATCATGTCCAAAGTTATTTTAAGACACGGCTATCTTATCAACGCCTGTTGTGTGCTCCTCCAAAGATTGGCAACTTTAGTTGCGTGCGGGGGTCATGTTATGATTAGATTAGTTGATTGGTTAGTGGAAGCCCGGAAATCAACTTCAAAGTCAATTTAGAATCATCGTTGTGGAGATTTCTTGTTAGCCTAGAGGCAGATGGTGTGTGTGACCCCCCCACCCCCACGTCGTCAAGTAATGATGTGATCTGGTTTAGACATTATGATTACTACGAAAGTAAGTTTATATATAAAGAGTTCAACAAAGCGTGAATCGTGTTTACAAAAGTCCACGACCGACACATCCCATGGGTTTCTTCAACTCCACTTAATCTCTGACAAACTCGTGTTATTGGAGGATTGTACGGATGAACAGTTCGTTTTAAAAAAAATTCGGCAAAAACGGCCGAAGTTTTGTAAATTAGTGAAATCCCGTCGATGGGGCGCGTTTTGAAACCGCGCCCCCGGGATAACAAAGAGGGCGGGTTTTGAGAACCCGCCCTCGGTGTAAAATGCAAGGGGGCGGGTTCCCAAAACCCGCCCCTATGGGCAGTGCACACATACCATGAAGGCGCGTTTTGAGAACCCGTCTTTCCATGAAGACGGGTTCTCAAAACGCGCCCCCCGGACACTTTGGAAATTTTTCAAGTGCACGGGGGGCTTCCTCTTAGTCCCAGAAGGGGCGGGTTTTGGGAACCCGCCCCTTTCCCATGTCCACCAGGGGCGGGTTTTGGGAACCCGCCCCTCTCTTACTTGAACAAGGGGCGGGTTTTGGGAACCCGCCCCTTTCCCATGTCCACCAAGGGCGGGTTTTGAAAACCCGCCCCCGCCCCGACTATGTTGCGCTCCAATTTGTTTTAGAAATGAACCATCCCTGTTCGTTACAACAATAGGAAACACTTCACAGCTAAAAAAATTCACTGATTTATATGTAAAACATCACTGAAATACATCCAAACATCAAAGTACATAATGGTTTACAAAAAACGATGACAGTTCTAATTCCCTCTACGTCTAGTCGATCTCCTCCTCGCATATTGTACGAGATCGGGACGCTGCTCCGATGAGTCGCCCGGGAATAGCTGTGTAACTTGAGATGGCTCTCCGAAATGGTCGTACCTGAAACGGTTATGTTAATTGAGTTTAACTATAACGAAACTTCGAAATTTTATTGAACTTACCCAAATTCTCCCGCTCCTTTAACCGGAGCTCCAGGAGTCGAACTCGACCCAACCTCAAAATGTGGCGTGCAGTACTCGTCATCCACATGAGTAATTTGTGATATGAGCATCCCTTCCCGCACTTCATGACCCTCCTCGTCAAATACGGGATCGTCATATGCTTCTGGCATGTCCACATCTCTGTCGAAGGGCTGTCCTTCATGTGGCATGTCCTCCTCGTCAATTGGCTCGAAGTGCTGTCCTCCTCCAGCATCGCCCTGGAACTCAAACGCCGGTTGGTCTTCCAAGCCGCCGGTTCGACCATATAGTCGAACCGGTCCGTACTCTCTGAGCATTTTCATGGAGTCATCGGCAAGAGAGACGAGATCCGGCTGGTCAGATTGTAGCTTGATCTTTCTAAAATTCTTCAGCTGTCACAGAGTAACGACGTGAATGAATATATGTTAAACAAGGAAAATCGAATAGAAATAAGTAATGTACTTACCATTTTCCCCAACATGGATCCTGTATGGGAAATATATTGCCGAGTATGATTCGCGTACCACTTGGAATATTTCTTCCGTGAATCCCACTCCAGCGGCACGACATAGTTGAGCCGATCTTCCCAGATATCCACAAATTGTCGGTGGATCTCCCTCCAGTTGTTCATATTCTTCCCGCGAAGATCAATGCGATGAAGAGCTTTGCTGGTGTCGCACTGATCGGGTACCAGCTGCAGATCGCCGAACTGACGGATTACTCTATCTGGGAAGTACCATTCCACAATGTAGAAGCATATCAGGGGTACACGGGCATGCCAAATCATCTGGCCGGACCGACAGTAAGCTGGAAGCATATTTATCAGCTGTTCAGGGTAGGGATGCCAAATGACCTGCATATATTCAATGAGAACGTTAAAGGGAGATATGACACAATCAAATGTAATTACTTTATGTGCTCGTTTCGCGAACCTGATCACTGCTTTGCCTGTCGAAGGCCTCTCTGTACGATGCAAGCACATGCGTCGCAACGGTGCGCACATCCTTCGCTACGGCCCAACGATAACTAAGAGGCATATCCTCTAGAAAAGGAGATCGACGTCTCAACGGCGCTACATGTGGGAATCTATCCCACGCCCAAATCTGTAGTAAAATGAGTGGGCCCTCGATCTGTGACGCCTTATGGTGAGACGCCTTGCACAAGCTCCTATATAACCAGGCTAGGCATGCACTACCCCAACTATACTGTCCCGTTTTCTCTAAATCAGCTAATAGTGGCAACCAGAATAGGTGTACTAAGTTGTCCGACTTAGTAGTGAACAACATACCACCTATAAGCTGAAGGATGTACGCCCTCGTGTACATCTGAACCACATCCTCAGTGGCATCTACTGGAATCTCAGAGAAATTTTGGGCCAACCAGCTAAGTCTAATACGACCCGACCTAATGTTATCTCCAGCAGGTACACGGCCTAACAACTCATGACACACCTCGACTGCCGATATCGAGGTGTCACCTATAACTGCAAATCCATCAACAGGCAATCCAAGCTGAATAGCAACATCCTGTAGGGTCACCGTCATCTCACCGTGCACCATGTGGAAGGTGTGCGTCTCCGGTCTCCACCGTTCCGTTAACGCAGTGATCAAAGCCCAATCCAGAGCGATAAATGGAAGCTTCGCCACTCCGTAGAATCCCGCCTGACGGAGATAGACATCCATACGTGGATCGCTAGCAAGTCCCTTTAGCGATTTCTCTACCCTACGGCATGTTAGAACATTGTTCTGCAAAGAGAATACGAATTATTAAACAATGTATGAATATATAATGATTTTAAAGTAAACAAATCGACTTACCATATTATATCCGGCTTCCCATACAGCCGTGGATCGATGCTCTCCTTGAGCATGAAGGATATCACTCTTCCTTGGCCCTGGACGCATTTCCTGTAAGCCAATTTAAGCAGATTTGGACTCCATAAGAATGTAACAGTAATAACATTTCAAATCGGAAGATAAAATACTTACAAATATTACGATTAGGACAACTACGTCGGTTATGACCTTCCTTTTTACATAATGAGCAACTAGTACTCCGAGATCGAACCCTAATATCCATCTCATTATGTATACGTGATGACCTTGGACGCCCACGTGGCCTGACCCTTGTCGGGTCAGGATTGACTATAGGGAAACGATATTCCGCCCAGTCTTCTTTGCAATCAAAAGAATGCCAACGTGAAGCATATACGGCCTTCTGACACTCGAATGAGTAGAATCGACTTATGACAGCCGTATGATCAATATGCAAGAATGCATAACATGCCAACGCATGAGAACAAGGTATGCGAAATATTTGCCACTTCTTACAGCTGCATTTACGATTTTGGAGAAATACATATTTCACACGATGTCTTCCTTTAGTCTTTACGTCAAATCTACCCTCTTGTCGATCGAGAAGAACGACTTCGAATCGTTTGCCTTTCTCCATGCCTTTGCATAACCTCGTTTGACAAACGTTAGTGAAACGTTCGCCAATTTGCAACGCAGAATCTGCATCATCTCGTCGAGATATCCAATATGAAACGCAATTATACCATACTTTTCTGACCAGAGCAGAAACCGGAAGATTTCTGGCACCTCTGATAACGGAGTTATAACTCTCGCTTAAATTCGTAGTCATAAGACCATATCTATAAAATCCATCTCCGCTCAAAGTCCATTGCTCTGCACTCATCTCTGCGAAAAATTCACCAGCTTCTGGCAATGTTTGAAACAAGCTTCTCATCATGTTGTTATACTTCAAAGTCATTGATTTCCTCCCTGCGGCTACCAACTTCCTCTTACATACTACATTTTTGTACCTCGTATTGAAATTACTTGCAACGTGTCTAAGACAAAAGCGCCAATGTGCAAACGGAGGAGTCCAACCAACCTCAGGATCATTCACGGCCGCTTGTATTCCAGAATGTCTATCGGAAATTAAACATACACCTCCTGTCCTACCACCGACAACATACCCCTTTAGACATCTTAAGAACCAACTCCATGAGTCGTAGCTTTCTTCATCAACCAAGGCAAAACCAAGCGGCACAATATGGTTCTCTCCGTCCATTGAACATGCAATTAACAATTTATGCTTGTACTTACCATATAGAAAAGTGCCATCAATGCTCACCACCGGCCGACAATGCATAAACGCTTGAATACACTGACCGAAAGCCCAAAACACTTTCTGAAAATAAAAATCCGTCACTTCCCCAACATTACAACATTCACCCCAATCAACAATTGTTCCGGGGTTGGCACTTCTAATTGCATTAAGAAGATGCGGCAACTCATTATAGGATTCATCCCAATCACCGTATTCAAGTGAAATTGCCTTCCTCTTCGCATCCCATACACGTCTCCTACTAACTTCGTACCCGAATCTCTCCTTTATTACATTCCGTAGGAACGAAACTTTCACTTCTGGAGATTCCTTAACAAAAATACGAAAGTATGGAGCCATGAAGTTACAATCAATCCGAGGATGATCTTGAGTAAGCACTGCATTTAAACATGTATGCGGCTCACCAACAATTGTTATTTCAAACTCATGATCACAAGAACGTTGCCTCCCACGTAATCTCCACTTGCAACCACCCCCACTCTCCGAACAGATAACGGCCCACTTAATCTTATCCGTCTCGATGATATCGTAATTGTAATGGTTCTTGATGCAGAATGTGTTCACCGTCTTAATGAGTTCCTTCTTATTTTTGAACCTCATTCCTTTACGAAATTCAACCACAGATTCAGCATCATCTGTAATCGTAACATCATCGTCCTCCTCCACAATCAGCTTCCCAGTATCAGCACTATCAAGATAGAAAGGTAGAGGTTTCTCCAACCGTCTTCTAGACGGACCAGCATCATTAATCCCTTCTTTATCGTTTTCCAAATCAACTCCGTTAAACATTTCCTCATCAGTATCGACGTCATTATCGGAATTCACTATAGACTCAAGGATATCATTCTCATATTGCCCATACATCATTTCGTCTACCACTCCTTGATCGCCTAAGTCACGTTCTAAACAATCAAACGGATCACCATCTTCATAATCATCATATTCATGACCATCCCCATCGTTATCATCCTCCCCATCGTTATCATCATCCTCTTCATTATCACCTACTTCCTCATTATCACCATCCCCGTCATTCCCTTCGTAACGGCTACATCTTTCGATCACCGGATTCAACCGACGACTACTTTCACCCACATTCCTATTTACAAGGTGGTCATGCACATTAAAGCTCCCCTCATTAACATTTACTCCTACGATCTCATTCCTCACATTACCACCAAGCATACTTCTTGAACTTCCTGCCCTCTCTTCATTGCCATAATGAGCAGAAACTGATGTAACATATATTTCTTGAATGCGATCGTCATTGCACATAGCAAATTCACACAACAATCTCACATCCTCATCATCACCAATAGGTACTAACACAAACTTAATGCCAGATGCGGTATACGAAGGAACGGGATATCTATGACATATTTCCAACCTACTTCCTTCATTCAATCTCATTGCATTTGAGATAACCCTTTCTAATTGCACATAATCGATTTCACCCGATACCTTTAAACGTTTCAGAGGACCCCTATTATAACCAACTCCTTCACTACTATAAATAACCTTCCCATTTCCATACAACAGTAAATGTACGTGCGACATTGAAGAAACGTAAGATAGTACTTACGATATAGAGAATAACGGCTTCAATCGACTTCCAAATACCTACAATTATTTTAAAAATTTACAATTAATCTCTACATTCAAATAACCACAAATCAAATAACACATAAATCTAATCAAACACAAATCAAATAACACTACTATCAAATAACTATAATTTCACCGTACCCTAAATTGAACTAACCCTAAATTCAACTCTTCCAAATACCTACAAATAAACCCAACATCAACCCTAATTTCAATTAACCCTAAATTAAACTTAACCCTAAATTCACCTAACCCTAAATTCAAAATAACTCTAAAATCGACAAAACCTAATCTAACGGCGTGAAACGCTTACAATAACGGACGGAATGGCGGGAAGTGGAGGCGGGAGGAATGGACAGATCTAGGGCACACAACGGGGACGCGGAGGCGGATCTAGGGCAGAGAACGGACGGATGGGTAGAGGACGAACGGGCGGCCGGGCAGACGATGAACGGGCGGCCGGGCAGAGGTGGGACGCGCGGGCAGACAAAGATGGCCGGGGAGGGGAGGGACGGAGTAGATTTAGGTCGGGGGAGGCGCTTAAGTCGGGGGGAGGAAGAAGCCGACTTGTCTATAGGCGGGGCGGGGGCGGGTTTTGAAAACCCGCCCCTTGTTAAAGTAAGAGAGGGGCGGGTTCCCAAAACCCGCCCCTGGTGGACATGGGAAAGGGGCGGGTTCCCAAAACCCGCCCCTTCTGGGACTAAGAGGAAGCCCCCCGTGCACTTGAAAAATTTCCAAGTGTCCGGGGGGCGCGTTTTGAGAACCCGTCTTCATGGAAAGACGGGTTCTCAAAACGCGCCTTCATGGTATGTGTGCACTGCCCATAGGGGCGGGTTTTGGGAACCCGCCCCCTTGCATTTTACACCGAGGGCGGGTTCTCAAAACCCGCCCTCTTTGTTATCCCGGGGGCGCGGTTTCAAAACGCGCCCCATCGACGGGATTTCACTAATTTACAAAACTTCGGCCGTTTTTGCCGAATTTTTTTTAAAACAAACTGTTCATCCGTACAATCCTCCGTGTTATTGAGTAGAACAAGAACATTGGTGTAAAATGGGGTTTTGCATTTCGTGTTTTTACCTGCATCCCGTCTCCGAATCTGACAAAAGCATTTATCAGTCTTGGGGCATTGGCGGGAGTTAAATCATACGACGAGGACTAATTTGTTACAATCGAATAAAACTAAGACTATAAGGAGATATTTCAAAACATTTGTACCAAACATGTGATCTACAGAAATCCCGTCGTCTGTTGTAAGAAGGGAACAAGATCCCCGCCATTGTTGCCGCCGCCGCCATCGCCATCGACGGCGATCTTCAATGCCGCCGCGGAAACCCAACATGCCCAAGCCCTCGATCTCGTCCCTCCTCCTCTTCGCGGCCGCCTCGGCCGTCCTCCTCCTATCGACGTCCGTCTTCTTCCTCCTCCGCAACGGCCGCCCTCTCTCGCCGCCTCCCCTCCCCTCCCTCCCCGGTGGCATCAACGTCTATGTCTCCCCGCTCCCTCGATCCCTCAACTACGGCCTCCTCAACTCCTACTTCTCCTCCCCATTCCCCGACTCCCGCCTTCCTTCCGCCTCCTCCGACCCGGACTGGAACCGCCCTGTCTCCCCCGATCTCCCGCCCTACCCGGAGAATCCCCTTATCAAGCAGTACAGCGCCGAGTACTGGATTCTCGGCGACCTCGAGACTCCCGAGGGGATGAGGAGTGATTCGTTCGTTAAGAGGGTCTGGGATGAGGTCGCCGCGGATGTAGTGTTCGTCCCATTCTTTGCGACGCTTAGTGCGGAGATGCAACTACGGGGGAAGGATACCAAGGACAGGTTTAGGAAGAAG
Organism: Melastoma candidum; assembly: GCA_023653495.1. Lineage (NCBI taxonomy): Eukaryota > Viridiplantae > Streptophyta > Magnoliopsida > Myrtales > Melastomataceae > Melastoma > Melastoma candidum. Next base: position 7,232,936 of record CM042889.1, on the reverse strand, counting down.
GATGGGAATGAGGATTACGCTAGGCAGAGGCAGGTTATGGACTTCCTTAAGGGGACTGAGCGGTGGCGGCAATCTGGGGGAAGGGATCACGTCTTCGTGCTTACTGGTAGTGCCTTTGGCGCTCGTGTTTTCATTAGGCCTTGATTTTGGATTTAGGCGTTATTTGTTGCAAATTTGTGACCTTTTGACTAGGATTTAGATGAGGAGTTAGGTGCATTGGTAGTTTTAGGCCATGGGCAGTGGGTGTTAATGGTGGTTCGATGCCTGATTCGTGGTTTCCGGCAGTCATGGCTGATCTAGAGACAATTTTGATGGCTCTAATCAGGTCTGTTCTTGGAGAAATGCGGCATCGTCTCCCAAGAAAGTTGCTGTCTTATTAATGCGTTATATTTTGTGAAAGTACTAGTTGACAAACCGTCGATAATCTTGTTTTCTGTGTTCGTTGTTAATTTGGATACTAGTCTTCCATTTATTGGTAGCCAGAGAAGAAGCTTATTTCGAAATGTCTGCATTGTCAGGTTATCTTAAACGTTGAAGCCTTTTTTGGCAGACCCGGTCGCTATGTGGCATGTACGAGATGAGATATCCCAATCCGTTCTCCTTGTTGTGGATTTCGGGGGATGGTACAAGCAAGATTCTAAATCTTCAGATGGCAGCTCAGTTGAAAAGATACAGCACACTCAAGTTTCATTGCTGAAGGATGTTATCGTCCCTTATACTCACCTGCTTCCCCGCCTGGACTTGTCACAGAATCAGAAACGTCATAACCTTCTCTATTTCAAAGGAGCTAAGCATAGGCATCGGGTATGAAGCATATCAGAAAGCTGACTGGGTGTCTGTATGTTGGCCAAGAGTTCTCATTTATGTGCTTTCTGGGATGGATTGTCCGTGATCATGGAAATTGAATTATGTGTGTTGATTGCTACAGTATCTGCTAATTGATTCCGAGACATCTATCTCACTTACCTGCGTGTTTAACTGACAGGGAGGTGTGGTCAGAGAAAAACTGTGGGATATGCTGGTGAACGTGCCAGGCGTCGTCATGGAAGAAGGATTTCCTAATGCCACAGGGAAGGAGCAGTCCATCAGAGGGATGAGAGGCTCGGATTTCTGCTTGCATCCGGCTGGTGATACTCCAACTTCTTGTCGACTCTTCGATGCGATCCAAAGTCTGTGTATACCTGTCGTTGTCAGCGACAACATAGAGCTCCCATTCGAAGGGATGCTAGATTACACGGAATTCTCCGTGTTCGTTTCTTCTGCCGATGCACTGACGCCAAACTGGCTCGTTAATCACCTTAAGAGCTTTTCAGAGGGGCGCAAGGAAAAATTCCGTCAGGGCGTGACCAGAGTACAGTCTGTGTTCGAGTATGACAGTGGTCATCCTGGTGGGATTGGTCCTATTCCTTCAGATGGCGCCATTAATTACATCTGGAGAAAGGTTAGTCAGAAGCTACCCATGATCAAGGAGGCAATAACCCGAGACAAAAGGAAGCCCCCGGGCGTGACTATCCCGATTCGGTGCCAGTGTACCTGAGTGCGAAAATCTTCATCTCGTTCACACACCAAGTTTCTTCTGTTTAGGAACTAGGTTGCCATTCTGGAAATCTGCAGTTGTGAGTTCAGGACTAGAATTTGGAAGCATATCGATTTTTATTGTGTAATTTCCAACTTAAGCGGCAATCGGGTGGCATCTGCGAGTAATTTTCTTCAAAATGCATATACCAACTAGCTAATACATCCATCAGCAGTGCACCTGCTATTGACTTGTTCCCAAGTAAGCCAATTGATTTTTATTATTATTTTTTTAAATGGGTGGATGAAGCAGGATGCACCTGATTGTATTTGCCCTGATAAAGAATGTTTGATGATTTACTTACACATGGAAGGATTGTGAGTTTTCATCTTGCTGACTTTCTTTCTTGTTGCAACCCAAGTGCTGACATTGAGCTACCATTTGGAAAAGGATGTTAAATGACAAGTGATTCTTTCTGTTCGTTTCTTATCCATCTATCATCTATTGACACTGAACTGCCTCGTTAATCACGTTAGAAGTTTTTTTGGAGGTGCGCAAAGATACATTTCGGAGGCTCCCTGCAACCAAGGCCGGACATTTCTCTTTATAGCCCCGGCATGTCCATCCGTGATAGGAAACATTCTTTTTTGGCAATTTTTGTCTGTTTCAACTACAAATACTTGTTTCAACGCCTGTTGTAGATGGCCTGGTCTCTCTTTGAAGCAAGAACGGGAACCCAATTCCTCGTCTTCTAGAAGGAAATATCACGACGATCACGCTAACAACAAAGCCTATCGCTAAAGGGAGGACGTTTTAATGAACTTCTTGGGCATCTTCGGGTAATATCAAGCGACTACGTCCCCGCGCAGTGCTGCAATTGGGAGTATTGCAATCAAGGAAAGCGACGAATGGAAGAAATCCTTCCATCTCAAGCAGTAATCGGATGGCACACGGCTTTCGCCGGCTGATATTGAAATTTCATATGCCCGAGCATGGCCACCCCATAATACAGTCTCTGGGTGGCTGTCGGTAAGCACAAAGAATATGCAGGAGGCGGCACATATAGCCATAAAGATACCCGTGAACCATCGGTTTGAGGACAAGCATCTGCCATCATCCGTCAAGATTGGAGCAAAAATGGTGAGGGGGAGGACAGTAGCCGAGGGCAAGAGAACATAAAGGCGAGCTGTGCCGCTAAACAAGGTGCTAGCAGCAGGACTCATCAATATCATCTTGGAGGTGTGTATTCATTCATCTCATGTTTGAGTATTTCTTGGAGATCACGGTAGAGTGTATCATCCATAGTTGGTTTTTCTGGTGTGCTATTCTCCTGCGAGATTAGAGCATAAAGTTTATAGCAATGGCCAAGGCATGTGGTTGCTGTTGGCGATTCTTTGCTTAGCTACATTGCAGAAGCTATCCTTCGCACTCTTAGAAGGATTTCAGGAATCATGCTTTTCCTTCAGCAAGTTCAACCAGCTCTGACAATGATATATTCATATTTAGAAAGAACACATACTCCATTGATGATTCCGAATGAAAGTTACATGCCTCTGGAAGACCAAACTCTTTACATCTTTGCATGCACAGAACAAAAACTTATCTGTGACAGTGATTAACCGCCTATATATATAAACACAAATAATAATAATAATACAAATCACCCCAGGAGATTTGCTTAAAACTGCAACGTGATGGGGTGAATAAAACACATGCACTGCTGCCATTGTTGTACAGCAATTATAGACAGACTGGACCTATAACCTGAAGAAAGAAGCAAAGAATAGCCGAAATGGGGATCCTGACTTTAGCCAGAGAAGCCAATAATCTGGTTGCTCTTCCTTGGGGTCGACTGTGAAGAATCTCACGCATTCTGCTCATCGGGTGAAGGCTGTGACGAGTCGCAATTGATGCTGCATATTTCACATGCGCCAGTAGAATCGCGAGAACACCAGTCATCCGGGACACACAGGAAATGTGCCGCCATGAACTTTCTGAATCTTTTCTTGTATTCCTTAGGAGAGATCACGGTTGGCAAGACATTCTTGGGAACATAAAGGGAAGACTTCACCCATGTTTCCAGCTGTTTGTCCCAGGTATACTGCCGGAGATAATCAATTATACCACAGACAAGCTCTTGCTTCTGACCATCAACTCCCACGAGCAAAGAATAATCCATCACGTTAACAGACTGGACACAACAGACAGCGCAATCAGAACATATACCAACAATGTTAATAAGTATTGATGAAGTGGCATGGAAGGCAAACTCACATTAAGGAAGCTCGTATCATTCCACACAGCTCGCTGCAAGAGATTTTTTGCTGTGTTACTTACATACAATGGGGAGGAGTTCATATCATTGACAAAATTCTGATCTAGAAGGACATCTCCAGTTCCATCTGTTGCCGAAGTGAAGCGAGCGTGAAGTGCTCCTTTAAGATCATATTGACGAGTGATCTTCCGACCAAAACTAAGATTTTCCATCACCATAAGATCATGCCGAACTTCTTTTCCAGTCTTCAATTGCCTTATAGTCACCTGAATGATGGGTTAACAAGGAATGAGAATCTCAAATGAACCATTAGGACCAAGGAAATAATAACATACAGCAATAAAACAGACCTGGTAAATCCCAAGAACTTTCGCAAGGCATGTCTGATTCCCGGATTCAAAGGATTGTTTCATGTACTTGAAATAATGAGGGGCAAACTTCTCGAATGACTCAAATTCTGTCTTTTTAATTTCTTTGATGATCAATCGGTCATCCAGAGTTTTAGCAAAGAAAGATTTGCTCTTTCCACCTTTGGCATCCCAGTCTTTGCAGCGGCTTAATGATGCAATAAAATCATCCTCGGAAAGCCCACACAAGTTCCTAAGATCCCGGAACTGGTTGGCATAAAGACATATTACAGAGTATCTGCCCTTTCCCACTGACTTTGCAACAGCCAGAGAGACTTCAGCCTTCAAATTTTCTGGTGGAAGCAAAGAGTCCAGCAACATTAGCCCATCAAAGCTGGATAAATGTGACTCTTCAGAGATAATGCTGATGGGAGAGTTGAGACTGTCTGAATCAAAAGAACCGCTTGATGATGACGAATGCGTAGAAGACATTGAAGGAAATCTTATCAGGCTTTGCAGACTGTCGGCTGCTCTAATGGACATTCCAGTGTCAAAACGGCTGTCATCACTTTTAGGTTCTGCTGCAGCAAGCTGGTCTTTCAGAAAAGCTAATGCACAAGCAATGATGCTTGAAAGTTCTCCCTCAAAGTCAGACACCATGTGAAAATCGTCGTCAAGAGGAATGTGCAACCTTGAACCTTCTGAGGATATCAACTGCAGAACTGTGGGCAACACCTTGGCAGTTAGGCCACTGCAAGGCTCATACTTTCTCGAGCAACCACGTCGAAGGTCGCCCTCATACATTTCCCGGATCTCTGAAAACGACTTCCAAATCCAAGCATCAGAGCTTTGTGTGTTTGGATGCACCGAGCCCAGCGAAATGGGACCTTGGGACCCTTTTGAATTTACGGTAGCATCTAAATTGGTTGAGTTCGCTGCACTCTGGATCTTGGCATGCGAATGGGCAGGCAATGATGACCTGTCATCATCGACTATCGCTGATTTGGCATTAGTTTCCGGTTCAGTCCTGACTTCGGTGCTACCAATACTCCGAGGGACTTGGTTCTTGTTTAAAGGGTCTTCAATAGGGATGTTCCGGACTGAATCTGTGTCCTCTTCAGATATATTTCTACCTGGAGTTTCTTTTCTTGAATTTCGATCCAATTCTGCACCTTCATTTCCACTTGAAGAGTCAAATATCACAGACTCAGAATCGGATCGTTCCAACACTGGATTCTCAGAAAAAATACAGGAGATATAAGAAGGATCACGAAGGAGGGAATGGATACGTCTATCCCAAATGACAGATTCAATATAAAGTTCCCAGAGGACGCGATTTAGAACGAGCAACTTGTACTCAATTCCACCAGGATATTCACTCTTCAAGACAGGCTGCATTTTCAACTGTCAAAATCCATAGAAATACAATTAGAAGATAAATTTCTTTTCTCGAAAAATGGTAAATGGGGAATTTTGAAATTCACATTTCCAAATGACTTTCCTTTCCCTTTCTCTATCCACTTTCCTACACCTCTCATAACTAGCATCATTGAATTACCAGCACACGGTGTTTATGAAGTTCAATAATCTTAGTGATATAAGAATTCAGAAGAAAGGCTTCTATGAGGGTCGAGAAAATGCTGATTCCAGTTCTGTAACAAGCGAGAAATTTCAAAAACAGGGAAGGGCAACAGATTTCTCAGCCTTACTGCTAGGGCTTTAGATTATTGGGGTTTTACTATGTAAAGAACATATCCGATGGCTTAAGAAATAAATCTTAAACTAACCTCGAACTCGCGGTTTTCATGCTTAAGCATGTCTTGAATCTCAGACAGTTCCATGGATAAACCCTGACTGAGGGAAATGGATCCTGATATCTTCGCCCCAATCTTCTTCAAAGAACTTTGAATTTCTGAAAATAATTGCTTCCCTTTTGTGTAAACCTTAAATATATACAGAAGGAAAATCAAATGACCACCAGCACGCAATACAAAGAAGAAAGACGAAATGTGCCAGCAAATTGTTGTGGCTTTTCAGACAGGAGGGAAAGAGCAGAAGTGCAGCGTTTATGTCAACATTTGTCTAGATGAAAACTAGCATTGGGAACGCAGTTTATTTTATTAAAAAAACAGTAAGGGAAAATAACAAGGGGATCATACTCGGTCAGTTTCCTCCTTGGGACAGTCTGATCTAACTGAAATGTGAAACTCTTGTTTCTGGGGTGGCATGGACACAGTATATGTTGTAACAGGAGAGTACTTGAACATGGCAACTAATGGGCCAAATCTGCATGAACATTACTGAAATTTAGGTACAGTATCAGGGTGGGTCACAAAATTAAGCTTTTTGAATAGATATGTCCAAAACACTAGAAGGTAAACAAGCAGTGGGCCATTACTGTATTGCAGGCACTTAGGAAGATTGTTTGTCAATCTAAAAGACCAAGAGCCGAGATTTCAATTAAGTTGAACGTTTCCATACCCAAAGAAATATAGATAATCCCTTCGGAGGGAGTGCCCACAGATTCCTGTTTTCATGACTGTAGAATGGTGGGCAAAACTGAGCTCAAGGAACTTCCCAAATGACAAACGACGAGCAGTGCTAGACAGCAAAATTCTTTTTGTTGAAGATTTAGCTTTATTGCCAATTTTGCATTTGTTGCAACAGCTCCACATCCAAAGTTTCCCCTCACGTGCTCCAGCTAATTCCTTGTTCAAGGGGAGTCGCTTCACTTGTATTGTGAGCTGCTCATGGTGATGTGCATAATAATAATAATGAGCTTCTGGTGGTTCACTACAGGTTCTGCATTGGCTTCTCTGCAGCACAGGATACTCAATTAGTTTGATTTCTGCAACCAGAACACATTCTCAAAGGATCTTCACGGTTAAAATCAACAACGAAAGTAGATGCCAAGACGCATGCAATTGCACAAGCTTAAATCTTGTAAATACTACAGGATGGAGTTGATACCAAAGTCAAATAGCAAAAAGATCATATGCCCAGAAGATAGCTTTTTCAAGAAAACACAGGTGACATACCTGGTTTAATACATTCTCACGGAGAAACTTCCCTAGGGGAACATCAAAATTCTTGTAAAATGTGATCCGAGAAAAATGGCTTTGCTCACAGATAATACCCCTCAAAGCATTACGGCGAGACATCAAAACCAATATACTCTGTGTATCCAACACAGCCTTCACGTTGCCTTTTGAAGGATAACTGACACAATCTCCATTGTCTCCGCCCTCCACATTTCCTTTTGAAGGAGAACCAACACAATCTCCATTTTCTCTGCCCTCGTCATGAGCTTCTGAGGATGAGATTATGGACCTAGTTTGTTCATCATCCGGCTTTCCATTATCAATATTTACTTCAACTTCCACATCAGATTTTTCAGAGGCCTCTGAGTTTGCTCTTAATGAATCCTCATTGTCAATATAACCATCAGCATCCTTCTTACTAAATCCAAAATACGAGGACAGAGAAGGATAGTTAGTGGAAGCAGGTAGGCTGTTCCCAATTACTCTCCGTAGTGATGATGATAGAGATGAAAATCCAGAAAAAACAACAGGATTATATGGTTCGTTGAAAAAAGGAGAGTTCCCATCTGACTCTGCAAGGTTATTACTGCCATGAAATCCATTAGCTATGGGAATGTCAACTACCACATCTTCCTGCAAAGGAGGATGCTCAGGACTGAAATCACCTGAATCAATGTCATCTGATGTTTGAATAGGTTGGTCATTTGGCATAGTGTTTATCACAGCAGCAGGAATGGTGAAAAACATTGCTCGTTGATCCACAACAAAAGAGGTCTCAAGGATCAGATGGTAAGCCAGTACAACCGAACACTGCATTACAGATTTGATCTTTTTGAGCTCATCGCTGTGGCTTCCTTTCAGCAATATCTGCAGTTATGAGGTTGCATCAGCATAATGGATCCGCATGAAGATAATAAATTAAAATCTCCGTACATAAAATTAAAACAAAGATAATGAAGAGCTAAATCCCAACAAGAGCATCTAAAAGCAAGTCCTCTCAGTACACCTGGAGTAAAGCAAGTATATCCCTAACCTCTCTCTTTCTCTCCTTTTGATAAGGTTCTACACGCAAAAATGTTCTCAATATGATATAAAGAACAGGTATACTAACCGTACAACCCAATCGCATTGGGCATCCTTCAAGAAACATTAATGTTTTGCATGGTCTCTTCCCTCCTTCTCCCAGCCCAGCATGCTCCTCCACAAATTTCTCTATATGGAACGATTCACAATATTTCAGCTTCTGAATATTCAACTTATCAGTTGAAACAATGGAGGAGCCCGTGCACCGAGCAATCCTTTCAAGTCGATGAAGTTTCATATCAAAGATTAGGGTCATCCCTTTTGCAAGGATGGATTCTTGAATATCACGAGAAACGGACTTCTCCACGAGAATTACATTTGGATAACACATTTCAATCATCTCCATAACAGATTTAAGATAGCCATCCTTCTCCTGTATATTAATGAAGGTTAAAGACTTCCAATAAGCACAGTGGACTCACGAAAAGGGCTTACTCCTGAAATAAACTCTGAAAGTCTTACCAGCTTCAATGAATCAAATGATGACAAACCACTGGAAGCTTGGCCAAGCACCCCTTTGATCAGCAACAACTTGGGGTTATTGTATACTGTAGGCATGTGCTTGTGAGCAGCACGCTTTTTGAAAACCAAGCCTTTGACAAATTGACTGTAACAATCAAACAGTAGGGTGTTTTCCGCATTAAGATTCGATGTAACAAGAAACATGTGCAAATAAACGGGTTCATATTTGTTGGAATCATTATACTTCTGGCATGTAAAGGAACCCATCGTGCAGCCTTTTCCACTAAGCATGGCACAGAGATCAACCATTACCCGGACAGGTTTGCTTCCAGCACATAAAGGAACCATTCATGGAGCCTCTTCCACTTAGCATAGCATGGAAAGCAACCTTTACCCACTTTGGAGTCTATTCTCCACGGCCAACAACTCTACTGAGTACTAGAAAAGTACCCGCAGCACAACCCGAGATAACACATCAAATTTCCAAGAGAAAAATGGAAAGGAAAACGAATGCAGAAAGTAAAGGAAAAAACACTTATTGAGAAATGTAACAGAAAATTAGAAATTCGAGATACGGTTAAAAGACAGTCCTGTGATGCCAACCCTATTAAGGACTAGAAAAACACCTGCTCCACAACCCAAGATAACTATCAAATTTCCAAGAGAAAAATGGAAAGGAAAAGGATGGCAGAAAGTAAAGGCAAAGAAGCTTATTGAGAAAGTAATTCCAGAGAGGGTTAAAAAAAGACAGGCCAGTTTGAATTGTATGCTGGGCAGAGCAAGCTCATGGAGAAGATCTGGAAATTGCAATAGCACCTGTCACTACGCGCTCCAGTAGCTACGCATTTAATTTTCACATGCAAATCCGGATCCATAGCTTTACCGTCAACCACATCAGGCTTCAAAAATGAAGCAGCCCGCCAAGATAAAGAAGTTAATATGTCCACCCAACTTTCATTCCCATCTTCAAGCGATTGAATTCCAAAGGACTCAAGAAGCTGCCTCACCACTGCTTTAAACTTTCCATTAATCACTTCATCCATGGCCCTTCTCTTTTCCTCATAGTATGGGAAATTTCTCCTATTCGAACTTCCTAAGTCGCCCAAATGGCCTGGCTGGCGCCATTCAGTGTCATGAGCACACTCATCGTCATCGTCGTCATAGCCATTGCCAACCACACCTTCCGCATCCCCGCCTGGATCTTCAGGTTCAGGAGGCTCCCAAATCTTATTTTCCATCTCATCACCAAATGCAGAGCAATTCCCGTTCTCTCCACAACCAGGATAATCCATTATTGGAAGACGACGGCCCTCTATTATTTCGATTTCTCTGGCAATGTCTCCACGGCTTCCATCGACGAATTCTCTGGTTTTGTCCTCTATCGTCCAGTTTGATGGTTGATCAAGTCCATCAGTGTTGGTCTCTTCAACCTTTGAGTCCAACAATCGGTTATTCAATCCAGTATTGCTAGTTGAAATTGCCGATTCATCTCGGTTTCCTCTGTAATGCATATTTCAAAGTTCAAGGTTAAGAAAAGGGCTAAGGATCTTGGTGAGGAAATTATCCAAAAGAGAGAAAAAATAGCTGCAAGTTAGAGAAAGAAGATCATACCTTTCTAATGAGTTAACTTCCACCGAAAAATCACCTACAAAGGGATATTTGACATTTCAGGAAAAGAAACTAAGCGTGAGAAGATTATTGCAATAGGTGAATGTCTTGGAAATCCAGAAAATCTAGAATATAACTTACTGTAGCTTGATACGGAGCTATCACTGCTAGATAGAGAGGTTGTTGGACTAATTTCAAAAGTCGGACCTAATATGTCCCTTCTCATTATCGAATGCTCCCCTTTCTTCTCATCACAAACATTACAATTCATGGGGGCCTCAGTTTCCTCATTTATCTTCGGAGTCATTTCTGAGCCACAAACTTGACACATAGCACACATGATACTCTGAGCAGCAGACTTCAGTCAGTGATTAACCTCATACCTGCATACAGAACAAACAGTCTTAATACAATAACATGTAATCCGGCTGAAACAAACCTTCGAGTGATCTACACAACCAACAACCTGTTTAGAGCTAATCACAAGCCAGAAAACCGAAAAACCTAAAACGAAAGGTGAAAGTGTCAATAATCAACAAACTTCAAGTCGTGACTCTTGCGAACCAGTTAAAGATCAAGCAATTGAACTTTGAAAACTCCAACAAAAACAGAAATCGGAAAATTATCAATATATTCTGCTCACCAGAGAGTTGAACACAGCTACAGAACTCGGAGACACGCAAAAATAAACCCAGAAAGAAGAAGATCTCCAGATGGAAGCAATCAAAATCAAATTAGTAGAATAAACAGAACCCCACGCAGCCACACTCGATCGGATCAAAAACAACAGACTCTAACTGATCGATCATCAAAATCTAATCGAAGCAAAACACTGGGGACACGAGGAAAAAATCAAGACTCAGATCCACCAAAAGTCAAACAAGGTCAAACCTTGACTCGGGCAAAGGCAAAAACCAACAATCGAATCCGCCCGGAATCCCCTAACCCACCTGATCCAAGCCAAAAACCACCCAGCCCACAACGCCAAACCCCACGACCGCGAATGTCCGTACGGAAAGATGCCATATTTAGACGCACCCACAAACACCCGCACCGAGAAAACCCACAAAACGAAGAAAAAGTGTGGGGGGGAGAGATCTTTTGAGCTCCAAGCAAAGCTAACAATCTGGGATTATCTTTAATACCGAAGGAATGACTCACCGTTGAAGCAACGGCGGGGGTAGGGGACAACTGTTGTGCCTTATTGCGTTGATTGACCACCGAACAAACAACACCAGCAGCAACTACCGTCGACAACAACAACTCCTAAACTTCCTGCTGGAGAAAGAACAGAAGCCCCGTCCGAATATGATGAAGCAACACAAAAAAGGAAGAAAGATAAGCAGAAGAAGACGAGGACGGTGATGAAAGATTGGAAATTTTCTTGGGGAAGAGGGCGACGAAGGACAGAGATGGAAAATACAAGATGAGAAAAGAAGAAAAAAAAAAAGGAGGTATTTTAAAGAGGAGGGCATGTTCAGGTGACGTCATCACAGTGGCATTAAATTTAATGGATTCCCATTAATTAATCAATCCCAAGCATTAACACCATAAACGCGGGGGGGAAGAGGAAAATAACACAAGTCTGCATAGGAATTTGATATTCAACGAACCGAGTGATTATATTAAATATCGGATGATGCATTTAGACCCGGGGGGGGGGAGGGAGTGCAATTAGCTGGATCTCACCGCTTAAGTTAAAAAGTGGGGGAACTGAATTTAAGGTTGTAAGAGTAGTACTAAAGTTAAGATGCATGTCCATCCATGTCCATGTCCATGTCTGTCTCCCCAAACACCTGTTTATCATTAACATCATTTTTATATCCCATCGTATCGTTTACTTGGACAAATGTTTGCTAACCCCCCCAACTCCTCCTAGATTGATTGGTCAAAGTGTGTAAGAAAAAGAAGAAGCCATTTTGGTTAGAAACTTCTTCATCCCCCGCTCTTTTAGACCATGAATTCCAAATAATCCGACAGTTTTACCAATTCTTATACTTTTGGGTACTTCGAATGTGAAACTCTCCATGTTCAACGCGGAGAGATAACAAAGAAACAGAGAAAAGGAAATTTGGGACTGCGCCGGTCCCATCCCCATATCTATATCCCAAATTCAAATTTCATTTCCAGGTATGGCCATGGTTTTGTTCTCATTCTCATTCTTCTTCATCTTCTTCTTCCTTTTTTTTTATAGATGAGATGTTTAAATGATTGTAACGCATCATTTGTCACCTTGTGCGCGTGTGAGTCGACGTTAACGTCTATCACATGCTCCCCCCTTGCCGACTCCAATCATAACACAAAGCCTACCGTTGCGGCGAGAGCCGCGTGTGCATCGACGGACTCCCGAGGGGAACGAACACGGAAGATGTCCATGTCGCTTGCTGATTCTGATCTTGTGTTGTCCCGGGGGTGATTCATCGTTCCCTATTTTCGTCGTCGTCCTCGTCCTATGTGATATTTTCTTTCCCCCATGCTTTGTGCAATGAAATACGGAGAAGTTCAAGGATTTGACGGCGGACAGTCCGAGCGCCACCTGAGTATTAACGGCACGTGTGTGCCATCGACGACACCTAGGAAGTTTTGTCCACCCTCTTAAAACTCTGTAAGGGTGACGTTGGAGGAGGAGTTTGGTGGGTTGTATACGGCAGATTTGATTTGAAATATGGTGGGGGATGAGATGGTGATTAGTCAAGTTAAATCTCTAAAATCATTGGGGAATGAATTATTGTCTTTCTTTTTTAAAAAAAAAAAATTCGAAAAATTTGGCTCCTCTCTTGTTTTGGAAAGAAAAGGGTTTGTATAAATTTAAAGAAAAGGTGGAGAGATAGGTTTTTAAACCCGCTCCTTGATGTCAAATCAAATGTTAAAATCTTTTATTAAGATTTGTTCCCGGCCGGTCCAAATTTTTAAATTTATAAAGAGTGGGTAAATGATTTAGTAATGAATGTTGTTGGTCTTAGTCATAATGCTTATCCACATCCACACGTAATGATCACTCTTTTTCTGTCTCCCTTTTGTTCTCTTGGGAACAAATCGTCAAAATCACAACAAAACACTACGCCCCCACACCCTCTCCTACGACCCATAATTCGTGATCTAACAGAGATTTGATCGACCAAAATTATGAGCATGAAAGGCGAGAATCAACGCATAAACTGTTCATCATGGGAACGGGAACAGAACTTGGGAAAACTGCTCGCCATCGTCTCCATCTGCTTGATCATACAGTCCTTCCTTCGCGGATGCATCATCTATGGGAAGAATTTCAACCGAAGAAATGATTACCTGTAGAACGAAAGCAACAGAACGGGGAATGCTCTTAGTCAAATGTAAATTATATCTTGCACTAAGGCAGGTGGGGATTCGTCCGTCCATCGAGGGGCCGAGAAGAGAAGAGTAGTGCTATCAGCAATAGCTCGTCGACGGCTGATCTTTGGAACTTGATGGCTCCCCCCTTCTTCATTCTTCCTTTTTCTCTTGGTATGTCTTGTTATTTCTTGGTGGGAGGGAAGGAATTGAAAATAAGGAAGAGCACGGGAAGAACAACAAGGTCTTCGGGAAGACGGCATCATTTCGGTGTTTGTGTAATGCATGCATGGCTGGTGAGTCAGATTCGAATCTGAAAGGAGGCGACCGTGTAGCCTGTTGGGGGGTGTGGGAAGGGGGAGGTAGTAGTAGTAGTAGACAAAGAAATGACAAGGAAGAACTGACAAGACGTGAAGAAGAGGAATCAACCCATGAATGCAGACCGAGGATTTCATGGGTTGTGTTGTGATGGGGGCAGGGAGGGATATGTGAAAAACAAACACTGCAGAGGCAGGCATTAGGAATGGAAATGAACAAACCCATCAGACCCCACTTCGCAATGAATGCAAAACCCAATTCTCCTGAGACAGCACGCATCGATCCAACTAACCCCGATGGTATTCAGGAATGAGCAAAGGTAAGCAGGGCAGGCATTTACTCCCACCCACATTCAAAAACCAAAAAGAGGAAAGAAAGGAGAAAATCAAAGCGGGGCCCTGGATGGAAATCGAGCAGAGGCCCTCTTGCAGCATAGGCCCATTTACTTATGTTTTCGCATATGAATCTACTATCTCCGGCTATTGGGGATCCTATTTCCGTACCAACCCAAGCTATGCTTATTGGTTTATATGTATTAACCGTTGGGAATCGCCAGAGGTATTTGTAGAAATAGGTATAATCCATGGAATCGAATAACGTATCAAAATAAAAGAAATAATGATAATAAATAAAAAGAACCTTTTTTTTGTAATTCCTATAATGCAATTGAAGCTTATAGCCAGGAAAGACTCAATTTAGATAGTCCTTTTTGGCTCTGTTGGCGACTCGATCAACGCATTATTGCTTTAAAAGAGGGTCCCATCGAAATTCACTGCAATGAGCCTGAGCTCTGATCTTAGGGCATGCAGCTATTTCTCCATTTTACGATGACCAATTCTCTCTTTTGTGAGACCGAGAGCGCAGAACGAAGATTCCTTTTTTTTTGGGGGGGGCGCATCCGAAATCCCACTAGACTTTTGTTCCACATCGTGGAAAATATAAATAATGCCAAGAAGGTTTTGTAACGATTTTGTATTTGTAAGGAAATCGGCCGCCGATTTTGAAAAAGGTCAATTTTATTTCTTTAATCAAGAAATTTTTAAATTTTACAAACTAACATCATTATCATTAATATGAAATAAAACTCAATCCCACCGCCATCTCGATGGGGGCGGAAGTTTCAATGTTCAAGAATAACGTGTCATGAAGGAAGGAGGAAAGAGTTGATGTAACTGATTGATAAGGAGCCATCTAACTGGTTCTAGAAGAAGTGGATCCGGAGCCACCTTCCCCACGTGCTTCCCACGTTTCCCCCCGTTTATCCGTCGACATGTTAAATTACCATCCGTTTGAAAAATATTTTCGAATTTACGGTCGAAATTTTCAAAATTTTTAGTTTACAGTCTCGACATTGAATTCTCATAGTTCGACTTCGATATGGAAAGAAGTTGAACTCTAAGAGTTTGACTTCGGGCTCTATAAGAAGAACTCGAACTCTATTAGTTACACTCCATGCGAATGGGACGATTCCACGTGAAGTCAAACTCATAAAGTTCGACTCTCTAACACTTAAATATTTTTCTTCCTTTCATTAAGGAAGTCCAACTCTAAAAGTTCGACTTTTTATTGTATTAAGAAAAAATTTGGCTGCAAGTCGAACCTAGGGAAGGAAGAAAAATGTCTAAGTATTAGAGAGTCGAACTCTATGCGTTCGACTTCATATGGAATTTTTCATTTATATAAAGTCAAACTCATAGAGTTTGAGTTCGGCTTACATGGCCTGAACTCGAACTACTTGAATTTGTCAATCTCGAAGTCGAATTCTAAGAGTTCGATTGTAAATTAAAAATTTTAAAAGTTTCGATCGTAAATTTAGAAATATTTTTCGGACTAACGATATTCGTAGATAAAGCTCACCTCTGTTGGGGATGGCTAAAAGGCAAAAACCCAATCAAGACCCGAAACTGCTAGGCTCACATGTCCCTTTGCCAAACTTGAATTAACTTAACCCCCTCCCCCCTCCTAAACAACAAAGAAAGAAAGGTAATCAATGGAAGATCTATCCCTTTCGGTCCTCCTCTTAACCCTTTTCCATAGATTCCAGGCTCATCTCATTTCTTTTATCAATTGGGTCATTTTAAAATCCTTATTACAACAAACTGTTAAATAATCGACCCGATCCAAATGGGAACAAAGTCGTTGTCAGGCCAAATTATTATTATCATTTCCGTGTTACTGTTTTTTTGGGGGTCGTGTCTTGTCTTTGGGAGGGCGGATAATACTAGAATTATGTACTAAATTTTAATAAAATTTACGTTTCGAACTTCAGAAACTTTCGAAATACCTTAGGGGTTATTTACAAAACAAGCGTGTTTTCCAATCTCACTTAGGTGGAATTGGGGATTGAAAATCACGTCTTTCCCGGCTAATTATTAGCAGAAATTTTTTACCCCATCTTTGCCCGGTTCGATATAAGGCGCGATTAAAAATCGCATTATTTTTATCAATTGAGTGGCGCGATTAACGACCTTAAGAATTATATTTCGAATAAATTATAAATTAAGATCCTATTTTACTAATTTTTTCCGTAATTTTGTATAAACCTCGATAAAAATAACCCTCCAAAGCCGAAACCCAACTTTCCTGTCCTCGAGATTTAGGAACGAATGGTCAACTTCTTAACTCGGGTCATATTATTATATTTCCACGTTCCTTGCGACCCTCAAAAAGGGGGACACAGAAGAAGTCGATGACAACCGACGTTTCATGGATGACCATAAACTAGTCAAACAAGTAATCTCCAATTCAATGTAAACTAACCCCCCACAAATTGATAACATCTCCTTTTCTCTTCTCTTCCCTTCTTACAACTACCGCGACACCTGTTTTTTCACGTGAAAAAAGGTCTGCTTCGCCTCCGATTCCGGCAGCCGAATTTCCGACAAGTTTCTTACGCCCCCCCCCCCCCTATAATTCCATCCAAGTTTCGATCTTTTAAGGAATCCGGTCTTGCCCATCTTGCCAATTCGGCTGATCTTTTCTGGGTTTTTGTCCAAACGGTTGTTTTGCTCTTCTCTTTTTCTTCGGTTTGTGGGTTGAGTTTGTGATGGGAGGAAAGCTTTCGACTGAGGAGAATTCCAGGGAGAGCCCCTCGTCTTCGTACCGATCGACGTCGACTCGTTTCGATGGCGGCGGGTACGGGGGATACCCTCAGACTTCCCCGACGTACGGTCAACAGGGGTATTCCTACCCGGTGCAGCCATCGTATCCGCCTCCGCAGTTGTATGCCCCTCCCCCTCCTCCACAGCAGCACCAGCAGTATTATCCGCCGGCGGAGGATCAGGGGTACGGCGGCGGTCGTAGGGGTCAGGCCGGTCGCAAGAGGTTGGACAAGCGCTACTCCAGGATTGCGGATAACTACCGGTCGCTGGAAGAGGTGACGATTCTTTAGGGTTCATTGCTGATGATGTTGCTATGCCAGTGAAATGAAATCGATCGCCTTTCGTGAATAGGGGTCATGCTGTAACATCATTCATCGGAAATGAGTTAGTTTGTTTGATCGCGTTATGTCTTTTGGTGTACCGGTCGGGGGTTTTGTCAACTTGAAACCACGAGCGTTTTGTGCTCCTCAACAATCACATGATGAGAAGAATTTTGTTCCCGCTGTCCCTCCTGATGGATATAATGTGAGGTTCAGGCCAAGATGGAATATATGTTGGTTCATGAGAGTTCGATTCGATATGGCAGTTCAAGCATTGCAAGTTTAGTTGCTTGTAGAGTGGCTCAAGTTAACTTTTAATCCATTTCGTGTTCATTTAGATGCTGTGTGTTCCTTTTGCGGTGGTTGAGATAAACTTTCTCTGAAATCATTTAAAAATTTTCCAGGTGACCGAGGCCCTTGCGCATGCCGGTCTTGAGTCTTCAAATCTTATTGTCGGCATTGATTTTACTAAGAGCAACGAGTGGACAGGTGATGGTCATTTCTTTTCCTGTTTCCTTGACAAACCATCCTGTGGAACTTTGTCGGCATACATCTGAGACTATTCAACGGTGCTTGTTATGTAGGTGCAAGGTCATTCAACAAAAAGAGTTTACATCACATAGGGGAAGGGCTGAACCCGTATGAGCAAGCAATATCCATCATTGGAAAAACTCTGGCCGCTTTCGATGATGATAATCTGATGCCTTGTTTCGGTTTTGGTGACGGTATTGAAGACAGCCATTCCTGTGTTACAGGTCATTGTCGTTGCTCTGTGATCATCTAAACTGAATTCTCCTTATCCAGCATCTACACATGACCAAGATGTATTCAGCTTCTATCCAGAAGAAAGATGTTGCAATGGCTTTGAAGAAGTGTTGTATCGTTACCGGGAGATTGTTTCACAATTACGTCTAGCAGGTTCTGATCATAGTTTGGGTCATCTGTTTTGATTTAGTCTTTGGATATTTCTTATGATCTTATTTGCTTGTATTTGTCTCTCGCAGGACCGACATCCTTTGCACCAATCATAGAGATGGCCATGACCATTGTCGAAAAAAGCGGGGACAATATCACGTGTTGTTGATAATTGCTGATGGACAGGTATGCATCGATGTCAATAATGGGGAATCGTTTCATTGGCAACGTCGATGTGCTTCCAGATAAATTTCTGCTTTGCATACTGTAATGCATGTGATGATAGAGGCACGGCACAGACTGTTGACTCAGGAATTCTTTTTTTATGTAATGATTGAAATACATATTTTGATGCAAAAATGGCTACTTCAGGTCACAAGGAGTGTAGATACCGAACGGGGAAGGTTGAGTCCACAGGAGCAGAAGACGGTAGATGCAATTGTTCAAGCCAGGTAAAAACTAAGAGTGCTAAGACATCCCTGATATTTTACACAGTCCATCTTAGACTTATAAACTTGTCTGATCCCAGCAAGCTGCCGCTCTCAATTATACTGGTTGGAGTTGGAGATGGACCTTGGGATACGATGCAGGAATTCGATGACAACATTCCTGACAGGGAATTCGACAATTTCCAGGCATGTGATTGTTGATTACTGATCTTTTATAATGTCCTAGCATGATTCAGTTCTGTATTCATGATGACCATTGGTTTTATCCCCGTGTAGTTCGTCAATTTTACGGAAATCATGTCGAAGAATGTGCCCCTATCGCGGAAGGAAACAGAATTCGCGCTTACGGCATTAATGGAGATTCCTTCTCAGTATAAGGCCACTATTGAACTTGATTTACTGGGGTAAGGACCTAGATTTTGGTCCTTACGTTTATCTTCTTCCTTTGCCTTTTGTTTTTATTTCCAACTCAAGGAAACAACTCCTCATTGTATCTCCAGGAGGAAGACCGGGATTGTGCCTCAAAGAGTTCCACTCCCCCCACCTCAGTATGGTTTTGCCTCCAATATCTCAAAGCCGCCACGTGCAGTAAGTTTTCAGCCAAGCATTCCTCGTTCAGGTAGAGACATGGGGATGATGAGCTCAACATCACCTTACTATGGAGATAGCCAGCCAATCAGCTCGGCTCCACCTTATTACCAGGACCAACAGCCATTCAGCTTGGCACAGCCTTATCATCTAGATAGTCAGCCAATCAGCTCGACTACACCCGCACCAACTGCAGCGAGTTCCACCAATGACGAACAGGTAATACCCTTGGCAATGAGGACTTCCTTTCATTCCGACTGTGATTCCAGAAACATGCGGATATTTCACTCTGCACAAACTAGCTTGTGCTGCCCTTCTCCGTACACTGAACGATACACTTCATAATCTACTTCTTAATCGCAGCTCTGCCCCATATGTTTCACCAATCGCAAGGACATGGCTTTCGGGTGTGGGCATCAAGTAAGCTCGATGTTCTGGTTCTGTTTCTTATCATGTTAAGTTTCGAGTTCCCGAGATATTGACCGTCATTACGCTGGTTACAGACATGCTGCGAATGTGGATGCAATCTGGATGTCTGCCCCATTTGTCGCACTGCAATCCATACGAGAATAAAGCTCTACTGATCACTTCCTTCAGGAGTCAGCGCTCCAGCTCCGGATCAGTACATTACCCACTCCTCTTCATCGAAATTACGACGGAGACATGTCGTCTCACTTCGGAAGAAATCGAGGGACAGATAAAACCCTGCATGCTTATGCCGAGGACCCATTATTGACCTGTACATAAACCTTGTGCATCTCTGTTCTTTCCTTTTCATTTGTCATTGATTCCCGGAAGAGGTTCGCTTAATTGCAGCTGTAGTTTGATGTACATGGTTGATTGAGAAAAGGGTTTCCTACTACCCTATGGAGTTGTAATGATTTTTTGCCATATACATACGTTTTCTGTTCTCATGTTTGAATGGTGTCATCTCATCTTATTTATTTCTCTACTCTACCCAAGTAAATTGTGGAAGATGGAGAAGTGGGGATCTGGGTTTGTTGTCCTGTCCCATCTGGATCCTTCTTTTGTGTTCAATTGGAAACAACTGCGGTAGATGATGAAGTGATCACAGATTAGTGACTGGGCAGTAGGCTTCAAGGGAATGGCGTTGGTGATTAAGAATTCCTTCAGGATCCCAACAGGAAATAACCTCCCCCTGTCATTTAATGCAGACTCGACCGCCAATTCACCTCTGTCAAGGGCCAAAGCTTGGCCCCAACCATTTTGTCTGCCATCAATGTCCCCATCTCGCTTGGCGGACGCCATTAATCTTCTCTCATCAGTTCCAACACATAGAGGGACTAATCAATAAGGGGACTGCACTTACTCGCCGAGTTTGCTTCCTCCCCCTCATGCTTCTCCTGCCTTTCTAGCCTGGAGAAAGACCTCACCTCTCCTCCTTCCTACCTGCATGGCGTCTGCTTCCAGGCTCTCTTACCAGAGGCTGAGGAACGACGACTTCAGTCCCGATCATGATGACATCCTGGAGAGGTATCGGCATCGGTCAATTGCGGGGTCAAGCATATGGTGGAGGTTCAGGCGGTTTCGGTCTAGGAGGAGGTTCCGGGTCAAAGTCCCTGGCCTGCGCAGGTTCCAAAGGAGGCGAGGCAAGTTCGTCGCAGCCGTCAGGGTTTCTTGCGGGAAGGTGATCAAGAGGCTGAAGGAGAGTCGGTCGCATTTCGGGGATCTGTTCGCAGGGAACTACCTCTTCCTGCAGGTGAATCCTACACCTCTCAAGAGTGCTGCTATCAAGAAATCCTATGAAGTTCACCAGGCCTTCCCCGGAATACCTTCCGCAATTGAGGCCCCTCGAGTTACGTTATACTGAAAGATCCACTTGTTCTACACTACATACGATCTCTTATCCATGCCCACCGATGGTGATATCAATGTTGAGAAATAATGGTCCAGTGTAAGCAGTGTACAGTGAATGTCAAGCAAGATCTGCTCAAGAATAAAGTGTTCTTCCCTAAATGTTTTAACGCTCTAGCTTATTAAATATCTCAACCAGCTTGTCTAGTTGTTTAATGGTTCAACCTAGGACAGGGTAAAAGGCTGCAGCCAATGTAATCTTCATCAATTCAGAGACCAATCAGATTAGCATTGCACACACTAGATCTGTTTGCAGACAGGCCATGATTGTTTGATCAAGGCTCGAACAATTTCGCTCCAGAACAGGCCAGCATAACTGGAACTTGCAGAAAGGTAACGTTCTTTTCAACAGGTGTAAGTCAGGTGTAAACATTGAACAATATCTAACAAAGTACAAAGTTTTTAAATGAGACATTATGTGCAGAAATCCTAGGCAGCCGCAGCTCAGAATGTCATAACCCAGAGTGGAGCAAACATCATTCCAGAGTAAACAATTCTATACACTGCAGATTCTTTTGACCTTTCCAATAAAATTCACTGTCACACATGATCAGCTGCAGCATGCACCTCTCTGTGACACGGTACCGTCCCTAGCACCAGTTTGACCCTGTGGACGTCCATATCCAACCTTGATGCCTGAGGTCTGCATATTGGACATCAAAAGTTTCAACAAATGATGGAAATTGTGTTTGTAGTGAAGAAAGTGCGTATAAAGAAGATGTCCAGAACGGCAACTTAAGCTACAGATTGCCAAGAAATTAACGAGTTACCTCATTGGATACATCAAACACGCCATCCTGTATATTCTGGAGGATCTTTCCTGCAGTCTTTACGAAGGCCTGATGAGACATTCGAATATGTTTAACATTAACAATCGTTTTGCCAGAAATAGAAAACTAAAGCAGTAGATAAACCATCTTGCGACTACAGGGGAACAGGGCAATCACCTCCTCAACATTTTGGGCTGTTCTCGCAGAAGCCTCCAAGAACAACAACCCATTGTCTTTGGCAAACTGTTCTCCTTCCTCCTTGCTAACAGCCCTCCGATGAGAAAGGTCCGCTTTGTTTCCAATGAGCATTATTGTCATGTTAGGATTTGCATGCTGCCTAGCATCTTCTAGCCAGCTCGCCAGATGATTGAACGTCTCTCTCCTAATGATCAGAAATGTGACCACATGCTTCAGACCAACAAGAACATGCAAATACAGATATATAGAGGCATCCCAAGCAATCAAATCTTCCAGTTCATCAGTATGGTCTGGTTCTCTTATAGAACACACCTGGTAATATCATAGACCAAAAGTGCTCCAGCTGCACCTCTGTAGTATGATCTTGTAATAGACCGAAATGATTCTTGTCCGGCCTGAGAGTAAAAGATCACTTATTCAAGACGCATGGATATAATATATAATCTCTATAACAGTAAAAGGCCTGAAAATTGCTAGAAAGTCATCCCGATTCAAAGTAAAACACATGGCCGGAAGAGTCAATTGTTGTTTTGCTAATTTTCTGTAACTGGGTTCAGACTCTCTAGACATGGATGCCCTGATGACCACTAGAATACCTTTGCAAATACGCTATACCATTGTGGATGTCGGAACTCATAAAGTCTTACTTTTTAAATAGACCTACTTGTTTCCTCTGTCCCAGAACTTTACTATTTCATCTTTTATGTTTATTTTCAGATAGCATCGTCCAGTAAATTGACAAAAAAAAAAAAATGGCAGACAAGAATATGCATGATGCTGCCAAGACATCCATAATGGCGAGCAAAGTTACACGGTACTCCAACACTCCATTCATTGCCCGTTGATCAAGCAACATATCTAAACTTGTGCGCACATGAAAAATCTGCAAACAGAAGAAAGCATGCAATCGTAGATTCGTTTCAATCACCCGCAGAAGTGTCCTACTCTAATGCCTCTACCTCAAAACCAAAACCATCAGCAACAGAGCTTGTGGATACCAAAACCCAAAACCCAATGTCAGTGTATTCAGCCCCTACCCGAGTCTAACAAACAGAATCTATCAAACGAGGGAAAGGGGGGTTATTGCTCACGGTATCCCAAATCTGGAGCTTGATGGGACGGGCATCGATGGTGACCATGCGAGCGCCGAACTCGACGCCGATGGTGAGATCATGAACGGGCTGGAACCTCTTGTCGGTGAATTGAAGCAACAAGCAGGACTTGCCCACGCCTTAAATACATATAAAACAACAGAAAGGTCCCATTACCATTACCATCACCAACACCAACACCAACAGCAAGTGATCATGAAAATGGTAACCCCACCTGTGTCTCCAATGATTATGTACTTGAACAGGTAGTCGTACGACATCCGGATAAGGGAAATCCGACTCGATTAAACCGAGGATGATTTAGTTTTCTAGGGTTTGTGGGATTTCCGGGGGAGGGGGGAGAGAAGAAGAAGACGAATTTTGCTTGGGTTGGGGGTTTGTGACGTGAGATTGAGTGACACGTCAAGGGATGAGTTTTGATAATCTGTTTGTCACGATTTCACGCACGCCGACCATCTGCTTGAGGGAATTACCGACAGGAAAAACGAGGATTACGAAAATACAATTTATTTTTGAAATTTGATTTAAAAATATCGTTCTTTTGTAATCTACCACTTAATTTATATAAAAAAAAAAATACCCACATCACAAAGGAGAATTGGGCATTTGACAGATTGGAAACAATGTCATTGACGTTTAAATTAGTATCATGATTTAGGATTTAGAGTTTAAAATTTAAAAAATATCAAAATAATTTGCTCTAAGTACGTGAATGGTGGGATTTCAAATTATACCTTTTATTAGAAGTATGGTCTCCCGTAAACTTAAAAAATATTCTCATGATACAATTACGTGACTTTAAACTGTGCGCATGGGTGACATTTTTTAAGTTTCGCTGAAACCATTTTTTTTTAAACTAACCCAATTACGCCCAGACTTTCGGGAAAAATTATAAATCAAGAATGTTATCATACATATATATATATTTGAGTTGGGTATCATCATGTGCCCTTTGCAAGATGTCTGGGGCCTGGGCCCAATGGACCAGAAGATATGGCCCAACCCAGTTTTATTTTGCCCTGGAATCACGTGACCCCCTTGTACTTTCTCCTTTGGATTTGGACAATGTTTCTCCCCTTAATCATTTTCTTGCCTGATTTTATCCTTGTCCTGAAATGAGAATTGAACCCCCTCCGGTACTCCTCGCTTTTCCCATAAGAGGGGCAACGAATGAAATCTTTTCCTTGCTATTCGGTTGTTCGAATTTTCGTAAAGAATAATTAGCTTCTAATCACAATTTAACTACGTAATTAATTAACTAATAAGTGTGATTTTGAGGTTTTTAATTATTAATATGCGGTGATATTCTTAAGTGGTGGTAGAAAAAAGGGGGGTTAATGGGTTTGTAAGGCTGGACAGGACAGGCTTCATGGTAACGGAGGAGGAGGAGGAGAAGAAGAAGACACTTGATTTAAGCGGAAGCAAGGAAGACGATTCTTCCTTTTGCCTTTTTATATAGTTCTTCATGGGGGGCTATAAAACACGACCCCCATGCACTCCTCTTCTTCGCAACTCCACAATCCATCCATCCCTCTTCTCCTCAGCTTTTCGTGAAGTAACGCCAGAAAATGTCTCTGCAGCAGCAGCAACAACAGCCTCAGCCTCAGCCTCAGCCTCAGCCTCAGCCTCTTCCCGCCACTACCATCAATAAGATGCCGTTCCAGCCATTGTCCTCCGCTTCGACGCCTTCCCCCTTGCCCATGCTCTTGCCTCCCCCTCAGGCCCAGAACCCCTCTCCCCTTCCCATGCTCATGCCTCCTCCCGTTCAGACCCCCAACCCTGTCCCTCCCCATGCCCCCGCCCCCGCCCCCGCCCCTCCCCCTGTTGCCACCCCCATGCCTCTTCTCCACTCTATCAGGGGTGGCGAGAGGAGCATGACCTCTCTTTCCGACGACAACCTCATGATGAAGCAGATCTCCGAGACTCACCTCCCTGACGGCCGTGATGTGGATGTCAAGCCCCTCCTGCGCCTCGTCGAGGACATCCTTAACCGCGCCACCTTCACCGTCAATGCTGTGACTACCACATCTCCCCTTTCAACATCCTTGATGATCATCCAATGTTTTTTTATTACCCGCAATGGTGTTTTACCTGAATTGTGCTGCTCGTGTTTCTGCAGGTTGTGATGACTGCACAAGTCGAAACCCTGGAAGACCGGACCAGCCAAGCCGGCTATGTCACGTCAGTTGACTCATTGTCTTACGTCATCGACCGTATCTCTTGCGAGGTACCCACCAGAGACGCAACGTTAGTGGGTTAATTTAGCACTGGCTAATAACGAAAATATGCCTACTGACGTTGCAGCTGGCTGTCAAGGCCCTGAGTGGCGGAGATGCACATGCGACTACCCTTTCCATATTCCACATGCTATCGAGCTTCTCCTGGGACGCCAAGCTCGTCCTGACCCTCGCCGCGTTCGCTTTCAACTATGGCGAGTTCTGGCTTCTCGCACAGATATCCTCTAGCAACCCCCTTGCAAAATCTATGGCCATCCTGAAGCAGCTGCACATAATCCTGGAGCATTCCGGCCCGTTGAAGCCACGGTTCGATGCGCTCAACAACCTGATCCAGGCAATGCTGGAAGTGACCAGATGCGTGGTAGAGCTCAAGGATCTGCCGTCAGCCTACATCTCGAGTGAAGTCCCTGCTCTATCTGCTGCCGTGGCTCTCGTCCCTACCGCTGTTTATTGGACCATCCGCAGCGCTATTGCCTGTGCTACTCAGATCACTAGCCTCACCAGCTTGGGTCGCGAGTATGTGTCAACCAGGAGCTTCTACCTTATGCTCTAATTAGTTAAATGCATTTGTGTTATTGAGATCGAGAGGCTTGTTTTCGGCAGGTACTTAATATCGATGACAGAGGCATGGGAGCTTTCCACCCTAGTCCACAAGCTAAAGAACATTTCAGAACACCTGCAGAAGCAGATTAACCTCTGTTACAAGCATATCGGTCCGTTAGCCCAATATTTCTATTTCTTAGCTGAATTTTCAACCCAGAAGAAGAATGTTTGATTCATTGCCCAGATCGGATGGTTGTTTGATTTGCAGAGGACCGGAGATATATTGAGGCATATCAGAACCTTCTGAACCTCTTCGAGACCATCCACATCGACAACATGAAGATCCTCAGGGCGCTTATCTATGCTAAGGATGACATCCAGCCACTCGTCGATGGATCTTCCAAAAGAAGGGTGGGAATTGATGTCCTGCGGAGGAGAAATGTGCTGCTGTTGATTTCTGGGCTGGACATCTCCCAGGACGAGCTGTCCATTCTGGAGCAGATCCATAGCGAGTCGAAGCTCCATGCGACGAGGCACGACATCCACCAGTACGAGGTGGTCTGGATCCCAATTGTGGACCGATCGATCAAGTGGAACGATGCGCTGCAGAGGCAGTTTGAGAGCGTGCAGTCAACGATGCCGTGGTACTCCGTCTACCACCCTAACCTGATCGACAATGCCGTGATCAGGTTTGCCAGGGAAAGATTGCATTTCAGGAACAAACCCATCCTCGTGGTGCTCGATCCACAGGGGAAGATCGTGTGCCCAAACGCCATCCACATGATGTGGATTTGGGGGAGCAATGCCTTTCCTTTCACTACCTTGAGGGAGGAAGCCCTCTGGAAGGACGAGACCTGGAGGCTTGAGCTCCTTGTCGATGGGATTGATCAGACGATCCTCAACTGGGTAAAAATTCGATTCTCCTATGGCCATTCCATCGCAAGCATGCAAGCTTTATTTATTTTTTCGTTCTGCCACTGACGGAGGTGCTCTATACTTGTAGGTTCGTGATGGGAAGTACATCTTCCTGTATGGAGGGGACGACATAGAATGGATCCGCAAGTTTACGAGTGCCGCACGCCAGGTAGCACAGGCTGCGAAGATCCCCCTGGAGATGGTGTACGTAGGGAAAAGCAACAAGAGGGAGCAGGTGCGGCGAGCAATCGCCACCATAACGGCTGAGAAGCTGAGCAGCACCTGGCAGGACCTGACGATGATATGGTTCTTCTGGACGAGGCTGGAGAGCATGCTGTTCTCAAAGATCCAGCTGGGGAGGGCGGACGACCGTGACCTCGTGATGCAGCAGATCAAGAAGCTGCTGAGCTACGACAAGGCAGGAGGGTGGGCAGTGCTGAGCAGGGGGTCGAACCTGGTGGTGAACGGGCATGGCACCACGGTCCTGCCTGCGCTGCTGGAGTACGACCTGTGGAAGGAGCAGGTGGCGGTGAAGGGGTACGACATGGCTTTCAAGGAGCACCACGACAAGATCCACGACGTGGCACACCCGTGCTGCAGGTTCGAGTTCCCGAGCGAGGTTGGGAGGATCCCAGAGAGCATGAGTTGCCCGGAGTGCCAGCGCTACATGGAGAAGCTCGTCACCTTCCTCTGCTGCCATGAGGAAGGTATCCTCACCACCTTCGAATAGAGTGAGTCCAATGTTTCCTCGTGGAAAATGCTGTAAGAATAAAAACCCATGTTTTTCCGCCCGGCGTGTCGTCGTCTCCTCTCCCTGTCTTGGTGATAAAAATATTGGCAGAAGTGCTGTGCTTCTTGTCAATATTTTTAAGACATTTGTAACGTAATGCCTTGGTATCCTGTGTTTGTGATTTGTCCCTCCCGACCTCAAAAAAGCATGAAATTATTATATGAATAAATTATGTTTGCTATTATCCTTCTTCCTTATATCTAATTCTAAATATCATGAAGATATGATTTCTTTACATCGTATTTTAATGGCGCACGCGCTGTTTGAAATCTTTTTTTCCTTGGGTTATTAACCGTCTTAACTGTCTTGTCCACTGTGAAAATGAGAATCATCTTGACCGGGTCTTGGCATTCAGGCGTGCGATAAATGCTATCGCAGCAGTGGAGAAGAAGACAAATATGAGGCTCCCATCGAAGACAAATATGCTTGCTTGGATTGGACTAGCAATATGTTCATCGTCGATTTTGTGGAGGCTTTTGTTAATGTTGGAATCTGTTGTATTTAGTCACCGATCCCATAACAACAACAACGTGTTTATCTTGGATATATATATATTTTGTCAGATCGTCAATCATCTAATCAACTCCCTGCAATTGCGCAATTTTGCAAAATTTGTAACTAATCGATTCTGAGTAACATTTAACTTGCTAATCCACAATGGTATCATAGCAATGTTTAGACTCTTAATATAACAGTAGCATCATAAAAAAAAAAAAAATGATGATTCATGTGAGAAGTGTTGAAAATAAAATATCGCGACTATACTTTAATTTAATAGAAAGTGACTTAATTTGTATAATGCTTTGGAGTAACTTTTAAGTAAGGAAAAATTTCAAAAATTATTGCTGACATAATTCTCTTCTAAATAAGAGATAATTGAGATAGCCGTTAAGTATTATAATCTTTTGTCTCCACTTTGCAAGGATTCGAATGCATCCTAACTTTTCCCTGCCACCCATAAATGTATCTTTCCATGAATTTTGATTTTGACAAAAGACTCGATGCTTAATTTCTGAATAGGTTCTATAGATAACGTGGAAATCTACAATAATATGTAGTCATCAAACTTCGATTTTCGCGCACAGCAGTCATGGCATTTTTCTGTACTTTAAAAACATGACACACATATCAAAGGACAAGATTTTTAAGGAAAATTTCTCATTGAGTCTGCACCATAAAAAAGTAGCAAGGTAAAAATATTAAGATCAACAATTATAACTTCTTTATAAGCTATCAAATGACATGCCAAAGAATTAAGCAGTACATAATTACGCACCACGAATGTTGTAGTCGTGGCATGCAAAACCAGTGTCCTGAAAATGCATTTGTTTTGGCGTTCAAAAAGGTCACCCGAAGAACCTTACACCAAATAGACCGTTGGATTCAATATAAGCCAGGAATATGATCTTAGCATTGATTTCTTTCCTTTTCTGACATATTAGCAAAAATGTGAATATGCAGGTTTGCCGTCCAGAAATATGTCCATATGCAGTCATGCATTCCCTCACTAGTAAGTTTTCATTTCTTCCGAGCTAAATCTCCAGCGAGTGTCAGAATGACATGTGAAAAATAAAAACAAATCTACTGTGTATGATAAAATAATAAAATCCTTCGTCAAAAGAGAAAAGCCTGCAGGGCCCAAAATTCTGGGTTCCAGGAAACCTCTTCCTCTACTACCCAGTATAGTTAAGACGCAGGGCGCCCGCAAAGCGCAAACCCTTCTGTTGGTATAGGATTGCACTAAGAAGGGGGGTTGAATTAGTGCCATAAGAGTTATGACACTTTTTCGCTCACAGAAGCGTGGTTCTGTTAGGTCACAGAGGCTGGATCTGATAAACAGATTCCCAGTTCTGAGACAAGTTATCTTTTGTGTAAGACACAAAGATTTATAGTGGTTCGGCAAACAATGCCTACGTCCACTCTCCCAGCTCTCACCCAAGCAGGGCGTATTCACTATGATTGGATTGTGGGACTTTACAGATGCACACTTCTGTCAGAAATGTGACTAACAAATTGCACGTTATCACGTGTCTAACACAACCCGCACGCAACGTGTCTGACTCCGGCTACTCACTGAGCCCAACGTGGCTTGACGGCTACCACCTGCCCAACGAGGCTTAACGGCTACCTCCTGCCCAACGTGGCTTAACGGCTACCACCCGCCCAAACGTGGCTTAACGGCTACCACCTGCCCAAACGTGGCTTGACGGCTACCACCTGCCCTTGCACACAACCTGTGTGACTAACAACCTGCACGAGACAAGATTAGCAACTACAGCACAAACTCTCTGCAGTTACAGAAGACGCTCTCTGTCAGCGGTGATCGGCTCGGTGAATGCACGACGGACGCTCTCAGCTTTTGCAACGGTGAAGGCACAAGGATTCTAGTAAGCTTTTGGTAGAACGGCGACTTGGAATCATTGCTTCACACTTGTATAAAAGCATGTCCGTAGAACGAAGTTTCCCAATCAATCCCAACGGCTAGTTGATTCACTTGCCATATTCTCCTTGATTTAATCCTGTGGGAAAACTTCCAAAAGCATAAAGCATTACCCTTAGTTACGTTAGATGATAATTAAACAAAGTGATCGCTCAATAAGAGATAACGACTTCTGCTCAGAAGCTGTTTGCTGCGACAGCAGAACCAGCACTCTTTCTCATACGAATTTGGCATTGGGATTATAAGTTTCCATAATATGAAAACATTCCCTTCGTAGAATTGTTCTCACCATATAGGGAGATCTTAACCTGATAAGGTCATTGCCAAATTACGTAAACATAAGATCACGTTAGTTAAGGAAATAAATATTTCCAAATAACTTAAGGTCCAAAGATGAACCTAGACGTGATCCTGTGTGAGATAAATATCTCACGTGCTCGCATATAGGACAATCTCCAAGAAGGAAATCGTCACTCACAGAAATACCATTCTGTAAACCATAGCAAATACTCCAGCAAGGAGAGTTATAGCAACTGTGACACAGATGCTCATCTCTGTAACAGAGATAGTGGATTCGATAGTAGATCTTATCCTCAGAACTCCATTCTGATGGCTAGATCGTTTCCCCTGTTGAAGTACTCCACATAACTCTTTTACGTATTGCACGAATGACAGAGACCAGCTTCTACACCCGAAGACCTGTTCTTCTGTACACTTAAATAACACATTAGCAATACATAACCTTTGTCATCATCAAAACCAGATTATATCAACAATCTCCCCCTTTTTGATGATGTCAAAACCATGCTCATCTGGAGAGTAATGATTAAAGAGTTTTAATGGTCTTACAGATTTCCTTATTGCGAGATGGTTGATACAGAAGCTACTTACTGTAGTAACTCCCCCTGAATTTAAGCGGATTAATTTCGATCGAAATTATTGCTTGCTCAGATCAGTGATCGAGATTAGTTAATGTTCATTAACCAAATCGATTAGAGCATTTATATGATTTGATCAAATCGACGCTAGTGATTGCAATACCATGCATTATAGACAGAAGTACTATTCTGTCATGGCTCCCCCTGAACAGGTGAGTAGTTCTAAGATGACCCTTTTTAATCAGAGCTAAGAACGTCACACAGAAGTGATACTCTGACCAGAGTATAAGCAGAGAAAGTTCTCTGACTCCCCCTGAGTTTAAGCAGTTCTGCTCAAACCCAAGTTGATCTCAACCAGAAGCATCGTTCTGGCGAGGAATTTCTCAAGGCAGAAAATAATTCTGCTGAGACCTGCATTATACTGAGGAAATCTCCTCAGCGTCTTCATGACCTGCAAACAGAGAAACACAGAACACAAAGAAAAATGCAGAGACTGTTCCTAAGTCTCACATAACACCTGTCCTAAAAACTAAAAAATTCTCCAGGGAGCTAGCTACTTCTCCCCCTTTTTGCATCATCAAAGAAGTCATATATCAAAAAGATATGTCATGAACAAGTTTCAAATCACAAACATGCAGGAAATTCAAAAGAGTGAGTTTTAAAGCAACAGATCCAGAGTTTATCAGTTTTCAGAAGCCGGATTCTGAAAGGACTGGTCAGTCACTTTCTTCTGCAGAAGGAGAGGAGGATGCATCATCCTTGCCCTTGATATATGCCGCGAGATCAGCAAGATCTACAAGCAGCTTCGTAATCAGGGTCTTAATCTCCTTTTGCTGAGCAATGCACTTATCCAATTTGCGTGACTCTTTCGGATTAGCAGAAGTGGACGCCTCAGAAGTATGCTTCTGTTTGGTATCAATCTTCTTCTGCTTGCTGGTGTCAGCCCGAGTCTTACGCTTGGAAGGTGCAGCAACTCTTTTCTCTTTGGAGGATGGCTCCTCCTTGCTCCTCTTTGGAACCCATTCTGACCCTGTGAAAACAAACCCCATATGATCAAGTGTCGTACCGTCAAAAGGCTCGACATGGATGGTGTCCTGTTTACTCTTGGGAGTTATATCACAAGAGTAAGTCTGCAGGAGCTTCATGATGATATGGCCATAGGGTAGTCCTCTATCAGGCAGAGTTGCACATCTCTCCATGTGCTCAAAGACGATCGATCCAAGATTGACAGGAAGTCCCTCCAGCAGATGCACCATCATGGTGGCGTCCTTCGTGATGATACTGTCCGTGCTCCCAGTCCGGGGGTAGAGGCAGTACATAACAGCACGGTGGAGGATGCGCAGTTCTAGAGGCAGCTTCGTGCTCTCCAGGTATACGCTGGACTTGGTTGGCCTTTCGGCCCCTGTTATCTTGCGATACGCCGATGATTTGGATATCTCCATGGGTTGGAGCTGAGAGTGGTATCTTGCACTGAAGGCCCTGCATACATCAAGTAGAGAGAAAACATAGATGTTCTCCTCTATTACCACCTTTATGTACTTGATCAGCTTGTTCACCCTGTGGAAGGTGATGTGGCTGTAGAATTCTCTAACCAAGGAGGCAGAGACAGGGCTTCTGTGCTCACAGAAGTTAACCAGAGAGAGCTCACGGAAAAGAGTTTCTAATCGCCCAAGAGAGTGCTCAGAGAAGAAGCTGAATCTGATGAATCGGCAGGGTACGATTTTCCTATCCTCAAGATCTCTAGCAGGAGACTCAGAAGAATCTAACACAGCCTGAATTTCCTCAGCAGAAACGATCTCCCCAATTTCAGGAGTAAAGGTCAGAGGAGTACCTCTTCGCTTTTTGTTCTCCATCTACGGTAACGATCTCCCCAATTTCAGGAGTAAAGGTCAGAGGAGTACCTCTTCGCTTTTTGTTCTCCTTCTGCGGTTCCGCAGATGGGCGTTTCTGTGCCTTTCCTTTCTCCTGTGCCGCGACCGCAGGAGGGTTCACAGCCTGTTCCTTAGCATTAGATGAAGTTGGGGCCAACTTCTGCTTTGGAAGAGGAGGAGGAGGTGGCAGAGTCTCAATATATGGCAAGATAGCCAGAGATGGAGACTCTAGAGGAGGGCTTACGCGCTGAGGTATAGGGACCTCTTTCTCAGCTTGTCCTTGTGGAGAGATCACCATTTCCTCAATTTCTGGCTCAGAAATTTTTGCTGCAGGAGGGTCCTCCTTAGCAGGTACAGGAGGGTCCTCCTTTGTGGATGGCTGGATGACTTCTTGCTCTGCATTCAGAGCTTTGGAACTCTCGGGGGGAGAGTGCTGGGACACGGATTTCGTATCCTTCGACGAGAGACTTGCGTTCTCAGAGTCGCTCCCCTGTAATGAAGACTGGGTCTCCTGAGAGTCCCGATCGGACAGAGACTCAGTGCTGAGTCTAGCAGAGCGCCTTGCTTTGGCTTTGGCAGCGCGCATTCTCTTGATTCTTGGTGCCATGAGGACAAAAGGAAGCAAAGAAGAGAAGTTAGGGTTTGGAAGAGATAACGAAGAAGGATCGGAAGAAAAATGTGGGGGCGAGAAAAATGGGTTTCTGAGATAGAGGGAAGGCGTGTGTGTGTGCAAAGATACTTTGAAAGGGAGAAAATAAATAAGAAAAGATTTTGGCAGGGAAGTCTTAAGGAAATTTTTAAAACAGGAAATAATAAAATTGGAAATAGTTTTTGAAAATCATATCTTTCACTAAATCAAATATGCACACGATAAGGATCAATCAGATCCATTTAGAGGGGATAACAAATCCCTAATTCCATTCGCAATTTTGAGAACTTCTCAAAATTTAATGGTTTTGTGAAGATATCACAGAGCTGTGTTTCTGTGCTCACATATTCCACAGCAATAGAACCATTTTGGACATGATCTCGAATGAAATGATGTCTTAGTTCTATATGTTTAGACCTTGAATGCTGAACAGGATTCTTGGTCAGATTTATGGCACTGGTGTTATCACACCGTATTGGAATATTGTCAAACTTGAAACCGTAGTCCTCAAGTTGTTGACGCATCCATAGAAGCTGTGCACAGCAGCTTGCTGCTGCAACATATTCTGCTTCTGCTGTTGATAATGCAACAGAAGCTTGCTTCTTTGAGTGCCAGGATATGAGCATATCTCCAAGCAATTGGCATGTTCCAGAAGTACTCTTCCGATCGATTTTGCAGCCAGCGAAGTCTGCGTCGGAGTACCCTACAAGATCAAATAATGATCTCTTGGAATACCAGAGCCCTAGGTTTGTAGTCCCAGAAAGATATCGAAATATCCTTTTAACATGTGTTAAATGGGACTCCTTTGGTGCTGATTGGTATTTAGCACAAAGGCAGACGCTGAACAGAATGTCAGGCCTGGAAGCAGTAAGGTACAATAAGGACCCTATCATACTTCTGTAGAGGCTAGGATCTGCATCCTTTCCTGATTCGTCTTTCTCCACAATAGCGTTTGTGCTCATGGGAGTAGACAAGTGTTTTGAGTTGGTCAACTCATATTTCTTCAGAAGTTGTTTAGTGTACTTTTCCTGATGGATGAAAGTACCTTCTGAAGTTTGGCGAATCTGTAAGCCTAGAAAGAATGTTAATTCTCCCATCATGCTCATTTCAAATTCACCTTTCATGAGTTCTGCGAACTCATTACACAATGTATTGTTCGTAGATCCGAAGATGATGTCATCTACGTAGATCTGAACAATCAGAAGCTCGGCTCCGTGCTTCTTTAAGAAAAGAGTTGTGTCAACCTTTCCCTTTCTATAGCCCTTTTCAATAAGAAATTGGCTCAGCCTTTCATACCAAGCTCTGGGAGCTTGTTTCAAGCCATATAAAGCTTTATCAAGCTTATAAACATGATCATGTTTCTTAGGATCCTCAAATCCCGGAGGTTGGTCTACGTAGACTTCCTCCTTGATCTCACCATTCAGAAAGGCGCTTTTCACGTCCATCTGAAATAGTTTGAAATCATTATAACACGCATAAGCTAACAGAAGTCTGATAGCTTCTAGGCGCGCCACAGGAGCGTAAGTCTCATCATAGTCAATCCCTTCTGATTGAGAGTACCCTTTGGCCACGAGTCTGGCCTTGTTCCTGACCACAGAGCCTGATTCATCAAGCTTATTGCGGAAGACCCACTTGGTTCCAACAACAGAACGATCCTTCGGTCTCTGAACAAGCGTCCAGACCTTGTTTCGTTCGAATTGATTGAGCTCTTCTTGCATGGCAATGATCCAGTTAGGATCTGCAAGAGCTTCATCAATGCTTGTTGGTTCCTTTTGGGAGAGGAACGCAGAATGTTCACAGAAGAGATTCACAGAACGTCTCGTCTGTACCCCTTTCTGTACATCCCCAATGACTTGCTCCATGGGGTGTCTTTTCTTGTACAGAGTGGGCACTCTGTCCAAGAGATTCTTATCAGAATCATTATCCTCTGAGGGGCCCTCAGAGTTTGCATCCTGTCCAATGACGGACTGGATTTGTACAGAATTAGTCTTAAGAAGGACATAGCTCTCTTTCTGTACTTCAGCAGCAGGCAGCTGCGTACTTGGCCTGTCAAATAAGACAGATTCCTCTATGTATTGAGAGTCATTAATGATGACATTAATAGATTCCTCAACAACAAGAGTTCTTTTGTTGAAAACTCGATAAGCTTTGCTTGATTCAGAATAGCCAAGGAAAACTCCTTCATCTGATCTAGCATCGAATTTACCAACATTCTCCTTAGGAAGTCTTAGTATGTAACAAGGACTTCCAAAGGGATGGAAATATGAGATGTTAGGGACTTTGCCCTTGTACAACTCATAAGGAGTTTTGTCAAGTGTCTTTCGTGCAAGTACACGGTTAGACACATAACATGCTGTGTTAATCGCCTCAGCCCACAAATTCTATGGAACCTTGCTTTCACACATCATAGTTCTGGCCATATCAAGAAGAGTTCGATTCATTCTCTCAGCTACTCCATTCTGTTGTGGAGTATAAGGAGCAGAGAATGTGTGTTCTATGCCATTCATGTCACAGAAGGTCTTGAACTCATGGTTTATAAATTCTGTACCATGGTCAGTTCTTAAACTTTTGAGAGAGGCTCCTCTCTCATTTTGCAGCTTTGTGACAAGGCTTTTGAACGCACCGAATGCATCACTCTTATGAGCCAAGAACTTTACCCAAGAATATCTTGAGTAATCGTCCACAACCACCATAGCATAGCGTCTGAGGCCCAGACTCTGTGTTCTGGTGGGACCAAACAGGTCCATGTGGAGAAGTTCAAGTGGTTTTGAGGTGGAAATATAACCTTTGCTTTTAAAAGAAGCTTTGGTTTGTTTTCCCAAAGAACAAGCTTCACAGAAGCTGTTCTCTTCAAAAGAGAGCTTCGGTAAACCTCGTACCAGCTTCCTTTTGGCAATCTTAGACAATAATTGGAAATTGATGTGTCCCAATTTCCTATGCCAAAGATTTGTTTCATCCTTGTAAGAAACAAGGCATTTCTCAGAAGACAAGAGGTTGTCTTGAGAAACGATGTAGACGTTCTTTCTTCGTTCAGCAACGAAACAGACGGATCCGTCTGTGGATCCAGAACATCCTTCTGCGTTAAAGGTTATTTGATAACCCTTATCACAGAGTTGGCTCACACTTAATAGACTATGTTTTAATCCTGCAACAAGCAGAACATCGTCTATTTGCATTGTTTGTGAACTACCGATAGTTCCAATGCCTTTGATGTAGCCTTTGCTATCATCGCCAAATGTCACAGAACCACCGTTCTGTAACTTCAAACTTGAAAACTTAGAAGGATCCCCTGTCATGTGGCGTGAGCACCCACTGTCCAGGTACCACTCATCCTTCCTGGCTTTAGTTTTCAAGTGTACCTGCGATTAAGAACAAGTTAGGTTACAACAGGAACCCACCTTAAGCCGGTTCCATAGGATTGTGATTTGTTCCGTGAGAGAATCGCGTTGGTTATGCTTATAGACTTCTTGATCTGACATTGTCCGATCATATGTCCAAGCATGCCACAGTAGTGACAGGATTTAACCTTTTCTGTCGGTCCGACAAGGTTTTTAATCCTAGATTTGTTATTCTTCTGCTCAGAAGTATAACATTTCACAGATTCAGATTTCTGTGGCACCACAGACTTCTGTTTCTGTGCAACTTTGGGACTTATCACAGAACATGCGTTCTGTGTCACATAGCATACATCATCTGAACATTCAGATTTGTTTCTGTGACATTTGTGAGACTGACTTTCAGGTAATAAACCTTTGTTAGTCTCTTCTAGTGGAAAAACCACTTTGTCACGAACGAGTAGCTCGTCCCATACCTCAGGAAGAGGTTCTCTGATCAGAGGAGATGCTTCTGTGCAGAAGATCTCAGCTTCCTTTTCCAAGGCAATCTTTTCTCTGTGTAGAGAAGTGAGTTGTGATTGCAGAACCTTGTTCTGCTTTTTCACCGAGCGATATTTCGAGGATAGCTCTTCAACTCTCTCAAGGATTTCTGTCAGAAAACCTTTAAGATCATTAGAAGATAAATTAGACAAAGATGTAGAGATTACCTCTTCATCTGAATCAGATTCTGATTTGGAACGAGCCATGTAGCAAAGGTTTGCCTTCTGCTCTTCCTCAGACTCAGATTCATTGTCCTCCTCATCGCTCCAAGCCAATAAGGCTCTTCTTCTGTTTCGAGAGGATTTTGACCTATCAGCCAACAGAGGACATTCATTCCTCATGTGTCCCAGTTTCTTACATTCGTAACAAACTGGTCCCTTTTTGTCCTCTAAGTTAGAAGACTTGGGTTTAACACTTCGTTTGAAGCGTTTCTTGTAAAGAAGTTTGTTCAAACCCTTTACTAACAAGGAGAGCTCCTCATCTGTTTCTGCTTCTATATCATCTGATTCATCATCAGTAGAAGCCGATGCCTTAAAGGCAATAGATTTGGTCGTCTGAGGCACAGATGACCGTTTCTCTTCCTCATAGGAGAGAAGAGAACCCATAAGCTGATCCAGCCTAAGAGTTGTTAAATCTTTGGCTTCCTCAATAGCGGTCTTTCTAGCTTCCCAATTCATGGGCAAAGACCTGAGGACCTTTCTTACCATTTCAGCATTAGAATAATTTTTCCCAAGAAGGGCTAAGCTGTTGATGATTGTATTGAGTCTATCATACATTTCAGAGATAGACTCATCAGGCTTCATTTTGAAGGCCTCATACTGCTGAACCAGCAGATTTATCCGTGTCTCCTTGACTTGATCCGTCCCTTCATGGGTTAGAACAAGTCGATCCCAGATCTCTTTTGCTGTGGTACAGGCAGAGATCCGGTTGTACTCCATAGGAGATAGAGCACAGTGAAGAAAGTTGACAGCCATAGCATTCAGCTTGATGATTTCAACTTCCTAGTCAGAAAGTGAAGTCGTGCTGCCATGCTCAACTTTCAGATCTTGTCCTCTGAGAAGCAGAGGACCATTTCGGATGATCCCTAAACACCTCGGTTCACGGGATGCAATCCAGAAATCCAGAAGGCCTCATACTGCTGAACCAGCAGATTTATCCGTGTCTCCTTGACTTGATCCGTCCCTTCATGGGTTAGAACAAGTCGATCCCAGATCTCTTTTGCTGTGGTACAGGCAGAGATCCGGTTGTACTCCATAGGAGATAGAGCACAGTGAAGAAAGTTGACAGCCATAGCATTCAGCTTGATGATTTCAACTTCCTAGTCAGAAAGTGAAGTCGTGCTGCCATGCTCAACTTTCAGATCTTGTCCTCTGAGAAGCAGAGGACCATTTCGGATGATCCCTAAACACCTCGGTTCACGGGATGCAATCCAGAACTCCATCCTGCTGCGCCAGCTGGAGAAGTTTTGTCCATCAAATAATGGTGGACTGTTACTGTTGGATCCAACAGCGTGCATATATCCCATTTGCATCCTATCGGATCTCTCAACAAGCGGCTAAGCTTATATCGTCGAGCCTGCTCTGATACCAATTGTTGGTATAGGATTGCACTAAGAAGGGGGGGTTGAATTAGTGCTGTAAGAGTTATGACACTTTTTCGCTCACAGAAGCGTGGTTCTGTTAGGTCACAGAGGCTGGATCTGATAAACAGATTCCCAGTTCTGAGACAAGTTATCTTTTGTGTAAGACACAAAGATTTATAGTGGTTCGGCAAACAATGCCTACGTCCACTCTCCCAGCTCTCACCCAAGCAAGGCGTATTCACTATGATTGGAATGTGGGACTTTACAGATGCACACTTCTGCCAGAAATGTGACTAACAAATTGCACGTTATCACGTGTCTAACACAACCCGCACGCAACGTGTCTGACTCCGGCTACTCACTGAGCCCAACGTGGCTTGACGGCTACCACCTGCCCAACGAGGCTTAACGGCTACCTCCTGCCCAACGTGGCTTAACGGCTACCACCCGCCCAAACGTGGCTTCACGGCTACCACCCGCCCAAACGTGGCTTGACGGCTACCACCTGCCCTTGCACACAACCTGTGTGACTGACAACCTGCAGGAGACAAGATTAGCAACTACAGCACAAACTCTCTGCAGTTACAGAAGACGCTCTCTGTCAGCGGTGATCGGCTCGGTGAATGCACGACGGACGCTCTCAGCTTTTGCAACGGTGAAGGCACAAGGATTCTAGTAAGCTTTTGGTATAACGGCGACTTGGAATCATTGCTTCACACTTGTATAAAAGCATGTCCGTAGAACGAAGTTTCCCAATCAATCCCAACGGCTAGTTGATTCACTTGCCATATTCTCCTTGATTTAATCCTGTGGGAAAACTTCCAAAAGCATAAAGCATTACCCTTAGTTACGTTAGATGATAATTAAACAAAGTGATCGCTCAATAAGAGATAACGACTTCTGCTCAGAAGCTGTTTGCTGCGACAACAGAACCAGCACTCTTTCTCATACGAATTTGGCATTGGGATTATAAGTTTCCATAATATGAAAACATTCCCTTCGTAGAATTGTTCTCACCATATAGGGAGATCTTATCCTGATAAGGTCATTGCCAAATTACGTAAACATAAGATCACGTTAGTTAAGGAAATAAATATTTCCAAATAACTTAAGGTCCAAAGATGAACCTAGACGTGATCCTGTGAGATAAATATCTCACGTGCTCGCATATAGGACAATCTCCAAGAAGGAAATCGTCACTCACAGAAATACCATTCTGTAAACCATAGCAAATACTCCAGCAAGGAGAGTTATAGCAACTGTGACACAGATGCTCATCTCTGTAACAGAGATAGTGGATTCGATAGTAGATCTTATCCTCAGAACTCCATTTCTGATGGCTAGATCGTTTCCCCTGTTGAAGTACTCCACATAACTCTTTTACGTATTGCACGAATGACAGAGACCAGCTTCTACACCCGAAGACCTGTTCTTCTGTACACTTAAATAACACATTAGCAATACATAACCTTTGTCATCATCAAAACCAGATTATATCAACACCTTCCGATCACTCGAGGCGCAAAGCGCAATGCTCAAGGCGCGTGTTAGAGATTAAGGCACAAATATAAAAAAAATATGTAATACATATTTCTAATTGATTACTAAACGGACCAGACAAGATAAGGGTAGAAAAGATAAGGGCAGATTCCTAATTGATTACTAAGCGGACCAAATTACTAAGCTGACCAGCATAAGGGTAGATTCCTAAAATAGATCAAATGTGGAAGGACCGAGCTAGCCAGACAAGATAGCGACGAGGACAACCGGCAAGGCGGGAAGGAGGAAGACAAACGGCTAGGAGGGGAGGAGGAGGACCGGGTTTTTTTGTTAGGGCAACAAACAACAGACCCTTTATGATTTGTTAGGGTCCCTCATGTGGCGCCCTGTGTCTTAGGCGCGCATTTGCCATGGCGCACGCCTGGAGATAAGGGTGTTAATGAGCTAGGCCGGCTCACAAATTATCTGGCTTGGCTCGTCTTTTGGCCCGAGCCCTGCTCGACATAATTCAAACATTGACGGGCTCGGGCTCGAACTTGGGTCTTATTTTTTGAAAGTCAAGCTGGGCTCGGGCTTATTTACTACCTGACAAATTATTCGGCTCGGGTCGATAATATTTATAATAAATATATATTTAAAAAAAATATTAAGAAAATTAATAAAAACTTTTAAATTTTTTCCTCTTTTTCATTGCTCTCAATCCACTTCACAAAGCCATCGAGAAGCTCATCGGATCACACTTAGGTTTTCTTTCTTTCTTTCAATCTCCTATTTGTGCATCACAATGAATCCGATCATGGACTAGATGGCAACCTGCTTCAAGTGTGGAGAGTCTGGTTATTTTGTCGAGTGTCCCTGAATTTTTAGATGTCACGGCTAGATGTCCCTTGCTCTCCGATCTCCCACCACCCCTGTCCCGTATGTCTCAACCGGTGCGCCTAGGGCTGTAAATGGTCCGGTTCGGATTGAGTTGTGTATATTTTGTACCCGAACCATTGTTATCGGGTTCATAACTTTCGACCCAAACCGTTAACCCAAACCAAAATATTTTTTTCAAAACCGAACTGATTTTTAGGGTTCGGTTCGGTTCGGGTTCGGTTCGGGATCCGATAAAATCATAAAACATAAATCATTTTATAAAAATTTTGACTTATAATTCTGAAGTTCAAAAATTTTAACATACAATAGTTCCCAGATTTAAAAACAAAGGAGGGTAATTACAAAAAGTCTAATTTCATGTAACTTTGAAATTTCAGCCCAGTTTAACATATAAAATTCACGTGGACTTGTGCGACAATATCTTCCACTTGCATAACCTATATTCGTTGAAAAGAAAAATATTAATTATATAAGATATGATTATAAAAAATCAATACTATCATACTTACATTGAATAAATCTCTTCAAATTATTCCTCAATGTTGTAATAAGAATCGGCATTTTCAGACAAATCTAAAATAGAGAGAAGATAATTGTATTATCAGTTAATATAAACTGAAAAAGAATAAAAGCATTTGAATATATGAAAGTTACCATACTTACCCGTTTCAAAAGCTTTTAATTCTTCAGAATATTCATCAATCGAAAACAATCCAGCTTGTCTATTTCGCAGCCAATTTTGAGCACATATAAGAGCTTCCACTGTCTTAGGAGACAACGAACTACGAAATACATTGATGACTCGTCTTCCTGTACTAAAAGCAGACTCGAAAGCAACGGTTGAAACATGAATAGCTAAAACATCTTGTACCATCACAGATAAAACTTGATATCTAGAAGAGTTTATTTTCCACCAATCCAAAATGCTAAAATCTAAGCCAAAAGAAGTTTCACAAGCCTCAGCCAAATACTTCTCTAACTCAGATTTTTCTTTAACATTTTCATTTCCTGCTTGTCTCAAATACATGGCAGTCATTATATCTAAAGATGTATCAATGGATGTTTCACTTAAGTCTAGGTTATTTTGTGTATGCGAAATAGATTTGTTAAGAATATTATTATAGTGATCAAATAATGCTCCAAGTGTCGCTTCTATTTTCTGCAACAACTCTTTTGCTTTTTCTTCTTCATAGAAAATACCAACAGCCCATTTAACATATTTCAATTTATGCCTAGGATCTAATATTATAGCTATGAACAACATAATATTAATGTTGTTCACATTACCCCAATATTTTTCAAACTTGAGCTTCATCCTTTTAGCCATTGAAAGTAGACCCATATTTTCATCCGAACAATATTTATTAATCATCATGCCAATACCAAAAATCTCATTCATATAATAGTTAGTAGTTACATAAGATGAACCAGAAATTTTTAAAGTAGCATTATAAAACAACTCAAGAAATAACAGAATATCACGAGCATACTTCCAATCATCATAAGTAGGGACTCCTTTTATTTTATTAAGTTCGTCAACGAACTTGTTTTCATGAATCTCCATTATGTCAAAAACCTTTTGAAACTTCAAAGCAGAATCAATCATCATATAAGTAGAATTCCATCTTGTCTCAACATCCAAGCATAACAAACCTTTATGCTCCACTTTCTCGCTTTTAACATATGTCATAAACTTAGCGAATCGTGAGGGAGAAGACCTTACTTAACGAACTACACTCCGAATTCTTATAATAGCATCATCTATTTCCTTTAACCCATCTTTAACAATCAAACTAAAAATGTGAGCGCAACATCTCATATGAAGATATTCGCCTTTCAAAATAAGTGTATCACGATGTTGAAACCTTCTTTTCAAATATTGAATACAAAGATCATTCGAGCTAGCATTATCAACAGTTAAACAAAAGATTTTACTAATACCCCAACTAGCCAAACATGACTCAATAGCTTTACCAATTATTTCTCCCGAATGACCAGAAATCGGACAAAAATTAATATTTTCTTTTGTAAAATCCAATTAGCATCAATAAAATGAGCTGTTAAACACATATAATTTAAATTTTGACATGATTT
This sequence comes from Melastoma candidum, assembly GCA_023653495.1. Classification (NCBI taxonomy): domain Eukaryota; kingdom Viridiplantae; phylum Streptophyta; class Magnoliopsida; order Myrtales; family Melastomataceae; genus Melastoma; species Melastoma candidum. The sequence continues at coordinate 7,189,396 of CM042889.1, read as the reverse complement.
CCATATATCTGTTGTAAGACTAACCCTCTTTGGCATTTCAGAAAAATATTTTTTCAATTTTGTCTTTTCATCCGAATAAATATTGATAATGTCATTTTTCAAGGTATTTCGACAAGGAGCAATAAATTCAGGTTGTACAGAGGCCATAAATTGTCTAAATCCTTCATTCTCTACATGCTTAAAAGGTAATTCATCCAATATAAACATTAAAGCAAGGGCTCTTCTACTTGCGTTTGGTCAAACTTCCATATTTTATTATTAGAAGAACTTTTAATAGATGGGAAAGATATGCTAGTCTGACTTTTTTCTTTATTATTAGGGTTCTTCTTACATCTACCAAGATGTGCATGAAGCTTGCTAGTTCCAATTGTACTATTTGCACAAAAATCTTTTGAACAGTATCGACATTTAGCACGCTGATTATTATGTTCATCGGAATGCAATATATCAAAATGTTCCCAAACAGATGACCTTTTTTTTCTCTTAGTATGACTAACTGGTTGGCCTTGTTCCAGAGGAATATGGGTTGATTGCACCGAAGCGGGTTGCAAGTAGCATCGACACCACATCCATCATCACCCCGATGTGAATTGATTTCTACATTCGACATAAACAAAAAATTTTCACAAATTCAAATTTAAAATCGAATCTCAGTTCAAAATATGCTCTAATCAAAAGTTTGAAATGATCTCGGGTTCGTGCTTGTACCTTGATCACGACTTCCAATGGAGTGATTCATCGAAACTTAGGGCTAAAAGGAACTTGAAGAAATTGGTGTGGCTGAATTCGAAAAAGTGGGTGTGTGTAGCTCGGCTGCGCAATTGGGAGAAGGGGGCGGAGGCGGAAGGGATGAAAAAAAGTATGGTTTTTTCCCCTTATATAGTCATTACTTACAATGACAAAAATAACCCTGGTTATTGGGTTTTTCGGGTTAAACCGAACCCATTAAACTATAATGAGAAAAACCGAAAAAAAAAAACGAACCGAAATTAAAATATTAAAACCAAACCAATAAAATTAAAAAACAAAAAATCCGAAATTATCGGTTTGGTTTGGTTCGATTCGGTTTGGATTATCGGGTTATCGGATTTTATTTTCACCCCTAAGTGTGCCCCCATCTCCTTCACCAAGTCTACCCCTCCATTTTATCTCATTCCCCCTCCCCCTCCCCATTTGTCCCCTATCTCGCCCTTTTTTCTTTTTAATGAATATAATTTTGTTTTTTATGTTATGTTTCTTTGGCAGATTATGTTATATTTTTTTTCCTAATTATGTGAACAGAATTGTGAAGATATGATTTGGGACATGGAAAATCATTTTGTTTTATATTGGTTTGGTACTTTGTACATTCATTTTTAATTCTTTTAGTGTTGCATCTCGTTTGCTCTGCCGTCCTCCAAGATGTTTCTTTTGTCCGTTTGTTTGTGTTATGAATATCTTCTCATTATCTGCTTTGTGCCTTACTAATTGAATATAATGTGTTTTAGTTATTAGAAATTTAAATGGAATCGGGATCTCAAGTCGAATCCAATATCAGAGGAGTTCCTTCAATGGACGTCACAAGTGAAAAAGTTCGATCATAAGAGTTTTTCGTGAAGAAGAGAACGAAAACTTCTTCTGTCTGGGACGGGATGACAATCATGACCGACAAAAACGGAGTCAAGAAAGCGGAATGTAAATATTGCAAGGCGCAATTATCATATAAAAACTCGAGTACGAGTCACCTGAAGAGACATATAGCCTGTTGTACTTACAAAGTCTCCCTACAAAGGCAACAAAAGTTAACTTTCAGAAGCCCGCAAAGGTAATTTCGTCATCTTTTAAGGATGGTATTCTTGATATGGATAAAATGAGGGAGGTTGTAGCTCATTGGATAATGATACATGAGCATTCATTTTCGATTGTCGAAGAAGAATGTTTTAACTTTATGAAGATGTGTGGAATGCCTCAATGGCAAAGATTATCACGTCTCACTTTCAAGAATGATTGCTTCAAAGTGTATGAGTTAGAGAAACAACGTGTCTTTAACATGTTTAAAGATACAACTGCGATTAGTATCAAAACTGATATGTGGAAGTCATCATGTCAACGTATTGAGTATATGGTAGTCATTGGCCATTTTGTTGATCAACAATGGAAACTTCAAAAAATAGTTTTGAATTTCATTCATCTGACTCCTCTAACCCGTGGACTAGATATATCATGTGCAATTTACAAATGTTCAAAGGGATGAGGGATTGAGAATAAGGTACAAGATAATTCTTAGTTATTATTCGATTGTTACTTATTATTCATTTCTCTTTATTGACATTATTCATTTTATCTGTGACAATAACTGTTGACAATGCTTTTAAGAATGATGTGACATTGAGATATTTGGGAAACTCTTTCTCAAGGAATAAGCAGTGGTCGATTGTTACATGTGCGTTGTTGTGTTCACATCTTGAACATTATGGTTCAAGATGGTCTTATTGAAATAGAGCAGATTATTGAAAAAGTTCATGATAGTGTGGTCTTTATCAACCAAAGTGAGGCACGACTTAGGATGTTTGCCGATATCTCGCAGCAATTGCAGATACCCTCCAGAAACTTACCATTGAATGCAAGACAAGATGAAATTCAACGTTTGATATGTTGACACGGGCAATGATGTTTAAGGATGTTTTTCCTCGCTACATGGAGCGAGAACTAAGCTATAAATCTTACCCAACCGCTGATGATTGGACAAAGGTCAAACAAGGTTGTGACGTATTGGAGGTTTTTAACTCTGTCACTAAAACCATTTGAGGTAGTGAGTATCCTACTTCGAACTTGTTCCGTCATGAAGGTTTTAGGGTAAAAATGATGTTGGATAATAAGGTTGTCTAGATCAATGCTGATTGTCATTTTCTATTTAAGATGGTGAGAAGTATGAAATAGAAATTTGACAAATATTGGGGTGAATGTAACTTATTAATGGCTGTAGAGGAGGTGTTAGACCCAAGAAACAAGTTCATGGTAATTGAGTTTTGTTTTCCAAAGCTCTACTTAGTAGAGGATGCCAAATTCAATATTGAAGAGATTAGTCGTACTTTACAAAATATATGTGAGGCATATGGTTTGGAAAGTCAAAGTACGACTGGTGAGCATTGTTCGAAGGCTGAAAGTTTTACTGATGGAACCACTCAATCGTCAACCTCATCTTTAGAGCCTTATTGGTCCGAGTTTGCAGAGTTTGAAAAAAAAAGCTCGTAGATAGCACTCATTCTCGAAAGTCTGAGTTGTATATTTATCTTGATGAGGATTGTCATATGAATGATAGAACTATTGGAGATGCTACATTTGATGCGTTGGAGTGGTGGAAATTTAATACGTCGAAGAATCCTATATTGTCGAAAATGGCACGTGATATTCTTTCGATTCCCATTACTAGTGTGGCTTCGAAAGCCACATTTAGTGCTGGTGGAAGAGTTATTCATGCATATCCTTCATCGTTACTTCCAGAAACTGTGCAAATGCTTATTTGTGGGGGTGATTAGCTCAAAAATCGTTACAAAATCAAGAAGGCCAATAAGGTACTTCTATGAGAAATATCCTTTGACATTTTCTATTTCATTTAAAAATTATTTTACACATTCATATGTTCGCATATTAATAAGAAGACAATAGAAATCGCGCTCCCAAATCCTTGATGGTAACAGCATAACAATTGAGATTGCTTTTTTACGTTTACTATAATTCTAATGTTGTTTTCTTAATGATAACAAGTAGAGGGAGAGGAAATGAAAGAAGGGCGAGAAGAAAATCATTGGTCTAGAGAAGGAAGATCATGAAACCTCCTAAATTACATCATAGTTTACAAGAAATTCGATACTTGACTTCGTTTATCTATTTTTTTACTTTGTTGGGGGTGTTGAAGTTTTAAATGATGGATAATTTATTTATTGTGATTTGAATTTGCTTGGAGAGCCACATCTTGTGAGGAATTTTTTGGAAGTTTCTACGATGTTTAATATTTATCAAATGTTAAGAGTGATTAAATTTTGAAAAAAAAAATTGAAGAGATCGGGTTCAGACCGGGCTTAGACTCGAACTCGGCCTAAAATTCTTTTAATAGGCTCAGGCTTGGGCTCGACTTAACAGAGCCCGATCAAGCTCGAACTCAGGCTCAATCCTGGTAAAATTTTACTCGGGCCAAACTCGGATAGGGGGTGTCCAAGCCCAACTCGACTCATTAACACCCCTACCTGGAGAGGTCCCGGGCTGGATAACATTGTTGCTCCGTGGAACTTCTTCTCCACTAGCAAGGCTATTTTAATTGCAAGTCAATTGCCTTGGATTTTACTAAATTTCTTAGTACATTTTTACTAAACAATGATTTTTTAGTACATTTTCACTAATAACTTTTAGTAATATTGTTAGTAATTTACTAAACAACGTCGAGCTTAGTAAAATTTTAGTATAAAGTCTAAGATCTTAATAAAACGGAAGAGAAATGCATAGTAATTGGCTTAGTAAATTTTACTAAACAATTTACTAAAAATTTTAGTAAATTACAAACTATAACAATTTAGTAAAAACTTAGTAATTTACTAAACAGTGTTGTGATAGTAAAATTTTAGTATAAAGCCCAATGAGCTTAGTAAAACGTGAGAGAAAAGCACAACAATGGGCTTAGTAAATATTATTATACGAGTTACTAAAAATTTTAGTAAATTACAATATGGTGCTAAAATATATTAGTAAACTGTTATTCTATACTATAGGATGTACTAAGCTATTTTAGTAAGTAAAGTACTATGTTTTAGTAATAATGTACAAACATGATTTAGTAAATTACTAACTTGTACAATGAGAAACTATCCTAACTCCAAACCTCACAACGAGTGTGAAATTACGATTTAACCCCTTTGTGTAGCCCTCGACTTCCACCAGAAACCCCACTTGAATCGATGACAACCCAACTGCCTGGCGTACGTCGTCAACTACGACGCGAGGCTCCCCAACAATCCACAGAGAGAGCATCCCCACGGGCGTTGCGAGAGCTGTGGGGAGCTATCTTACAGAACCTCCAGTCGATATCCCCTGTCACGTCAAAAATGTGTTCACCATGCAAGTGCACGCGATCGTACAAGTAATAGAGTGTAAGTAAGATATCGTTCCCACAAGGACTGTTCTAAACTTCTACAAATTATTAAAATACGCCAAATCTCTATTATTCAACCACGCTGACTAAATAAAGGAAACGACAGTTCTAACGAATTAAAGTTCAAGATGAGAAAACACCTGCGGTAATGATTTCACCTAACAATTAATCGCAAGTCATATATCAATCAATACATTGAAATGATCCGTTTGATAATATGAAATTCAGTTATTTCCTTACGCCCCTTCCGAGGTCATAAGAACGTACATCTCTGTAAATAGTAACCACTCTATTCGTAGGTAGATTAACTATCGAGAGTCCCTTAAGAATCAATTCCAATTCGATACCTAGGACGATTGGGTATATTCCTATCTCGCTCGTTAATAATCTCGTCTTCCGACCAAGATTAACTTACGTTATTCCTGTTCCCGTGCTCATCTTAGGATTCCCCTTCCGAGTTCACCTAAATTCACTATTCAATCCTATTGGTGATCAGTCAATAAGAAAGCGTTACGAACGAATAGGAATAATCAGACATAAATCATCAAAGAGTGTCAAAAGAGATAGTATATTGATTAAAAATTAGTTCATGACGAAAGTAAAAGAAAACATCAATTCAATCTTAAACATTAAAAATGACATAAAGAAAAAACTAAAAGAAATCCGGCAAAGTCTCCGTCGACGGCTCCTTATCACTAGAAGACTCCTAGGTTGACTCCTTCCTCAGAGAGATAGTGGAAGATCTTTTTATACTCATAAGAAAATAACCCTAGTTTTGGAAATAAAATATTATCTTCAACGTCAGTGAAGCTGCACCAAATTCTCGTGCAGATGCACAAAGTTTATGTGAATATTCGTCTGCCTTCCTTGCGTCTCGTGCAGCTGCACCAAATTCTCATACAGCTGAACAAAGTCTCTGTGCAATTTTTGGCCACTTCTTGCTCTTCATACTTCTTCCTCCTGGCCATCATTTCTCAACCGTGCTTTCCTTCCTTTGATTTTCCTAATTAAAACATCGAAAAACACATTGATGAGATAATAAACAATATACCGTGAAAATTAAGAAAAGGAATACTAATTCATATAAAATGCTTAATAACTAACATCAATTAAGTTTAAAATATGATCACTTAACACTAATTTTCATAGAGTCGTCGTCCCCACTCGATGAAGAAAACTACGACAACTACGTGGAGTTAGTCGAACTATGAACGTCCCATTGTTCTATCTCCTGCAGTTGGGTTGTCACCAAATGGGGTTTCTGGTGGAAGTAGAGAGCCATACAAATGGGTTAAACCGTAATTTCATCCTCGTTATCAAGTTCCAAGTTAGGATAGTTTTGCACTAAGTTCGAATTTTACTAAACCATTGTGCACATCATTTTCTATGAAGGCCCAACTTGCTGTCTGGTTGTTATCCTTCCCTAGGGCTCCGGCATCACCGCGTACGCTGTCGGGGAACGCCGGCGACCTCCCGATGCCTCCACCGCCAACAAAATCCTCAGGGGGTCATCGTCCCTGATCTCCCGCGCTTTCCAATCTCCAATCCCAGCTTCCCCTTCCCCTGTCCGGTCCTTACTACCGCCCCTTCTCCAAAGCCCTACCTTCCTTGACCTAAACCCGCCTCTGGGTTCTTGTCCGGCCGAGATTCCTAGCAAGGTGGCTGCTTTCCCAGTGTTACCGCCCTACTGTTTTGCTTCGAACCCAGTTGCTGCTTCGAGCTCCTTCGTTGGGTGCCTAAAGGGTTCGGAGGAATCGGGCGAGGACGGTGTTGTGTGGGCGGATAGTGTGAAGAAGAAGAGGAAGAAGAAGATGAACAAGCACAAGTATACAAAGCTTAGGAAAAGGCTCAGAAGGCAGACTTAGCTTTTGTACTCTTCCTCCCGTGTTGCTGAGGATTTGTACTCAGATTAGACGATGTCTTCATTATTACCTGCTTTTTTGCAATTTTGGATCTTGACGCTTGCTGACACGAAGTTTTATGTCACAATCGGCGATAGATTGGGTGGTTGCTTATTTGGGGTAAAGTTTAGGGTTCTGGTCGGCATTGAATTTATTTAGGGCAGGCAGTGGAGTGTTTCATTACGAGGAGGACGCCCCTAAGTGTTGTGTTCTGGGCCTCTCTGCAAGTTTCTGATTCTTCATTCTTAGCTATCCCTATCAGAATTTGGGAATTGTTCTCTAGGGTTGGTCATCCTGTTGGAATGTTGCAGCTCGGCAGCTGTCCTGGAATGCTAATTCGTTGTTGCATGTTTTCAGCTTTTCCATCCAGGTTTCTTAACCATCAATGTGATTTTCCATTACCCTGTCGGTAGTTGTCCAGTGTGGTGTAGATGTTAGTTCTCACGTTCTTTTTCAGTGATCTGCGCTATTTGGTGACATACCTTCCGCTCCCTGTGATGAAATATCATGCTGCAGTCTCTGCCTTGATATGGTCATCTTGAATCCTACCGTCTGCAGATTACTACTAGAGCCAGTTCATTGGCTATCCCTTGTGCTTTATTTCTATCCATATTGCTTGCCAAAACGAAATGTTTCTACTTTTATGGTTAAAGTCTAGCTTATCATTCCTTATGGTTCATGTGCTAGGATATTTTCATTTAAACCAATCTGATCAGATCGGACATATCTCCTGGGTTTGAATATATGGATCGGAAGACTGGTTGATTTCTAGTGACTTGGCATCATGTTCAGTTAGAATTGCTCGTTACGTGGTATTTGCAATTAGTATTGCTTGTTGCTCAATGTTAGTTTTCATGGAAATATGAAGATGAAACATGAGGCTGTGAGTTGTGCCTTTTATCAGATCTTTACTGTATAATATGGTTCTTTTGAACTATGAACAGGTAATTGAGCCTGAGTCTTCTGTAATCTGCTGAGCCGAACTTCCTCAGTTGAGCAATTATCTTTCTTTTGTTTTCTGAAGTTAGGCTGCGTGACTGAAGCGGTTCAAAATCTGGAAACGTTGGCCAGATTGAGTTTCCTGAAGATACTTGGGCCAATTGAGGGACATGCTCTGCTCATGTTCTTTTGACCTGTTAAGGAAGAACAAGACGGACACAATATTTACAATGTGCAGTTGAGAGGTCCACTTTGCCTATTTCTTTACTCGTCCTAACATTGTCGGTCCCATGACTAGAGGCATTGCGGGGATAGCTAGAGCTTTTGCCGATTTCATTCCTCTTTATCCTTTAATAATATGGGCAGCTGTTGATGGGTCGCTTTCTTTGAAAACATATTCCAAGTTCCGGTTGATGTCACTAACTCCTACCCTCCAAAGGAAATATGAAACTGGGTCCTTTTTTGTGATCCACCCAAGCTCGTATCTCTCGCTGGATCATGGAACAGACTTACCTTGGGGGGGTTGTCCTCAATCCATGGTGAGATTGAAGCTGGGCAAGTTGTGGGTGTTTGGTGAAACGCTGTTCTTTTTTCTCATTTGATAAAACTGCAAGGGATGATGATCACGATGCACGTGGTGGGCATAGATTTGTCTATATACGTTTTGAATTGAAAGGGACACACACCCGCATTGGAGGGCAAGGTAAAATGGAGCCAATCATTTTTACCATCCCCTTTGTATGGTTGGCTAATAAAGCTTTTCCTTGAATATCCAAAGGCGCAGAGACCACTAGTCCTGTCACAATGATTGCTCTCCTCGTCTTCGAGCATCTTCCGTTGCCCCCTGTCGAGCGATACCCAGGGACTGACTGACAACTTGTCATCGTCTTTGGGCATCTCCTGTTCCTTTCGATCATGGGTTTGAATACTGCAGAAGTAACGTGAGTCCATTCCCCTCCCCACACCCCAAAATAATAATTATTATTATGAAGATGCTCTCATCTCCAGACATAGGAATGGAATGGATTGATTATCTTCTGGGATTCAAGGAGGGCTTTCACCTGAATACACATAACATGCAGAAGAAACCCAGAAAAGCTTTTGTCTAACTTTTTCTGTTCTGAGACATAAAATGATGAGAGCAGCAGAGATTTCCAAACTGGGGATCGGCAGAAGACATGCGGAGCAGAAAGTCGGAGTGAGTCAGTCTCTCACTCACCCCCCTCCCCCCGGGAATCCATGGCGGCTATCATTACATTCCTAACAGATGGTCCCCCCCTCCTACCACCACCTCCCCCCCCCCCCCCCAAAAAAAAAAAAAAGAACAACTACTCCTCCTCCTCCATCAATTACTCCGGAAATGACATCAATTCCCATAATACTTAAAGACCACACAAATCTCTCACTCAGACAAAAACTAAAGAAAATGAACCCCCATAAAAAAATTTGCCATTAGCTACGCGGATCAGTCCCTAATCAGAAATCTCCCTTCTCCTCTCTCTCTCTATCTCTATGAGGGTGTCTGTCACTTCACCATTGTAGCTTCCAGGAAAAGCAAAAGCCGAAAGGGAGAAGGGGTAGAGAAGGAGCAGAGCAAAAAGGAAGTGGAGTGTGAAACATCCCCTGTTCAGTTCTCCCACCAGTGGCTCTCGGGGCAAAAGGCGATCAAAAGACTCCAACTTCGGTGGACGACAGACAGAGAGGGTTGGAAAACCGGCGGAAGGAAAAACAGAAAAAAGGTGGTGTTTTGAGGAAAGAGATGGGTGGGGTGACGTCGTCAATGGCGGCGAAGTTCGCCTTCTTCCCTCCGACGCCACCTTCTTACCAGCTCCTGACGGACGACCTGACGGGGCTCCTGGTGCTGAGCCCCTTCCCTCACAGGGAGAACGTGGAGGTGCTCAAGCTCCCTACCAGGAAAGGCACTGAGATTGTGGCCATGTACGTGAGGTATCCCATGGCCAGTTCCACCCTCTTGTACTCCCACGGCAACGCCGCCGATCTGGGTCAGATGTACGAGCTGTTCGTCGAGCTCAGCATCCATTTGCGGGTTAATCTCATGGGGTGGGTAAACTTCTCCTCCTATTCCTCTTCTCAATTTTAGGCCAGTCGAGGGATCTGTATCAGTGAAGTGGCTGGTGGCTTCGCTGAAAGGATGAACGCTTGCCTGATTCGGAGACTTGTATTTCCTCGTACCTCTTCGACTCCTTGTTTAGGATTTCATCAGATTAGCGTGATTGCAGTCACCTACTAATCGATCTCTGTCTGCGTTGTTACTTGTGCTAACGCGAGTGGTTGATTGCCTTGTCGAAGTCTTGTTCTTTGGGTCATTTACCGGGTTCTCTTGGCAGGTACGACTACTCCGGATATGGTCAGTCCACTGGAAAGGTTTGTTTAGGCTAAACCGCTATACTTATGTTTTGCATCATCGTCGATCTGAATTCCGTGTTTTCAAGATTTTCTGATAACCGTGCCTTATGATCTCAGCCAACTGAACAGAACACATATTCTGATATAGAAGCGGCCTATAATTGCCTTGAAGAAAGTTACGGCGCTAAACAAGATGATATCATCCTCTACGGACAGTCGGTCGGTAGCGGACCAACTTTGGATCTTGCAGCTAGACTGCCTTATCTCAGAGCAGTTGTTCTTCACAGTCCAATACTCTCTGGCTTAAGGGTCATGTATCCCGTAAGGCGATCTTATTGGTTCGACATATACAAGGTAAAGACAATTTCCTCAGGCTAGTGTTGGGGATACTCTGGATTGGAATTCATTTCGAATCAGCTTTCATTTTACCTGATTTATTCTCCCTCGGGTGGTTGTATACAGAACATCGACAAAATTCCGCTCGTTAACTGTCCAGTCCTCATTATACACGTGAGTATGGCCGTGAACTCGTTGCATTGTAACCATGACCAGGCATTGATTGTCGAAATGCTCAAATCACTGGCAGGGAACTTCCGATGATGTAGTCGACTGCTCCCACGGCAAGCAACTCTGGGAACTCTGCAAAGATAAGTACGAGCCGCTCTGGATACAAGGTGGAAACCATTGCGATTTGGAGACGTACCCCGAGTTCATCAGGCATCTCAAGAAGTTTGTGTATACCGTGGAGAAGCCGCCATCTCAAAGGGGCAACTCGAGGCAAAGCACCGACCAGTTCGAGCAGCCACGGAAGAGCACTGACGTGCTTGAAGCTTCAAGGAAGAGCACCGACCGAAGAGAGAAACCTAGGAAGAGTACGGACAGGCCAGAGAAGCTCAAGAATCAGGGAATGGCGAGCGCAGACAAGCTGGAGAAACTGAAATTGTCGTTTGAAAGCATGCAGAGGTCTCGGAAGAGCGTGGATTGCCACGAGAAGTCTAGGAAAATCGTCGACCCCCAGCCGGAGAAGGCAAGGAAGAGCGCAGACCGTCTGGATCGGATATGGAGCGGATGACTCTTTCCCCTGTCCTCGGATCCCGAAACCACGACCACCCCCTTCGTCGCCTCACCTCATATCACCCTGCATTTTTTTTAAGAAACAAGTGTTACTTCATATCTGTCGTGTCACTGAATTTGGTTTTGGGAGAGTGTGTATACACAAAGCCTCTGTACAAACAATTTGTGGGATGTCTGGAAGAAACTACAGACCATGATCGATAATGCTGGCCGCCCATGAACAACGAAGGAACAGGGATCGTGGTTCCGGGCCTTGGTGGTGTTGGGTAGGGACTAATAAGCGTCTCCCCCTCCTTCCCGCGTGACTCGGCGCTGGTCTCACCCCGATTGGTCCACCAGCCCAAGCCCTCTGCACTTTTTCCACACTTCCCTCAGCCTCTTCCTCTGACTCCATCTTCGTCCCTCCTTCCCGGAATCGATCACCATCCCCCACCGAGTTCGACTCCTTTGGCAGGGTAAGATCTCGCGCCCTTCTTCCTGACAAATTGGTTAGGAGGAATGCCTGAGTCTGCTTATTCCTTGTAATCTTGGCGGGCCTAAATTTCTGGACGGTTCCTGAGAAGGGCGAGATCGGGGATGGAGTCATCGATTCGGAGGATAAGGAAGGGAAAGATGAGGCAGAGGGAGGCCAGAGTGCTTAGATACAAGGAGAAGAGGCACAACCGCCTGTTCGCCAAACGGATCAGGTACCGAGGTCAGGAAGCTCAACGCCGAGAAACGTCCCCGTGTCAAGGTACAAAAAACTTGTAACACGAAAACCGATCACTGACTCTGTCGGGGAAATTCAGCCGACGTGTGGTGATTATTGAATGAAAAACAATACACGCGCGGTTCGGTCAAAAGCAGCCTACTTTCACCAAGACGTCATCCGAAGATTTTATTAGATAATCGAGGTTATAAAAGCACCAAGTATGTCGTTCACCTACTCAAGATACGAGAAAATCATAACCTTAGAATAGCCTCTATCCTGACCCATAACTTTCACTCGAATGCCACACACTCACCATGTCAAACCATACCTGATAATAATATAATGCAATAGGATCTAGATATTAGCTCAGAATCATATGATATTTAATAATATCAGATATTATATTTTCGCAATATTACGTAATCTCAAAAGATCTCAACTTCGGAACAAATCATAACAATCTCCACCTTGGGCCGAAGTTGCCGAATTCTCATTCCTTGGACCTCCGGAGCCTCAAAGAGCTTACCCCTTCATCCGTTATGTCTTCCTAAGAGCGTTGTCACTACCTTTGACTATCGCTTTATCCTTTACACGATCGCAATACTTGCGCTCCCGAGTAACCACTATGCATTGTGGCTCCAGCTCTTTCTTGCGCTCCGCACTCAGTACCTTCTTGGTACCCTGAGAAGTCTCACCTGTTGACTGTTGCCAGACCTCTCCACGTAGAACTTTAATCCGCTCCACCTCACTCTTGACATCACTGTCAATGTAAGCATCACCATTGAACTTCCTCATCGGTTTCACCTTGCTTGACACCCTCAAGCCCGTACACATCGCCCTTGTACCCGCGTTACTAGCTAACGCTCGACCTCGACAAATAACCCCGGATTCTCATCCCGTCGTGTGAGAAGTTGTCACTCACGACTTTTCCGAGAAGATGATAAATACCTCCAATCTTTTTCGCCTTCATCAGCACAAGGGTTCCCCGAATAATCTTTAGGACTCCACCTCCTAAATAACATCGACATCACTCGTCATTCAAGGCTCCAAGGGAAATCAAATTTTTCTTCAGCTCCGAAACATCTCGTTCCCTTGTTAACGGCCTCACTACACCATCATGCATCTTGATGTTCACTGTACCGACTCCAACCCCCGACACTCTGAGTTGTTTCCCACGTAAACCTTATTCGAACCAACTTTCTGGTAAGCTGAGAAGTAATCCCTGTGTGGTGTCATATGATTGGTATATCCATAATCAAGAATCCATTGATCACCTGTAACGTTGGTTGTGGCCGGAAGAACTTAGTCGTCGCCATCCGTCGAGCTCATCTCCGTAAATTCAGCTTTGTTCCCACTCGACGACCCATCCAATTTCCCCTTCCCCTTCTCCTTGCAATCCATTTTTCAATGTCCCTTCTTTCCGCACCTCCAACACGATGCATGCTTCTTAGACTTTGACCTCGATCGGTCACTTCTCCTACAATATTGCTCGTTCCTTACTACGAGCCCAACGTCGGAATAGGAATTCCCTTCACTGTTCCTTTTCCTGTGATAGAATACTAATAAAGCACTAATGACATCCTCAAAGTCTAATGTCTCCTTACCCCATGTTAAAGTCGTATGAAGATTTTCGTAAGCATCCATGCTTGGTAACGAGTTCAGAAGAATCAATGCATTTTCTTCTCCGTCGAACTTTACGTCAATCCTCAATAAATCGCTGATGAATTGATTGAACACATTGATGTGTTGGCTCAAATCCTAGCCTGCCTCCATCTTCAAATTGTACAACTTCTGCTTGAGATAGAGCTTGTTCGACAACGACTTTGACATGTCCAGTTTTTGCCACACCGCCGCTGACGATTCCTCGTCCATCACGTCATACATCACGTCGTCTGCAAGACAAATCCTGATGGTTAACACCGCTTTCGCCTCCATCTCCATCCAATCTGCGTTGCTCATGTCCGTCGGCTTTCTTTCCGCCAACGCCTTCACCATCCCTTGCTGCACCAGCAAATCCTTCACCCTCCGCTGTCATAGTCCGAAGTTCCCAGTCCCGTCGAACTTCACCACATCGAACTTTGCTGGCGAAATCCCTATCATCTTCACGACCCGCTTCGATACCAATTGTTAGGAAAATTCAGCTGTCGTGTCGAGCCTCGATGGTGAAACTTGGACGAAAAACATCACACGCAAGATTTACGTGGTTCGACCAAAACCGGCCTACGTTCATGGGGTCCTCCAGAGATTCCACTAGACAATCGATTTTACAAAAGCATCAAGTGTGTTGCTTAACAACCCGAAATATAAGAAAATCATAACCCCGAATCTCGTAGAATAATCTTTTCCCTGACCCGATGACTTTCTCCCACACACTCACCGTGTCGCACTATGCCTAATAACCTAGACAAAACCTTTATTTATAAATAGTCCCAACTTATTTTTTATATTAAAAATCTAATCCAATAAAATTTAGATATTAGCTCGGAATTATATAATATTTAATAATCCTGACTTATCATGAAAAGAACAGCATCGAATGAATGATAAACATGTGACGTGCTTTTAGGCCTTCTTCCATCCCCGTGAGAGAGTCGGGAGGATCACGCACTCCTAGGAAAGAAATCCATGGCTTTACACCAGTACTGATGGACGGACACCTGCCGGTTACGCCATCCTCCCCAAATTGATAACATTAAAAGAAAACCATTTTATTCTTCTTTCTTTATTACCCGTAAGATGGTAAGAAGTTCGAGAAAAACAGAAGAGGACAAAGTGCGTTCGAATTCAGACAATATTGTCTGAAATGTGGAAAGGAAGATCCTAGGATTTCGTGGCGAACAATGAGGGATTCGAAAGTTAATTTGTGGGTCGTCCACAGAAAAGCAAAAGCCACCACCAGTTTGAGCTGTCGAGTTGGGTGGGGCGGGTTTCTTTTATACTACTACCCATTAGTTTCGTATGCTTGGCTTGAACTTGAAGTCCTTACTCATCAGTACATCAACAGCTTTCCGGATTCCTAGTCCTGGGTTTTATTTTGTTTCTTGTTGGGAAACTGGGTGGGTGGATGGGATGTGTTTTGGGTTTCTGGGGTGGTGCGGTCGAAGACAAAGGGTTTTGATCGGGGGGTAGGCTAATGGAGCCTCCCTGGGGTGCTGGTGCTCGACTATGGAACTTCATTTGCTTCTTGCCCGTCTTCGCGGGGCTCCTTCTCCTGGGCTTGATCAAAGGTCGGTCGGTTCCTTGCCTTCGCAACTGCTTGATTTTGACAGTAATGGCGACCGTTAGGTCGTTCCCAGATCCCATACCAGTTCTTGGCGATATACTTGTACTGGAGCCTTTTAGCCTCACAACTGGCTGGTTGTTTTGATTCTCTCCTACCCCCTGTTGTTCAGGTGTTGTTCTTTGCCCCGCGGTGTGTCTCATCGTCGCAGTCGGCAATACCTCGATTATTCTGGGGTTTTGGCCGGTTCACGCTTTCTGGACATGTTATTGCTTGCTAAGGTGTGCTCTTCGATCTCCATT
This sequence comes from Melastoma candidum, assembly GCA_023653495.1. NCBI lineage: Eukaryota > Viridiplantae > Streptophyta > Magnoliopsida > Myrtales > Melastomataceae > Melastoma > Melastoma candidum. Next base: position 7,173,777 of record CM042889.1, on the reverse strand, counting down.
TTCCGCCTGAAGGTCGGGTCGAGTCAGGTCCCATCCCGTTATTGAATGTTTCCTCTCATCAGGGCAAAGCACTTTGGCCCTGTTCTGAAGCTTGTCCTCCTCATCTGTGCTCCCATCGTCTATGTTTGCTGGCCGGTCATCGGCATTGTGGGGAGCATCCTCTGTGGGGCTGCTTATGGTCTTCTCTCGCCGATATTCGCCACATTTGATGCTGTTGGGAGTGGGAAGAGCAATCGAATCTTTCGCTGTTTCTATGTACGTGAGCCTGATGATTTGTGATGTTGGAAACTTCAATTGATTTCTGGGAATGATGATTTCTCATCATGAAGGATGGAACATGGAGCATCGTGAAAGGGAGCTTCACTGCTGTTAGGGACTTTCTCGATGTTTGCTACCATTCCTATTTTTCCTACATGGACGAGCTCCAACACCAAGATCCCTCCCAATATTACGAGATTAGGTCTTTTTTGCATGCTTTCTGAAGGAAATGATTTCTAAAAGCTATTACTTACGGGCGTCGAAACTCTTGTTCTGATCGGGTAAATGCTGTATTGCAGAATCCTACATCTTCCTGGTGCTCTCCTAGCCGGAATCCTTGGATTTCTCGTCGATATGCCGATTGTCTCTCTTATTGCGTTGTTTAAGAGCCCTTACATGCTATTCAAGGGATGGAAACGTTTATTTCACGACCTCATCGGTCGTGAAGGACCTTTCTTGGAGACGATCTGTGTGCCGTTTGCTGGTCTTGCGATTCTCCTTTGGCCCTTGGCGGTCGTGGGTGCTATCTTGGGCTCCATTGTATCGAGTGTCTTCCTCGGTGCTTATGCTGGTGTCGTTGCATATCAGGTTCAAATCCGAGTTTCTATTCATTGAGAGGAGATTCATATACTACTTCTTGTCCTTAAATCTCTCATGGATTGTTTTAGGAATCCTCCTTATGGCTAGGTCTCTGCTATGTGGTTGCCTCCCTGTCGATTTATGATGAATACAGCAGTGACATTCTGGACATGCCAGAGGGATCCTGCTTCCCAAGGTACAACTGACTAACGACGGAGCAGTTCAGATTATCGTTCGAATTCTGCCCACTGCAGTCCAACCAGTCTTGTCTCATTGTGATGAAAACAGACCGCAGTACAGGAGGAAAAAGGCCATTCTCTTGAAGATTCCCTCTCGTGCAATATCCCTGTCCAAGCCCAGTTCTTTTAAAGGTCCTCCAGCACGTACAGGTTCGATAAATTTGCTCCGAGAATTGAAGCCACTCGAGGTACTTTCTCTCGACCTTTTTGGCTTTCTTTGAAATGTACTGCAAACGGTGGTTCCCTTTTGACTTCAACCCTTTTTAGTTGCTCGATAGCTTATTTAATGACTGTGAACGCCACGGAGAACGAATGGCGTCCGAAGGGCTTATAAACACAGAAGACATAATGGAGGCGAAGTCTAAAAGAGGAGGTGGAGTGATAAGCATAGGGTTACCTGCTTATTGCCTCCTGCAATCCCTCTTGCGTTCTGCTCGAGAAAACTCTGCAGGACTCTTGTTAGGTGAGCCCTATGCTTGTGCCGATGAAAAAGAACCCATACAATCGGTTGAAGTGTTACCCCCCATTTATCAGCTACATAAGTTGAACTTATGCGACTGTTGTTCGAATTGCAGCTGAAGGAGAAGCTGAATTGATGAGCACCGACAGGGCTAGCGACGTGTTCTTTGATTGGTTCCTTAATCCCCTATTAATCCTCAAAGAACAGATTAGAGCGGAAAATCTAGTCGTAGCAGAAGAGGACTACCTCTGCAAACTAGTCCTGTATGGCGGAGACGCGGAGAGGTTGAAGAGATCTTTCGTGGGGTGTCCACCCGAACCCGAGCTAAGGAGAGCTGAACTCGATGGACTAGCTCGAAGGTACTAATCTTGGGCACGTAATCCCGTTCCTGGTTCCGTCCTCTCAGTACTTACGGCCTTTCCTTGCCTACTGTTCCGAAGGCTGCGAGGGATAACCAGGTCGATCTCGAGGTACCCCACGTCAAGGCGTCGATTCGAAACACTGGTAAAGATCTTATCTGATAACCTCGCTAAGAAGAGCATCAGGAGCCAATCGATCAGCAGCAACGGGAGGATCCTCAAGTCAAAGAGCGCACTGCCTCGTATATTCAGCCAGAGATCCTTAAAGGGAGAAAGGGGCAACGACGAGTTCGAACAAGACGCCCAACCGGTTGTCAGACAGGAAGGAGTAGTCGACATTCTATGAGGAGATGCTAGAAGCATCATGAGCTTATGATTCTTAAAAGTTTTGATTTGGTGCGCATATTGACTGTGTGCTGTGCGAAACATGAAAGGAAGAATTTGATCATGATGATGATGATGACCAAATCCACGCCACCTTACTCTTGGAATAGGATCGTGTAATAAAATTCAAAGTCACGTGTTGGACTACACCATAAGAGAAGAAAGTGGAAGAAACAAGGCAAGATCGAGTGATTCTCATGGTGGCCACGCTCATGTCCTGAAATGAATTCATGGGAACTCCCAATCCCAAAGTCATCCACATCAAACACATGAAAATGGATCGTATTGCATCTCTGGGGTAAAAGAACTACTTAGATGCTTTAGGATAAATCAACGGCGTAGGATCCTCCACGTCGGATGTTCCCTCCCGTATATATCTGAGGACGCCCGCGTCTGATCACCGCCTCTCTGTCCGTGACTCTGTGTCCTAATCCAGTTCCGCCTTTTCCATCTCGCGTTTTTACCTCATCGTCCCAATCCCCCCGCGTCAGGAAAAACCCTCTCCGATATCCCCCCAGATGGCGACGGCGCTCCTCAGACGAGCTGCGTCGACGGCGAACTCGTCGTATCTAAGGCCGGCGTGCCTCCTACAACCCGCACGCCTCCACGCCTCAGAGGCTGAGCCTCCGAAGGCCAAATCGTCTGCCATTAAGACCTTCTCCATCTACCGGTGGAGCCCCGACAACCCTTCCAAACCCACCCTCCAGAACTACCGGATCGATCTCAACGACTGCGGTCCCATGGTTCTTGACGCCCTCATCAAGATCAAGAACGAGATCGACCCCACACTCACCTTCCGCCGCTCCTGCCGCGAGGGAATCTGTGGCTCATGCGCCATGAACATTGACGGCTGCAACGGACTCGCCTGCCTGACCAAGATCCCTCCCACTTCCTCCGACTCCACCATCACCCCTCTCCCCCACATGTTCGTAATCAAGGATCTGGTCGTCGACATGACCAACTTCTACAACCAGTACAAGAGCATCGAGCCCTGGCTCAAGAGGAAGTCCCCCCCGCCCAAGGATGGGAAGGAGATCCTCCAGAGCAAGAAGGATAGGGCCAAGCTGGACGGCATGTACGAGTGCATCCTGTGTTCATGTTGCAGTACCTCCTGCCCCAGCTATTGGTGGAACCCCGAGAGTTACTTGGGTCCCGCCGCCCTTCTTCATGCCAACAGGTCTGCCTTTTTAGATGTTGTTGTCCTCCGAGGTTGTTTGATTGTGTTGGTGATTGTTTTCTTCACCCTTATAGTCGTTTCTCTGCCCCCATTGGAAAGCATGATATATTCGTTCCGGGGTGCCCTGTTACTGCGTATTGCATTGGAAATGTCCAATATTTGGCCGGTTCGCCTTGTCTGTTCTTATAGCATGGCATGACACATGCCCGGGGAGTGGTGTTTGCTGTTTTATACTGGAGGTCTCTTACAGCTCCCCCCCTCTCGCCCTCTCAGTCGAAGTGAAATCCTCAATTAGACTTGCATCTTGTTTACTCGACTAGTTTTCAGTCCCTCAGCAAAGGGGGGGGGGGGGGGGGGGATGCTCATTTTCTCTTAAAGTTGTATTGTTTTGAAGAATTCAGCTGTGTGGCTATACTGTTCGTACAACTTTAGGCTACGCTCTGCTGATTATAGCATTCATGTGTGTCATATTTATTTGCTTCTCCTGCCAGACTATTTTGTGATGCATGCTTTCCTTGGCATGTAGGTGGATTATGGATAGCCGAGATGAATACACCCGGGAAAGACTTGATGCGATTAATGACGAATTCAAGCTCTACCGCTGCCATACTATTCTGAACTGCGCCCGTGCCTGCCCTAAAGGTTTGAATCCAGGGAAGCAGATTGTAAACATCAAGCAGCTCCAACTTGCAAAATAGCTTGTCTCCTTTTTCAAAGAAAAAATTCCTGATGGTGTTACCATTCTTCCTGCTGGGCGTACTGATTATTTGATTCAATAAGTTATGTACTAAGACATGCCGGCTCCTTGTGTTTGCGTGGTTGAAAGCATGAACCGGAAATCATCAGTTCCAACAGATGCATATCATGAGCTATTGTTATGCCTGCAAGTTGACATTGGGACTAGTTGAGCTACTTGTTCTTGAAAGGGAGGTTTCCCATGCAGGAAAGGTACAAAGGAATCATTTGTGCGCCTAGAAAGTTGTTCAACTACCATCTCAAGAAGTTATGAAACGGACGATTATAATGGTAAGGCGATGACATCTAAAGGCAAGGAGATGAGGCCCGGTCATTGTCATCACATGATTGCTGTGATGGAGAAGTTTGAGAATATCTAAGAATAGACAATCTAAGATGCCCGTTGATGGAGAAGTTTGAGATTATCTAAGAATACGCAATCTAAGATGTCCGTCCATTTGACTGGATTCCACGAACACATCTAGAATAATCCTTTCAAGAACAGCTGCTTTAGGAAGGAAACTACAATATACATTATTTGACTAAATGCCGGTGCTCTGAGTTCAAAATATTTGAACAAAAGGTACATCATTCCTCGCTGATTAAAAAGTACAATGCAATCACACAAAATTGTTAATATTAGGCTATGGCAACAACTAAATTTAAGCCCTCCTTGAAAGACCAAGAAAAAAGACAGCATACCCTGAGATCTGCAATGTCTACATCATGACCACCTTCAACCAGACCCCATCTCTCTACCTGCAATATAACCCATCAGTACAACATTAAGAACTCACAAAATCTAACAGATGGCCTCGTTTCCCAACACTAAATATCTAGCGCATGAACCTGCAAGTCTTCTTAGAGTCTGATAAGCTCTAATGCTTCCTCAATCTGCAATTTTTCACGGAAAATCGCCATGGCAAAATTGAGGGAGTGACCTGCAGCAGCCATTGCATCTATTGCTGCCAATTCCTCCAAAAATGCTGGTATACGGGATAGGTTTAACACCAAATTCTGATTTCACCCAATCTAGCAAAGGGTCGATTTTCTCCACCTGTCTGTCCGTGGAATTCAGATGATACAATAGCTGAGTATTGGTTTCTACCGGCTCTAATCACATAAAAAGGGGCCCTTTTGTAGCCCACAAGAGAAGGGTGCGCGTGGTCAACAAACAACTTTTCCAAGAACATTACTAATCTAGTAAATCAACAAAGGATAGGCTCTGATGATCCCTTTTATATAATGAAGTAGTAAAGAAGTTGACTAACTACCCTGTATAGCAGTAATCATGCACCTAGGCATCCTTTGAGAAGCACTTCAAACGAAGCAGAACCGGAAGGAACTTACCAAGCACTTCGTTCGTCCAATTGTGGTCCTCCGGAGCACGACAGAAGAACAAATCTTGGTTAAATTTCTTCATCAAATTCTCGATAATCTTGGGCCGTGTGACAGGCACTCTCTCCAGTGCCGTACAAGCAAAGCCGCATCAAAGGCATGGTAAAGGGCCTGATCCCATCATTTTGCTGCAAAAATACGCCGACACTCAAGAACAGTCCGAAAACGATTTCGAGGAACCCAAACACTACAAAGTAACGGGGCGGGGGTATCACCTGGTATTCCCATTCCGCAGCGACGGCCTTAGCAAGAACCAAAGTCGGGAGCTTCAAAGGCCTCTTGGTGGTGGTCTTGAGGGTCCTGTAATCGAACATGACGCTCCAACCATTCCCGTCATCGGCAACCCTAGTGGTGACCTCCTTGTAGAACCTCTTCCCAATGATGGACCCCGTCATGAATGACGTCGGCATCGACACCGAGTGCCCATCGCTTACGGAAGACGACGAAGACTTCTTGTGGGCCTTGAGGAAGATGACGTCGTCGTTCTTCTCGGCGCCAGCCTCGTCGTTTGGGGAGGAGAACACGAAGGAGTTGGAGGAGGAAGACGGGTCGCTGGACTGGAACTGCGCGGTGGCGGCGGAGCTGAGGCGGTGCACGATGGTGGAGGAGAGCGCCCGGAAGGGTTTCAGCGTGCGGTGCAGTTGGGAGGACAGAGCCATCATCAGGGAGGCTTTTGGGACTGCGATAGGCTCAGTAGGGACAAGACAACGTCGTACTAAAGCTAACCATTTCCTATATTCTGACTGACAGAAGTCCGGTTCGTTACACGGAAACAGTCTCAAATTTATGAGTTTGTTACACTTTCATTCCTGAGGATGAGAGTTCAGTCTGCTGGTCGTCGACGGATTCAAATTCTGAAGAATGAAAACCTCGCAAAACAGTTAGGCATCACCTCCGCAAGATCACTTCCTCTTACTGGGATCGCGGCTAAGGCCATGCTTCTTCAGAGTGCTGATGTAGCTCCTCATGAGTGAGAACTTGTTGGTTCCGAGCCGATGCAGGTAATCCCACGTGTATATCCCGGTTCTATGCAGGTCGTCGAATACGATCCTGCAACATGCAAAGTGTCGGCGATGATTCCAAAAATCGGCCGGAAGTTCACCATGATTTGAATAAGCAAGTCGTTGACAAAGCGGATGTTGAAGAGACGTTATTACCTCATGCCGTAGTTGCCAATTGGTTCGACTTTCATGATTCCCACGTGACGCCTCCCAAAGATAACCTATGCACAGAACTGATTATTTCGTCGCGCGAATTGTCAGAGTCTCGGGAGAGTCCACCACGAGTGACTCGAATACCTTTTCCCCAGCGATTGACCTCAACTTGCCATCGGCAGCAGGGCTGTTTACACGGAGGAACTCCGCGGACAGCCTAAACGTGCTCCCGTCCTCAAACTCCACCTCGACCTGGGCCAAAAATCCAGATTGCAGAGTCACGCTCAAACGTACTTCAGCGACAAAACGTCAAACGTTTTGCGTGCACGACTTCAGATTTGACTGAGAAATGACCCGAGCTCACATGCTTGGGGACGTGCAGGGAGAATCTGGTGAGCCGCGGCACGGAGTTCCCGGAGTGAATCGCACGGCAGTTACCAAAGAAGAGATCGCTGCAGGCAGAGATGTTAGGAGGGCCACGAGCCAACTTCAGGAACTTCAGCACAAGCATCTGTGCTGAGATCGGCATTATTAGTTCAAATGCAACGACAACCCTGCGAAGTGCTGGAAATCTACTCGGTTCTCTTTTACAAATTCCTGATTTTTTTGTTTTCATTCTTTTATTTATTTTATTTTACTTTATTAAAGTATATTTTATAAAACATGTTATGAAATAAAATAGTGCATGAAATCTCACTAAAAGTATCGTGATCGTTAAAGTCACTAGGTATGCGCATCTCGTTTGTCAAATGTGACTTACCATTAGGTGTAGGACCTATAATGAATATGATATAGGATACAGTATATTACGGTCAGGTCCCTTCCCCTGTCCTTCAAACATTATTTAATTAAGGGGCAAAACTAACATTTCATAAAAGGTAATCCTGTTTTCCTGTATATGATTAATCACACTGATAGACAGACATATCGTCTCTTTGGCCTCCTCGATCGAGAGCAGCCATACGGAAAGGAAAATGAGAAGAAGATATACGCCACCCAAATTTCAATCTTCAGATTTACGGTACGACGAATGTTATGAATACGGGTACGTTTTCTTTTTCCTAAATCTTTTTCGGTAACCGTTAATCGGCATAATATATCAGGTCTTCCGCCGTTTTCCCGATTCAATGGTTTCTGTCGTTATGTGAATTTCTAACATTTTTCTGCTCCGAAACGCATACTTATTTCGGAGATCTCCCTTCTGAACCCATAATTTTTATGAATTATTAATATTATTATCATTATTATTAACACAAAGGGGATCTTTACAAGAAGCTAAAAGAATTCTACCACCACAGAAGCATACGATATTATCATCTTCATATGCCCTAACTTTGCATACGCATTTTCTACCCCGGAGATCATCGTTCTCCGGTCGGAACATGCCCCCGACCAACTACAACCAGGCAGCAATGATTTGTCCCCAAGCAATCCCCCATCATTGAGATGATAAGCATCTAGAGAGCGGCCTCCTCCTTCATACGCTGCTCTTAGACAGCCCCCGAGTTTCAAGCCTCTGTTGTGTAACGTTCGAGTGCGCGTCCGCAACCTGTTTCTGACACGAAAGTAGGAAATGAGTACAGATTGATTGATCAAATCCCAGACAAGGGACACAGTGAACAAACAGAATAGAGACAAACAAGTTACAGCGGGAGAACATGAAGGGAACTTGCTTTATATCAGTTGGGGAGGTTTGGTCTGTCTTCTAACTGCCCTGACCCAAAGCAAGCGCACCAGCTCCAGCTTCTCCTCGTCATCCCTTTCTTGTCCTTGTCCTGATCAGCGAAACATTATTGCAAAACCGTCACGTGCTAGACGATGAGCCGTGTTTGGTTCAAAAGGTACCGAGCCTTATCCAGGGAGTGTTCCGGCTTACAGTCAATGTGAAAGCGTAATGACTGTTTTCACAGCAGATCATGCAATTGCGAAAGAACGCTCTCAGGGATTAACAAACAAATGGCAGGGTCACTCTCACCTCTTTCCTTTTCGAGATTTCCTCGTTCGATTTTGGCCTGCTTCTACTCCCGCCGCCCATGAATTTAACCATCCCCGTCCTTTGGCGATTGAAAGTTCATGTCAGCCGATATGAATTGCAATTTAGATTCCAACTGATGAGAATAAGAAACATTCCATACCTCATCTTTTTGAGAGGGCGGTCCGAAGACGGTAGAGAACCTGCTAAATCCTGCAATCGACCCTAAAAACATTTAGTTTCTGTGCTGAAAACCATAAAATGGTGACATTCATGAGGATGTTCTGCTGTGTGCATGGCCTAGCTAGTTCATGCCTACCAGATCCTTGATTTGGCAGCAGGTAAATATCACCCAGGTTTTCGCTGAAGTTAATTAGCTATTGGTGTAATCTTTGATTCTAAGAAAAGTAAGCTAACGAGGCATCGGAAAAAGTACTCGCCTTGGGAGGAAGGGTTTCCATTTGGGGTTCCTGCTTCTGTCCGCCTGGATTCCTGGCCTGCTCTTTAAGATTTACGTTTTCTGGAATGACGCTCCCGTTGCCGCCTGCGTCTTTTCTCACGCCATCCTCTTCCTTTTTACTCGCCTGGTCACCTTCCTTGACACCGCCATCAGAAACAGTATTGTCCTTCCGGGTGTGGTCTCTCAGTTCATCGTTCCCTGTTACGGATTCCTGGCCAGGATTATTCCCTTCCTCGAGTAAGCCGGCCGCTTTCAGGGACGCCATCTTCTTATAATGAGCCTCAAAGAAGGCTTTCTTTTCTGCGACCGATCCAGGCTTAGAATACCTCTCCGCCTCCTCCACATACTTCTTATGAGAGAAGGTCGACCACTTCTCCCAAGACAAGGACTCGGTCGCGAACCTCCCGAACGAGATGGAGTCGTTAAGACCCTGGAGTGGATCTCCCTGGGATGATGAATCAGATAGAACCTATCAAACACAGAGGAGGAGCAGCAGTCTAGCACCCGAAACTCCGGTCAACCCAGTTCGGTGTGGCCTGGGATTAATTAACAAACAACACCAAACAAATCCCAACCCTAGGGATACTAAATCACAAATTGGCTTTCCAGGTTGAAGGCAAAGACACCATGTCATCAGGAAAAACAGATCAAATCTAGTCCTAGAAAACAAAAAGAGCAGATACACAGACAGACAAACACACACAAGAGGATCAACAAACAAGCAGCAAAAAAAAGAAACACATGCAGGCACTACTAGTTAATAGGAACAAACCAACCTCGATTGGTTCAGTGGAGATGACAGGAAGAGGCTGCACGACACAAGCGGATTCCCCCATCCCTTCTTCCCTCAACCCCCTCCCCCACCCAGATCACCAAAACAAAAACAAAAAAGACAGAAGAGAACACAAGGATTGAGAACTAACAAATCCCAAACGGGTTTATCTCAGTTTCGAAATTCGAATTTAGGAGTATCTGAAGAAACCAAGAGAAAAAAAAAGGGCTGCTTTTTCGCGGAGGAAGCAGATCACGTGGTGGTGGTGGGGACTAATAAGGGCGTGCACAACAAACAAGAATCACACTTTTTAAGTCTATAGATCTATCTATGTCATAGATGGAAAGGAACAACTTAAATCTGATACGTGGTCGATCTCGAAATCATATTAATCGTACAAGGAAAGATTTTCCAGATAAGTGAAGGAGTTATTTGTCTGACGGCGGCAGGTGTGTTGTCCTGGAGTGGGTAAGGATTTGAAGTTGCTTTAAGTGGGTGGCGGATAAGGAAGCAAGCAATGTTGATGAGGGAAGAGGGGGAGGATTGAGGGAACTAAAAACTAAACATCGGACATCTCCATCTCCATCTCCATTCTCCATCTCCATCTCCATCTCCATCCAGCCCAACGGAACGGACAGCAACAGATGAGATTTCACTTTCACTTTCAACCCCCCCCCGTAGTAATAATTTAAAAAAGGGACAGTGCTGATTGTTTTGTTTGACCCCCCTAAAATAAAACAAAATATTTGAATCCTTGAAAAAGTGCATTACAATATGAACCTACCCCCAATTCGACTTCCTTCCTCCTAAATTAACCCGAAGACGGCCTAATTTTGTTAAATAGTAAAAAATTTTAATATACTTTAGAAAAAGGCACAGTTTACAAAATGCAGAAAACACAATTAACGAAAAATGCTAAATTTAAAAACATATGCCCTAACAAAATCCATATATAGCTGGGAGCATCTACTTTCTTGCCAATGATAATAAATACCTCATGGGGAACACATTCATAACAGGCGGCCACACACATCCCCACCCTCTAGAGTCTAAGATCCTATCTATATCCACCGTCACTCAATCATCCACCCAAATTCAAATGATTTTGTCGTCCTTTTAATGATAATGGTGGGTGGGGTTGGCCGAAACAAAACAATATTATTATTATTATTATTATTATTATTATTAGGAGCCCATTTGTTGGGCTTTGGTTTATCATATTGAAGGTGGATCAGGGGCCATTTCAAAAGCCCATCATACAACGTGGCCATCGGCCGATTTTGTACCCAGTCCCTGCTCGTGACGACCCGTAACAGGCAGGCATGCGGGTCTGTTTACATGTTGCATGATTTTCGGATTGGTCTCCACCAGATGTGCATATGCACGATGCTGCGCAATCAAGCAAAATACACCCATGAATGGGTCATGTACCATGCCCGGATAGGAGTCCAGCGTTGGTTCATCTACGACAACAATAGCGAAGACGAGATTGCTGACGTCATCGGGTCGTTGTACGAGCCGAATCACAACATCTCGCGCCACTTCTGGCCATGGATCAAGACCCAGGAGGCAGGGTTCGCACGCTGTGCGTTTCGGGCACGGGACATGTGAGAGTGGGTCGGGTTCTTCGACGTGGACGAGTTCTTCCACGTCCCGTCCAACCTACTGCTGAGCGACGTGCTGAGGAACCAGTCGAGGCCCAGAAACGTGGCGGAACTACGAGTATCGTGCCGGAGCTTCGGTCCCTCAGGGCTAAAGCAAGCCCCAAGGGAAGGGGTGACGGTGGGGTATACTTGCAGGATGAGAGCATAGTGAGGCCGGAGGCGCTGAACACGACGCTGATCAACGTGGTGCACCATTTCCTCCGTCTGAAGCAGGGGTTCGACTTCGTGGACGTGGATAGGGGAATGATGGTGATCAATCACTACAAGTACCAGGTATGGGAGGTGTTCAAGGAGAAGTTTTACAGGAGGGTCGCCACTTATGTCCCCGACTGGAAGGATCGGCAAAACGTGGGGTCCAAGGACAGGGCCCCAGGGCTGGGCACGAAGGCGGTGGAACCCCCGGATTGGTCGACGCGGTTCTGCGAGGTCAACGACACGGGCCTAAGGGACCGGGTCCTGCGGCTCTTTGCGGAACCGGGGTCGACCCTTTTGCCATGGAAGGGGTTAGATTAGATTTTAGCACACGAATGGATCGATCCCGTGGACATTACGCTCTATTAGAGTTTGTTTTATTAGATTAAATCAATGATTCCAGGAAATTAAGAATTGATTGGGGGGGTGTTGTAGACATCTCCATCCAATATAAACAGGGTAAGCAATCCCTGTCCAACCCCAACCCCAACCCCAATCTCTGTCCATTTCGCTCTTATTGCAAACATAATTATCACAAATTATGCTAAAAAAAGATTGATGGGACCGATTTTGTTTAGTTTGGGCCCATAATAAAATTGGGCCAGGCCCATGAAGGAGATATTGATTCTGCGTCCTGAATTATAGCCGTTGCGTCCATCCCCTTAACCCAATCCTCCCCCCCCCCCCCCTCCCCCCCCGGCCAACACGCAACAACAGACTTTCGAAATTTTATTGACCGTTGGGATCTCCAATTCTCCGTGTTGGCCAAAGGGGGCATGATGTCCAAGGAAGAAGAGATACGAAGCCCGCAGGCGGGTGCGACTGAGACTGTTGGGAATGAAGGAGAGCTGTTCAGTCCGGGTTTAAGATCTGTTGCAGTGATGGCTGGCTGGGACGAGGAGACGCTTCTGACGGCGAGTCTCATCGCTACCCCTGATGACCAGTTCAAACAGAGGAGGCTGAGGCGGACCGAGTCGGGTCTCAAGACTCCTCCTTCGAGTTCAAGAAGGAACTCCTTGATCCACTCTTTCGTAACTGCGGCTGTTTGCCGTCATTGGTCTTTTCTCAAGGTTTCGATTCGGTATGGCATTTGTGTGCGTAGTGGGAAGCGACGAAGGGATCCGAGGAGCAGTCCTGCTGCTATCTCCGCAACTGTTCTGGAGCTTGGTGAGGATGAAGAAGAAAGAAAGCCCAATTCACATGGTATCTCCTCCAACTTCTGTATGTTCTTTGGAAAGGGAAAATAGTCTTGCCATGCCTATCTTGCAAGCTTGACCCAGTTTCTTGTAACAATAGCAGACATCGGGGAGAAAACTGGTCCTTCGAACAAAGAAGTGGAAGGAGGACATAAAGGCGTAGTTGAGAGCAAAGCAGCTTCATCTTCTTTGAATTTGCAAAGTCAGGGTCTTCCTCTTCCGTCTATGGATCGTCTCAGAGAAGAACTTTCTTGTGCTGTAAGTCTTTAACATCGTCTAGTGACTTGTTACCCTTTCTTCCTTCCTTTTATTTTTTCTTAAAAGCTGGCGATTGTTGCGGCAGATATGTCTGGAGATTTGCTTTGAACCAAGTACAACACCTTGTGGTCACAGGTAAATCAGAAAAAAAGAAAAGTTGACGAGGCCATTGTTTTAAGTACATATATTCTATGTTAGTCAATGGGAGGGAAGTTGAATGTTGCAGTTGGAATCTTGTGTTGCTGCAGCTTCTGTAGGAAATGCCTCAAGTCTGTTGCTGACAAGTGCGGGAAGCGGTGCCCAAAATGCAGGCAGCTTATCAGGTATTATGTAAATGGGGCACATATTTCTCTTGACTAATGGCATGAATACAAGGAATTGAACAATCTATCCTGTTAATATGCAGCAATGGAAGATCTTGCTCGGTGAATACAGTTCTTTGGAATACTATCCAGCTTCTGTTCCCAGACGAGGTTGAATCCCGGAAGGCTGCAAAAGCTGAAAACATCATTGTATCAGAAGAACCCGAATGTCATTTGCCTGAAGTGGCAGCATCTAATTCTGCCTGGCAAAGAAGTCAACGTGCAGCAGCAGTCATGAGCAGGGAGTTGCATGAAAGAAGGAGAGCAACACCAAGCATCAGTGAAGTTCCCCAATTTCATGTGCCCGGACGAGGGGAAATTAACAATTATTGGCGACGAAGTCTTAGGTCAGTGGGTGTTGTGGATAGAGATCTCCATGAGAGGACGAGGAGACTGATTCCAAGCCAGGATGAGGATGCAGCAATGGCATTGAGGCTACAGAGGGAGGAGTTCATGGAAGCTTTTAGAGAAACCAGGGATTCTACCTCTCTTTCCATGGCGAGAGCAAACCTAAGTGCACTCTCTTCCAGGGCTATCGACTTTCGGGCAAGAAACCGAGGCACCTAGGAGAATGGTTTTGCATCACCTGTTCAGATTTGTATTCAGACTAGCTGCTAATACCAACCTCGTAAAAGAAGTTTTGCACCACAGGCATCTGGTGAAAATGTGCTTTGCCAAATGAAACGACAAGTTGAATGAAGTAAATATGTTCATTGAAATAATCATACACAGCCAAAAAACAAATGCAGAAGATAAACATCCTCATTGTTGGAAACTATACTACAAAAGGGCACGCCGAAACTATCCTAGTCCGTATATGACCCACAATTACACAGAAACCATTCACAGAAGGCTCTAGCAGTTGTGCTCAACCAGGTATAACTCATCATCAATCCCTATACTCCTTCAGTATGAAAATTCATGTCCCCGAAGTGAGATATATTTCTTCACCCATATAGCGATGTCCTCGGCACAAGCTTGGGCTTGCGGGGCCTTGAGAAGCATGTCAAGAGTCGCAAATTCATGAGCAGCATCCTTATAGTCATATACAGGAGCGTCGACATTGACTTTCCGTAGCTCTTCAGAGTAAGCAATTGCCCTGTCCCTCATCCAATCATGTTCTGCAATTACTGTTAGTGTAGGAGGCATGAGCTTTAGAGGCGGTCCTCTATCAGGCATAAGTGGATTTGCAGCAGGATGATCCATGCTGAACTCTTCCTCAGGTAAGAAGAGCTTCCAAGCAAGCAGACACGTGGATTTGTCATAAAAATAGGAGTTTGCAAGCCTTATCTCAGAATGAGTTGAAACGCTGCCCATGAAAAACGGATACATGAGGACTTGCGCAACCACTTTAACAGGGTCCATTAATTTGCCTGCTTCTACAGCTTTTCTCGCCACATAGTCAGCGATGTTGGCCCCACAACTAACACCAAGAAGGATGCATCTGTTTCAAATGGGGAAAAATAATAAAAATTCAGAACAAGACTTCTATTCTCAGACGAGTAATGCAGTTTACGGGGAAAAAGAGATTGGATGGAAATGGCCCTCGTCATTAAACAGTTAAAGCCTCCTTATTAAACAGAACATGGATACTAAATTTTGAGCAGCCAAGTCAACACAGAGGCAAGTAGACTCTCCAAGCAACTAGAACCTTGAAATGTTTGGACGATGATAACAAAAACAGATAAAATGACCAGATTACTAAGACACAAAAGATGAAAGAACAAGAACAGTAATGTGGTGAAATTTCAATTATTTAACGAGTTTGATGTAACAGGCCTACCATAGGACCGAGATTGATTCAAATGTTTAAGTCATAAATCACACTGAATCTGCCCCAAAGATGCAATCAAATACCGCCCACAAGAGATAACCACCCTCCATGGAAAATTTTTATGCAGAATGGACCCATTTCACATGTTACTAAGACCAACAAACAATAGAC
This sequence comes from Melastoma candidum, assembly GCA_023653495.1. Lineage (NCBI taxonomy): Eukaryota > Viridiplantae > Streptophyta > Magnoliopsida > Myrtales > Melastomataceae > Melastoma > Melastoma candidum. The sequence goes on along the minus strand of CM042889.1, from coordinate 7,158,213 downwards.
TCGATAGACTCAAGCAAAGGGTGAACACAAGAATATAACTCCCCAGAAACCCAATGTTTTAGCAAAAATTCGATAATATCTACACAAAATCCAGTAGAAGCAGCACTAAGTGCTTTTGTGTAACTCTCTGTATTTCGTAATAACATTACGATAGACAAGAGTTGAGATGCACTTTGCAAACTTATCAAACAAGAAGATAAAACTTCATGGCACAAAGGAAGTCCCAAAAGAAAGGATGATATTCCCCTTATTAGTATGACAGGAACAGAAATTTTGAACTTAAAGCAATGTCGAAAATAAAACCCCTCCAACAGATGTAGTAGTAAAGCTTGGCATAAGGTAATTGAAAAGACCATATATATAAAGAAAAAAAGCCACTATGAATCCCTTACAAGAAGTCGATGTGTTTCACCAGCAAGTAGCATATGCTAGAAAATCTTAACGCAACATCAGAGATCTTGATGAGCTAAAGGCGATAAGCAGTATGGCTATGGGTGAAGAGACAACTCTTCTATTAATTAAATACAGATGGAGATTCTGCTCAGACCCTTCTCATATAGTAGCATATACACACACAACTACTTCCGAAACAAAAACAAAAGAAAAATGATCAAGCTTGTGCTTCCAAATCTACCATGTCAACCAGCAACACGTATTTAACACATATCTTTTGAAGAAACTTATTCCCGCTAAAGCACACCTGCTGGATCTGATGCTATGAAGAAACAAACCCACCAAGAAAGGATCTAGCCAGCAGAAACCAACAATCAATATATATAAAAAAATAACCTTGTTAGATTCGCATGGGCAGCTAACCAAGGCTCCACCATCTGTGCCCCAAATGTATCCACGATATGCCTATGCATCTCAGACTTTTTAAACTCCAAACCAGCACCCGCCACCCTCTTATTTCCAGTCCCCATGCTCTTGCTACACTCAGCCAAATTCGCCTGCTTCGCAAGCCAAGTCAACACCTTCACCCCATCCTCAAAAGCAGCAGGATACTTGCTTTCAGGTGCTAATCTATACCCAACAGCCACCACCACAACATCCAACAATTTCGCCATTCTCCGACAGAAGAAATCATTAGCCACGGAGTCGGCTGAGCCACTAACCCACCCTCCGCCATGAAATTGTACCATGACTGGCAGCTTCCGCCCTTTGTTGATTGTGGGGGCATAGCCCCTGTACAACAATCCATTACTGTTGCTGTTGCCTAAATCAGTCGGCAAGGATGATCTTAAATTTAAGCCCTCGAGATCGTTGCTAAACCCAACAGCCCTGTAACTACCATTGCGATTGCTGGTTAAACTGCTATTGCTGTTGTTGCTCTGATTGTGATGGGTACCATTGGTGGAGGATCCAAAACTGTTGTGACGAGAAAGAGCATTCTCCGGGATCGTCCCGCTCGAATTCGGGATTCCCAAACTATGCCGCCGAGAATCAGGCTTAGCATTTTCGTCTTTATCTCTAGGAGCCCTACCAATCTTTGCGTCAAGGGACCTGTTGGGGCAGTCCGGCAGGTCAGGCGGCGAGAGAGCCACCTCGGGGAGGAATATACGGATGGAAAGGGATGTGAAGGGGTCGATGTGGATGTCCTTGGTGGCGACGCCGTCCAAGAAGGTGGGGTTGGCGGGGGCGACGGACTCTTCGGAGCGGGAAACGATGCCGAAGGTCTGGGAGTCGTCTGAAGGGGACTGGATCCGGTTCTGGAGGCGGCGCTTGAGGAGGAGCTTGAAGAAAACGCTGTAAAGCTTGACCGTCACACTCGGCATCCCCTCAACTTTCTTGGGAATCTGCGCAAACCCGGGATGGAGGAATCCTCAGATTTCATCTACCTGGGATTCATTTTGTTAGGAGGGGTGGGGGGCAAGATGAGATTTTGAGAGGTGGGGATACGCTGGTTTAGGGTTTCCGTCTAATCCCAGAAACAAACAAAGGAAAAGGAGGAATCGCAGGAGCGGGGGTGGGTCGATCTACAGCTGGAGGAAGGTAAAAATGGGTGGGGGAAGAGAGAAGGGAGATCAAACAAATTGAATTATATATACAGAATGCAATGAAAGGAAAGGAAAGGAAGAGAGGAGGAGTTTGATTCAATCCAGGCTCTCTTTTTGTATCTTGCCCTCTTTTATTTTCAAAAATCACGGCTTTTCTCCTGTTGTCTCTTTCTTTCATTGTTTCCTGAACAGGATGGCTGGTTGTCGGAAGGAAGGCAGGAAGGGGGGAGAGTCCTGCCCCTGCGGCTACGTGATTGCGTCGGTGGAGGCGCCCACACCTGATTATCTGGTGTAGAAGAAGCATCATCAGAAGATGATCGATCAGCTGTGGTGGTCATGACATCATGGGTTTTGGGTTGGGTTGTGTTTTTTTTTTGTCTCGATGGGATCAGACTTAGCATTCAACTACAGTACTTCCTTTTCCTTATTCTAATCAAATATGTTTATCGTGTTCAAAGGTGATGTTTTGTTTAACAAATCCGGATTGACTTGGATTGAGAGGTTCTTCCTTTGAAAATTTCCTCTCTTGCTTTCATAATTTGACGCCCCAGCCATGAGAAAAAAAAAAAAAGGTTTTTGCAGTCCTTCACAAAACGAGTATTCTAGATTATATTGACATGGTCATCCTTATGAACATTAGGCTATACATATGTTGATTAATAAACAGGAGAAAAATTACTCACAGTCAGCCTTTCAGCTATAAAATATTGCTGACATTTCACCTTTTGGCTTTGATTTGGACTAGTCGCTCCAAATTCAACGCCCACGCCCTCCATCTTAACACGACAAGGCATTGGATAATTAAGACCAAAATACAGAGGAAGCAAACCATCCATTTTGTCCTAAAACATTCAAACCAAAAGCATATGACAAAGAGATTGAATATTTTGAAGTAACTGGATGCATTTAGCCAAAGCTTTTAAGCCACCCCCCCAACATTATATATATAATAGAATCTGTATCTAATCTATCTATCTATCTATATATATATAAATATTTAAATCACAAGGAGCAAACCGAATCCCCATTTGTTTCTCTAAATACTCAAGAAGAGGCCAGAGGTTGATCATATAACATGAACTTGGATTTCAATTGACCCCTCTTAACAAACACCTTACATAATCAACCAACCCCCTGGAGCAGGAGCATCCTCACCGCCTTTGCCTTTGGCTTCGCGAACATGGCTCATCAATTTTGGAATGTCCAAAGCTGAAGAAGAACTACCGCTGCCGCAGTAATACCTACTCCATCTGGTATGTGTACATGCATGCAACCAGAACGGGAATTTCTCGGGTCTGATGATTGTACCCAATCATGCCTCTCCCCGGCCGGACATACCACGATTCAAATGGAGACCCCCGCTGTTCCATAGGTGGCATTTCTTGCATGTTTTACCATCTATTTCTTGACACGGTTATCGAATGCTCTTCCTGAGTAACCTTCTAGCTGGAAGAGGTGTGAGAAAGTTTGCCAGTAATGAGCACGGGCTCGTTGCTCGCCGCTTTCATCGCAGCCATCTCTTCAAGCCTCTTCCATGTGGCCTCACGTTGTTGGTTGACATCCTTCTCTTGCGCTTCATCTTCCTGAAACTTCAGCAAGCATTCTTGAAAGAGCTCGGGGTCGGCGTCAGAGAAGAGCTTGCGCACATTGAGTGTCAAGCTCTGCACCGCAGGATTCCAGTGGTTCCTAGCATTTTTCTCCAGAGCAGGGAAGATTATGGGCAGTATCACTTTACGATTTTGCTTGATTAGGTTATCAATGTGATCATTGTTCCATAAAAAGAGAGCCCTTTCAGCAACCTGCACGAAATTCAACCGTAAGCAACAGTAAGAAGAAACGGCATTTAAAATCATCAAACCTCATTTTTCCAGGGAACGAAAATATACAAAGGCCCTGGTTGGGAAAAACGATGTTCAATCCTTTGAACTGACAAAAATCATAATCAGTTGGCAGCAACTAGAGGACACAAAGTTCAATTAGTCAACTCTTTTAATTTATTGAAAGGAGCACATAAAAAGTCCTGAGAATTGGCGTCAAGTCTGCTAAACCACAAAAAATGGCAAATTCACATAATTCTGTCAAGCTTATGAGCAGGATTCTTGTCTACCAACTTGGGTATCTGAACAATGCTTAAATGTTAAAGATTAAGTCATTAATGCAACAGTGCTTCAGAACCCATAGCAACTGTTCGTTAAACTTCTATGACCATTCGAAAGTATTTTTTGCCTGATAAAGAAAGAGCCTGAAATGTGCTAATCTACTCTCCTCTCATGGGAAGACCATTAATAAGTGATCAATCATTTCCTGAAATAATTAGGGCAGGAGTTTTCCCTGTTTCGTCCCCATTACTCGAGGTTTTTGCACTTTCACATAGCTTTCGTCTTGAGAAGCACGATATTTTAATCAGGGCTGTGTTTTTTAGACACAGCATTGAACAGCGAGGAGGGAAGTTATCCACCTCATCTATTATTCAGCAAAAAAAATAAAAAAAGAAATTCCTTTAACCTAGTCAAATCATAAACCAGAATAATTTAAAAAATGTATGCCAGACATTCCGTGATTTCACCATCAAACATCCATATTCTCCGAGTAAAATGTTCATTAACAGAAACCAGACAATTCACAATAAGATCAAACATTTCTGTTCAAAATAAAGCACTATGGACAGATCTTCTTCACGTGAAGGTTTCAGCAATCAATCACTTCAACAGTTGAGAGTTGCAGAAGAAATTTAGGTGCTCAACATCATGTTACAGTCAGACTTCTGGACCAGAAAATGTTAGCAACTCAAAGATCTGACAAACTTCAATTATATGTTGATTGAATAATCATGGATGCTAACTAAAATGGTACCATGGTATCAACAACGACAGATTTTTTTAGGATAGCGATATACCCTCAGTAAGATCATGTATTTTAAAGTACTCTACCTAAACAAGTGAATGATTGCAACCACATACAAGTGAATAGAATCTGATGGGCCTTTTTCAGCACACTGTTGGGAGGGAATAAAAGCAGACTTAAAAGTGATGGGGAAAGATTTTAAGACCTGAAAATGTGAACTGCTCAAGCAATTTCGAATCCGACAGTAAAGTGGGACCATGCTCCGTTGAAACTCCGGGGGTTGGGTTGCCTCCAAGACTTCTTCTAATTCTCCCAGAAACATCACTTCCTTCGAACTATTTGTAATCGGCCAGTACTTCAACAATCCCCTTATGACAGTATCTGCGAGCTTGCAATCTTTCTCTACAAACTGGGTGATGCAATAAGATAACTGCTGATGATACATGGGTATGCACTTTGGTTTATGCAGCGGTATGAGAGCTCGGACAAGAAAGAGCTTGTGCTCTTCTTTCAATGGCAAAGCAAAACCATTTATTATGCTTCCCAAGATTTCTAGAAGTTCCGCGATCCCACTATGCTTCTCTGTTTCAAAAATGAAGCGGAAGAATATATTATTTATCGCTTTCCTGATGAACGGTCGGTGAACCATAAATTTGCCATAGATACGATGGAGAACCGTCTTTAAGTATTCCCTTTCCCTGGGGTCTTCTGAGTCAAAAAGATCCAGGATTCTGAGCACAAAAGAATGGTCCACATACCTTTTCGCCAATTTTGTATCTGTTTCAGGTGATGCAACAAACCTGAGTAGAAGCTCATAGACAATTTGCAAGTGAGGCCATGCTGGGTCCATCGAAGGTTCCTCCTCTTCAACATCAAAAGCTTCTAAAACCTTGTTTTCACGAGGAGGAGAAGTTAGCATTCTGAATAAATTTGCCGATACCATTCTCACAATTTCTTGCATGACAGTCTCTGGGAACTTGCCATTCGCAGAAGTAATAGAGTCCACAAGCTCCAGCAAGGTCTGCCGTTTTATTTCCTTTTCTTTGACATTCTTTGTTGGGTCCGTGAAATCAAACACGACGCAACACAAGCCTAATTTCCTAATGAACAAACTGTGCTTCTCCGTGCTGGGGACATCCTTAAAACCAGGCAGGGCCTCGTATGAAGAAGCCGAGAATGATCCATTCGGCTTGGAATTCACTGCATGAGGAAGCTTGTTTCCATTATTAGCACTGGAAACAGAAGTAGGATAAACGCCCGGAAGAGAGGTCGACACATAAGGGTTCCCGACAATATCACTGCCTCTTAGAGGAGCAGAATTCCCATGAGAGTTATTTGAAGCCGCCCCGATTTCTCGACTGTCACCAGACTTAGATGGCTTCCTAGGGAGCTTATTGAGTATTTTGTTGATCATGACTGCAAATGCTTAGCAATCACTCACGTAGCACGGCCAATGGCAAACTCCAGCCCTCAACTCTTAAGAAACGTGAACCACCACCAATGGCGCCTGTGGAAGGGGCTGGCCTCAAAGCACAACGCTCAATCAGAAGCAGGGATTATGCATTCCACATCCAACAGAAATAGAGCCACTTTAGGCATTCTCTAAACCCAAATTCCAGACGCCACCACCCAACCCATTCACAATAAAAAAGATATTGCCAGGCAACCTGAATCAAGGAAACCTAATCAGACGCCTTCTCCTTCTAGTTCCCAGAGCGAAACGCATTCCTTCTGACAGTCCGCGACAGCAAAAAGGGCCCTTTTTTTTATTTTCCTCAAAACACCGTCACAATTCGAAAGGCTCTCCTTACACAAACAAAACCCTCGATCAATCCGGCGACCCAGAAGTCGAAAGATCTGGGAATCAAATAAGAAACCCCCTCCGACCCACTTCCGGGTCCCCCCCTCCCCGCCGCCCAAAAAAAAAAACTATCGAAAGTCAACTATATCCCGATTCCAGGTGGATCAACAAGGCGGGACGACCTGCCGAACGATCTACAAGTAAACAACCAACAATCAATCCACGTGCAATAATACACATAACGAGAAAAAAAAAGGGAAAGGGAAAGGGGACAAACAGAAGCAGTAGTCGGGGGAGGGTAAAGACTGAATCTTGCATGCTCTCCAACACTTACACGGGGATTTAAGAAGAAGATGGGGAAGCTACTCTACTTCCTCCGTAAAAAAGAAAAAAACCCCCATTTTCGCAGCAGTGAGGAAGGAGAAGGCGACCAAACGCGAGATGGAGAGAGAGAGAGAGAAAACACGGACGGACACAATATCTGACCGACTGCTGATGATTTTGTTAAATTAAAATTAACCTCTCTAATTAATGTAAAATTGGGATTAGAATCCGGTAAATTTTACCTTTTCTAATTTTATGCTTTGTCCGGAATAGGAGTTTATGAGTTTGACCGATGTTTTGACCGTTTTTATTACATCCTAGGAACTGGAGGAAAAAATATGGGAGTTGCCGCCAGGGCAGGGAATGGAATTGAAAGAGCTGCTCTTGGCGTTGGGAGCAATGGGGAATGCCACGGGAAATGACTCTAAAGAAACTCGAGGATGCCCAATAACAAGTAGAGGAGGCCAAAGTAAGTATTATTAAAAAGGGGGAAAGAAGAGAGAAAGAAGTCATGGCTCAGGGCAGGTAATATGCAGACATCATTCTCCCACTCCAGAGTCCCAACCCTAAAACTTGTTTCATTTCAAAAATTCATCATTCAAAAGAAAACGAAAGAAAGGGATAAGTCAGAAATATGCTACCAAACCCACACCCCCAACCCCCCATCATCCGTTTCTTGACGTCAACCCAACCCAAAAAGAAGAAAGAAAAATAACAACATTATGTTAGGGTCATGGGGGTCTCACCAAAGTTTAAGCAGATAAGACAAAAAGCCACTAGGGTCCCATTCCCATCCCCACCGGTCCAAGGAAAAATATGCAATAATCCGATAAAATAATAATGCCTCCCTCAAACCCACTCTTCCTCATAAAGCAAAGGGACTAAAAAGTCTCATGGCACCGTAACAGATCCAACCCATATCACAACAGGGAGGTATGCATATCAAGGATTCCAAAGACAATTTCAGGCATAAAGAAATATTGCACCCTCGGATAAAAATAGAGACTGTGTTTTTGTAACCCAAAATATGAAACAGAAAATATAGACACACCACCACCACGATCATCATATTGTAGCCCGACCTCTATTTTAAGAGGCAGAGGTATAACATTTACTCTAGAGCAACTTTTCCTTCAGTAACCGTCGAGGCATGATGAGAATTATGCCATTCATACCCTAGGCTGATGCACAGCCCCAGCAATCCTCCTGATGGTCGGACACAACAGCCGATAAATATTGCACAAAGAAGTTCCAGACGGAGTTAGATTTAAGTTTTGACTGCCAAACCCTGAAAACAGCATACCAAACTCAAGCCTTGAGTAGGGGGCCTTCTTCTTCTATTCTATCAGCCGATTCTGAACGGTTCCTCTCTTTGAACTATGACACAGAGTTTACAACACAATGAATCCAGGAATCTTGCAATGACGTGGCAAATGACGTTAGCAGAGGGAATGAATTCTCACGGTATGCCGGCGCCATTTCTTCAATGCTCCATTAAAGCAGTTTCCGTCTCAGATAATGGAGCTGTATCAGAAAGAGAAAAGACGATCATCAATGCCAAATGTCTCCTGGTTGCACCTGAACGAGCCAAGACAATAGCAAAACTGATGAAAGATGTAAGGGCTTACCAAGGAGGTCTTCGTATGTATCTGCTAACAAAGATGATTCCATTAATAAAGGAGGCGAAAACACATGATCCTGGGATCCATCAATGTCATAGAATAAACTTTGTGAAGTAGCATGAGTGCGGTTAGAGCCAGAAGCCGTGAGAAACCCATTTTCTTGATCAAAATCATTAAGAAAAGACAAGTCACTCATAACATCGGGCATTTCGTCATAATCAGTATCCAGATTGCTGTCAGGCCCCGTAATTTCCCCTTTTGAGGAAGAGTCAACGTGTGGTGCAAAAAGTCTGTTGTTTCTTAAAGCAATTGGCCCATGCTCCGATCCGACATTACCATAGCCAGTGCGGGAAAGTGGCGAAAAAAAATTCTCGGGTCCTTCACTAGAATAAGCTTCTTTTGATTGTTCTGGCTGACTTGGTTGGGTAGAAAGGGCTGCTTGTCGAACAGATTTCTTCAGATCCAGTATAAAAAGACTGTCTACATCTGCAGAAGACATATTTTCAGGGATTATCATGTGCCGTATTATGGTATTGTGGAAAATTGGACCCGAATATTTATTCTAGTGTCTTAATAAACAGACAGATATCAGGACCTCGAAGAAAATCATTAGGCAGACCTTGGAGTTCAGCTCCGAACTGATTATTAACCAGAATCTGATTCATTGGATTCTTTTCAGAGGTAGCCTCTGCTAGATTCTTCTGAGTGACTGAAACTTGTCTTTTTTGTAGATTGGCTATTTTCCCCGAAGAGTTTGGTGTCAGAGTAAACAGTTGTGGCAGTTTCAAAGCTTGAGATGGTGCAGAAGCCTTGTCTAGTTGCACATTGGACAACCTTGATGTGAGCTCAGAAATTACTTCGACAGGCTCCTATATGTTAGTAGTAAGATTTTAGCTCAATAAACTCGGGCAGTAGCCACTGCAACGCATAAAGTGAAGAATTCTGCAGTTACCGTGCCCCGCCCACTGCTCATAGATTGACTTGATATAGAAGATGAATTCCGAGATTTAGTTACAGGAGAAAGAGCCGTCGGAAAGCTATTCACTTGCTCTGTGCACTCCGAAATTGATTTTTCAATTGCAGGAGCAACATCTTTCAATTGATTGATAAGAACCTGTAAAATGATCATATGAACAGACGAAAAACACAAATAAATTTGACAGCACATGAAAAAAGAATTCATTCAGTAATTTCTTCTCCAACTAGAAACTAGATATAGAGGTTGTGTTCTCCACTGAGTGCCACATGCAAACTTGTGCGTGTTTCGCACATAACACGGTACGTCTCCTGCAAAGAGAGTAGCTAGAAATCTAATCATATGTGAATTGGCAAGCTGTATCTACAAGTACCAATATCAGACTCCACAAAACAGGATCAGCCACAACTATTCTCATATGGAAGATAAACGTGCGGCAAAACTGCATAGGTAAATGGCCAAGCGATATTCAACTAAAGATGCAAGAAATTACATTGCAATACACTCGAAACAGTTTATTGAGAAGTCCATGGTAAATAATCAGAGGCAACCACAAGTTACAGCCTATAATAGGGGAGAAGACTCATTGTCACAGGAGCCTATCTATCAGATGAAACATTATAGAACACAGCACTGATTAATATGTAGAGAGATCTCTGTCATCACCTGAAAGCTAGCAAGGTGCTGCTGATGTTCCACAAGTGTAGCTGACAAAGATTCAACATGACCACTTGCACTACCATTTTTAGCATTCCGCAGAATTTCTGGGCCCTCTCCATCGTTAGCTTTTGCCTACAAGTTATCACCCGATAAATCGATGATAGAATTGAGGAGTAAACTGATAAAAAATAGTTTGCAGTGGAACATATAAGTACAATAACAAAAAACTGGGAGTACCTTGTCTTACCAGTACACCACAAGTAACAATAAGTAAACTTTAAATTTCCCTAAAAGCGATACGGTAACTATCCCTGCCCAAACTAAGTCCCTTGACATCACTGAAGTCGTGACCAAAAACTTGACAACTGACAACAAAACTCACTAAAATCTAGTAGTAGCTAGCCCCAACACAAGTAGTAAGGTGTTAATTGTTAACAGCAACCTACAATAGAGTCTTTCATGTAAGAAAATAGTATACCAAAAGAAGTGAATGTTTGTGAATTCTTTGCAAAGCATGTGTCCATCGTCTTATAATTTCAGCCACATCAACAGTTGGTTGCATCCTTCCACTTCTGTCGTCCACTCGAACATCACTGGCTTGTGAATTAGATGGATTCAAAGCATTAGCCGATTTCAGTCTATTTAAATGGTCAGTCAATTCATCGCTTTCGTCCTTCTCATCAGAAACTAAAGAAGCATCATCAGCCTGGACAGAAAGGACATCTGCATGGGGCCCTTGAGAACTCTGATCCATAGCTGCGAGCAATGCTGATCCAGAGATTCGGTACCTTCACCAAAGAAAGAAATCTATCAGCAAGGCTAAAAGTCATAAATGACAGTGACAGCTAACAATTACCTATGCTCACGATGAGCTATCAAGTCCTCAATAGGGCCTGAAGCCAACACTTCATGTTGACCTGCATATAGATGTAAACACGTCTAAGCCCCCACTAATTTACATCAACATTAAAAAAAAAATCCGAAAACCAGCTCTCATTGGTAGGAAAATGAGGACTGCAATATGGAGATGTGGCGCAAGGCAAGTACATACTCTTTCGAGCTAATATAGAATCCCATAGCCGGGTGGCTTTCGCAACTAAATGTGAATTTTGGCTAGAGCTAGACATAAGGTCATCCCACAGCTCCCCTTCCAGTTTGACCTTGTTTCGTAGATCGTGAAGCTTTTCCAACTCTTGCTGCAGATATGCCTGCAAAAACATATGTATGAAAATATCAATGGTCAATAATGCACGGGAACATATGCACAGTATAGTTTTTTTAGGAACCGGCAGAACAGACTTCATTCACCTCTTCAGCACATAATCCTCGAAACTCTGCTGTCATCTCATGCGCCAAATTTGACCACATAGCCTGCCTCTGAACAGCTGTTTCAGCATTCTTAAGAAACCTTCGTCTTTCCAAAGCTATTCTCGCCTGCAGACCAGTTAAATGAACAGTAATAATTAGTGTATTGAAATATTGTCACAGCTATCAGCAAAGGTTCTTATTAGTATCCAAACATCACATGTCATGAGGATGGAACTGCAACTCTTTCCAACAAGACATATTATAAAATTTTAAACTATATCTCACTAATTTCTAAAGGGAAATTAAAAAAAAAAAAGAACTCAGGAATGATAGCAAACAAATCCTATGCACATGTGTCATGATATGATTATAAATGTCAGGTATCTGTAATGAGCACATCCAGGATCAAGCAGCCAATATATTACAAGGCCCATGAGAGCATTAATATGCGCCCTTCCAAGGAGCGAGAAAGGAACTACAGAACTGAGCCATCATGAACGTTCCGTTAACGAACATAAAAGTTAATTAGCTATTACTAAATGACATCTCAAAAATACAAAGACACAAGCTCCATGAGATCTGAATGAACGTGTAAGACTAGAAATGGCTGAAGATCCCACAATGTGATTTCCATTGCTACCAAATACATACAAAAAAAGCACGTTTTACTTGTCTAACCTTGGTCACTGGGAGTAACGTTGCAGCATGAGAAAATGCAACATCCGTCAATGGTGCAGGCAAAGGGTTAGAGGCAACATCAGCAGCAAATGTTCGTCGGTGAACCTCACGCAGTGCATGCAGAGAAAGTTGCCACAATAATTCTACAAATCTGGAAAATGATTCACATCGATAAGGGCCTTGTAAGACAACATCCTGAAAAAAAAGCAACGACAAACTATAGCAAGAGGTGAACCATAGCATTGAAGGCAATCATATTGTTTCCTTCCTAGCTGAAATGGAGTGCATCACAAAAATCAATATCTAAGTTTTACATAAGGACAACACAACCAAGGGCAATATAAACAATCACTCGTTCCCACAGTAATGATGATTTTCTAACAACCCCTCGATCTGCATTAACCTCCAGTTGTCTCTTATGTAACTCCCTAAAAGCACATTGCTCTAGTTTTTAGGCTATTAGGAAACTGTGATGCCTCACTGGCTGCAACAACCATGTTAATAAAGGCATATTGCAATTAAACTAGAAACAAAATAGAAAGGAGGGAGGGAGGGAGAATTAGTCATAAGTAAATCAGGAACCCTGAAAATCGAATCGAATGAAAGAAGGAAACCTTGCTCCACAACAGGTAGCCAGAGAAGAGACCCTGGAATTGCTTCTAGGAAGAGCTCCTTGCGACTCAAGCTCGCTAATAATACCTTGAACCACCTAAACGGCGGAAATCCACAGGAGGTACAAGGTCAAGAGGATCAGGTTTACGAGAAAACAGAAACAAGAAAGGCAAACGGGACGCACCTTCCGGAAGTCACGGGACTGGGCAGAATCGAAAATTGGCCAAACACGGTCGAAGTCCTGAAACAGCCAGACACAAGGAAATCAACAAGTATTCCAGGAGGAGAAAGAGGAGGGGGGGGGGGGAGAAGGTCGAATTACCTTGGCGGACTGAACGGGGCCGCGGAGGGCGGAAAGGAGGAAGTGGAGGAGGTGCTCCCCCAATTTAGGGTTGGAGTGACGGAAGAGACCGACCCTGGGAGTGCCGTTGGAGCCGATGACGGAAGGATCCAGTCCCAACAGCAAGCAATTGGTGTACATTGCACTCTCCAGCTCGATCTCTCTCTCCTTCTCCCTGTCCATCGTCATTTATCCAACCGCACCCGATCTCCGATCGATCCTCCCACCCACGCCCACCCAACCTCCTCACTACTACCGGAGCGCCAGACTCTGGTCGATCCGCTCGATCTCACCGCCGGTCGCCGTCCCTATCTCCCTCCCTCCCTCAACCCTCCCCCCAGGCAACAGACTGCCGTTAGTTTTAGTTTTTCCCCTCCCCTTCCTTCCTCGTCCGTCGCGGAGTCGCCTGCCTTCCTCTTGTTTGTTTTTTTTTTTTTTGTTTGAATTTTAATGTTTCTTTTCTCTAATTTAAACTTTTCAGTCCTTTAATTAAACAGGGGGATTTTAACACAACCCTGGACATGGTTACATTGTTGGTTAAGCTAACACGTCAATTATTATTGTTATTTAATATAAAATATTTATGCGTGGAAGTGGAATGAGTCGACCAAGAAGGCTGCCGCCACGTTACTCCTCAACACGGGAATTCTGAAAATGAAATTGAAAGCTAAGTTAATTGTCGCCGGCCGAGAAAAGCCGGATATAAAAATATGATCATGGGCCCAACCCATGTGATAATATGGGCCCAATGAAAAAGGCCGGAGCGGGGTTCCACTGCAGGCACGTGAGGTCCACGTGATTCGGGCTAGGAGAGAGAGAGAGAGATTGGTTGTCCCCAAATCAAAGGGGGGACATCTTCATAGTCATCGTCGGGAGGGGGGAAGGGGAGGTGATGACATGATAGTTGATGGTTCTGGCCTATTCCATCCCAAGAGAAGGAGAACTGACTACTTCGATTCCATGGATCCTAATAACCCTGCTAGGGTTTTCTTTCGCTCTCCCCTTTTTCTTGTTTCTTCTTTTTGGTCTTGGTTTTCCGAGTTCTGGATCTCCGTTGTGAACGGCGGAATGGATTAATTCTCGGTATCTGTTGTTGCTTTGAGTTAGGAAAGGGATTGGAGTTGTGGGGTTAATTTTTATTTGCAATTTTCAAGTTGGTTCTTTTGCATCGGTTGATTCCCCCGATATAATTTTCATCTCTCGTTCTCGGATACTTTGATGCGCGGAATTGGATATTTCCGATTTTATACTTATATGATCTTGGGTTTCGCCCATTTCTCCACGTTATGAGTGTTATGACATTGTTTTCTGGAAGGCTTCGGACCCTGTCGTGATTTTTCTTTTTCTTTCTTGTGTCCCTCGATCTTGCCATTGTCAGGCAAAGTTTGCTGAGGTGAAGGAGAAATTTGGCCGTGAACTCCGTGTGTTTGAAACGTCACCATCTACGCCGACTCAGAGTCCAGCTCCAGATAACAGAGGTGTGTAGGCTTATTCAGTTTGCATTCCAATGTAATAATACATGACGGGAAATTTTAAATTTGTTGCTTCATTTTTTTTTTTGTTTTGGGCAGAGGAGGCGGATGAATTTTATGAATTTACCCCCGAGGACTATTACCGACTAATGGGTGCCAAGAAAGAAGGTAGCGCGGCCTTGTCATTTTGTTGAAATTTAAAGACCTTAAGTAGGCAGTGACATGCTGCATAATTTGCGTTCTTTCCTCCGGTGTTGCTTTGACTGCCCGAGGATGTGCTCGATGCGTTAGTTTTGGCACACCATTTTTCTTTCTTGATGTTAGACAATCTCAAACTTTAACCTGTCATTTCTCAAATTGGCAGAAGTATCTTGTGCACTAATTTTTGTGGTAACATTTGACAGAGAAGTTCCTGAAAACCAAAAAGATCAGGGATGCTGAAGAAGCAGCTCGTAGATCTAGAATAACAAAGGTGTCCTCTGCATGACTGCTAATATATCATGCTTTTCACGGTAGCTGGGTTATATGCAACTGCATTAACATGCTTACTCTGATGAATATGTACTCAGACTGTTATTAGGGTGCGCTTCCCAGACAGTAACACCTTGGAGGTCACATTTCATCCATCTGAGAAGTTGCAGAGCTTAGTGGATCTTCTTCAAAAGGTGCTTGCACGGCCTGACTTGCCATTCTACCTGTGTAAGATTCATTCCGTCAGAATTTTTTTTTTTTTTTGAGACTGAGTGGTATTTCCCCGTTGCTGAAGTCCATAAGCTATCGTTCTTCTGTTATGTCAGTTACAACTCCGCCCAAAAAGCGGATAGATGACCTGTCTCAAGACTTCTATTTGGCTGGTTTTGTTCCCGGTGCAATTGTGTACTTCTCAAATGACATGCGGAAAGGTGGTTTTTCTTTGAGTTCTTAGTATTTTTTGGTTTACGGTCCTTAGTTTGAGATATCAGTGAATGCAGTGTATGATCTTACGGCTTGTTGGGCAGCTTTAGTTTAAACTTTGTCAATGCTCAGATGAGAACGGGGCAGCATCAGAAACAGGTCCATACCTTGGAGATGATGTGATGGCTTTAAAAGGTTTGGAACACGTCATCGAACAGGAAGAATCAGTTCAGAGTGCTGCACCGCCACCGGTTGAGGCAGTAGTTCCTGCTCCTGTTGCTCAGGAACGCAAGCCTGCTGAGAAGAAAGTGGTGAAGCCAAAATGGCTTAAAATGTGATTGAAGACCAGTGTGCTTCTGGATCTGGTACACATCTCTTGGGCTTGCAACACACATACCTGGATAGTTGGATCATATAGATGCCTAAAATGTTTCTTTTCCTGCAGGAATTATGCAATGTGCATGGGGGGATCATAGACCCATCAAGAAGGGGGCAGATGACTGATCTGAAAGAAAGGGCGTGAATGGAAGTGTGATGTTGTACAGAAACTGGCGGTTCAATCAATCTGGGTATGAAACAAACAGAAGAAGCTCGTGAATGGGTGCCTGATATGACTATTTAAACAAAACTGGACAGTTCAGTCTCTGTATCTTAACTATATGCGCTTTGCTATTGTCGAATGAATGAAAGTAGCCTTTTCTCCTTAAGGCTCTGTTGGGTGAGTCTACGGGGGTATTATCTTGTTTCGCCAAACTCGAGGGTTAAACATAGTAGTTGCGCCGCCCGCAAACGAGAAAAGAGGGCGATTCCTTTAGTATGGTTTTGGTTGGGGGTTGGTAATCTGAGGGGGTGAGGGTAGGTGATAAGCACACATCCTTTGACCGTCTGCCAGAGGCCGAGTTCAAAAGGGGGACCTGAGGAGAGAAAGGTAGTTGTTAAAATGGCGTCTTAATTGTCACCTTCCTTGTTCATTTGATGGGTGGTGGCTCAACTGCTATTCTTCTGCAATGTTTCTGAGGAGTGTTTGCAGGAGGTGTGAGGCTCCAGCAGCTGCTTCTGCTTCCATCCGATCTGACTAGTTTGAATGATTAAACCGACCGAGACTTGGGGTAGGAGATACTTTCGGGGGGGTTCATATACTGTTAACACGTGCGTTGTGTATAAAGAAAACATATCTTGGGTTAAGATGCCAAATAATGCCACGTCACACCATAAATTGACTTTTCCTCCCTCCCCATTTCTTACTTAAATTGTAGTGGTATGGTGTGATACAAAGTAAAAAGTAAAATATCTCTTATAAATTACTACAACCACCAAAGCTAGTTTGGGTTCACTTCGATCCAGCGTCACGAGACCGTACACAGTCTGTCTCTCTCTGCTCTGAGCATTTCACTGTGACGTTATTTTTAAATTATTTTATTAAATGACTTTTTAAGTTTAAAAATTTATTAACTAATTTGACGAAATCGATCTCACCAAGGTCGCCTTCATGCGAAAGTAAAAGATGAAGACCGACTTCACTTCGCCTATGAGAAAGTCGGTCTTATAAAAAACCGACTTTTTTAATAATCGAATCGGCTTTTGTAAGGCCGATTTCGTTAAGTTAATTGTTTGAAAATCTTTCGGTGAAATAATTTGAGCGCCACCGTTATATCGGAACAAAACTCCGGAGCATGCATCTCCCTCTCCATCTTCTTCTGATGCGCGACGATAATTTTTCACTACCGTCTGGAGAGACAGGACAAGCTTTTGCTGACCAACGACCAACTTAACCAATGGCTTCGGTTAGAAACAGTTGGGTCTGGTCCGGGAGTTGGTGAGGGGAGAAGCAGAATATCATCGAAAATCTCCCTCTTATCCTTTATAATTTAACCCCATTCCTTAACTCAACCCAACACCACCATCTCTCTCTGCCCCTCTCCCCTCCGTGTCAAGTTGGTAGGCGCCAGCCATTCTTTGTGTGATCCCCCCGCCCACCCTGCTTTCCTTTTCATGGAGAAAGCTCGATCATCGCTGACGTTATTCCCTCCTTTTATATTGTTTCCATATCCTCCCGGTGATCTCGTTTGGACTTGGGATCCTTTCCTTTTTTATTATTTACTTCTTTTTATGCTGCAGATCGCTGCTGGAATACTCCCGTGTTTGAGGTAATTGTTTGAAAGATGGGATCGGGTAATTGGCACGTTGAGAAAAGATTGAGTATCAGGAACGACTCCTTCACTGGGGCGGATGACCTCGTCCCCGAAACTGGTTGTCTTTCTATCGTCGTCCTCGGGGCCTCCGGGGATCTCGCCAAGAAGAAGACCTTCCCCGCCCTCTTCAACCTCTATCGACAGGTACCCGGTCTCTCTCTGTCTTCTCCTTCCTGTGAGCAGTTTGGGTTCATCTGGCTTCTAGGATCGCCACTTCAGAGCTGCTTTCATTTGGGTCGCATCCCATGTTCTTGTCTGCCCTCCCCCAACTTGACCGGATTTTTTTATGTTCCATGTCAGCTGTTCTAACCTCGTAGGAAACGGGCTACTTTCATGCAGGGATTCCTCCACCCTGATGAAGTTCACATTTTTGGCTACGCCAGAACCAAAATTTCAGACGAGGAGCTCAGGAACCGCATCCGGGGGTGACATCTCTTTCTGTTTTCCTATTCTGCCCCCCTCCCTCTGTTCATTGTCATGTCATATGGTTCTGGGTGGCCTTTTGTTTTCTCATTCTAGCAAGACCTGATTATTTATAGAATCATGTTGCTGTTTTTGAGGTCACTATTGGCTAGAACACGGAGAAATGGAATCATGAGTTTTTGCAGGACCCTTTCTGTCCAGAGAAAAGGGAGGGGAGACAATCTCTTGCTTGGCAGATGGTTTATCTCAGTTTTCTTTAGTTCGAGCATAATTTCTTTTTATTCAGCTAGAGACCTTGCTAAATAACTTCCCGAAAGAACCTGGCATCGCTAGTTTAGTTCTGCATTTCTTCTCACCCTTAACGCAGTGCATTTATTCCCTAAGTCTTTCGGAAAGATTATGCTATGAGATGACTGGTAATTTTTCTTCTGTGTGATTTCAGGTATCTTGCCAATGACAAGTCTTCTCCGCAGCAATTGGAAGATCTGACAAAGTTTCTTCAACTGGTATGATGCCAGCTACACTTCAATAATCTTAAATATCATGACTCCTCAGCTGCTAACTATTCAGGGTACGAATTACAGATAAAATATATCAGTGGTTCTTATGACTCTGAAGAGGGTTTTAAGTCGTTGGACAAAGAAATAGCAACTCACGAGATCTCAAAAAACAGTGCTGAAGGTTCATCTAGGAGACTCTTTTATCTCGCCCTCCCACCATCTGTTTACCCGTCTGTCTGCAGGATGATTAAAAAATGCTGCATGAATAAATGTAAGTTACCTTCCCTGATGAGTCTCCCAAGAACATAGCAATCATGATTAGCCTTCCCGAGAAAAATCAATGGAATTGCTGTCTTACGGTTCAGAGTCTCCTTTATAAATCTATGCGTGTAAAAGTTTTCCAAAAAGGTACAAAGAAGCTTTTCTTTCATGTTGAAGCACTTGGTAACTTTACTGAAGAAGCAAAAAAGTTTTTTCCTCTTATTGTTCACCGGCTTTGAGATGAGTACTAGTGCTTTGTTTCGTTTCTTGTATTTCTCTGACCAGTTGCTCTGATCTATGAAACCAGACCCGTTTCTTTAGATGTTGCTGATAAAATTAGAAATATGAGTACATCTACATTAGGCAAATAGAGCTCATCTCTCGACTAAAATTTGGAACCCAGTTATGACTTTGCTTAACTGTAATCAGCTGATCTTGGAGGATGGACTCGAATCGTTGTGGAGAAGCCTTTTGGTAAGGATCTGGAATCTGCTGAGAAACTAAGTACTGAGATTGGAAAGTTGTTTGAGGAGCCAGAAATCTATCGTATTGATCATTATCTTGGAAAAGAACTCGTACAGAACTTGGTAATTACATATTTGTTTACTTGTTTCTTTGGATGAACAAGTGAGTTCCCTTATAAATATTACACTTCTTTTCTTTACCTATGTTGCTTATTTACAGTTGGTTCTTCGGTTTGCCAACCGCCTTTTCTTACCACTATGGAATCGGGACAACATTGATAATGTACAGGTAAGCAACTGTTACTTGCTTCGGTAAGTTTTAGAGATGAATTCAGCATAATTCTTTATCCTCTCCCCTTAATATTCCATCTTCCATGACCGACAGATAGTATTCAGAGAAGACTTTGGAACAGAGGGTCGGGGAGGATACTTTGATGAATATGGGTATGCTGCGCTTTCCGGTCATATGCGTGGAATTAAGAAACACTCTTGTTGTTTCACCAAAAAGAAAGCAGTGAATTTCACTGTTGTAATGAGTCTCTATGCATAGATGCAAAACTCTGCATCACAGTGTCCCTAGCTAAAAGCATTACAGTGTCCCTTGTAACAATGTGAAACTAACAATTTTTATTTTACAGAATAATCCGCGATATTATTCAGAACCATCTGCTGCAGGTACTGCAATTTAAATGGATGGTAGCAGCCGAATGATGATGCTATCTGGTCAATAACTTGTTTACCCAGTGGTTGAATACTTAGTCCTCATTTTTTGGTTGATTGCAGGTTTTTTGTCTTGTTGCCATGGAAAAGCCTGTTTCTCTCAAGCCAGAGCACATTCGGGATGAAAAAGTGAAGGTACAGTTTGACCCCTGTCACACCAATATACAACAGTGCGGTGAAGAGGGCATTTATTGATATCTTTCCCGTTTTATACCTTAAGGTTCTCCAATCTGTAATGCCAATTAAAGATGAGGAAGTTGTTCTTGGACAATATGAAGGCTACAGGGATGATCCGACTGTTCCTGATCATTCGAACACTCCAACTTTCGCAACCGTTATTCTGCACATACATAATGAAAGATGGGAAGGTAAGGCTCTTTAAACTGGTGCAGATGTTGGCCCATAGTTTATGCACTGTGCTTTTAACAACTGTGACAAGAATTTGATGGCACGGATACTTTCCAAGTTACTTTTGGCGCTCATGTTGCTTTGGGGATTTCTATTACAGGTGTACCCTTCATACTCAAGGCAGGGAAAGCACTAAATTCCAGGAAAGCGGAGATACGCGTTCAATTTAAGGATGTTCCTGGAGATATATTTAAATGTAGGTTTTCTATATTTTGAATCCTGATGCATACAACTTTAGCCTATCCATTATTGGCCTTCGTGATTGTCGCCAGAAATTAGTAGTGTTTATATGGGCACACATTGTAGGAAGCTTCTTTCACGATTCGAATGGATTGCTTTGAAGAACATCATGATTACCCTTTTCTGGGGCATTTTACCAAAGATGATAGCGGACCATTCGTCTGTTTGGTTGTCAGCTAGAGATGGATGTCACGGTTGTTGTTGTTGCTGAAGCAATAGTTGTATCATTTCCACTATTAATTATGTGTTGCACACCTTCCGTAGGTAAAAAGCAAGGAAGAAATGAGTTTGTCATTCGCCTGCAACCTTCTGAGGCAATGTACATGAAGCTCACAGTAAGCAATAAATCACATTCAAGTTGTTTCTTGGGAGACTGTATTTTTTACGAAAGCTTGCTGAACTGTAATTAGACAATCAAGCTGCAAGAAATCAAATTTTAAGTTGAAACTGAGCAATTGGCTGTTTTCTCTTTTCCTTTTCTCAGGTGAAGCAGCCTGGGCTTGAGATGTCGACCGTGCAGAGTGAGCTGGACCTGTCTTACCGACAACGTTACCAGGGGGTCACTATTCCGGAAGCTTATGAGCGCCTAATTCTGGACACGTACTCTTTTTTTCCTTGTATCCCTGACTATACCCATGACTAATATGAAGTTGATTTTAAAGGAGGATAACTTTGCTCTTGCAGGATTAGAGGTGATCAGCAGCATTTTGTTCGACGAGATGAACTTAAGGTACACACAATTTTTTTTTCTCTGAAGCGAATACCTCACAACATTATGCAATTTCTGCAAATCACTAGAGCCGTTGATCATTGAGGACATCTATCTCGGTTTTTGTTTTGAACTCGGAATGTGTACTGTGCTGAGAGAAGAGCTTGTGGAATTGTAGGCTGCCTGGGAGATATTCACGCCCCTTCTACATAGAATTGATGATGGAGAGTTCAAGCCAATCTCTTACCAACCAGGGAGCCGAGGACCTATGGAAGCAGACGAGTTGTTGGAAAGAGCTGGTTACGTTCAAACGCATGGTTACATATGGATACCTCCTACCCTGTGAAGAGCAACAATACCTCTGGAATAATAATGACGAGCTTGGCATGACGCTGCAGACACTCGGAGAAAGGGATGGTTACTATTTGCTTGGTGTACACTAGTATCGTGTATCTGCGACTGGTTCACATTGCGAGTTTAGCATGTGAATTGTGATGTGTGAGCGAGAAATCTCGATAGAATAAACTGCATGGCCGTGGCCATTATTTGGTGGAGTTGAAAAACAATGAATTGATTGATTTTGGGAAATGAATTGAACAAGAAGCAACGGCAACACAGCCTTGCAAGCTGCTACCAACGACGAAGGCTGTTTCTGGTCTAGGGTGGATGTGAGCTGGACGCCGAGATAAAACTGCAGGAACAATTATGCTGCAAGAAGAAGTACCGGTGGGATGTCGAAGGCATGATCGGACGCTGCTTCACATGGCCATCTCCAGGAACCTCCACCCCAGATTCTTGGAGATTCATACAGCAAAGATATTCTGGTATCAAGATAGGGGGGGGGGGGGGGGAACGGGAGGAATGTCCGTCCGTACGCCTTGCTCGGCCTATATCAGCCCGGCCCATCTGGCAAAGTCAAACACGCTTTGTGGAACCCCGGGGGGAAGGGGTAGTTCATTGAGAGAGAGAGAGAGAGGCATCTGATGTTGAGATAAAAGAAGTGGGGGGATGTTAGAAGGAGAAGCACGGCTTCGAGTTTCTTTCTTTAGACAATTAATTAAATTTTGTTTGTTTGTTTGTGTTTGGTCAAAAAAGGGTATAAATATACAACTTTGAAAGAAATTGAGTTGTGAGAGGGAAAGAGACGACCATTCGAATCATATATAACGAGGATAAGGTTTTGAAGGATATAGTTTTTGAGGATATTGGAGTACGCCGTTGGCAGCACGGCGAGACGAGAGGAGAGGACGCAAAGCGGGCTGACAACATGACAAATTGTGTTGACTCGACTCCTTAAAAAAAAAAAAAAAAAATGAAAAGTCCAAGTCGTCGGGCGCTTGCTGAAATACAAGGAATCCCTTCATATCCTTGGGTGGGTGTGGGTCCCGCCTGATTCCTTTGATTCATAGAGGTGATTGAGAGAGAGAGATAGAATCTACGACTTCCTTTTATTTGTAAAGAAGCGGCGGCAACTTTGGGGAAGCTGCCAAGAAGATCTTCGGGTGGTGGTGGCGGTGGGAATTTTATTAAAAAAAAAAAAAGTGGGGGGAGGGAGGGAGGGACATTTTCCATGTCGTCGCCAGTCGACCACAACCCCCCCAGTGCCGATCTCCTTCATATTGAAAAAGGACGACTTTGCCGACTATTCCTTCCGGCTTCCAGCTTTGTTACTGTATAATATTTCACGGTTCTTTTGACTAGTTTTAATAATTCGATATTTCCCATGTTTTTACATTTTAATTTAGTCCGTTGGTTGGCAACGTGGGAATGAGCAAACTCATCACGCGTATAATTTAGGGGTTGAGTAAGGATGATGATGGTGATAATGAACGTTAGCAAACGTTGACCTTTGGACGCCATCCCCTCTCCTCTCCTTACATGTTGTTTTTACTTAAAAAAAAAAAATTTGTTTGATCGGGGGGGACAATGGGAACTCAGCAAAAACATTAAATGAGAACACGTGATTGGATTTGTTTGACTGGAAATAGAAGAAAGGAATGGCCAACCGATTGATTGATGTACGAGACAAGACACGCAGTTTGTGGGTGGGTGGGTGTGGGTTGGAACTCCCAACTCCGTCTCCATCGTCCTCACCCTTTGATTTTATTAATCTGGGAAGAGTCAAATCCCTCTCTCTCTCTCTCTCTCTCTTTAAATACACCCTCAAAAAATTCCCCCTTATCACCCCCCCCCCCCCGGCACCGTCTTCCCCTTCCATCTCCTCCTTAGAGAGACAGACAGACATGGTGACTCAATCTCAAGCTCCCGCCCAACAAAACTACGACCGCCAGCACAGCGTTAGTCACCTCCCCCTCCCATTCCTTTGATGAATGCTTGCTTATCACATGTCCCGTTGTTTCGGTCGAGTCGACACCCCACAAGCACACTCCCTGTCCGATTTCATGTATGTTCGATTGTTGGGGTTCTTAAGACAACTGGGATTGCCATGTGAGTGAGAGCGAGTGGTGTTGGGGGGAATGATTATTGAGACCCCGTGATTCAGTAATAAATCCTACTTCCTTTGTTTGATGTTGTTGTTGTTGTTGTTGGACAATCCCACCGTTGCATCTGCATATTAACCCATAACATCTCCCTCCCTTCAACCACTTCTATTCAAAACCATCCCCCCTTAATCAAATGTTGCTCTCTCCTTGCAGATGGAGCATATCCAAAAGCAGAAGGAGATCGACAACTGGCTCCCCATCACCTCCGCTCGTAACGCCAAGTGGTGGTACTCTACCTTCCACAATGTCACCGCCATGGTCGGAGCCGGCGTCCTTGGTCTCCCTTACGCCATGTCCGAGCTCGGATGGTACCAATCTCCCCCTGGTCCCCTTGCTTTCCATCCCCCCATCCCTTTTCTCATCACTCTTCCCCCCTCCCCCCCCCCCTTTTCTTGGTGTCTTACAGGGGTCCCGGCGTGGCTATCCTAGTCCTGTCTTGGGTCATTACTCTTTATACGTTGTGGCAAATGGTCGAGATGCATGAGATGGTCCCAGGGAGGAGGTTCGATCGATACCATGAGCTGGGGCAGTACGCGTTCGGAGAGAAGCTCGGGCTTTACATCGTGGTTCCACAACAACTGGTCGTGGAAGTCGGCGTCAACATTGTCTATATGGTCACCGGAGGCAAGTCCTTGCAGAAGTTCCATAAATTGGTCTGCAGCACCTGCAAGCCTCTTAAGACCACATACTTCATCATGATCTTCTCATCCGTCCACTTTGTCCTTTCCCACCTGCCCAACTTCAACTCCATCTCTGGCGTATCCTTGGCGGCTGCCGTCATGTCGTTGAGGTACGTACCGAACGTTTCTGGTCCGGAGACACAGTTGAGCTATGGTATATCGACTTGAACTTAATGACTGATATCATGATGCAGCTACTCGACCATCGCCTGGGTGGCTTCGGCAGATAAGGGTGTCGTGCCCGACGTCAAGTACTCGTACAAGTCCTCGACCACGGCAGGGAAAGTGTTCGACTTCTTCAGCGCACTGGGGGATGTTGCCTTTGCATATGCAGGGCATAACGTCGTCTTGGAAATCCAGGCAACGATTCCTTCTACGCCCGAGAAGCCATCCAAGGGTCCGATGTGGAGAGGAGTGATCGTTGCCTATATCATCGTCGCCCTGTGCTACTTCCCTGTCGCCCTCGTCGGGTACTGGATTTTCGGAAATTCGGTCCAGGACAACATCCTCATGTCATTGGAGAAACCCACCTGGCTTATCGCCATGGCCAACATGTTTGTGGTTGTTCACGTCATTGGAAGCTATCAGGTAAAACCGACATGCCCCCTCAGCTCGAATCTCCTCCGATATCTGAACATCCTTCTCAACGAGTACATCTCGTAACATGAGCTTGACCACCCCTTCAATCATGATTGCAGATATACGCTATGCCTGTGTTCGACATGTTAGAAACTGTGCTGGTGAAGAAGTTGCACTTCAAGCCAAGTTGGATGCTCCGTTTCATAACCCGAAATGTCTACGTCGGTAAGGAGATCATCCTCGCCCCTGCATCCCCTGGAGGGTATCGACTCTTAAAAAAACTGATGGATCTTCTGACGTCTAACTGCAGCATTCACGATGTTCGTTGCCATAACCTTCCCGTTCTTCGGCGGTCTCCTGTCCTTCTTCGGAGGGTTCGCATTCGCACCAACAACTTACTACGTAAGCACCCAAAATTAAACATATTCCGCTAGTCTTTTTTTTCTCGTGAGGGAGACATTTCAACCGCGTCCTTAACACACACACACTTCTTCGACTTGTTCAGCTTCCTTGCATAATGTGGCTGGCGATATACAAGCCGAAGAGATTCAGTCTGTCTTGGTGGGCGAATTGGGTAAGTGATCTCTGGAGTCACAGTCGGAATCTTTATGGTTTCTGGTGATATTGGGGGTGTCTAACGTTGGGCTTGTTTATGCTGTGGGGGCAGTTCTGCATAGTGGTGGGAGTGCTGCTGATGGTGCTGTCTCCCATTGGAGGATTGAGGCAAATCATTCTGCAGGCCAAGACCTACACATTCTACTCTTAAACAGAGATGAAGATTCTCCTCTGTCCCAGATGTTGCTCATATTTAAGGACTACATATATACCAACTCCCAGAAGTATTCTTTCCCTCTCTCTCTCTCTCTGTTTTCTTTCTAGCTTTTTTTTTATATGAATGGTGTGTGTATGTAAACGCTGTACGGCCAAATGTTAAGACCAGACCAGATCCGGGGGGGAGTGGGGTGGATTGGATTCGTAGGATTCAAATGTTTTCCAATACACGAAGGAAAATAGACTCAAGTCATTTGTTGGAAATAGTTAAAAAGCTTCGAGTGATGTGGAAAGCTTTTAGTATCTCACGATCCCAAACCGAACCAACAATAACGAAAGGGAAAGAGAGGCATGTAGAAGACAACACAAACAAAATTTGTTGGGCCTGATGAGAAAAGGCACCAATCTGGTGGTTTGGTACGAGAGAATGAGATGAGATGCAATCCATGGAAAGAGGCCAAAGTCCAATGAACTTGATGTCCTGTCAATGTACTAAAAATTCGACGTTACTACATTTTCTTTCGTATATTTCGACCCCCCCTTCCTAATGCGTCGATCCACTTTATATTTTCTTTCGTATATTTATACGGACTTAAATATTGTTAATGGGCTCGGTAAAAATTACGAAATATGAATAGTGAATATTTAGTAAGGTACAAAACAATATATTTGCTTATGAGCCTATGGGCTTCGTACTTTTTTTATACATTTGTACGAATTTTTACTAAATTTCGTAATGGGCTTAGTAAAAATTACAAAATATGAATAATGAAAATTTAGTAATGTACTAAAATTTTCCTGCCTTTACAAAGTTAATTTTCGTAAAGTGCTAAATTTTGGACTCATGAGTCTTAAAATTGTACAAAACTAGTCGATATTTGACATAGAGCGGAAGCGATAAACATGAACAAATAACTACGATTGGATTCCAAGATAAAACGATTGTCAACCCAGCAATCCCCAGAGAAAACCCTCTCTCGAAGTGTTTTGGTTTTCTAAAGATAGTCTGTTAGAGAAAATTCTAGGAACAATTATTTATAGCCTCCAGTAAATATGTATTCGCGTAGGAAACGGATCATGCCGAAAAGATTTGGCAATAAGACTCACAAAGATTTGTAGATGTGGTCGCCAGTAAGTAATTGAAGAGATTAATTGAATGCAAACAGTTTTTATACGAAGTAAAGAAAGCTTACAGCCATAAAAGTAAAAATAAGGACGGTGGTAAGATTGTAGACTAGTTACAGTGCTCCGTAGACTTGGGGCGTCGTCGTAGACTTGATGACAGAGCGCTGTAGACTCTGCTCCTCGGGCAGCAGGACTTAGCTGCTGGACTTGATGGACTGGATGCGGTCGGGTGCTGATGCGAACGTGGATACCAAGGTTGCGGTGGCTGACCCTGGCGGAGGCGTCGAAGGCGGAGATGTGTACCGGGACTACGGAGGCTCGTCCTGGCGTTGGAGTCGAAGGCGGAGGGCTGTTACCAGAGCTAGGTTGCTCACCCTGGTGGTGGAAGTGAAGGCGGGGATTTGTTGCCGGAGCTACGGTTGCTCACTCTGACGGTGGAAGGAAGACCAATGAAACTTTAAGAGTTTTGTCCTGGTCGATGAATCCTAACAACTAACAACTAAGGGGTGACGAGCAAGATAAGCTTCTGTTGGCTGATTTGTTCGTGATTTTCTCTGTGGGAGATCATCTCCCTTTTATACCCGGTCTGTTACGACCTTCCGAATATTTTCCAGACTCGATTCTCCCCAAGAATCTCGGAGCTAACTGACTTCCATTCGTTTGATCGTGGGTCGTAAACTCCTCTAACTTCGGGTTTAATTGGTTGTCTTTTAAGACGTGTGTTGATATAAGCGTGGGTAACAAGTCCCATTTATCTCGGGGCTGCGGAACCGTTTTCCTTTGACACGTGTCTTTTGCAGGCGCAGGCCTGTAGACTTCGTATCCTTTGCAGGCGTAAGCTTGCAGACTTTGTGTCTCTTGGAGGCGCAGGCTTGTAGACTTCCCTTGATTACAAGGTTGTTACCCCGCCTCTGTAGACTTCCCTTGCCGCATAGTCTACGTAGACTGCGGGCGCAGGCTTGATATGTTTAACTTGGCTGTAGGCCTCATGGGCTTTTACGGGCTTTGTCAGAATTAGGCCCAAGATTACCAGCACGTCAATCGCATGTCAACAATATGGTAATAAAAGATAAGAAATTACAATATGGTTTTATTCCCACGGACGCATCCTCGAAAGGGATGAACGCATCCGTCCGCTGTCAGATAGTCTACGGATGTATCTGTCTAGAGCGATGGACGCCTCCGTCTATTGTCAGACGTCACAGACGCATTCGTCTAACGTGACTGACACATCCTCTGAAGAGACGGACGGATCTGCCTGTTGTCAAACCTTCGAGTCTTCTTCTTGTCCATGCTTTGTCTTTGTTGTTTTTCGTGCATCCCATTTGTCTATGTAACTCATGGCAATCTCATCTGCATCAATATTTTACGAAAATATTTCGCAATCATGTACGAAATAGTTTCGTACGAATTTAAATAGTGGTTTCCGAACTTACATACCACGTGCTTTTACCATACTACCAATGCTCCGGACTTAATCCACTGGGTATTTAGGTGCAGAGTTAGGTTTGGAGTGTGGATAATTTGGTAAAAGCACATGGTATTTAGGTTCGGACATCACTGTTTAAATTCGTAATGTATGAAATTATTCGTACATGATTATGAAATATCTTCGTAAAATACTAACTAGTTTCGTACATTTTTACTAGTTATAGGTCCAAAGTTTAGTAGTTTACAAAAAAATTGACGAAAGCGACACAATGTTTTCTACATTATGAAAATTTAACTATTCGTTTTCGTACATTTGTACATGCTCATTAACGTCATTTAGGAAAAGCATGTACAAATGTACGAAGGATATAAGAAGCCCATTGACTCATTACGAAGCACTTCCACTTTTTAGTACATTACGAAAATATAACTATTCATTTTTTCATACATTTGTATAGGCCCATTAATAATATTTAATAAAAGGTCGTACAAATGTACAAAGAAAGTAAGAAGCCCATCAGCACGTTGTGAAGCGGGTTTCGTACATTATGAAAATATAACTACTCATTTTTCATACATTTTTCAAATGCCCATTAACGAAATTTAGTAAAAGCCCATATAAATGTATGAAAAAAATACAAAACCCATTAACCTATTACGAAACATGGGTCAAAATGTACTAAAAATTGGACATTGTTTCGTACATTTTTACGAAAATGTACCCCTAACGTCCGGTTCACGGGACGTTACCCCCAACATACTTTGTACAAAAAATGTACAAACTAGTTTTGTACAAAAGTAGTACAGTGAAATTTTTTGTACATTACTAAGTCCCATCGATTAGTAACATACAAACCATTTCACTGTTCCAATATTATACTTTGTACAAAAAAAAGTATAAACTAATTTTGTATAAATGTATATTTATGTAAAGTGAAATGTTTTTTACATTACTAAGTCACTATTAAAATTATTCTCTTTTTTTTTTTTACATTATGACTAATTTTGTAAGAAATTTTGTACGTTGGTGTACCGTCCCGTGAACCGTTAGCCGCTCCCCCAAAGGATGAGATTAAACCCCAAGCAGTGTGTGTTGGGGTTCCTTGGGAAACATCCTTACAAGGGAAGGGATGGGGTACGGCAGGAAACGCCGGTGATGGGCTTGGATGAAATGGGATGGATGTTGATGAAACTGTCAGCCATCGATTCGACAGTAGCAGGTCTGATCATGACAGACGGGCAGTCCTCTTTCCCCATCCCCAAACTCAACCCCATTATATATGGAGGTTTGTACGGAAATACGGTTAGTTTTAAAAAAAATTTACGAAATACGGTTCAAGTTTCGTAAAATACGGTTTTACTGCAAGACGCGCCCCTTAAAATGCAAAGAGGACGGGTTTTCAAAACCCGCCCCTCATATAAATAGGCAGGGACGAGTTTTGAAAACCCGCCCCTTTAAGAAATGCACAAGGAAAACCCGCCCCTCTAGCCGAGTTGGTAAAAGTATTGCGTAAACTTGCGGGATGTCTTGGGTTCGAAAAAATATAATGAGAATTGATGATTGCAGGAGTTGAACTCTTGACCTCCCCATTATAACAAAAGTCTCTAACCAACTAAGTTAAATAGATTTTTTTGTCTAACTTTTTGAAAGGCGGGTTTTGAAAACGCGCTCATGCCCCTTTAACTAAATGAACAAGGGGCGGGTTTTGAAAACGTGCCCCCTGTTAGGGACCCCTCCTTCACTCAACGAATAAATATTTTTACTAAGTATTTAGGGGGCGAGTTTTCTATTTACATGAGGAAACCCATCCTCAACGTGCCCCTTCGACGGTAAAACAGTATTTTACGAAACTCGAACCGTATTTCATTAAAATTTTTTAAAATTAATCGTATTTTAATGCAAAACCCATTATATATGTCGGAACGAAGGATGAATTGGATGTCAACAGGCACAAGTGGGAAAGAGAAGGAAGGTCACGTCAAAGTGGTGGTCATCATCATCACGTAAAATAATATTGTGTTTTGTTTTTAAATTTAATAAAGAAGAGGGGAGGATAAGGAAGAGGTTGTGATTGGTCCGAGCGGAAGAAAGGAAGCCAACGAGAGAGAGAGACGACGGGGTTGTTGTTGTGTCCCGACAGGTGAGGGGACACGTCGTGGTGTGGTTGGACGATGATGATATAATACATAATTGACAGACTACCTCCTCGAACAACAACATTAAATAAATCAAACGATAATTCAATTCTTTTGTGTCGCGATGAACAAACAACCAACGACAAAACCAGCGAAGGTGGGTGGTGTTCATTCCTATCATCTAAAGAAAAAATAAAGGAGAGAGATGGTGGTGTTGTTATCTTATATTGCCTAACTCTGCCCAGGTATTTTAATTATCAGCCGCCCCTTCGACGAAATCCTCCATTTCATTTGCAATATATGAAATCTCCGCAAAGATGGCACATCCCTTGATTACACTAAGCTAGACACCGGTCGAAGACTGAATGTTTAAATCGTATGATTTTTTTTACGTGGTGTAAAGCCACAGTGTTGTAGTACTGCGAATAATCGATCAAGGTCAAAAAAGCTGCAGAATCTATCCTTATAAATGCGCGCCATCCCACTTCCCTCTATTACTTGTCTTGTGAATAAAACTGCATGGGGAAAACCTTCAGCTTTCTCTCAATGTGAAACACATTAGTGAGAGAGACACAGCAATTCAAAAGCCCAAAGCCACCAACCCACTGGAATTTGGTTCTGGTTTCTAGAATAAGTAGCGGGTCATGTGTTTCACAGTCCTAATACATGCTCCAATTGATAAAGATGTTGAAGTATAATCCGTGATATCAAGATAGTGAAGCCATTGAAGACATCTCGAAAGCATGAAGTATTAAAAAAGTCTTGGAATAAAAAAAGCGTTAAGTTTATCTAACTCTAAATTATTCTTTTCCCCTCCATTTTTAGAGAGGAGGCTGCAACCGTTCTAAAGTTATCGTTGGTACAAAACTTAGAATGAGATTGGGTGATTAATATTTACCTCAGTTGTCATTTGGGTTTATGGAGCCATAATAATACCTGACAAAAAGGGAAAACATGTGTAGTCGCCAACTCAAAAGCTCAGGGGACAGGGTCAGGGTGGTCGGGACTTCTCTCGATACTTTCCTTTCCTTTTTTTTTTTTTTGGGTTTTATATTCTTGTTATTCTTGAATTTACCCCATTTTTAGCTTTTTTGGGTTAAAAGAAACCGTCGCAGCATTCACCGACCAAGACTCAGTGCGGATTTGACGTCCAGCCTCCAAGCGAACCCACCGGAACACATCCTCAAGGCATCGCAGGGTGCCACCGTCACCACCCGCGGCCCCCACCACACCGGGCAGCTCTCCTCCCTCCACGTGTACTGGAACCTCACCCTACTCGTGAAAAATGCTTCCCCGGACCAATCCTCCTCGGCCGAGGCCGCCATCCTTACCCCTACCTCCCCTCGTCCGCACCGACTGAAGAGCTCCGCCGTCATCATCCTCTCGAAGGCCCCGTTCACCCACCTTACCCGCTTATCCACGTCGGACACAAAACCCGGGCAGTCGTCCGCTGCCAGACCCGTCAGTCGTTCCTCATCCGTTTGCCCTAGCAGATGCTCCATCACCTGGATGCAGCTGGGGTCCTTGGAAACAGATTCCACGATCAGGCACACGTCCAGGACCCTCCCTCGCACCACCGGATCCGACGAGAAGGAAGGGAATGCAGCGTTATCGGGGTCGTGCAACGGTCTTTCAGGGATTACCGGGCACGGGGGAGGGTGGCTCAGTCCGGTGCCCTCGTCTTCAGCTTCAGCCAGGCTCCTCTTGACCAACAAACCACTACGACTGCTGCTGCTGCTGCTGCTGCAGGAGGTTGGTTGCCAGAAGGGATGCGGCTGCTCTCCCCCGCCGGCCTTTACAGATCCCGAGGACTCATACGCTCTCGGATCAGTTATCATCAACTGAAGCGTCCTAACCGCATCCAATCCAGATATGCCCGTCTCGTGATGGTCCAAAGGGTAAGAAGCGCCTTCCGACGCATGACACTGAGAGTCGCCGCGACGGCCTCGCCTCCTCCGAACCCCAGCGAGAGACTTCCCCTTGGTGGATTTAGGATTGGGGTCGGGGAGCAATATAAGGTTGGGATCCCCAGGGATAGGGGGCTTGGGAGCGATGGGCCTGAATCTCGTCATGAGGAGATTGAGGTCGGAAGAGTTGGAGTTAGTGGGAAGGGGATGGTCGCCGGATGACATAGGAGGGAGGGGGGAGAGTGTGGAGAAATGGGTTCCCGGGAGGTTAGCGTGGTTATTGGGGTCAGAAGTAGTAGTAGTATGTCGTCATATATCACCAAATATTCCGATTAAAAGAACCCACGTGTCCTCCCTTCCCCCCGGCCATTTTTTTATGGGGGTCCACCAAATATTCGATTTATTATTATTTTGATTAAATTAAAAAAAATATATTTTTATTTTAATTAAATTAAAAAGGCCGGGAAAAGGAGCGGGGTGGTGGTGATTGGTCAGGGGAGGGGGGAGCCAATCGGGGACGAGGTTGTGGCTAAAAGGGGGAGGACACGTGTTGTACGAGTTCCATTTCAGCTAAAAGGCAAAAAAAGGAGCGGGGGAGATTTTTTCAGGAAGTAAGAACACACGTGGTGCCTTTTCATTTGTTGGGAACAAAAACTAGAAGAAAAAAGGGGGTGGGCATCTCCCGCCTTTTAATAAATTAATAATAATAAAAAAAAGGATGACCCTCCCTGATGTGGGCACGTGTATCATCATCATCTCATCCTAATTCAAGACTCGGTTATCGGGGGTTGTTTCCTCTCGATCAGTCCAATGGCTGGCCGGCCACGTGGACGGCTGATCTGATCCACCCCCCCAACTTCCCCGCGGCGGCGCATAACATGTTACGTCACCTTTCTTACAAGGTGTTCGTCTTTAATCATGTGCAAGCTTTTTTTAAGTTCGGCCTTTCCTCTCTTTCACCACCACCTGGAGTTCTGATCTGGGGCAATATGATGGTCAACACATGACTCTACTACCCTCACCACAACATTTTTAACAGGCTCAACACTCTCCTCCACAAACGCCTAGAACCCCCAACAAAAATCACGTACAACCCAGACACATCATTCTCATTCTATATACAAAAGGAGCCAAAGCTCACATAAACCTTCTCTGATCGGTTTTCACCAGAAAAGACGGAAGAGTGTCCAAGCTTAAGAGCTACACATAAAACTGAGGTCCGGCTCCACACAGTGCTGCAGTGGGACTCCTAGACCAACTATCAAAAATCAATGCCCCCATCACGGTTACCTGCACCACGCAAATAACATACTTACCAGGATATTCAACTCATCGGTTGACTACTGTCTGCAAAAGAAAGCCCCAAATGGACTCACTATATAGGAGGAGCGGGTGCAGCAGATTCACGTGCTCACCAGCTGAAATACATCCCTAGGGCGGAGATCTAGGATGCCATTTTCCAAGGAGTTACTGAGTTCTTTCAACAAGTGTTTTGGCTAAGTCGATACAAGTGCTTGCTCCTAAATACAGAGATGGGGATGCCTTTTGCTTCGTTAGCATTTGTCTGAAGTAGCCAAAAAGATTATGCAGAACAGGAAGGAATGAAGAGGGGAGGGAAGGAAGAGAAATATACCGTCTATCGTAGTTGGGGGGCATATGGGGCTGGACAGGGAGATATAGTGTGATCCGGTAGCATGTTGATCAGATCTGTCGCAGCCTCCAAGCACGCTTTCAACATTTTCTTTTCTACTCTCACAAGCTGAGTGGCAACTCGCTTCTTCGGGTTCAAATCAGGATCTGACAACTGCAGCGAAGAGAATCGGGGGAATCTCAGGCCAAGGCAAAACTAAACAATAGCTGGGGATGGCGTATGTGGTAGCTAAAATGGAGTGAATTTACCAATGAATCATCTTCACTCAATGTTGTAGGATACCCAGCAAGTCTGGACTCGAAATAATCAACAAGTTGATCCAAGACCGCTCTTTCCATGCAAGCGCTTACCTAAAACAGTCCATCAATCGCTTCAGAAGCTGTCTTAAGTTGTGTCAAACATAATCGATCCATTTGCTAACTATGGAACCAGAAATCGACAACCTAGCTAAAAATGCTCAAGATAAAGTGCCCAGTCAAAAGTTGGAAACGAGCTCAGTACATCAAACTTACTGGACAAACCGGACCCTGTGAAGAAATAACAGACTGCATCTCGGCAGGATCTGACACATAACCCAATCTCAAATATGGAAGCATTTCTAGCACTGTTTCTCTTTCTTTTCCTGCATAAACCTGCATTAAAATAACAATAATAACTACTTTGCAGTAGTATTGACTTGCTGTGCAACTGTTCAAAGCATACGTTAAAGGACTGGATGGAAAGTTTCCCATTTCTCTGTGCAACCATTCTTTTGTCTTGGTATTGAGGATCCTCTGTACTCAAAGCTGCCTGCAATAAGTGAACTGATTAAGCAAGTTGCTATCCAAACTGAAAATGGCATATAGGTCAGGGATCAATCCTACCTTAACTACAATCCGATCATACGAGTTATTCTCATCGACAAAACCATAGTTCAGAAGCAACTTGGAGTTAGGTTGAGGTCCACACCTAAAATAAGACGTCAATATCCAATTCATATCTCCAGCGACAGAACTGTAACCTTTTCTTAGATGTAAATTGTCAAATAAAAAGTAAAACAAACCAACTCAGGATACCAAGAGAAACCGACGAATCGATAAAAGATAAAAACCAGCCTGAACAGTGCAACAACGAAAATATGGGAAACAAAAGACAAAATAGCATTTGCTGCAAGAAAAAAAATTGATTTTAGAGGCAGACAACTTCATACCAGACAGAAATAGGCTCTCCAGTCTTATAATCACGATCCACCACCAACTCAACGGCATCTTCCGCAGCGGTCAACATTGCTTTGCAATTGCTTTTATATGCCAACAATGGAGGCCCAAGAGGAACCAAGGCAAATCTTCTTGCCAAACTGACTTTCTGAATAAACAGCACGCAAGTTGATCAACAGATTAAAATAAAAACGTCAGAAACCATTTTATGCAAGTAATAACATGATCTAACATTGAAAACCCGATGAAATCTATCTATAGTATTATTATATTTTTGGTTGCCCGCCCAGTTTCCAAAGCTTCGCCCTGACTAATCCGGACTCGACCAGGGTAGGACATCTGCCTATGGTGGGTGGGTCTTCCAACAGGTGGCTGCATACGGTATGTTTTGAACCCGAACTATCTATTAGTACATGAAATATTGGTCCAAAACACTCAATATAGTCGTTAAATAACTACCAGAAAATCTTCAAAGAATTTTGCACATAAAAACTTAGGATATGCAAAGCAATCATTCAATGTATCCTCACATTGGCACAAAATATTGCGGGGAAATTATCACTTCAGTTTACCTGCAAATGCACCACACAAGACTGAACTGCGACAAAAGCTTGCTTGAAGATCTCAAACGGGAATGCTTCAGTCGGAATATCGTACGGGTATTGCTGGAAAATGCAAAACGGTCAATAAACTAGTGTTACATAAAAAGCTTTGGAGAACAAAAATTTTGTTTGATCAATAAATCTACAACTGCATGACTTACAGTAATACCTGAAAGAGAGACCCAGCCATGAACCAGACAGTGTCCAGCTCATTGTACTCTCTCTTAATCCCTTCGGACCTTTCAAGAACTTCATCCTGTTTGATCACATAGTACAATCTCTTGAGCAAAATTTAGTAAAGGAAACTGCAGGTTTGCAGTTTCTCATCAGCACAAGCCGAAAAAATAAAAATAAAAAAACTCAGAAGTACCTTTATTGGACTGCCACTGAGGTAATCTAGTTCAGATTGCGACCACAAGAGGGGAGATTCCACAGCAAGCTGGCCCCTTCCTCGTTGCCGATCAAGTTCTCGAATATACGGATACCAGAAAGATTTCCTGCCTTGCTTCTTCTCATACATCAAGTACAAGGCTAAACAGGCCAACTCTGACAACTTGTTCGTGGCAAGCAATTCAGCTGTGCAAAAAGGCATTCCAACATCAAAAGAAGCAAGATTCATGTCGACCACTCCTATTAATCAGATGACTAAAGATAAGACAAGCCTGCATTAACACAATTTTGGCGAATTCCGCCTAAGAATTGAGATTCAACCCCAAGAAGATTGGATTCATACCAATACTCTCGTTGCCCAGCACCCTCTCCAGCGTAACAACCAAAGAATTGGGCACCGAAAACGCCAGGTCACCCGCCTAATTGAATCCCAGAACCTCAGAAATAAGAAACGATCCTCAGCAGCCAAGAAAACCGGGAAAGAAACTGCGGACCTGCAGATCTTGACTTGCGGCGACGTAATGAATGGGCTTGTGCTTGGAGTCGTGGAAGGAAGGCCTGTCTCTGAGGACGACCTTACAGGGAGGCAGTCCATTCTGGTGCATCCAAGACTTCAAGTCGCCGAACTCGTCCGCGTCATCGCTGCCCTTCCTGCTGACGACAGCGTCGACTTTCCGCTCCTCCTTGCCCTGGGAACCAGCGAGAAGGGTGTCCGACGAGGATGCGAGGAGGACGTACCGACGGCGACGGGACGAGCGGGGAGAGGAGGGGGCAAACGGGTAAGGAATCTTGAGGGAGGGAAGGGAGCGGACAGAGAGGGGGAGAAGGACGTGGTTGTGGTGGAAATGGGCAATGTCCATCTTCCGCCGTAGTTGCGGCTGCTGCCGAAGAAGAGAGGGGCAGATGGAAGGGCTCGATTTGGACTGGAAGGTGGAGTCTTTCTCGCTTCTCGCTAGTAGCGACGGTGACGGGAGATATTTCTTCGGCTGCTGGTGAAGGGAAGATAAGGAGCAGAGAAGGCACAGACGACCCGAACGAACTTTGTGGAGGTTGTGTTCTCCGGCCCAGTCCATCAAAGCCCAGCCCAGTCCATCCCCTCCCCCTCTTCTTCTTCTCCGGCGACGCCTTTCACCCGCTGACCGTCCATCGACGAGAGAAAATGGACATACTTTTCGCGCAGATCCAGGCGGACCTCCGATCTAACGATGCCCTCCGTCAGTCCTCCGCCCTCCTCCAGGCCCTCCAGCAGTCAGCCGCCGGTCGAGACGTCTCCCCTCTCGCCAAGTCAGCCGTAGAGGACATAATCTCTGCCCCTTCCTCCGCCGTCTGCAAGAAGCTCGCCTTCGACCTCATCCGATCTACCCGTCTCCCCTCCGATCTCTGGGACACTCTCCTTTCTGGTCTAATCTCCGACCTCGACTTCCCCGACCCCGATGTCGTATCCGCCTCCCTCTCCTTTCTCCCTTCCCTCCCCCGCCACCTCCTCCCCTTCTTCCTCTCCTCCTCCTCCCCAAAGCTCTCCTCCTCATTCTCCTCCCCTTCCCCCGCCCTCCGCTCCTCCCTCTGCCTCTCCCTCTCCGCTCTCTCCCTATCTCTCTCAGTGTCCTCCTCTTCCCCCTCACTTTCTCCTGCCCTCCTCGAAGAGATCTCCAGATGGTGGTCAAACATCTCCCGGGCCATGCTCGACCCTGACGACTCCGTCTCCAAGGCCGCCTTTGAGTCAGTCGGCCACCTCTTCCGTGAATTTGACTCCAATGGCCGCACCGACACCACAGAGGACTCCAGTTCCGTGCTTACTGTGAGATCATCATGGGTTTTGTCTGCCGTGGAGTTCATCTGGAAGAACCGTAGTGGGCTGATGGCTCGATCTCTGGTTCTGCCAATTGAGAGCTTCCGATCGACAGCCTTCCCTATTGTGTACGCTGTTAAGTCGATTGCATCTGGGACAATTGAGGTTCTTAGGAAACTAGGAAGAGGAGAGGCGAGTGGTGGGGAAAGCAGCATTGTTGATTTGAACAGTGCAGAGAGGTTGGTTGGTGTTTCTGATGTGGTGACACATTTTGCGCCTTTCCTTGCATCGTCACTTGACCCGGCACTGATCTTTGAGGTCGGGATCAACATGTTGTATCTAGCCGACGTGCAGGGAGGGAAGCCAGAGTGGGCTTCACAATCCATAATTGCCATTCTCACATTGTGGGATAGGCAGGAGTTCTCATCGGCAAGGGAGAGTATTGTCCGAGCTGTCGTGACAAACTTGCACCTACTTGATCTTCAGATGCAGGTGGGCATCTGATCTCCTTTGCTCCTCCCTTTATTTAGTTTTTTTCTGCACTAATTGGCTTAAGTCTTAATTGCAGTGTAATGCTGTCAATGGTTAGTATAGTAGTCTTATGTGACTTCGAATTTCGTTGCTATTGGATAGGAAGTTCTTGGCATCCTGTTATACTGCTTACATTAAATATCAATACCGTTCTTCTATGTACTTCCTCATAGGGACATTGTGTTTTGTGTCGCATGCTGTATCTATATGTTTGTTTTTTTTCTGCCCTTCCCTTATGTTCTTAAAACCTTGTGGTCCTTGGGTTGCTTGTACAAACTTTCAAAGATCATAGGTCTTGTCCAGTTTTCGATTTTTGTACACTGGCATTATGATTCTCAATTGTGATGCATATAAATTATTATCTGTGAAGGTTTCTCTTTTCAAAAGGTTGCTTCTCATGGTGAGGAACTTGCGAGCAGAATCTGACCGGATGCACGCACTGGCTTGTATATGTAGAACAGCGCTCTGCGTTGACCTTTTTGCTAAGGAAAGTGTGCGAAGGGGTCAAAAGCCTCTCCCTGGAACCGATATTGCGTCGCTCTTCGAAGATGCAAGGATAAAAGAGGATCTTAATAGCTCGACTAGTAAAAACTTGTTTAGGGAGGAGTTAGTTGCATCACTTGTGGAAAGCTGCTTCCAGTTGTCATTGCCTCTGCCTGAGCAAAAGAACTCTGGGATGGAAAGCAGAGTTATTGGAGCCTTGGCATATGGAACTGGGTATGGTGCGCTTAACTGGACAGAGCCAGCTTTAGAGGTGGTTGAAGTTTGTAGGCCTTGTGTTAAATGGGATTGTGATGGCCGTACTTACGCAATTGACTGCTATCTAAAGTTGTTGGGTCGGCTTTGTTATATATATGACACAAGGGGTGGCGTAAAAAGTGTTAAAGATGGGGCTTCACAGGATCAAATTCTCAATGAGACTAGATTGCAAAATCTTCAACGAGAGCTTGTAAAGGATTTGCGCGATGTACGTATGTGCTGATGTCATTTACACCATGAGACTCTCCCTTCCAGTAGTTTCTTGATGCAGGTCACTTGAAATCTAAAATTATTCCGTATGTGCTAGGTAAATACGCCAAGAGTGTGTGCTCGTCTTATTTGGGCTATTGCTGAACATATTGACCTGGAGGGTTTGGATCCACTGTTAGCTGATGACCCGGAGGATCCACTCAACATTATTGTGTCAAACGTCCATAAGGTGTTGTTCGTTGTCGATGCATCCACAGATACGTCAAATCGGCTTCAAGATGTTCAAGCCGTTCTTTTGTCTGCTCAACGATTGGGGTCCCGTAATGCCAGAGCGGGACAGTTGCTTAGTAAGGAATTGGAAGAATTCAGAAACAGTGCTTTGGCTGACTCCGTCAATAAGCATCAATGTCGCCTTATTTTGCAGAGAATAAAATATGTTGCAGGTCACTCTGAGAATAAGTAGGTGCATAGTACTTCTGTTTTCAGGATTGTAGCCTAGCTGTAAAGATTTGCCTTATATTTTGTCGTAGTCTGTTGACATTCTTGGTTGAAATCTTCTGTTTAATTTAGGTGGGCTGGTGTTAGTGAAGCAAGAGGAGATTACCCCTTTAGCCACCACAAGCTAACCGTTCAATTTTACGAGGCTTCTGCAGCTCAGGATCGAAAGCTGGAAGGCCTTGTACACAAGGCTATCTTAGAGCTTTGGCAGCCAGATACTAGCGAATTGACTTCTCTACTGAGTAGAGGAGTTCGCTTGTCCAAACCCAAGGTTTCACGTACTGCCATTGCTTTGACGGGCAGCAGTGATCCTTGCTATGTTGAAGCAAGTCATTTGGCTGGTTCCAGTGATGGAATGATCACTCTGAATCTGAAGGTCTGGTTTTTTATTTACTTCTCTTGCTTGGCCACATTTTTTTGCTATACGAGTTGTCTGCTATATGATTCTTGCCTTTGCAAGCTTTTAGTTTGGTCATCGGATTGTAATGTGCAAACAATTGCTTGACAAATATTTGTAGGAATAATGATTTTTACATATATGTCCATTCCTCTTTAGCCGCACTAGCCAGATTGTCCCTGAGGATCCCTTGATGGCCCATTGTAGGAATAATGATGTTTACGTATATGTCCATTCCCCCCCCCCCCCCCCCAGCTGCACTAGTCGGATCATCCCTGAGGATCCCTTGATGGTCCACTGTGATTTACTGTTTGTTTGGTTATCTATGGTTAGTTGCAGTTATATGTTCTTCTTTCCCTCTCGGTTGACATGGCCGTAGAGCTAGGCAGGCTGAAGCACAGTTCATTGGTGTTCCTACAATTCATCTGGCGGACAAGACCTATCCGCACCGCTATCAATGCCTGAACCTGGCATGCCTCCTTGTGTCCTGCCTGGATCAGGCTTCTGTAGTCTCAGAATTGGGGAAGGCATTACTAATGTGTGGAAAGAATTAATATGGGGATGCTATGTGGCTGATGCAGTGAGATTTTAAACAACATATGTAGATATGTTGCTTTAAATCCTTGAAAGCTGCTTTTAACGCACCGGCTAGTAACCTGGAAGTTGGATAACTATGTTGCTCTCTGAGATGCTGTCATTTAAGTAAACAATCATCATACGATAACCCCTCTTAATCACTCTCGGGGTGCTTCGGCTTCTTATTTTTGGGTTGATCCTCACATTGCATTCTGATCTCTTGTAACATACTTGAATGCTATTTCAGGTATTGAATCTAACTGAAATTGAATTAAATCGAGTGGACATCAGGATGGGATTGTCTGGTGCACTGCATTTCACAGATGCTTCTCCCCAAGCAGTCCGTCAATTACGTAATCTTGTCTCTCAGGTATTTTCTTTGAATGCTTCTCACGCATGTTAATGAGGATTCTGCTCTAGAAGTTTGGATTGGCTGGAGTCAGTCATGAATAATTTATTTATATTTGGGATGTAGGCCATAGCATAAAGATCTAAATGCAAACAAAATTCATTGGTGTTTTGAAATATTATTTCGCTGCGAACAATAAAAAATGGCATTAAAAGTGTCCATCTTATATCGTTTCAGGATCCAATTTTCTGTAGCGTGACAGTCAGTGTCTCACAGTTTGAGCGATGTGCATTGTGGGTCCAAGTTT
Source organism: Melastoma candidum (assembly GCA_023653495.1). Classification (NCBI taxonomy): domain Eukaryota; kingdom Viridiplantae; phylum Streptophyta; class Magnoliopsida; order Myrtales; family Melastomataceae; genus Melastoma; species Melastoma candidum. The sequence goes on along the minus strand of CM042889.1, from coordinate 7,116,380 downwards.
TATACTATCCCTTCTTTGGAAGTGGTGCTGCTGGTGACTATGATGGGGGATATGCAGAAGAGGATCCACAGATTGTTAGGCAGAAGCGAAGTCTTAAGCCAGAACTAGGAGAACCAGTGATTTTGAGGTGTCAGCCGTACAAGATCCCACTGACGGAACTTCTTTTGCCTCATAAAATATCTCCCGTTGAATTTTTCCGTCTCTGGCCTAGTTTGCCTGCAATCGTAGAGTTTACTGGTACATATACTTATGAGGGAAGTGGGTTTAAGGCCACTGCAGCGCAGCAATATGGAGCATCTCCCTTCCTGAGTGGACTGAAATCCTTGTCGTCTAAACCATTTCACAGGGTTTGCTTCCACATCATACGAACCGTTGCGGGATTTCAGGTAGCTTGTTACATGCATCTAGGGGATGATGCCATACATCATTCTTTGTATCACCCCCTCCCTTTTCTCCTGACCGCCCATGTTATTACTTTTGGCATTTTGTGATACCTGATATTTTGTTTTCATCTCAGCTCTGCTATGCTGCAAAAACGTGGTTTGGTGGTTTTCTTGGCCTAATGATCTTTGGAGCCAGTGAAGTCAGCAGAAACGTGGATCTGGGTGACGAAACGACTAATATGATGTGCAAGTTTGTCGTTCGAGCTTCTGATGCGTCCATCACAAAAGTCATAGAGTCTGATCTTCAAGGTTGGTTGGACGACCTCACTGATGGAGGAGCAGAGTACATGCCTGAAGATGAAGTGAAGTCTGCAGCTGCCGAGAGGCTAAGAATCTCGTTAGAGAGGATTGCAATATTGAAGGCGGCCCAGCCTCCTCCCAAGACTCCGAAGTCAGACGAGGAGGACGAAGAGGAAGAAGCAAGCAAGGAACCAGGGGAGGGGGAAGGAAAGGAGAAAGAAAACAAGGAAAAGAAGGATGGGAAAGAACCCAAGGGACCCGCGACCTTGTCCAAGTTGACCGCGGAGGAGGTTGAGCACATGGCTCTTCAAACTGCTGTCCTACAGGAATGGCACATGTTATGTAAAGACAGAGCCGCCAAGGTCAATTGACTTGTCCCTGCGATGGCCTCTGTTTTGTGGCTGTAATTCTGCTAAATTTGTTTGTATGTTTGTTATGTTTTTCCTCATAAATTCATGGGAGTTAGGATGTTGTGGAGTAGAGGACGTTGGGATCTCGATTTTGTATCTGAGGCGTGTAGAAAATTGGATGATTTGCAATTTGAAGAGGGGTGGATCATTCATTAACGTTGCAAGTCTGTTTGGGCAAAAAAATCCTTCGAATCCAAACAGGCGTCATGTCACCAAGTAGAAAAGCATGATATGCCACCCTTAAAACATGAACTTGACAAAAAGCTGATGTTTTCCCACAATGTTGGGAGTAAAACTAGCAGGGACTCTGCTCTCTCAATCTCTACATGGGGAACTTCTGTGGCATTGCATCGAAATCATCAAAGTCAAATCTCTGTCTCTCCCTTCCAACCTACACGTAGAATCAAATGTCAGGTTCTCAATAATCTGCTTCAGTAAAGGAGTCAATTGGTTGGAATAAGATTTCCACCTTGGTTAAGTATTAGAGGTTCATAGGCCATGCTCTCCTCCATGGATGAAAGTTTCCTAGAAAGATTCATTATCCTGACAACATCTCACCATAGCAAGAGCCAATAATGACACCACACTTACGAAATGCCCCTTAAAATGAGACACAAATTGTGATCTTCAAGGTTGGTTGTCGTTCCACTTCATGCCATCTGTTTCACTCGTATGAAGTCGGCCTTACAAAGGAAGACTAGGAACCGTTGACCACCGTAGGTGATGCAAATAACTCGCAGATTTCTCAGCTTACGCAAATGGTCTCTCAGAGGTTTGGGCACTTCTACTCGTGCAAAAGCAAGCGATGACATTAGATGGATTACTTTGTATCACTTACGGTTGTTAACGATCATAATGCTTTGTATTATTTACGGGCATTAGATGCCTGCAGTACTATGATCGTTAACAACCTGATACAATGTAATCCATCTAATGTCCTCGCCTGCTTTTGCGCGAGTAGAATCGCCCAAACCTCCAAGAGACCATTTGCGTAAGTTGAGAAGTCTGCGAGTTATCTGCATCACCTATGGGTGGTTGATGCTTCCTGGTCTTCCTTTGTAAGGCCGACTTTATGCGGGTGGGACGAATGGCATGAAGTCCGCCTTTGTAAGGCCGACTTTACTTCGGCTAAGCTGAAATTGGCCTTACACCTTCATGATGGAAGTCGGCTTTTGTAAGGTCGATATCGCCACATTAATTGGAGAATTTCCAAACTTGCGACCTTATTTGGCGAAATAGTTTCGACACTAACGTTATTTTGGAACAAAATTCACAAATAGTGTGGAATAAGATCGGAATGACTGTGGGGAGATGTTTGACACAAAAGAACATGACTTATTCAGGTTGGCTCTAGTTTCTCTTGAGTGAGCTTCCAGAAACCCAAGTGAAGATAATACAACGATTTTGGAAACCTGCATGGATCGCAGGCTCTAGATACAATCAAGAAAGCATCTTATGGCGTCTCCAAGGATCAGGCCAAGAAGTTGGAGAAAGAAGTGAGTGTTGCTGAATGACATCACATGATACCCAACTTAGCCATTGATGACCTTTCCCCTCGATCATTCTTATTCATCTGAATGTTTGTTATCTAGACGGATGACTTGACCAAGAAGTTTGTCAAACCGGCTGAGGATATGTGCAAAGCGAAAGAGAAAGAAATTACTTCTGAGTGATAAGGGCAAGCCTATGAAGCTCCATTTTTCATTCGGAAGCAAGAAAGAGCTTCATTCTTTTGAAGATCTCCCTTTGGATGATGTTCGTCTTGTGCAACATCAGATTATTTTGGTGGTTTAGTTTGCAGGGGGCGGGGAGGAGAGAGCATTTTCAGTTCTCTGTCTCCCGAGGCAATACGCGACTACAAATGGAGATCTCGATACGGTGACTACTGACAAGGTATTGTTAAGAAGAGATTATTTGTAGGAGTAGAGCGAAATCCAGCTAATTGAATTACATTAAGCATCTCCAGGCCACTCCTACTTTCAAAGGTAAAAAAAGCAAGGTGGAAACAACCTAATTAGTGCATTTGTACACGGGCAACCATTTCGTGATGATGGATGGTCATCTCTCCTTGCCAAAGATGGCCTCCCTTGTCACCAGCTTTATCCCTCTTACCCACAATTCCGCCATCTCCCTTCCCCCTTCACATGCAAAATGCAGCTCCCTGTCCTTTGTGGTCACTACCCGGAAGATTCCGGGTATTGCGGCGGCATTGTCGCCCTTCCTCGTCCTATTGTTCTGGAAGGAAGAGCTGGCTCCTGTCTCGGCCTCTCTGCAGGTGACATTCCGACTGCTTGCCTTGCCCCATTGCAACACACCAGAGCTCTCCACCATCCTCATCGCCTTCTGGTGCGGTGCTCCTTTCCCTCCCTTGGTGTGTTTCCACACGCAACCGCCTCCCAATACCATCTTCCGAGCCATCTCATCCAGTATAACATTTGCCGCATCATTTGTAGGGCAGCTCAATGCGAGCGACACCGCAGTTTCACCTCTTCCATTCTTGAAGTCACAGGATGCGCCGCAGGATATCAGCAGACGACACACAGAACAATTGCCTTCCCTGGCTGCCAGCATCAGCGCAGTGTAGCCGTCTCCATCGGGGACATTCGCATCATATCCTCTGTTCATCAGTAGTTTCACTGCTTCGAGGTCGCCACGTCGAGCAGCAAAATGTAAAGCATAGAACCCCCGGGCACCATGAACACCCTTCTCGAGCGTGAATTCCAGCATAACCTTCTCGAATAGGTCACGATTCTGATTCATCTCAGATATGCTAATGGCCGTCTCGCCAGCCTTGTTAGCCAACTTCACATCGGCACCGGCATAAACCAGCACCCTGAACGCCTCAACATGGCCCTTAAGAGCAGCAATCATGGCAGCTGTAAAGCCATTCTCATCTTGGTAGTCAAGAAAGGTCCCGGATTTGATCAAAATCTTCAAGGCCTCAACATCACCGGCTTGAGCAGATAATAGAAGTGCACTGAAAACAGAGTGGTTGCTTGAATTTGCAATTTTTCCGGCCCTGATTGCATCAATGACAGCATGCTCAAATCCCGGTGTCCATCCGTTTGAACCCGCGATCGAACTTGCAGATTGACCGAAAGCATTCGTGAGACCAAAATCAGCACCAGACTCTGCCAATACCCTAAGGCAGTCCTTCTGCTTATACTTGGCACAAATGATCAGAGCCGTGTCGCCGGAATCAGTCTTGGAGTTAATATCACAACCAGCTTCAATTAGGCATTTGAGAATTGCTGAGAGGCCGAGATGAGCAGCCATGTGGATTGGACGCACATCAGTTCCGGCCGTTGTTTTAACGGCCGCTTCTCTATCTGCCCCAGCCTTCAGAAGCACCTGGGCAGCTCCCAAGTTTCCACAGCGGATGGCATGATGGAGGAGAGTTCTACCTCCTAGACTATCCATTGGAGATAGTCGTTGGAGAAGCAATCGCAGTATAGTGCCAGTTGCTTCATAATACTCCACGGCGCACCAAGTGATAGGATACGGCTCAGAGAGTCCAGCACCTACGCGAATTTCTTCGTCCGTGGTGGCATCCCAGGACCATACTCCTAGCCTAACTTTGGTGTCCACTCTAGCACCGACCTATGAGAACATATGCGAAAGAAGGAAGATCAAAACCAAACATAGCTGGAACATGAGTTGATCGAGATCTTCAAATAACAGGCCTGCTATAGCCACATTCAAAGAAGTATAATCTGCGAGTTCGACATTCTAGGTTTTGGAGAAATCAGACAAGGTATTTGTTCCAGATTACTTTATAAGAAACATGGCTGGTCATTGAATGTTTAAAAGAGTAGTCATTACCTGCAAGAGCAGGCGGACAACCGAGACCTGTCGATGGACAACAGCAGCAACAAGGGCAGTGCAGTCAATGTTAATGTGCAGAGGTGGCTTGGATGATTGGAGGAGGATCCTATCAGATGTGTCTGGATCCACTCCACACTGATAGAATTACGGATAATCATCTCAGCACTGGGCGTAGCAGATATTTTTGGCAGTAAATACGAGTAGCCACGTGCAAAAAGGATGTATTTTTTTATCTTAAAGCACAAGCTCTGAAACGACTTTTTCTAGCGTTCGACATTTAGTAGTTCCTAGGCATATTTTAGTTGAGGCATTAAGAGAATTTTCCATCTATTACCTGCAGAAAAACTCTTGCCAAGAGCTTCTAAAGTGCACTAAACAGAACTGAAAGACTTGGCTTATCAAAATACATTGCCAATGAAATGCAATGAATATGAAAATTAGGGATCAGTCTAAGGACCTTAATAAGAGTGTCCGCGACTTCAAGAAAGCCTCGGCAGCAAGCAGTGACGAGAGCATGCACGGCGATGTGGGGCCGGACCAGGTCAGAATCCATGAGGAGCTGGACGAGCTTGGGACGGTTGTGTAAGCTCCCTTCCAAAAGGGCCTCCTCACAAGATGACTGAGAAGCCCCTGCCTTAAGTAAGATCTCCAGAATGTCGAGGTGGCCCTCCCTTACAGCCGCAGTAGTCGCGTACCCCTTGAACAGCTTCTGGTTGACATCAGCACCGACACCCTGTTGTTGACAACACATGCAGGGGGTGTGTAAGCATTTATATGGATCGGAATGAGACCGAACCAGAAAGAACCAGTAAGCCAACTTGGATGCTCCCAAGTGCTACAAAGTACTCGTGGCCACATCGTGTTTAAATTGATGGTGGCATTCTGTATGGTTTGGACTTTGGAGTTGCTTAAGAGCAATGGTACTAGAATATCATTCTGGGAAGGAAAGGCAGCCAAACAACAACAGCAGCAGCAATTATCATGGACACATACGACAATCTTCACTCAGAAAAGGAAGGATTAGAGGCTGAACCAAGGCTATATTTGGAAAGTGGGAGATAAGCCCCATCATCAGCATCCGCCAAAAAGAAAAACTAAAAAATATTTGGGATGACGTATGGGTTTTAAAACAAAAGGTCATTTATTTCAGGGAGATCCTGGTAAAGAAATTCGTAGCTGGGCGTGTTCAAATTTCAAACTCCAAATTCAAATGCAAAAGAAAGAAAGCACAAAGATGATGCGTGTCGGATGAGATTTACCAGGAGTTGCCTGACCAGATCCACATTGCCAAGGTGGACGGCGAGGAACAGGGGCGTGACGTCGGTCCTCAGCTCCTGGTAACCGAAGCGGACCTGGGCGGGGGAGTCCCCGGGAAGGATGAGGTCGGAGGACCTGGTGGTGAGGGAGACGGCGCCGGCGAAGTTGACGTCGAGGGAGGGATGGGAAAGGAGGGGGAGGAGGGAGTCGGGGGATGGGGATGGGGAGAGGCAGGCGTGGAGGAGGAGGTGGGAGGCATCCTGGGAATGGTAGTAGTCAACAAGGGGGACCACCTGTTTGCCGGAGAAGGCAGGAGGCGTGGGGTGGGGATCGCGCTTCCTCTGCAGCATCATCGGCTTGGCTTGGCTTGGCGTGTGTGTGTGTGCGTGTTTGGGTTGGGGGGAAGAAGAGAGGAGGGAAAATTAATTTTGGCAGGAGAAAAAGTCCCCCCCCCCCCGCTGCTCTGCCCCTTTGGCTACATACCAATAATGACAGGGGGGAATATATAAAAATGAAAAAGAATTAATTAATGATCAGAATTATGTTCCTCATTCAATTACTACTAACTAACGATGGATGCGAGTGGATAAAAGAAAATGAACTTAGAATAAGGGAGTGATGCTGCAAATACAACACCCACCCCACCCACACGTAGCTTTTAGGCAAATGTTCTTTTTTCCTTCAAGGGGAGGTGATTGATTTCTTTAGAGGATAGGGATTGAGGTGATTGCTTGTAAGAAAACCAAAAGCCCAATCCTCCTTCCTACTTGTGTTTTGTATTTTATAAAGGTACACACACACACAAACGCAGGCCATGATTTATAATTTTGTCTGTCTGTCTGTCTATTGTTCTTAAGGTTGGTGTGCAGGGGTGAACAAACATTTTGGAATTCCAAATAACGAGTTTTGACATTTCGGTATTTGGTATTCGGATTTTGGATTGGTTTTATGTTTATGAAAAATTTCGGTTTTCGATATTTTAGGACAGTTATTTCGGTGTTTCAAACAAATTGAAATATTATCAGGTTCATTTTATGTTTGGGCTTTTTGGCCCATAATCCATGCCCAAGCCCATCTTTTCTTCGGCCCTCAAATCATCAAAAGTTAATTCAATCCTGGATCTCTCTCTCATATGTTGGTCGGTCGGCATGGAGGATGTGCAGCGGAGGAGCTACTGGAGATTTGGTAAGGATGACTTCTTCCCCGAGGATTCTTTCACGAGCTTCTCCACTTACAAGTCTACTCTCTCCCAGACCTTCCTCCGCCTCAAGGATCGCATCCTCTACCGCTCCTCCGACGACAACGAGCTTGTCCAGCTTCGCAAGGAGAGTGAGAACAACATGAAGCGATGCCTGGGCCTCATCTGGTTCTGTTGGGGCTCCGTCGTCGGCTCCGGCATCTTCGTCCTCACCGGCCAGGAGGCCCATGACCACTTTCAATCCTGCTCATCAACACTCTGCCCCCATTTTCTTGATCTTGATTTTACTCTACTTGCTTCTTTTTTTAATGTGCAGCAGGTCATCGTCCCTCCGTGCTATTTTGCTGTTTGCATTCAGCAGGGGGGAATGACTCCGCGTCAGGTTTGTGGGGGAAAGGGTCTGTGAATAGATTAGGGCTTGGATTAGTTAATTCTATTCTTTTTTTTATGGGCTTGGATTGAATTTATTTTTTTAGTTGGTTTTCGGCTCATAATCAGCCCAATTGAAATATATACATACTTGGATTGAATTTATTTTTTAAATTGGTTTTCGGCTCAGTTTAATTGAAAATTTAGAAGATTTAAATATTGAATTAAAATACCAAAATAATTTTGGTATTTCGATATTTAGAATTTTAGAATTCGATTTGACATTTGGAGTACAACAAATTAAAAGTTTAGAATTTAGAATTTCGGTATATGATTTGGTTATTGTAACACCGAATGCGCACCCTAGGTGTGTGTGTTTGCATATCCAAGCGACTGTAATATAATAAAGTATCCAAGCAAAGCAGCAAAAGTCGGGGCTGGTGATTATGTCATAGTTACTAAAAAGGAAAAGGAGCAACACTCTTCCCCTCCTTCACTTTAATCTGGCCAAAGTAAAAGTTGAAGTTACTACGCGCCCCCCCCCCGGGGATTGGGGGGAGCTTCTTCTTCTTCACTCTTTGTAATAAATATGAAGAGGGGTGTGGAATGGAAAGTTGGGAGAAGTTTGTCTTGTTTTGTTTTGACCCACAGTCACATGGTCATGCTTCTACTGTCTCTTCTGTCCCCCCACCCCACCAAAACGCACATGTATATCTCCGTTCTCTCCCTCTCTGTTGTCAATATGAAAGACAAAAGACTAAAGACCAAGTGTGGTTTTGTTGCCTTGTTAATTGTTTGGTTGGTTAGATTCCTGCTGTGCTTTTTTTTTTTCCTTTGGTTACCTGGCTGGATGGCCTGCCTGCCTGCCTCTCTCTCTCTCTCTCTCTTCTTCCATCAGTTTTTTATTTTGGTATTCCAAATGCTGCATGCCCATACTAATCACATCACCCACCACGTTCACATAGTATCAAACAAACAGGCATAAACCTCCTCATAGAACACGGATGATGAGCTACCAAAAAAAAAAAGAAAAGGTCCCTCCTGCTGCTTGCTGCTGTTACTGCTGCTGATCGCCCCAAATGATGAGCTACAAGACCACTCAAGCCAGAGACACCCACCGACTTTGCTTTTTTACCCTCTTTTTCCCTTTATTCTTCTAAACCAACGTAATCCCAGGGGATGGAAACCATATCACACACGGAGAGCATGGACCTCTTCTTCATCCCTAGTCTTTCTTTTTTCCTTCGTGATATCACCAAAAAATACCAAAAGAGTTTAAAAAAGTTCACTGAAACTCAAACCAACATCCTCAAAAACCTTCAACTGCTCTCTTCTTCTTCTGCCTCCTCCCTCTCTCCCCCATTTAATGTTACATTAAATTTTTACAGTTGGTACACATCACCACCGTTCCTCCTTCCCCCTGTCCGTCTTTCTCTTCCGCTCGGTGGTGGGGGGTGATCACAGTTCCTCCTCCCCCAGAAAATACCAAAAAAAAAAAAAAAAATATGACTTCCCCATGTCGTCCTCCCATCCTCCCTCCTGCCTTGTTCCTGTTGTTGTTGTTGTGCATCCTCCCTGGCCATTGTCGGGGCGACCAGCTCCAGCACTACGAGGTGCAACTGCTTCTTCAGCTAAGGAAACACCTCGAGTACCCTCCCTTCTTGGACATCTGGGACAACTACACCGGCAGCGACGTCTGCACCCTCCCTTCCTCCCCTCAGGCCACCATCAGGTGCGACCAAGGTTCCCCCTCCGAGCTCAGGATTATGGGCGACCGCCACCTCAAGCTCACCTCCTTCCACGGCTACCCCCTCCCTAACCACACCCTCTCTCCCGCCTTCTCCCTCGACTCCTTCGTCACTACCCTCACCAGGCTCACCACCCTCAAGGTCGTTAGCCTCGTGGCACTGGGGATGTGGGGCCCCCTCCCTGATAAGATCCACAGGCTCTCTTCACTCCAACTCCTGGACCTGAGTTCCAACTACCTCTTCGGTTCCATCCCTGCTCAGATCTCGAGGTTGTCCGCCCTCCAGATTTTGACCCTCGACGGGAATTACTTCAATGGCACCATCCCTGATGCTCTGGCCTCCCTGTCTAACTTGACCTCCTTGAGCTTGAAGGACAACATGCTCTCTGGTCCCTTCCCCCCTTCCCTGTCCCAAGTAATCACCCTCACCACCATATCCCTGTCGAAGAATCAGCTGTCCGGGAAATTGCCCGATTTGAGTTCCCTGACCAGCTTGCATGTGCTGGATCTGATAGACAACCATTTCGTTTCCGACCTCCCGAATTTGTCCCCTGCAATGGTTACTCTGCTCCTGAGTAGGAATTCGTTCTCTGGCAGCATCCAGGACTGGTTTGGCGAGCTCAAGCAGCTCCAGCACCTTGACTTATCCTTCAATCTTCTAAGTGGAACGCCTCCCGCTGCTCTGTTCTCCTTGCCAAACATTAGTTACATGGACTTGTCGTCGAACACGCTCGGTGGGTCGCTGCCCCAGGATGTGCATTGTGGAGGTAAGCTTGGTTTTGTGGACATCTCCAATAACAAGTTCATCGGCAAGCTTCCGTCATGCCTGAGCGCAAGTTCGGCCAAGCCGGTGGTCAAGTTCGGCGGGAACTGTTTGTCTGTGGATTTGAAACATCAGCATCATGAGGGTTATTGCATGAGGACCAGTGCAAGGAGGACATCAGGGCAAGGTTTAGAAGGAATAGTTCTAGTTGCTGTTATCATAGGAGCTTGTCTGGTCATGGTGCTCTTGGCGGTTATGCTTCTAATTATCTGTCGAAGACGTCGCTGTAAGGAATCGTTAGAGGAGAATGACCTTCCAAAAGTTGTACAGGACAATGGCCCGGCAGGACTGTCCTCGGAATTCCTCACGAATGCCAGTAAGTAAATGAAACGACAATTCAGCATTTTGTCTGCCACAGATAACCAAAGTGTAGCATCACAGAGATGATGTCCATGGCTGCATTTTGATAATTCATTTGCAGAGTTATCTCACACCCGTCTTTGTTTTAAGGGCTCATAACGGAGGCGGCGAAGCTTGGCAATCAAGGTCCCCCTTCCTATCGACTTTTTCGACTGGAAGAGCTGAAGGAAGCAACCAAAAACTTTGATCCATCGGCATTGCTCGGCGACGGCTCCATCGGCAAGGTATTCTCTCCTTAAGAGAAATTACAAACAATTCATAATATTGTTAGAAAGATATAGGTAAGCACGGGGGAATTCTAACCTCCTTAAAGTCTGTAAGGTACAGCTGTTTAGTATAGACAGCCATAAGCTAAATCGGTGCCCTTTCAGCTTTACAAGGGAAGACTGGAGAATGGAACGTACATCGCTATTCGGTCTCTAGTCCTGCTGAAGAAACATTCAGTTCAAAGTTTACGAATACGGCTAGATTTGCTGTCGAAGCTTCACCATCCGCATTTGGTTGCACTCCTGGGTCACTGCATTGATCGCGGTCATGACGACTCGAGCACGAGGGTCTTACTCGTTTACGAGTATGTGATGAATGGGAATTACCGAGCACATTTGGCAGGTAGAGCATTCAAGAACCACTTCTCTGGATTCTGAGGAAAAGGAATTTGGATCTAGGCCCTGGGTTTTCCTGTCTAACAACTGCAGAAGTTTATATAGAAACAACCCATTTATATATTCTACGTCAAATTCATTGTATAACGTTCTGGTATATGTGCAGAGGATTCTCTAGACAAGATCCTAAAGTGGTCAGACAGGTTGGCCATACTCATTGGAGTTGCAAAGGCCGTCCATTTCCTTCACACGGGAATCATACCCAGTTGTTACAATAACAGGTTGAAGACAAATAACATCCTGCTCGATGAGCATCATATTGCGAAGTTAAGTGACTATGGGATGTCCATCTTGACAGATGAGGTCGAAAAGTCTGAGGTAATGATATTGTGACATAAATGTAATGGTTCCTCAAAGATCATCCGTGTACTTGTCCTAGAGGGATTACCATGATAGATTGCTCTACATTTTGTGCAGGCAAAGGGGGAGGGTCTCAGCGCCGGGTATAAATTCTTTCATCCCTAGTCCCTATAAATTTTCTGAAAGACTTTTATGAATCCATTCCCAGAGATGTCTTCAATAACTTCGCCCCCTGTTGGCTTTCAGCAGTCCGTTTTGACTCGTGTTTCTGTTCAATGCAAAATTGTGCAGCCAGAGGTCTAACTTGGAGGATGATGTCTACAATTTCGGATTCATAATACTTGAATCACTCGTGGGACCGATAGTGACTGGCAAAGGCGAATCGTTCCTCTTGAACGAAATGGTAAGGCCATATGGGTAGTTGTTTGTGGTGTATGCTTCCATAGATAGTCCAGATCACTTCCGTGATAAAGATGTGGATCAATGCATCTAAATGTTGATATAAAATATGCAGGCATCCTTTGGAAGCCACGATGGTAGGAAGAGGATCCTGGATCCAGCGGTGTTGACGACCTGCTCGCAGGAGTCGATGTCGATCACTATATCCATCACTGGCAAGTGCATAAGCCCGGATGCATCAGCTCGGCCGTCCTTCGAAGACGTGCTGTGGAATTTGCAATACGCAGCTCAAGTGCAGGCTGCTTATGATGTCGACCAAAGATCAGATGCAACTTCCTCAGTCGTAGATAATACATCTGTGTAACATTGGCGTGGTATTCAATTGAATTAAGTGCCTGTTCCTGTGCTTGTCAATGTAAATACACAAACAGGGGACTTCCCCTGCAGGATACGTCTTTGCCAAGCAAAGTTTTTGTTTCGTTTTGTTTCACTCTTGGGCCTCGATGGATACTGTAAGTAGAGGGAAAATGAACAATATAAGGGGATTCCAAGGGGACGACTACGACAGGGAATCCTCTGGAAGCTCCCTGTTGTCAATTCCAGGTAGCTAGGGAGGTTGGAACGTGGCTTCGGCTTCGAAGCCGGTCTCTTGGGCGGTATCCCTCCCTTTCCCCCCATCTACTCTTGTTTCATCCAGGGTTCCGATGACCCTTTTGGACGATGACGAAGGTGAAAGAGCAACGGGATGTTTTAGTGAATTGGGGTGCGTATAACCGGACGGTCCTTCTCCCTCCTTTGGGGGAAATTTTGTTGCTTGATGATCCTCTTGTTTTTTTCAAGCACAATTTTGGACAGTTGAGTTGAGATTTCTCCAGAGCTCATGAAGAGGCTTAAGTTCTGGGCCATTTCATTATCTGTTGTAACACAAATCTCTAGTGAATGTTGATAAATTGGGTCATCATCGGCTGATCTCTGCATGGGGAGTTGTTCGATCGAAGGCAGCCAGACCTGTTATGTGGATCCGACACTTCTCTTAAGTCATCTATCAGAAGCTCCTTAAGCGAACCCCGAGTACTGGTTGCCTTTTACCTTGGCTGTGTGACAGTGTTGTCTCATCTCCATGAGAAATTTTGTTGACTGTATTCTGGTGCCAAATTATGCAGTCCCTTCTGATCGAGGCAACTTCAAGGGAAGTCGACAAGTGGAGAAGATGAAGATGAACACTCTTTGTTGTAAATGGCATGTTAAGTAGACATTGTAAAGCAAAGCACTATAAAAAAATGAAGGGGGATCTATCAGATTGCGCCACAAAGCCACTGTCCGCTGGCTTTCTTAACATTGTTATAGAAATTGTGATTTGTTCAATAATGCTGTCAGGATCCATCCTATCTCTGGGTTGAAGCTATGGAACTAACGCCTAAACTAACAAATGTACTTCTAACGAAAAAACTGAGTTTATTCTCCCGTAAAGTCTGAATGATTCCCCCAAAACAATATCTTGGAGGCTTATATAAGGATCCTTAATCTAGGAAACTAATAAAAAAATAAATTATAAAATACTGAAAATAAAAAATCTAAAATAGGCTAAAATAGCAATTTCGAGCCCAAACGCAAAAGATACGTTTATTTCGACTTTTGCCGATGAATACACTTCGAACGATCCTTGGCAGTCCAAAACTCGTCATCCAGATGTTCCACATCAGTCTCCCCCACTTGAAAAGAACTCGAACCCGAATGATTCGGATAACAAGAAGGCTCCGGGGGAAAATAGCGCGACAAGTCCGCCTCATTGAATGTGCGGGATATGCCCATCGAATCAGACCGAGTAATTGTCAAGAGATTTCCCATCCTCTGAGGTTCAGTTTTGTGTTTAAACCCTAATGGTAGCAATGTAATCTTCCAACCATCTTTCGTAAACTGGTGAACATTCTTCCGTCCATCATGGGTAGTACCAAGATCAAACTGCCACGGCCAGCCAAACAATAATTGACAAGCGTCCATGTCCACCACATCGCTCATAACCTCATCCTTATAATATTTTCCTATCGATAGCGGCACACGATACCTTTACTTCACCTTAATTCCCTCACCATTCGTAATCCAAATAATGTTGTAAGGCTTATGATGTTTTTCCACTGATAATTTCAACGTGTTAACCAGGTTTCGAGATATAAGATTTTCGCAACTGCCATTATCAATTACCACCTCGAAAATACGATTGGAAATAGTGCACCTGGTACGAAACAAGGCATTACGCTGGGAATCATCTTATCGGGGGGCCAGCAAGACCTTTCGGACGACAAAAGTCTGCTGCACATCCTCGTCACCCCCATCGGGTTCGCAAACTCCTTCTTCTTCTTCCTCCTCATTCTCACCCTCTTCATAATCAGCCATATTCACTTGTCGACGCTTGGGGCAAGTATTTGATTTATGCCCCGGTTCTCCGCATTTATAACACTTATCTCCAGTCGGATTCGCATAAGGATTATATATATACCTGTTTGTTCACCACTTCCTTCTCCCTCCCCTTTTCTATCATACCTCTCTTCCCAGTATCAGACATATGTCCCAGGCTTGGTCTTTGGCTTAGTCTGGGTGATTCTGCCACAACCCTACGAGTCTCTTCCCTCTCGTAGTAACTTCTAGCCTCCATTGATTCAGCACAAAGTGCCATAGTCTGTGCGTTACCAAGGGTTAAGATGACTTGATAACTAATTTTATCACGGATCGTCGGCCGCAACCCGTGAAGATATCTCGCCACCTGTTGTCTTTCGGTCTCCATCAAGTTATTGCGTGACGACAACCTCAAGAAATCTGCAGTATAATCGGCTACAGATTTTTGCCCTTGTATCAGCGTCTGGTATTGATGGAATAAGAACTGGTCATAATATGGAGGGAGAAATCTAGCCACAAGCATCTTCCTCATCTTTGGCCAAAGTCAAACTGGTTGTTTTCTCGAACGCCGTCGTTGAGCCTGAACCTGCTCCTACCATGATAACGCTCTGCCCTTCAATAAGTACGCGGCCAATTTCACTTGTTTATCATCAGAAATATCCTAGAAGTCGAAAAACCTCTCTACTTCAGCCACCCAATCCAGGAACTCCTCGATGCCAAAATTCCTGTTGAAAGGAGGAATATCCACCTTCAAACGAAATTCGTCCGGTCGGTTTTGTCGATTTCCTCTAGGGTTAGGATTTCTTCCGCCATAGATCTGGTCGAGCTCCTCATCTGACGAGTAATCCTCGTTACATCTAATATCCTGTTGGTTGTGTTGACGACCTCGATCAATTCTCTCGGTATCATCTCCACTACCTCTGCCTCCCATGGCAGCGCGTTCCGCCTCCGATCGCTCCACGCGTACCATAAGCGCCTGCACTGCAGTGAATAAATTTCTGATCTCTCTGAGCATGTCAGCGAGATTAACATTCGCACCGATTTGGTCAGCCATTATTACGTCGAGGATAAAACCTTCGCTGTGATACCACCTAACACGGGACGAAAATGCGTAGAAGACAAATGTTTTCTAACGAAAGAATACTGAGTTTATTCTCTCATAAAAGTCTGAATGATTCCCCCAAATAATATATTGGAGGCTTATATAAAGATCATGAACCTAGAAAACTAATAAATAAATTATAAGATACTGAAAATAAAAAGTCTAAAATAGGCTAAAATAGCGATTTGGAGTCCAAATACAAAACATACGCTCATTTCGACTTTTGTCGACGAATACACTTCGAACTATCATTCTCAGTACAAAACTCAGTCCTTCCACGTCGTAAACCCAGTTGCTTGGCCTGATTCATTTGAGGGTAATGCTTTCCCAGGTCGTTTTTTTTTACCTGGATCAGGATAATCTTATCAAGACACAGAAGTCACAATCTCTACCAACTCAGGATACAAGCGACACGGGTGGGGGGTGATGATTGGTCTTGGGGCAAACGTTATCCAAGAGCAGCCAATGGGAGGAAGTCAATACAAGGCCATGTCATCGCCGCGATCTGCCACCTCACTCCCAAGGCCCTATGGAATCCCAGCATTGGATTGCCAGTATCTGGGCAATATCATATCCTGGTCGCCCACCAAAATCCCATGTGGCACGTCCACCTCCACTAGACCAACCTTATAATCTTCCACCATCAAGTCTTCCTAGACCTGATATCTCGTGGCTTCCGCGAGCTGTTCCTCCAACCGTCCGCAACAGACACTACCTGACACCCCTTGAGAATGGCTTCCGCTGTTGGAGTGTCGGAGATGCTCGGGACTCCGTTGAATCTCAGCGGTGTTGTGAGGTCCGCGCCCTCTGCGTCGACCCCTGCCTCCTCCAAGGTCCAGGCCCTCTTCTCCAAGAAGCGTCCTCCCAAGGCCAAGGCTGTCGTTGTCTCCCCCATAAGCGATGAGCTCGCCAAGTGGTATGGTGAGTAACACCCCCCACCCCCGGTTTCCCTCCCTTTCTCTAAACTCGTTAAGAGTAATGGAAATGGGTCTGAATTGTTGTTTTCTTATCTCAGGTCCCGATAGGAGGATTTTCTTGCCGGAAGGTTTGCTCGACCGCTCTGAGATCCCCGAGTACTTGAATGGGGAGGTTCCCGGAGAGTGAGTTGCATCGCCTTCTCTATTCTGATGTCTCTTTCACTGTATGAGGCTCTATGCAGGGTAGTGATGCTGTTATTGTTGGATCTCTGTCGTTGCAGCTATGGTTACGATCCCTTCGGACTTAGCAAGAAACCCGAAGACTTCAGCAAGTGAGTGACTAAATCCTAGCCGTGTTTAGGATAAAATGAAATTGCTTCTGGTGGGATCTAGTGACAAACGGGGCCTCTGTGATCGTCCCGTGTAGATACCAAGCTTATGAGTTGATCCATGCGAGATGGGCAATGCTGGGTGCAGCTGGCTTCATCATCCCAGAGGCATTCAACAAGTTCGGTGCCAACTGTGGTCCTGAAGCCGTCTGGTTCAAGGTTTGATTCCTGTGACCTGTGCACTTGTCTGATTAGTCCGGTGGAGGACTTGTATGTTGATGGTATTTTCGTTTTTGGAACTGTCATGCAGACTGGTGCTCTTCTCCTGGATGGGAACACTTTGAACTACTTCGGCAAGAACATTCCCATTAATCTCGTGCTTGCCGTCATTGCAGAGGTTGTGCTGGTTGGTGGTGCTGAGTACTACAGGATCATCAATGGCTTGGTACATGACATCTCCTTTCCATGACATTCTTGGGAAGCTGTGAATTCGATCTCATTCCCCATTTGATTCAGGAATTGGAGGACAAGCTTCACCCTGGCGGCCCATTCGATCCCTTGGGACTCGCAAAGGACCCCGACCAGGCTGCCCTGCTGAAGGTCAAGGAGATCAAGAATGGCAGGCTCGCCATGTTCGCTATGCTTGGTTTCTTCATCCAAGCCTATGTCACCGGCGAGGGTCCCGTGGAGAATCTCTCCAAGCACCTCAGCGACCCTTTCGGCAACAACTTGCTCACCGTCATCTCGGGAGCTGCTGAAAGGGCCCCAACTCTGTAGATCATTCATTAATCATATCTTTCCGCTGTCCACTTCCCATTGCTAATGCAGAAGGAGCCATGTAAATTCGATCGAGGCTGCTTAAGAACGGGGATGTTGAAAATTTTTCAAAAATTACCAAGTGATATTTGTAATTTTGGGCTAACAAAAGTTCAAATCCATTTAAACCAATTTCTCTTTTTTTTTTTCAATTTTATTTAATTTAAAATTTTGTGATAGTCGTACCCCTGGTATCAGAGCCCAATCCGTTCTGTTTGAACCAACTTGTGCTAAACTTGTTTCATTCCTTCTTTTTAAGGGAGAGAGAGAGATTACTAGGAACCCTACCTGGAGAAGCACCTCGCCTCCAACACCCATGGATAACTCTACTGAAATTAGCCCCGCCGTGATGAACGCTCCCATCACATTAGATTCCTGCCCTTCTTTTAGAAGATCCACCTCAGATAGGTTAGATGGTCTATATGAGATCTCCCACCAAGACATCTCAGATAGTAACCAGATTTCTGATACTACCATCCCACTTCTTAACCCATACACTGCTTTTGGTAAACCTTCTTCTAGCCCTATTCGTAAAATTAGATATAATTCATAAGCCAGCCACCTTCAAAAGTCCTCGAGTACATACAGGCCAGCAAATTCAGCCTGCATCCAATTTGGGCCACGCAACGAGAGCAATTTGTGACACTTCAGTTGCCATCAGATTTTCCTAGGCAATGGTCCCAGAAGGGATATACTCACCTCCACTTTGGCGCTGTCAGACTAGCACTGACTTATCATGGGAGGAAAGGATTGCCAGTTACAGCCCGAATGGCCTTGTTAGACTCAAGATATGTGGAGTATCCGCATGCATGCATAGGAACCATTGAGACAACTCTTAATGCAGGAACTGTTTTTGTAATGTTATATCCAAACTTCTGCATGTCTCTACAGGATCCCAAGCTACTATCAGCTTTACAAGTTCAGATCCAAATTGCCGGTCCTCAGCAAGATCCGAACTCCATAGAAACTACGCTTCATTACCAGATGTCATATCGAGTGCAGAACCATGCACTAGACTTGAAAGTTCCTAATGATGCTAATGATGCGTTGATTATTTATGCTGATTACCACCATGCACAGGCTCCCACTTGGTTACATGTGCCAAGACAGATTACAAGGGGAGAACTACTAAAGCTATTGCCAGAAAGATGGATTACAAACTATGAGCAGCTGCAGCAGCATGTCAAGCCTATCCAGTCCTCTGAATCAAAGTTTATCAGAGAAAAGGATGGATCAGTGACTATCAAGTTTGACCGCTCTCATGAGAAAGATGCACCAACACCATCCATCTTCCCAACCATGTTCATGATTCAACCAGCTCCTAGAAGTAAGAAACCTGGTTCCCTTAACAGGATCATCAACTCTTTTGATGGACAGGGAAACACAGTTTACTTCTTCAAGGACCCAGAAAGCAAGCACTGCTATTGGGATGTCGGCAAATGCACACAACGCTGTGATTGCGAAGAAGAGGAAGACTATTCTTCCAAGAAGAAGAACAGATCAGGTAATAGAAACCTTCCTGATTCTGATAGTGAAAGTGATAGTGATGATGATCAGGATGATCAGCCACATCAGGAGGATGAACCAGATACTGCCCCAGAGATTGCAGTTTCCCGTAGACAGGAAAACTATGGAGAATGGCAGTTCTTGATGGAAAAGGCCAAGAAACAAAGGCCTAAGAAACAACCTTCTAAGGTACCACCCAGTTATAGAAATGTTATAAAATGGCAGAAGAAAAATCCTTCTGAACAGGTAGTCCCAACATACGCACTGGTGGAACCAGTCAAACCAACAATAGTGGAGAAAGCTGAAAGCAGATTACACAGCTGTGCCCAGGAGGCATCCAAACTATCAGTAACAATTCCAACAACCTTACCCACAATCATGATGATGGGTAGACCTGGTGAATTAAACTTTCCTCCACTCAATGAGCAAACTATTGACAATGTTAGATATTGTTCAAAGATTCCTGTACCAACAGATCTTGACAGCTACGGGAATCCCATGCGCAATAGTATTGTAGAAACTGTCCTTAATTGGCAAAGCCAGAATGCCTTAGCTCAAAATTCAGCCTTGAATACTATTTGTCGAAAGATTGACAATGTGCAGGATCATCTTCAAGGAACTGAACAGAGGCTTTTAGTAAAGATGGACACCCAGCATTCCAAGACTCAAGAGATGTTACAGACACTCCAAAAAAGGTTAGACAATTTCAAAAAAGGAAAATTTCCATCCTATTTTAGGTCTGACCCAGAGGCTGAGATTGCCAAGCTTAGGAGACAAATCAAGATTATAGAGGAAAAGCAAGTAGACTTAACTCAGAAGCCAGACATGGCTAGTTTCCTGAATTTTGGAATACCACAGTCTACTACTCCAAGTTTTGGTTTAAGTCCTAAGCCTTATCCCACTGATACTTTAGATTTTGGAAGAAGTTCTGTACCCCTTATGCAGGTACCAGAGAACCTTCACCCTATCTTCGGACAGGTTGGAAAGAAAGACCCTCCCGAGATAAGAAATATCATTAGGGATCAACAGAAAAAGGATAAGAAGAGAGCAGATATTAGAGAGGGAAAAAAGAAAGCAGAAGGTTCCAGACCTTCCGAAAGACAACGATCGTCCAGCCCGGAGACAGACTCAAGTAAATTTCCTCACACCCAGCAACTGATGATCAGAGGACATGATTACCCGATGGTGACAACCCCACATTGGAGATCCTCAGACCCATCAGACTGTCCTACTAGGAAATGGGTAACATCGACGATCCATGATTTCTCACCTGCTTCTTCTGAAAAATATGATTCAGATGTTTTTGGTCATGATAAAGATTATTTTGAAGAGTCACCACAGTTCATGCCCCCACATATTCTGATGACAGCAGATTATGCAGAATCAGATAAGATATCAGTAGAATCACCATCTGAACAATCTACTTCAGAGGATAGCCTATCCTCCGCCACAGAAGGATCATTTGCATCATCCGTCACAGAAGGATCATTTGCATCATCCGTCACAGAAGGATCAGACTTACCCCATGTTTTCATGGCTGACAGGGAAGAACAAACATAGAGTCCCTTTGTTGATGATGATGAGCAATCAGATGAGCCCGTTGAAAGGCAACCACCAACAGCCAGAAACGCTGAAGGGATAGGAAACATCAAGTTCACCTTTGATGATATCCCTCGTACCAAATGGCCCCAACGCATACAGGATTTTTATGCATGGTGTTTGCATAAGAGGTTGACAATTTTTAACAATACTGACATTCTTGCAGACATGACTTCACGTTTCACAGGAACTCTACTAGTTTGGTGGAGTCTGTTTTAAGAACAAACTCAGATACAGATGCTGAGTATGCCGTTACAAGAATTCATGCACAACCTCCATACACATCTCGTTGGTAATCCTAACAACATACTGGAAGAAAAAAGGACAGAGTTCTTCCAGCGTAAGTGTTGTTCCTACAAGGTTAGAGACCTAGATAAACACTTCCGAAGACTACTGCATTTGTTTGTTCACCTGGGTGGTGATAATTCTCTAAAGCCAGTATTCTTGTCATCCATACCATCTTCTATCTCTGCTATGGTAGAAAAGAGTCTCTTCAATAAGAATTTGAGAATCACTGACCAGACAGTTGGACAGATTCAAAAAGAAATCCTTTCAGGAGTCAGTGAATTGTGCCAATGAAAAGAAATCATCCAAGGCTTCCTGAAACAAGACAAACGCCTTGATCAGGTTTGCAGGAGCAAAAAGAACAGGTACAAAATTAAGTGTACCTCTCGAGATTTATGTCATTGTGCTCCAGGAACCAAACCTTCCAAGACAAAGATAAGGAAAAAGAGCCGTCGCAGGTTTGAAAGAAATACAAATAAACCGCGAAGGCCTCCAAGAAAGTGGAAAAGATTCCTTAGGTTCAAGAGAAAAACAGGACCTCAAAGAAAATCGACCAAGTGCTACATCTACAATAAGCCAGGACATTTTGCAAAGAACTGTCCAAAGGGACAAAGAAAACTGGTCGCCCAGATCGAAAAATATTCTGGGACATCTTTACAGGAGGAGGATATTGAATCACTTTTCTCCTTAGACGAGGAACCTACTTCACATACTGTTTGCTGTCTTGAAGGATATTACACAGATTACAGCTCAGAACGAGACAGCCAGTCTTCTTCATCTGAAGAACATCATAGAAGGATTTGCACCATCAGTGCTTACCCTAATCCAGATGATATCATAAGAAACTTCCCTATTCTGCCCTCTAGGCAGATCCCCTCATCCGAATCCCACATAGGAGAAGTTCATCCCAATGATGAAGAAAACTCGGAGAATGAAGAGAGTTCTCTACCACTACAAAAGAAAGAGATTCCACTCATAGCAGTGTCACACATGGCACCACATGTAAAGGTGCAGGTATACTTCTCAAAATACACCGACCCGTGACTGCTATTGCTTTCATTGATACAGGTGCAGCAGAAAGTATGATCAACCCTACGATCGTACCTCAAGAATTTCTTATTCCATACCAGAAATCATTCATCTCTGCATCCGGTGATTTATTCTATACCCACTATAAAACTAAGAGCTTGAAGATCATGCTTTTTCATAATTGCACTATTAAGGCTTCATTATTTGCCACTGATCTTCCTGGTAGAGATATAGTGTTGGGTTGGAATCTAATGCAGCAATTGCCAGAGCTAAACATCTTGACCTCAGGACTCAAGTATCATGGAAATTTCAAGCCATACACCACGATGACACGAATGTTCTCCATTGAGCCTGCAGAAAAGGCAAGACAATTATTTAGCTCATCGTTTGCAGAAAACCACATTGAGTTTTTGCAGAAATGCCCACATCCGTTATGAAAAAACCAAGAGTTTTTTGTGAGTCTGCCATTCAAGCAGAATGAGTACATCAATCCCACTAAAGCCAGCCATTCAGGTATGAAACCTGATGATGCTAGATTAGCTCGAGAAGAATGTTTCTCTTTGATGCAGCAGGGATTAATTGAGCAGTCAAACGCACAATGGGCATGTGAAGCATTCTATGTAAACAAGCGCTCAGAGCATATTAGAGGCAAGAAAATGTTAGTAATCAACTACCAGCCTCTAAATCTCTTCCTTCAGGATGATAAGTTTCCATTGCCAAATAGAACTGCACTATTTGCCTCACTAGCCAATGCAAAGATCTTCTCTAAGTTTGACCTTAAAAGTGGCTTTTGGCAACTCGGCATACATCCTGATGAATGTTGGAAAACGGGATTTTGCATCCCTGATGGATATTACCAATGGACGGTATTACCTTTCGGACTTAAGACTGCCCCCTCTTTATTTCAGAAAGCCATGACTAAGATATTTGGGCCAATTCAGAACTCAGCATTGATATACATTGATGACATCCTGCTATTTAGCCCTGACAGGCCTTCACATGAACTTTTGCTAAAACAATTTGCAGACCTTGTGCAAAAGTATGGCATAATGCTTTATGAGAGAAAGGTAAAATTATTTGAGAATACCGTTGAATTCTTGGGAATGAGACTTTCACATGGACAATATCATCCAGGCCCTCATATAGCCCAAGAACTGTTAAAATTCCCAGACTCTAAACTGACTATTAAGCAGGTCCAACAATTTTTGGGAATTGTTAACTACTTAAGAGACTTTGTGCCCAACATCAGCAGGCACACTAGCCCACTGGAAGCCCAGTTAAGAAAAGGATCCCAGGCATGGGGAGAAGCCCAGACGGAAGCAGTCAGGTATTTGAAAGCCCATTTACAGATGCTTCCTCATTTGCAGATTCCTTCAGATGGAGTAAGAATACTCCAGACAGATGCTAGTGATCAGTTTTGGGCCGCAATCCTAATTGAGGAAAAAGATGGGAAAAGACAGATCTGTGCGTATAAATCTGGTAAGTTCAACCAGGCTGAGCAACATTATCACTCAACCATTAAGGAGATTTTAGCGGTGAAATATGGGATCAAGAAATTTGAATTCCGTTTGGTTGGGTATCATTTTATCGTAGAAAGCGATATGTCTTCTTTTACATCCATGCTTAAGTTCAGGCATAAGAAGATACCAAACGCCCAGCTACTCAGACTGTCAGAATGGTTTTCCCAATATTCTTTCACAGTAAGGCATATCAAAGGTACCAACAATGTTGTTGCAGATTTTTTGTCTAGACCCTTTGATATCAATCATCCTGCATTACAAGACAGCCCAAGATTGCAGGCAATGATTTCTACACATGTGCCAAAGCAACAAGAACTACCCAGAGTACTTCCTCCAGAAATTGTGAGCTACAATGGGCAACAACATGCCGAGTTTGTGCTAGCTCATTCAGTACAGATGCAACAAAAGTATCTGGAGAGAGTTTTTTGCAAATATGGCCGGATGATGTTTCCAGAACAAGGCTTGCATCCTACCTATCCATTCTTAAAGGCCATACCCATTGATCCTACGCAGATGTTCCCAGAGGAACTAAAGTGGTTCTTTTGGTATTTGTTGCACAACTACACCATGGCACTAGAATTTCCCACAGAAGAGCTTCTCAAGTATTTTAATCACCTTGGGAACTTACAAGCCTATACGATCTACAATAGGCCTCATGCTCACTTGGCAGAAGTATTGTCTTGGTTCGCTCCACTGATTCAATGGCGAACATGGATTGAGATCCATCAGGACAAGTACTTCAAGTTCGGAGAACTAACCCCTTATTCAGTTTATTTGTTTCGCAGGCATTGGCATTTTGACCCCAGCTTACAGGCGATGGTGGCCATCAACAACTCAGAAGAGTTTTCCAGTCTACCTTTTTCCCTTGCACATGATAATTATGCAACTTTCTCATACAGGGAAATGGCGATCACAGACAAGGAGTTTTTAAAGCAAAAACTCTGCAAGGAAAACGGCGTCCACTACCTTGACCCAGAAGAAGTCAATCAAGCCCAGATCCAGCACACAGACCCCAATCATGTCTATAGGCTTGCATGCGCACTTCACCAGCACAACCAAGAAGGTCTACATTGGGATGATATAGCCCAAAACTTCCTGACGAAAGTGGACTTAGGCCCAGGATCATCAAGCCCACACACAGGCCCAGGATCTTCACATGGGAGAACATCCTCCACTAACAAAAGGACTGACAATGACCAGCAGGACCCAAGAGGAAAGTGACCAAAGAGATAGCCGCCCACGTTGAAGATAAGGTCGGCAAGCCAAGCCAAACAACTTTTTGACAAAGGTGCCAAAGATTCCTTGAAGATATGGCCGGCACAACGGACAAGATAACTTTAGCTTTTGCTTTAGCCTTTTTGACTTCTTTGTACACACACAGTAGAAGGCTCTGTGACATAACCACAGCCAAGTTAACACTTAGGCTCTTGTATTATAAATAGCCACTCCCATTCATGGAGAAAGGCAGAGCGAGCTCAGAATAGAGCAATACACAATCTTTAGAGTTTTCTCATCCATGGTCTTCTAAGTTCGTCAGAGGTGTTATCCAGTGTAGAAGTTCCTTAGTTCTCGATGATCTCTTGCAAATCCCTTACCTTCGAAAAAACCCAAAAACATTTAGAAAATTCAGAAAACCCAAAAATACTCTTCGTGTTAGGTGATACTCGTGTATTTTGTTAGATTTCTCCACCTTGTGTTTGGGTGATATTCCTGCATTTTGCATGTCTTTCCTGCATCTTTATTAAAAACTCTCAGTCTTTTCTACTTATTCGTGCCCAGTTTCTTTAGGTGATTCTTCGCAAATTTCCATAAGCAACCCTTTTTCCTAAGAACTAATCCAGTTATAAACTCTTTATACTCTTTTGTTCTCTTGTTAAGGTATCTTGTACTAGGAAGCAGTTTTCTTGGAATAGTAACATCCTGTGAATTGTAAGGCTATCTATTTCGCCCTAGAGGACCACTTGCCGCTTAAGCTAGGAGGGCTGTCAGGCACCGGTCGAGGCTTGAAGCTGATAGCATAAGAAGGGATGAGACTTCCTCCAAGGAGACGCTGTCTATGCAGGCCACCTTTCCCAGAGAGCTGGAGGCTGTATAATCATTTTATAACCAGGATTGTCGAATTTGAAAGAGAGCAACCTTCCTGGAGCTGTCCTAGACACCTAAAACGAGTCCACTTCTACATCCACTGGCTGAATAGGACAATTCAAGAAAAGACTACCAAGTGTTTTTTTAACCTTATTCTCTTCGACGATTTTCGCCTTTCCGTGATCTTTCACACGTTCTAAGATTTTATAAAATATATTTTTTTTCTCTCCTAATTAATTTATAAAAAAAAGAAGAAAAATCTGCTCCAATCAATGGACAATTCTCGGGGATATTTCTTTGATTTCTCGTATTCTGGGTGGAGGAATTTCCTTCCTAAAAAAAATTCTTTCTTAAAGGGGAAGACTAGAAAAATGTCAAAAAGACGGGGGACCAAACGGACGCCATGGACACGGACATATACACAGCCTCGTCACTCACCTTCTGACGTTCCTTTCCCCACATGCAACCAGTTTCAGCGATCCAAGGTAGGTATAGCAACATCGCGGAGAACCTCGCGTCACCAACTCAAACCCAGCCACCTGGGACATTCCGACGTCAACAATGGAGTGAGCCTCCCCCATTACCGAAACACCAACCGGAATCATCACCTTCATCGGCAGACGATCCTGACCTCCGGCTGCAACAACGTCCATTCGGCTTCGAATATAAACAAGAACCCGGTTTCAACTCTCTGCAGTTGCACATAAGCGTCGTGGAGAGATTTCTTTTGTTCTAATATTTTCTTTACATGTACAGGATGTAAGAAATCAGCTCCGACGATTCATCTTCTCCCGGCGTCTTCGGAATCGGCAGTGGCCAAACCCATCTCCCCGACACTCCCAGATCCAGTCGGCGGCAGCGACCCACTTCCTCCCCGAATTCCCAGATCCAGCGGTGACAGACCCTTTTCCTCCCGATATCCCCTCCAGCAGCGAACGTCCCCAAATCCTCCGACAAACCATGTCTTCCTCGGCGACGTCCAGACTCAACCCACCTCCCCCTACCCCTTTCGGTGTCAATAACCCCGGTCTCCGTGTTTCTTCCTTCTTGCCGCCGCCACCATCCGCCTCAGCGCCAATCCGAAAAAGAGAGCGTTACTTGACCAAGGAGAAATCAGGTGGTGTGTTTTCCTTTCCCAATGAAGTCGACGTGGGATTGTGCTCGTATGAATTTAATTTGATTTATTTATTTTATTTTTGTCTATATCATTATTTTATTACTATATAATTTTTTAAATGCCAACCATGAAATCCACATTTTTTTTATTTGTCTTATTTAGCAAATGTCTTACCTTAGCATAAAAATTGAATATCTTTTCTTTTCATTGTTATCTTATTATTATTATCATTATTCATTTTATCTAAAATCATTGTTTTAATATTGATTTTTTTTTTTAACTTTTAGCACAAACGCTTGAATATTCCCAAACACAATAGTTTCGTTCTTTTTAATTGCAAAGCATTTTTTTTATTAAAAAAAATACTGATTCAACATCATTGTCATGTAATAAAATACCGTTCTCATCCTGGACCATATATTGCCCAAGAGCTGCTCAAATTAATTTGTCACCCATCTCTCCAGGAGGAACTTAAGCAACTCATTCTTGGAGAGCTAAAATTTTTTTTTTGAAAGAGTCGAACATTTTTCTTTAAATATCAATTAACGATGCATTTGGTTTTAATTATCAATTAATTCAATTTAAAAAAAACATTAATTAATTCATATTTTGATTATAAAAATATCAATCCCTCATTCTCTCGTGATATCATAGATAATTTAATTTTTTAATAAAAATTCTACGGTGACATACGAATTATTATATCATTATTTGAATGTTTATTATGCAAAAAAAAATCGAACGAGAAATTCGAAGTATTCGACCGGATCTTGAAGATCATCCAAAAACGGGCGACGAGTGGGGGACCAACTACAACGGAATCTTCGGCTCCAACCGATGGTGCTTTAACCGATGACATGTCATCCCGACGGGCCTCAGGTACATGAGGGAAGTGCGGGCATCCCGTTTTTCTTTATTTCCACATGTAACGGGTCGTGGGCCCAAGTGCATAGGCCCACGATCACCACCCTTCCCCGCTCCTTTTGATCTCCATAATTATTTGTGCTTATCCGCATGCCTTAGGCCATAGATTTATCGTCGCATACTGTTTGCCAAATACACATGAGTTCGGGCCCAAAAAGTCCGAATCAGGTCCAACGCCCGTAAAACATTGACATGAATTCGGAGTGATGCCCGGATCGAGTCCAATACCTGTTAACCAAAAGCAAACTTTTGGAGCAAACGCCACCTTTTCGCATCTTTAGTTGTAAGAGTTAGTAATTAGGAATCCCCAAATCTACTATGGTTTCCGACTTAAACCAAGCTTTTAAAATTAAGTCGGTAGCGACTCCGTATGGTTTACCTAGGCTAAACACCAACCTTTTTATGGAGCCATCATGGATGGATAAAGGCAACACAAGCCGTTCCAGATCCTCCCGAAGCTTCCTTTACATATCATGCCCGCTTTTCGCCCGTCGCCTCCTAAGGAGCATGGAGACGATCGGCGAGGGCCCGGGCAGGCTCGTTTAGGAATCGAGGGAGGATTCACCTCGGTTCCCTCCGTAGCGTCCAAAGCTCGAGTCGAGGCGTCGACCGGATGTGCCCAGGGAGCGGGCCCGGATCCTCATATCGTCCGAACCGCCACGCGCATACTAGGCCGGAAAGGCACGCGTACAATATTTTTCTTGCTTTTGGCAATCGTTCTACAGCAAAATACAAGAGACAGGTATTCCCGGCGATTCGATATTATTGACAAACACGATTCGCAGAATGAGTATATCACCAGGTAGTTTTAATTCACAGACCGGAATGGAATAGTTTCAGAATTCACAAACATGGTTAGTCATGGTGGGGATTTTCTGGAAGCCAAAATAATTGAACCTTTGCAAAGAATTAAGTTGGTATATGTTGTGTATACCATTTAGGGACTGTGACAGGAAGATATGGTGGGACTAGCATCACTTGCCGTAGCCCCAGAAATCCATCTCCCCTCTCAACGAAAGAGGGTTGATGTGCACGGAGGAGGTGCTCGCCGCGTCCTCAAACCTCACCCCTTTCGATGAATGCTCATTGCCCATGTGAGAAAGCATCCCCCACTCGCCCATCTTCCCCTGATCCTCCCTTCCTCCTACCATCTGCTGGTGCTGTGTCGACCCCGTCCCTACCTCGAGTCCTTGCTCACCGTTCTGGGCATACCTGAAGCCGTCGCTGCCCCCGCTCTCACATTGGTCTCCTGCGGCCGATGACATGAGCTGCTTCAGCGGTGCTGTCTGGAGGGGTGGGGAGTAGTCATATCCAAGGGGCTTGTGATTCGGGATGAGGGCCTGGTGGGACGGGAAGAGGGAATACTGCGCGGGTGTGTGGAGGCTGCCGTGGGAGTGTGGGGAGTAGTGGAGGGCTAACTCTGGCTCTGCGACGTCGAAGTTAGGAGGCTGGTGGCGGAGGAGGTAAAGGTTGTCACGGTGGAGGGATGGACGGGGCTGATGTTGGTTGCCATTGGTGGGGTTCATGCAGAGTTGTTGCTGGTCGGAGTTGGGGCTGGTCGCGACCCCTTCGTTGCCGACCTTAAAGAAGTTCTTCTTCTTGAACACCCTACAGACCACCCATCCATCTTCCTACACGACGAAACAAATAAAACGAACATTTTTCATTACTCAATCAGCAGCGCATGGAACGAAGACATGATCGGCATGGGGGTGGGGGGTTCTGTAGGTAGAGAGGGGCACGTACGGCGGGATTGGAGAGGTTCTCGTCGGCTTCCTCCAGGCGGTACTCATGCATGATCCAGTCAGTCTTCTGGCCATGAGGAGCACGGCCACGGTAGAAGACGAGCGTCTTCCTCATGCCAATCTTCTTGAAGGTGCTGCGGATGCACTTGTCGCGGCCGGTGGCCTTCCAGAAGCCGGCGTTCGTGGCCCTGTTGGTCCTTGATCCGGTGGGGTACTTGCGGTCCTTGTGACTGAAGAAGTACCATTCATTTTGCGGGGTAGATCCGATCCTACACCTCTCTGTGTGCATGTCCCAAAATCAAAACCCCTTGACCATTTTATTTTATTTATGGGGGCAACTACGAACGACGACACATAAAATGAAAAAAAGGGATGATCATCAAATTCCGTAATCTAAACGCACAGCGCCCTCCCCCCAAAATCCTTAATTACACACACACATTAACCGATGATCTTTTTCAATTATGTTTTACCGGCGAAATGCATGAACAACATCATCATCAGACAAAACTTAGGGCAAGAAGCTGGAGAACACCGACTGGTATTTTTCTTTTTTGGGGTACCTTGTAAGTCCCAAGGCTCCATCTTGTTGAGGTCGACTTCCCGAATCACCTCCATGTCGAACCTCTGGAACGAAACCTTCTTCTTCAGGTAATACTGCAGCAGCTCTTCATCCGTCGGGTGGAACCGGAATCCCGGGGGCACCCCTCCGCTCGACGATGCCGTCATCTCCCCCCCGCTCCTTCCCTCTGGTGGTATTCCAAGACCAGCCTCTTTTTTTCTTTTAGATTTCCTTCCCGTTGCCGCTTGAGGCTTCTGATGAGCCTCTTTAATTTTGGACTTTGATGGAAGCAATCTCTCTTGCACGCAAGGCCATGGAGAGAGACAGAGGGGAGCTCTCTTCCATATATATAAACACGCACGCCCCCATGTTAATGAAGCCTCGGGATGTGTGGGTTATAACTGGTAGGGGAGAGGAAGGAGAAGGTGTTGACGGCCGGATACTACGCCGGCGGGTCTGGTTTAAAGATTTCTTAGAAAGCAAGCTTAAGCAATCTCACGCCCTCCCTCCCATCTGCGTGCCGAAATTCCTCTCTGACTCCACCCGCATGCAAAACAGGCTGTAGACAAAGCATCTATATGCTAAGACGATGCCTCGAAATGTTCCGATGGCATACTTTCCATGAACTCCAACCACATCAAAACTAGTTTTAGATTAGGCACCTTCTGCCAAGAAACACCGAACAACTTTCGTGCACACTGTGTTTATAACTGTCCATTTTTACATTGAAGTACTTGCTCGTCAATTTGAATACCGAGAAACATATACAGAGAGTGCGACGTGCGACGTAAGACCCACGGGCTAGGTCGCGAGAGTAGGGGATACTTGCGTGCGAGTGCTGGCCAAGGATGGCGGAATCGAAGTATTTAAATGGGTAAACGATCCCGAGGAAATAAAAGAAGGTGGTGGTGATCTGATTGTTGGGGAGGGTGAAATTTGATTGAATTGGAAGCAACCATCCCTCCTCGTCCTCCGCATTGGAGAAACAGCTAAAGAGAGAGCCTCCTCCTCCTCCTCTTCCTCCTCGGGATCTTCAAACTTCAATTGGAAGACTTCAATGTTCCCTTGGGGAGGTGGGAAGGGACGGTACGACTTTCTTCTTCTTCTTCTTTTCGTTATTCTTTTTGGGTTTAAGAGAGAGCTGATTCCCAAATCTCAAATGGATATATACATCACATCTTTAAGGAAGGAGGCGATGATGATATATCAAATACTCAAACACTAAACAAACACCACCACCACCCCCATTTAGTTTATCTTCTTGCACGCATTTGAGTCCAAAGGACGAATCTCATCGTATTCTCTCAGGTTCTTTCGTCAGGAGGTGATAATCCATCCATGCAGGAACCAACCATGAAATGAGTTGAGCCCATGGCATAACCTTCATTTTGACCCTGGAAGGAGATCGACTAAAAATAATTAACCTCATCTCTTCCCCACACCAAACATACTGAAGTCAACCTCTTCTCCCTCGTAGAAACAGAGAAAGAAGAAGAAAGGTGGGGATTGACTTTGGGGATCTTAAAATAATATATTAAGTTGCTCCCAAAGGCAAACAAAACTTTCTTTT
Source organism: Melastoma candidum (assembly GCA_023653495.1). Taxonomy (NCBI): domain Eukaryota; kingdom Viridiplantae; phylum Streptophyta; class Magnoliopsida; order Myrtales; family Melastomataceae; genus Melastoma; species Melastoma candidum. The sequence goes on along the minus strand of CM042889.1, from coordinate 7,084,847 downwards.
TTCCCCAAAAACTGTTGGCATACGTTTTCCTACACGACCAAAGACGGTTAGAGATCCCCCTTCGGCTTCGGCTTGGGTTAAACCTTAAGCAAATGCAATTTTGTTGGCTGCAGGAAAGGAAAAACAACAAGAGCATGTCCCTTGTCTCTCGTACGGGACAGGGCCCGAGGTCGTTAATAAGTAATAACGAAAACTTGGGCTAAGGAATCTTGGGCCTGTTCATGGGCCTGGGCTGGGAGGCCCTTTGATTTTCCCTTCCCCAAACGGTCAAATCTCCATTCCCCCGTTCGTTCCCGGCAATAAGAATGAACGGGGGAGAAGGAATCCAGCCAGGGGGAAAACTAAAAATGGAGACGTCGTCGGCGCCTCCTCCTCCGTCGCCAACCTTCGTGTCCTCTGAACTATGGAATCCGCACTTAGGGATTGTGAACACTAAAATCTCGCGGGGAAATATCAGCGTACAAATTGTCGTATGAAAAATATAGCGGGTTCAATCTCTAGTCACGGACAAAGCACGAGAGTCCTCTGATTCTATACTTGTAAGATATCCGAAATATGGATGGGCTGAAGCTCTGGCAAATATCTGCTGGAGCTTTAGGGAGATATATTGATGAAGACACTGGAGCTGCAGGGCTTGATCTTCAGCTGTAGAAGCTGGATCTGGAGAATCTTCTGAGGATGGACGAAGAACACCAGGGCTGTTGTAGAAGCTTGATCTGGAGAGTCTTCCGAGGATGGGCGAAGAACTCCAGGGCTGTTGTAGAAGCTTGATCTGGAGAGTCTTCCGAGGATGGGCGAAGAACACCAGGTTGCTGAAGCTTGATCTTGATCTTGAATGCTTGATCTCGATCTTCAGACTTGATCTCGATCTTCAGCCTTGATCTCGATCTTCAGACTTGATCTTGAACCTTGATCTTGTAGCCTTCGGAGATAAACCCGCAAGAGGGGCCTTCTGAGATAAACCCGCTAGAGGGGCCTTCGGAGATAAACCCGCAAGAGGGGCCTTCGGCGCCGCACCACCCGTAGAGGGGCCTTCGCCGCCGCACCCACTGATGGGTCTTCAAAAATAACTAGAATCTCTTTATAACCCAATGGGGCTTAAGAGAATAAGAGAGAAGAGAGAATTTTTTTTTGTGTGTCCCAAATAAGGGGGAGGGACTCCCTTTATATAGGAGTTGAAGAAGCCTTGGGTGATTTCTCTTTCCGATGTGGGACAAAGAGTGTCATGGGCTTGAGGTTATATTGGGCCGACATTTGGATTGGGCCGAAGTATGAATGGGCCGATATACGGGCTAGGCCCAGTTCATTTTATAATTGGGTTAGGCTTATTGGGCTAGCATATGGGCTGAACCACAATTTTAAAACCCAATAATAAATGGGTTGGGCTTGAACTTTTTTATAATCTCAGGCCCGTGTATTATATTTACACTAAGATATAAATGCAAAATATTTCACATCGTGATGTCTTATAATATAAAGACAATCAATCATATTCAGCCAATATAATATATGGTTTGGGCCAAATGACATTATTTCGACATCGATAAAATTTCAAAGTCTACAGGGATCATCCCCTGTGGGCCGGTGCCACCGATGATGAAATCGATCGCGCTTTGGAGGTGATGCCCTCCCTCCCTCCCTCCCTCTGCCACCTCTACTTTCCCTTGTTTTTTTTTTTAATTACTCTTCGGCCTGATTCTAGCTTCCCCGTACTGACTTGCTTAATTTGTTACTTCTCTAGTTGTAATATCATTTTTAATTGACGTTCTGGCAAATCTTCCTCCCCACAAAGTTTGATGCAAGAGCGCCACTTTTGGATGCTTCGACTTTCTGGTTAACAATGTCGAGATTTCTCTCTTGGTTTCTGCCCCTTTTAACCCATTTGTTTCCTTACATTCTTCCCCTACCAATACTTGCAGGGACTGGAAAAATATGCTATGATGAAACTTTTCTCGCGCACATTCGCTTCCTCCCCCGATTATTCGAAAGTCAACAGAGATATCTCTGAGAAAATATCCTTCCTCTAAACTTTCTTGAGGCCTGAACATTTGGACATACCACCTACTCTGCGTAACGAATCTTCTTGGCTGGTATGATTTTTTTTCTTCTGTACTTTCATTGATATTAGAACCTGACAGGTACCACATTTGAACATTGTACTTTGGTTTGATCAGGCATATGCTAAAAAAAGTTCTCGAGTATATATATCAGACCACTAGTGGGGATGCCGGATTGTCTGCAGATTGTACTGCAATTCATTGACCATCCCATCTCCCATACTATATACTAGGCATATTAACAAATTTGATATGATCACTGGTGGATTGCCTTTCCAACTAATAAAATATTCTGCAGGTTTTCTGCCCAAAACATCAGAGCTGACATCCTCCCCACTTTCTTTTAACAGTATCTCTTTAGATGGATCTCCAGATGTCAGCTTCATTCCTAACGTGATGTTATGATATTTTCTCCTTCAATACAATATTTTCTGATTTCATTTGTTTTCTTCATTTTTTACAGTTTGCAGAGAAGGAACTTCAAAGAATGAATGCTTTTAAAGCTCCTCACGAGATGCTTCAGTGTGTTATGAATTGTTGTCGGGTGATAAGTAACTTGCTGCTCAATGCATCCATATCGGAAAACCACACACTTGGTGGAGCTGATGACTTCCTTTCTGTTCTAATATATGTCACAATCAAGGCAAGCACCTATTGGTAATAGCTTTCGTTCTTCCGAATTTCTATTTTTTTCTCTCTTTTTTTGTTTTAGTTTTGGCGCCTCTCCTTTGCATGGAAAAGTCTTAACGAATCTGTCCTCCCTCGTGTGATTGAGTTGTGTAGTATGTACATCTAAGAAAATGAAATGCTCTAATGTTAATCATTGCTTAGTCTTCGTAACAAGAATCAGGCTTAAATAGCAACAGGAAACTTCAGGCATCAGTCAATTCTACCACTTTATTTTGTAAAATGCGAACTAATGTTCAGGCATCGGTCCATTCTCCAGACTCAAATATCACATTGGAAGATCCTTGAAATTAGTCTCCATTCTCGATTATCCTCATCACTTCTACTCTATCCATTGTGCATTCTAAGTGAATCAACTGGCACACATTTAAGTATCAGACTGATAATCATCGTGACAGGAACCTTATTCTAACTTTAAAATGTTTGATTACCTGATGCTAGTTTCTTTTGCCACTTATTGTAATTATTAACAGGCGAATCCTCCACAGCTGCATTCTAATCTAAAGTTCATCCATCTATACTGCAGACAGGAGAAGCTTGTGTCTGAAGCAGCTTATTATTTGACAAACCTTGATTCGACAAAATCGTTCATTATTGACGTGAGTGCAAAGTCCTTGTCTATTGATGAGATTGAGTTTGAAGAAAACATGCAACCAGCTAAAGAAGCCAATGTATCGTTGGCAAACGAGGAACATGTGCCTGCTTTCAATGAGTTATCCAACCTGGGAAATAATGATGCGGGTCCTTCTGGGACCTCAGATGGCAAAAGAAACGGTAAGCTCAAACAATTGTCATTATTTTGTCCTGGAAGAAGTGGAAAAGGGATATCCAATGGAATTCTTTCTAATGCTTTAGTGTCATTCTAAACTTACTCGGGTGAAAACGGCGCTAATGTTTACTGGATTTCTGATACGATGCTTGGTGGCGTGGCAGTTTGGTCTCATTATCCTTTCATGGCGTTGGTGGCGGGTGATCTTACTGTTGGAGATGTAGAAAGACTGCTCAAGCTATACAAGGATGTTGTCGTTAAGTACATAAATTTATACAAGGCATTTAGAAGGCAGCAGTCTTAGTTAAACTAGGAACACCATTCTGAGGAAACTACAGCTGCATTCTAGGAAGGGGGGGAATGAATTCGAGGAATGATAGTAGCAGAAAATGAGAAGGTAGACACCTGAACTTAGGCATGGATGATTACACCCGATCCGCAAATATTTTGAAGGTTGTTTCTTATTGAGAAGCACAGTTTTATTTTCCAGTTGTTGGAGAGTGTTTTTTCCTTTTCCATTCCTATTAAAAAATTGTAGGAGAAGTCCCACATAGTCCAGAAGCCCCGAAGGACACAACACGACAACAAGGTATTTACATATACAGGATCATTTTACACCGAATGTCACGTTCACATTGTTATCCATCACTTGGCCGCTGGCAACCGCCATTGCACCAACTCTACAATTTCCTCCAGGCAGAGGAAGGGTGCTGGCTTCCCCAGGGTTCACAGCTTGCAGGGTGGAGTTAGCACACCTGTTGCAAACAAACTTCATTGGCACGGAGTCTGAGTTATCTATCCCTGCGCACCTTGTATGCTGCCAAACACCACATGTATCACAAGCCAACATCCTTTCACCGTCATCATCCTTTGTGCCACAAACACAGTCTACCGTCCAGGTTTCCACTCCCCTCTCCATTCGGAACCTGTTAAGCCCATGCTTTGAAATGCACTTGCCCCTTACCCGAACATTCCCAGTTAAGCCGGTCAAAAGTTTCAAGGAGAAGCAGTCTCCTATGCCACCATATTCAGGCAAGCCCTCGGCTCGAAACCTCTTGAAAATTGGGTAAATGTCTTGGAATGTCCTTGTAACTTCCAGTTTGAGGTCCCCGACTGTAGCATTCAAGGGCAGCACGACCAGCTCAGGAGGTAGAAAGGGTTCACCTTTGGCCTGGTTAGAAAGCTCCAGGTGACACCAAATCTGAATACTGCCGGGCCTCTCAATAGCCTTTTCCTCGTTTAGGTAGTCCTTCATGAACTGTTTGCAGTCCAGAAGCTTCACTGCAGAGTCACGTATGCACTCTCTCATTGCCGGAGTGGCATGGTTCATCATGGTTTCTGGATGCACCAAGGAGTCATACAAGAATTTGAGGTCGCGAATCACATTATCTCTTGTCAGGATGTCTTCCACCTGACAGGGTTGCCCATCTGGAGGATGAAGCCTGGACACGGATTTTCAAACGATACATGAGCTGATTGATTCAATGATAACATCCGGCCACAAACAAGAAACCGAAAAGCCGGGGTCACCTGAAATCGAGGGCATTGGCTCCGGGGGAGAATCGAGCCTGCACAACCATGCCATTGGGAGCAGAAATCCCAGGCAAGTGACGTATGCAATAATCAAGAAGCTCGGAAGATGCTGATCCGCCCAAGGCGCCTTTGAGGGAATTCCTGGCCACCCAATGGGAGTGGGCCCCGGCAGCTTCCAAGACCCTAATAAGGGCGGAGTCCACGCGAAGGACATCGTCCATGGTCCACGCACATAGGACGTTACAAGGGGATGGACGGCAGGGAGAATGGGGAATCAAGGTTAGCATGTAGGAGAAGAGGTCATGTAAGTTGAACAGTTGGGTGGGTGAAACGGACATGTAGAAGGAGATGAGGGTTTGAAGGTAAGTTTTGGGCTTTCTGCCATGGAACAAGAGGGGGGCTAAGGGGATGTTGGAGAGGGTATGGACGGCTTTCCTGTAAGTGTGGAGAGTGAGGGCGTAGCTGCCGGAGCTGAAGTCGTAGCCCCACTCGCCATACCAGGAATGGCGGTGGGTGATGGCATGCAGCAGCCTGTACTCCATCCCATGCTTTTTGGACACGTCCATCACGCTCACTTTCCTGCCACCAGACACCCACATCATCATAATACTAAAACAAACATGAAGAAGAGTGGCCCCCACCCAAAAAAAAGAACAAGAAGACGACAACTTGACTGGTCAATTCTATTTATTTTTCCTTTCAGTTCCCGCCAGAAATGAGGGAAGAAGCGCGCCAAAAAGACACCGGACAGCGAAAACAGAAGCACCGACCTGACGGAGAGGGCTGCACAAAGACCATCCCAGAAATTCATGATATCACGGCCGGAGAGCACCCTGGAGCCTCCCGCCCTTCCGTTGAGGGTGAGCAGGTGGCCGAACCCATTTGAATGGATGACGCCGTGCAGCAGATGTCCGTTGTCTTCCAGCTGCGACCGTACCCACTCCTCCATGTCGTCCGCTGTTATCATTATGTTGCACCATTTGCACCTGCCCCGACACCCAAAACGCCCCACTCTCAGTTTATTGCTCGAATGCCCGAGAAAGAGGGTTGGGACCTGACCTGGAGGATTCGGCCGGATGGAGAGGATTCCCGCATCTGGGACAGGGCCGTGATTCGTCGACGTGGTTGGTGCTGGTGCTTGGGTCATCCTCGGCTCTAAGGATGAAGTGGTACCTCTTCCTGCAAACCGGATGACCGCTCCAGCCTTTCAATACCACCCCCAAAAGACAAAAACAAAACCAAAATCATCTTTTAGAACAAAAATAAAAACTTAAACACTAAGATTTATAAAACAAAAAAACAGAGAACATTTCAAACTGCTCACCGACAACGCGGCACTGGTCGCAGTATACGGAGGAGGAGCGAGTGACGTCCTCCTCGACGACGCGAAGAAGTACAACCGATGAGTCCCCGATGCTTGAGATGAGCTCCCAGACGACGACGGAGGAAAGCACGGAGGGAGGGAAACTGAGCCTGCCGAACCTGGAAAGGAAGGCCCCGACCTTCTTGTGGAAGGGGTCGACGGGGGAGTGGAGGTTGTGGTCGGTGGAGAAGGAGAGGACGTCGAGTCGATCGGCGGTTATCCTGCCGCGGGCCCTCTTGGAAGGCCTACCGGCGTCGGAGTCGTTCAAAACCATGGGGGAGGGGGACTTGTCCTCGTTAGTCTCCGGAGTGTGTAACAAAGGCTGCAGCTGGGGGGGGGGAGGGAGTGGGAGGCTGTTGTTCCCCCGCTCTGGACGAGTGTGATCGGGACTTTAGGGTTGCCTCTTCGTCTTCTTCTTCTTCTTCTTCTGCCTTTTAAAAAAAGGAAAATTATTTATTTATTTATTATTTGAAGTATCGTGTGGTTTCTTCGGGAGAAGAAGGAGAGGGAGTTAATCCTCCCCGCGTTCCTTTATTACCTTTCTCCTTTTACGATAATGGGCTCGAATGGATCCGGCCCAAGGCCCATTGAGAAAGCCTCGTTCTCGTCCTCGACCTTTCCAGATCAGCCGCCTTTCTTCTCCTATTTGGTTAATATTGAGGAAGAGGGAAGAGCGAAGCAGTTCCGTCGTCATCGACCTCCTCTCCTCATCGGCTGTGTCCCTCAGAAAGGCATAAAGTAAGGTCGATCTCCCCGCCGCCCTACTTTTGTCCTCTGTTTGGCCTTTCCTTTTTCTTTCCTCCTTGTGATCGTTTTGTTTTTTTACTTGCGTTTAGAAAGAAAGGCCAATTTTTGTTAGGGTTTATTGTGTAGGTAGGGGGTGGGGGGGACCTTGTCATTTCATATTCCTCCCGGTTCTGGTTTGTGATTAACTCCATGGGATTATTGTGGTGTGGGTGGTTGTTTTTTTCTTCTGTAATCCTCCTGAGCTTCCGCCTTATGCTTTAGGCTCGTTTGCTGAATTTGGAGGGACCTTCTTACTTCACCTCCTCTTCGACAGTGGATTGCGTTTTTAGTGGCTGTTCTCAGTGTCATAAATTTTTGGGTTATTTGCCCTTCCTAATATTTAAACCTCTGGCTTTCCTGTTGGACAAATCTCTCTGTCTATCCTTTTAATTTCGGCATGCCATGTAAGGAGTTGGGTGGTCATGGTATTTAATACCACCAACATCAATCAATATGTAGAATTCATTTGGCTGCTGTGCTGAGATGCACCCTTTATTATTCATTGCTTCGGGGATGTTTTTCTTTATCACTCGATGTGCAAGTCAGGGACGGCTAATGCCTTTCCATCCGGTTTGATCATGAATTCCGTCCTTTAGTCGGTATCATTCTGGCAGCTCGTTTGCATTATTTTGGTTGCTGGGACGTAACAGGTTGTATTGGTTTCTTCGCCAGCTTGCATTTAGTGTCGGTTTTGTGGGAAGCATGGCCAAGCATCATCCTGATCTTATTATGTGCCGGAAGCAGCCGGGAATCGCCATTGGACGCCTTTGTGAGAAGTGCGATGGGAAGTGCGTCGTGTGTGACTCCTACGTCCGCCCTTGCACACTTGTAAGAGTTTGTGATGAGTGCAACTACGGTTCCTTCCAAGGACGGTGTGTCATATGCGGAGGAGTTGGGATCTCCGATGCCTATTACTGCAAGGAGTGCACCCAACAGGAGAAAGATAGGGATGGGTGTCCAAAGATCGTTAACCTAGGTAGTGCTAAGACGGATCTCTTCTACGAACGCAAGAAGTATGGTTTCAAGAAACGGTGATGTTCCTGTTCGCCTTAGTATCTGCTGATTTATTACTGTATGCTAATCTCTTGTATCAGAGGGTAGTGTCTGTGCCTGCACTGAGCTTATTGGAGCCTTTCCTGTTGTCTTGAGGTGTCTCTGAACTTTAAAAGTTTGTGTCCCGAGGTCGTTTGTGGAGAGCTTCAGGGATATAATTTCCTGGAAATTATCGGGTCTGCTCTGAGTAAGAGGTTTGTCATTGATCTCCCAATGCCTTTGTTTGTATCCTGTTGAAATATGAAACAGGCAGAGTGGAAAACGTCCAGTCATGGACAACCATTACATATGTTCTTCCTTAGTGATTGAATTTGAATAGTTGAACTTTGTGGTTTTGCTGGGGTAATCGATAGGCATGGACAAAAATCATTAGGGAGGGCATTAATTAGGGGAACCAGCTTCTTTCTAACGGGAAAAGCTCCACAAGGCACGATCTCCTTCCCCGCAGGAGTTATGGATTTCTTTCATCCTCTCGACCGACTTGCAGATGCCGCTGCATGGCCAATCGTAGGAAGCTACACACACGTTGCCAGCCCGAGCCTTAAGGTAGCAGTCTGAAACACAACCAGAAGGAATAACTTTGGTACGCAACCTGGCATGTCGGATGGAGTTGGCGGGGGGGGAAGAGGGAGGTACCAACCTGGTGGGGTACCGCAACACATGGAATACTCGTCCACGTGCTCCACTTCCAGACCAAATAACCATGCGCCCATTGTGACGTCCTCATTTGCATATCTATGGAGTATATCCCTTCCAAAAGACAAACCCAGATTGCCAAACTTCAGTCGATCAATGTGAAAATTACCATATAACCCCACTCTTCTCCCGTACTACCCCCCGATAACACGGTAAAGCTAGGAAAGGGACCACCTCCATGTGATTAATAGTTAGTGTACTCACGCATTGGTGGAGATGTAGGACGCAATGTCTTTGGAGATGGCGTAGATCTGGCCGCTCGCATGCCGGAAGTACTTGTTCCCTTCTTTCCCGAACTTCCAGAACTCCGGCTCGTGATATCTCACTCCCCTGTTTACGTTACAATGATGCGAGTAAGACCACGTAAGCATACTCATCTCTGGCCACCCTTTTGGACCAGACGAATCGGGGGAGATCCCTCACTTTTTGGACAAAACTGGTCCTGACTTCATGCACCCCATGTACACTCTGGGCTTCGATTGGTGCCTCGCGAGTGTGTTAACCAGTGCGCCTACGTTTCAAACCGGACAAATCATATTTGGATTGCTATTTGCATATTTGTGGAGAAAATTCATGAATGGTGCTGAGATAGGAGGAATTATGTACCCAAGTTCAAGTGAACGTCATCGTCCACCTTGACATAGAACTCGGCGTCCCAAAGGGTGATGGCAGTTGAGAAGTACAGGCGAGTCTTTGTCGACAGCTCGTGGTATGCTTCGATGTGGTTTAGCCTGAGAAAGTCATGGTGCTTTGCGTTCTCTTCGTCGATGGCCTGGTCCAGAACTCCTCCAGGTGTGGCGCTGCGTCCAATCACGAACCTTATGATGATGCCTTTCTCAGTCTCCAACTTCTTCAGCTTGTCCCCTGCATTGTTGATTGTTTTGAAGAAACCACCGACTTAAAAATGGAGAAATGGTTGAAAGACGCGACAGTGTTAGTTTGGCCATGGTATGTACCCCCTGGCAACCATGTCTCGCGAAGAGATTCCCGTCTCCTTTCGCTGCTAAAACCCGTGTTAATGCCAACAACAACGAAGGCCTTTTGCACGCTGTGATTGCCTTCTTTTTGGTGACCATACACCATACCTTCCCTGGCAGCACCCAGCTGTGTTTCCAGCTTAGGGATTGTTATATCCAGAGTCCTGTTCGACCGGGTTTGTCGTATTTGAAAGCACGTCAGTAACACGCGACAAAGAAGCAAATGCGACGCAAGTTGTGGACACAAATTTACGCAAAATTCCAGCTTACCCCACGGCATGGCGAGTCCTGGTAGCTTGCTCCATGACGTCCGCTGATTTATCTTCCATGAGTAGCTACAGAGACGGTAAAGGAAGCAAGTTGAGGCAAAATAAAAAATTCTACAACACTATCAGATGGCTTACCCGTTGGTGATCACAATCTGGGGTAGGCTTATGGATTTCAGGGAAAGGGGTGACGTTGATGTCCCTGCTCAAAGAAGGATGCGTCCATGTACGGCTGTTGAAAAGCGACCCGGCGAAGAAGCAGGCTATGCAGAGGGCAAAGATGACCCCGGTGGAGACCTGCTTTACCCGCATCTTCTTGCCCTCGTTGCCGAGTTGCCAAGGCCAAACAGCAAGCATCAAGCGCCACAACCCCAGAGTTGAGGACAATATGGTTGTCCTGATGACAGGAGGACGCGTTAGGACGACTCGCATTGAGCAACAACGGTTGAAAATGTTTCAACGAGACTTACATTTTGTCCTTTTCAAATAAAAGAACCGGATGGGGAGGAGCTCCCCTTCTGAAAGTCGATTTGTGAATAGTCGAGGGTGGGTGGGAGGCAATTCTTATAGCCTGGGCTTTTAACTAAGTCTTTCAGTCCTCTTGGAGAAGAGCCAACTTTGCTCTCTCCCTCTCTTTTAATGGAATACGTTTGTTTAGGCTTTTCTTTTGTTGTTTTCTGAAATTGGGATTTGAGTAAATGATGATTAAATTGACAATTATGTTGACATCATTAAGAGAACACAACAACCCATGTGTGTGCGTGGAATATGAGGGAGGACTTGAACCAAAACCAGGATCGGGAGTCGATGGCGACAGGGTAGAAAAGGGGACATACCACACGGCACATGGATGGGCTTGGGGAGAGAGAGCCAACCAAAAAACACGGACAACGGTGTCGACCAGTACGGACGGGTCATTCCGTGCTTTACGAATGATGACTCTATTTTATATAATTGTACAAAACAACGTCTAACTATATTTTTTATGATTTTTTTTTTCGTAGAAGGCCGAGTGACTTGGTAACGAGTTAGTACAAATATACGAGTTGTTACAAAGTCTGTCGGGCATTTTATGAAAATAATTTAGTACAATTCTGTGAAATAATTTAAATTACGAAACATTAAAATGTACGAAAGCTTTTTTATAAAAGGCCAACGAGTTTTATACAAATAAATATACGGACTTTTACGAAGCCCGTATAAAAAAGTTCCGTACAATTATATAAAATGTTTTCGTAAAAGCCCGTGAATTTATATAAAGCCCATTGATGATATTTCATGAATTACAAAACATTTGTCATTGTTTCGTAGTTTACTAAACTTTTACTGTTTGAGTTCGTACAATTTGGTACTTACTTCGTAAAAGCATGTACATTTATACTAGCCCGTTACGAAGCCCTTACATTTTTTACGAAAAATTTTCGTTCTTACGACACAGTGCCTCTTAAAGCTCGAATTAATTTGTACATGAGTCGTTAGCCTTAGAGTTTTGTACGGAAATACAGTTAGTTTTAAAAAAAATTTGCGAAATACGGTCCCAGTTTCGTAAAATACGGTTTTACCGTCGATGGGGCGCGTTTTGAAAACGCGCCTCCGATTTATAAAGAGGACGCGTTTTCAAAACGCGCCCCCCGGCGTGCCAAAGGAAGGGGCGGGTTAAAACCCGCCCCTTGAGGGGGGTTGAGGGGGGGCGGGTCTTGAAAACCCACCCCGGGTTGAGTGGGGGCGGGTTTTAAAACCCGCCCCTTGAGTCGCCCCGCCCCCCCCTCAACCCCCCTCAGGGGGCGGGTTTTCCCCCTTCAACCCCCCTCCTAACCCGCCCCCCCCCCCTTAACCCCCTTCAAGGGGCGGGTTTTCAAAACCCGAAACCCCCCCCCTTAACCCCCTTCAAGGGGCGGGTTTTGAAAACCCGCCCCCCCCCCCCCCCCCCCCCCTCAACCCCCTCCTCCCCACCCGTCATTCCGATACTTGGGAGAATTTTCTCCAAGTGTCTAAGGGGCGGGTCGCGCCCTCATGCCATTTTCCCATCTCGCATAGGGGCGGGTTTTCAAAACCCGCCCCTTCCTTTGGCACGCTGGGGGGCGCGTTTTGAAAACGCGTCTTCAGACGCGTTTTCAAAACGCGCCCCATCGACGGTAAAACCGTATTTTACGAAACTGGGACCGTATTTCGCAAATTTTTTTAAAAACTAACCGTATTTCCGTGCAAAACTCGTTAGCCTTATGCAAGAAACACTTCTTCATGAGAAAATAAGAGGTTGGTTGATGCACACTTTATATATTGTAACTCCATATCCATTCAGAAGACAAAGCATGATGGGTTCACACTAATTTGCCTTTGGTATTCTCTTGCGTAACCGCTCCCCCAATTCTTCCGATTTTCTTTCCCCAAATCATATATACAGAATTTGATTTTTGTTTTAAAATATTTCGCATTTTAGAGCACATACTTTTGAAGTTCCGTAAATAATGTCATGAACTCGGCTTTTTAAAAGCCGGATTTGGTCAGAAACTTCAAAGATTTCTTAGTGATCCGAAGGGACGGACATATCCGTCGGCTGTTAGATCTCACGGATGTATCCATATGAAGAGAAGGACACATCCATTTGAAGGGACAGACGCATCCATCTGTTGTCTGATCTCACGGATGCATTTGTCTTAAGGGACGGACGCATCCATCTGCCACAAGCTGGCCTAAATCCTTAAGTGGCTTCTCGCCGTTCTTACTTTGTCTTGACTGCCTTCTGTGCGTCTAATTTGTCCATATAATTCATTGCAATATTATTTTCATCATTCTCTCCCACTCGCGAAGAAATCGACCGCGAGTTCTCATTTGGATATAGAGGCGTATCGTCTGGAAAAAACGAATATAAACACATAGATGCATAAAGATCAACAACATAAGCATTATCGTTGATATTTTGGACAATCTTGTAAGGTCCATACTTTCGTGGTTGCAATTTACTATAAGTACCCATGAGAATTCGCTCTTACCTAACGAAAAACCACCTGATTCCCTACCTAAAAGAGTTGTTACTTCCATCTTCTGTGAGCAACCTCCTTGTACTTGACATTAACTTTCTCAATCCTTGCATTGACCTCTTCTGAAGTATGTTGCCATTTCTCTAACACGTGTTTAGCCGGTATATTGTACATCATCTTGGAAGCTTCACCAAGTCCAATATATATTGTGGTACTTGGTATAGACAACGAAGAATGACGACCTTCCTGTGGTGCGATGGACGAAATTGTTGTAGGTAAACTCCTTAACCTTCTCCTAAAGGAATTCTATTTCCTTAACCTTCTCCTAAAGGAATTCTATTTCCTTAACCCCTACGGCTCGAGCAAAGTTTCGACAAGTTGTTCTATCTACCTAAACATTCGATCCATACATCCATCTCCATCCTCAGAACTAGTCGACCAATCCCTTGGACTCATCATGAACACTGTCATGAGTACGATCATCGTCAGTGTCATTGTTAGAAGACATCTTATAGGAACTCATTGTGATCAAGACGCAGCGTGAAAGTATTAGGATGAGACGGGAGTCTCCGAGCTGGACTAGGATGGGCTTGCATTTAGGCCTGGACTTTTCATTTAGTTTCTTTTTTTTGGGGGGGAGGGGGATTGCTTTTTGCGTTACACGTTTGAATAAACATACAGCTTAATATGGAGCCTGGTACCAAAAAAAAAAAAAAAAAAGAAGCAAGGAGGGATTAATTAATGAAAAGAAGCGTGACACAGTGTGGCGATTCTGCATGAAAGAGGAAAGGGAGGAAAGGCAAGGGGAATCTGGATCCTGCACCAAACGTGCTTGTACCATCAATCACCACGGCCATGATGCAAAATACCACCCCCTCTCCATGTGTCACGACACCACTCCCTTCCTCTTCATCCGCCATAAAATGAAGGCATCCCCAACATTCACTTCACAGTAAAAAAAAGGAAAGCCATGGAGATGAATATCATCAGGCCCCTGTCTCTTGCTTACTCCGCTGCCCTCCCTCTGCTCTTCCTTTCTTTCTTCTCCAGAGTCTCCCTTGCATCCCCCCGTGTCCCTGCCATGTTCGTGTTTGGAGATTCTTTAGTCGATGCTGGTAACAGCAACTACCTTGCCTCCCTCGCCAAGTGCGGTTACTATCCTTACGGAATCGACTTCACCGGTGGCCCTTCCGGCAGGTTCTCCAACGGCAAAACCTTTGTTGACATTATCGGTAAGCGCCCAGTGGACTTCCCTCCCCTTGGCTGCAGGCCTCTTTACGATCCTTACATCTCTGTCCTTACAAACTTCTTTGAGAAGCGTCATGTCATATATATACTACACTCTTTTTGTTTATTATCATCATTTCACGCTTGTATCGGTAATCAAACTGCAGGGGAAATGATGGGTACCCCGGCCCCTCCATCATATGCGGATCCTACTACCACCGGCGCCAGATTACTCGGTGGATCTAACTATGCCACAGCTGCCGCAGGCATACTCGATGAGACTGGCCAGCATTACGTACCCAATGATTCCTTTTCATTACAACCTCATGCATGTCTGGCTCGTCCGATGCTTTGAAGTGATTCGTTGTGGTGGTGATTGCAGGGGCAGAGGTTCGCCCTGAGCATGCAGGTATTGAACTTTGAGAGCAACCTGAATCAGTTGAGGACGATGATGAACGCGACGACTTTGAGCCAGTACCTGGCGAAATCTCTGGTCGTCATGGTCTTCGGGAGCAACGACTACATAAACAACTATCTCATGCCAGCTTTGTATGCTTCCAGCTACCTCTACACTCCCCCTGCCTTTGCCAATCTCCTCCTCAATCGCTACACCCGACAGATACTTGTATGCCTACTCGAACTCCCTGTTTTTCTCTTTGATGTGAAAACACTAGCTATGATTCAGAAGTTCATTGGTGGATGGCGGTCCTGTCACAGGCTCTTCACAGCTTGGGACTGAGGAAGTTCTTCCTAGCCGGGATTGGACCTCTGGGCTGCATCCCCAATCAGAGGGCGACGGGCCAAGCTCCCCCTGACAGATGCGTCGACAAGGTCAATGAGATGCTAGGACCCTTCAACGAAGGGTTGAGGTCTCTTGTGACGCAACTCAATGCCAACCATCCAGGTGCCATCTTTGTCTATGGGAACACATACAGTGCCATGGGCGACATGCTGAATAACCCGGCCACATATGGTATGCACTTTCATGACCCCAACGCCCTCCCTCCATCAAGCCCCTGTCATTAATATACACACACATATATCTAATAGACATGGGACCTGGGTGTAACAAGGACATTGCGAAAAATGCAGGGTTCAACACGATAGACCGGGCGTGCTGTGGGATAGGGAGGAACCAAGGGCAGATAACTTGCATACCGTTGGCGGTGCCGTGCCCAAACAGGAACCAGTACGCGTTCTGGGATGCCTTCCACCCTACACAGGCAGCGATGACGGTGCTTGCTCAAAGGGCATTCTCAGGGCCGCCCCAGGATTGTTATCCCATCAACATCCTGCAGATGTCGCTTCTGTGATGAATTTTCTCGGACATGAATTTGTCTCCCATAAAAATCATGTTTTGTTTTGTTTTTTGTTTATAATAATTATCAGAAGAAGACTTTGATGCAAAAAAAAAAAAAAAAAAAGCTGGAATGTACGTTCCATTCAACCCCAGCATCAAACCAAATCATACAGACTAAACAAATTCCTTTAGTTTGATTTTTATAACCCAAATCAAAATCAAATTTACTTTAAATTAATTTTAACAGTTTTGTTACAACACTAAAAAAACAAAATTCACGGTTTAAAATTGTGATTTAATAAAATGAAATATATATTTTAAACTAAAAGTCTTCAGATAACATTTTTTCAAAACAAACCTCATTTGAGAGTTTTATTTGAAGTTGAGGTACTTCCCGGCAGCGGCTGGGGCTTGGGGTGGCCCTAAAAATGAATTCGCCGTCCATCAGGCGTATCCTCGGCGGCGGCTATTCCCCTCTTAGATGCATCGCCGCATCTCAACATCAGCAGCGGCGGGGATTGGGATTGGGAGTGGGAGTGGGTTCAGCTGCTCCCGAGGATGACGACCCCGTCCCTACATCGGGGATAAGTAGGCCCCTCTCCCACATCCTCAAGGAGCTCAACAAGAAGGTCCCCGACTCCCTTGTTCGAACCCGCCTCGATGATGGCTTCTCCGTCAAGTACATCCCCTGGTCTGTCCTCCTTCCACGCCCCCCTTACTTTTTTGGCTTAGGTTTTATTTTGTTCCTGCTTGCCTCCCGAGATGTTGCTGTATGCTTGATGCCTCGTGATATTTGTTGGCCTCCCTCAGGCATATTGTGAACCGGATCATGAACTTGCACGCTCCGGGTACGTCCATCTGTTCCTTCGATCAAATGAACCTCCTGTGTGCTTAAATATACTTATCCATCAAAATAACATGATTCCTGTCGTTTTTACAATTTCCAGAATGGTCTGGTGAGGTTCGGAGTATTACCTATTCGGCTGATGGGAAGTCCGTGTCTGTAGTTTATCGTGTCACTCTCTACGGCACCGATGCAGAGGTATCCTCCTCCCTCCCCTCCTTTCTATCTTTCTTTGTCAATTTTTGGTCGTTTCTGGCGTGCTAATCCTAGGGATATATCGCACGACACTAGACACATATCCTGTTGAGTTGTAGCTTGCCCAACAATGGTGCTGTATAAGCTTAGGGTGCCATCTTTAAACATGCGTTTGGAGTTCTATCCTAATGGCGCGCCACAATCTTCTCTTTCTGCAATCTGATCCATGAGTACAGCCAGCAATAAGACCGCTGCATTATTGTAGACGTGTGCAGCAATCACTATGCCTTGCCGTGTGGAAAAACTGAGATACTCCTCGGGCATTTGGGTAACAATTAACCTGCAAGTCTTCTGCTGAAGAAGAATTTAGTGGGGTTTGAGGTCTATCCTGTGCTTTAATGGGGTTTAGAGTGCTGGTCCAATAAGCCTTGGAAACACTGGTGTGTGGGCTGCCGTTGTGATGTTGATACTTGATAGTGATTCCAATGAAATGTAACTATAGGAGCTGAGGAAGACCTCTCTGATGAAGGTGTGGTTGGTGTGCAGATGTACAGGGAGTCGACGGGAACTGCTTCAACGGACGAGGCGGGCTACGGGGATCCGGTCCAGAAGGCAGAAGCGATGGCATTCCGTCGGGCCTGTGCTCGCTTTGGGCTTGGGCTGCACCTGTATCACGAAGACATGCTGTAGGTGAGGAGAGAGTTGGGGGGGTGGGGGGGTGGTTGGACGACCTTTCTCTTTTTATTTTGTTGAATAGTAGTTTGTTTGTAGTGATTACATTATGTTAGGTGATGTGAGCATCAGGGCAGAGATGGTGTTGTACCTGAAAACTTAGTTGGGATTGGGAAGATTTGACCTTTGACCTTGGAGGGCAAGAGGGTAAGAAAGTCGAGAGAGTAGTTGAATTGTGTACTGTGGTTGGGGCCTGGGACTTGGTATGGAACGTGCGTGCCACCACAACCTGGGGTTGCTGCACGATGCCAAAAGGGCGTGGATGAGTTGTCTATCCTTTTCCCCCCGGTATTCTTTTTATTTTGATGATGATGATGGAGTGTGATGCACGTAGAAAATTTATAATTTTGGAAGTTATCAACTTAGAAAACACACATGTTTACCTAATAATATTTAGGTAAAATATATGTTTACGGTCTCAACTTTGAACCAACTTTTTATTTTGTCATTAATTTAGTTATATAATTTTATCATCAACTTTTATTTTTATTTTGATTTTGGGAATTTCTTTTAGCGAAAGCGAAACAAAGCCTTAATATAGTACGACTCGTATCCTATAATAATTGAGTTTTAAACTTTCATTTATTCATCTCATAACCCATTTATCCGTAATAGTAGCCCCACAATAGATTATTATCCGACCTTAATTGATTTTATATATTTTTTTGACAGCATCAGCAATTATAGTTAATTTCGGCTTTTAATTCACTTGATTTGTCCATCAAAATTTTAAAATAAAAAAAAGCATGAAACGTTTTAATATTATTTCCTTTTTTTTCTTTTTAGTCGATAAATGAAATTATCTATTAAAGGTATTCGTCTTAGGTGCGATAAAATTCAAGATTGTTTAAAATCAAAATAAAAATAAATTTGGTAATAAAATTGTATAACAAATTGATAAAAGAGAAAGTTGACTTAAAATTAAATACATAAATTAATATTTTGTCAAATATTTAATCTGCTCAATGTTTGAAGAAGGAATGGGATAGTGAGCAAACTGCATGTGCGGTCCAGGGACAAGCTGTCCTCCCCCATTTCTTTTAATGCAAGGAAACAATGAAAACTGCAAGAAGAAATCATGGCCCTTTTGTCTACCCTCTGCACAGTTCAGACACTGGAGAAGAGTAAAATGGGTAGTTATTTGGTTGGCCTGCCTGACATTGACAGTCCAGCTTCAATCACTTGTCCTCTTGCTTTGCTTGTAAACTAGAATTGAGGTTGGGGGTGGTCTTTGAGAGAGAGAGAGAGAGAGAGAGAGAGAGAGAGAGAGGGGCAAAGAAGAAAAATACTTCTAAAAGCAATATAACTGGAAGGAAGCAACAGAGCTCCAACCTCATCCGGCAAGGATTACGGTTGGATGTGAAACTTCTTATGTTCTATCTGTCTCTACTGCCCGCCGGGTCCATCCATACATCATAACTGATGAAATATCAAGTCTTCCACTGAATAAATGCATATAAAAACCAAGTTCACATTGGCAGATGTTGCTTTATGTTGCCTGGGGGGAGATGACCGTTGACCTGGTCACGGCCGCGGCAGCGACGTCGAATGCTCCTGATGAGATGGATATGCCTGGATGGGGGGGGGGGGTGGACGGAGGGATGACCAGATGCATGATTGCACCATCTGTATGCTTCGATGGCATGTGGAAGGAGGACACAGGGAGAATGAGGGCGAATGGTGTGAAGGGGAAAGAAGAGGGGGCAGGGGTCGCCCTAAGTCCTAACCATGGTCGATTTGTAAAAAAGCTAGGTTAGAGGAAGATAACCCTTGGGAAACAAAATATATCCCATTTTGGGTTACATGCAGAAGGATGTCCTGAGCTCCATGCCCTTTCATGGGATTCTCAGAACAAAAATGGTCAACAACTTATTGTCCAAAGCTAGATGCAACAAATGAACTTGCTACTCACCTAACACTTACGCAGGGGAAAGAACCTCCCAACAGTTCAATCCCCCACTTCTTTTCTTTCTACCTTTTACCCTCTACCATGTTATTGCCTTTTTTCCCCTTATCCCCAAGGGAAAATGATCAGCATTTTCATGCAGTTAAGATGAGTGCCTTACAACTAGCCTACTTCTATTCCTTTTTTTACAGAATTCAAAAGACTTCTTCAGCTAGTTAAAAGCAACAAAACTTGGGGCACGCCGGGCCCTTCTGAGTCGAGTTGATCAAAACCAAACTGGGGAAATACAAGAAATTGAATAGTCCTAGGAAAAAGGGGGGGTTGGGTTGGCCAAGAAGTTGGTTTGAAAATTTACAAGACGTGGTTCTTTCCTTTTCTACTTTTCAGACATAGCCTTGTCTGGGGGGGAGGGGGCTAAACGAGTCAAAAGGCCAAACGATGGCCGACTTTTTAAGAGAAGAAAACCATTCCTTTGGTTTACAGAGAGAGAGAGAGAGAGAGAGAAGAAAATCCTTGACTTGATTGAAAAAAACAATGCAAGGATGCAATGCATGCATGCATGAGACTCAATTCCTCCAAACATATGGAGTCAAAGAGGGGTAAGTAAGCCCTTAAAGAAGGCTTGAAATGAGACGACGCCCAATGCACGCCAAGCATGGGGGCTTCTTTTTGTTAGGAATGATTAAGAGAAAAAAAAACACCATGGTTAGGGCTAAGGCTTAAGGAAGTGATTATGGGAGACCAAAAAGTGGGGAAGTTTGAAGAAAGGGAGAGGGGGTGTAGGTTGTGGAATGAGTGTTTTTGAGTTTAGAAGGATGAAACGAGACTAACGATGAGGTATGGGAGCATGCAGAGCCATCGTCACGCCTGCGGTACAGCAAAGCACACTGTCAAAGATATTAGTACCCCATTTTCATATCATTCACCCCAAATGAATCAACCTACTAAGATAAAACACAAGGGACTTCCTCACTCCTAGGATTATAATTAGTACTGGCCGGTCAAACTCTTCGACTCGGTCGTTCCTTGTCTGAAAAGAATTTACCTTTTTCCTTTTTATAAACTTCATCCTAACATAATGTTCCTATACTATATTTTTCCTGAATAAAGACATGTCGGGTGTCAGATATTGATTATTCTTGAAAGCATCCTCTTCAAGCACCTTCTCCTAGTTAAATTAGAATAGAGTGCCAGAAAGCGAAGTAATCTAAGCTGGAAACAAAGAGAACAAACCTGAGTGAATGGCCGGGGTGTGAGCGAGGGACATGGCCGAGGCATAGTGATGGTGGTGGGCTGGATATCCTGCTGCGGTCGAATTCATGGCGGCAGTGGAATAGGGAAAGAGGTGGTGAGGATATTGGAAGCCACAAGTGTAACCGTTCCCTCCACTGCTGCCTGCCTCACCGAGGTGCAGGTACGGGTAGTATGCCGCTGTGGTTGCACTGCTCATCACGGTATTTGCCCCACTTCCATACATGGGGTATTGCGCTGAAGCAGCGGCCGCTGCTGCTCCATACATGCCATAGTAGCCCTGGATCATCACACAGTTTGTTGTTTCTTTACAACTTACCTTAAATTGCATCCTAAATTATTGTCGGATGGTAGGAGGTAACTATTACTTTTTCTTTCTCTTTTGGTTTTTAAAAAAGGAAAGATGCCGTTTGAAAAAAAAAAGAAATAATTCGTATTTTATGTGGAAAACATTGTTCTTAGGTCACTGGAAAACTCTAAAACTCAGTGAATAATAATAATGACACATGATTTTAGGCCATGATAACATACTATTATTGTCAGCTAAGGTGAGGAACAAGCATCGTAGCAGGAGAAAAAGGATAGGAAAATAAAGGTGGTATGTTGGGTATTCCGATAAATAAATAAATAAAAAAAAGTAACTGCGATCTCCAGGGAAAGGTCATCATAGGGTAGTGTGCCCACCAACAAAGCATCCTATGGTGATTCCCGCGTGATAAAAACGAAATGAAACAAACCCATAATCATTCTAAACAAAAGGACAGAGGTGAGAAGAAGAAGGAGGAGGAGGAGGAGGAAGAGGAATTTGCTTACTAACCGGGGGGTAAGAATAATCCAGGGAATAATGGGAGTACCTGGATGGAGATTCAAAAAAAAAAAAAAAGGAAACCGAAATAAGAATACATTGGTCTTTTTATCTGCCACTTCATGCATTCATGAAATCATAATAAAACCCTAGATGAGAGAAACCTTAGACATGTGAAGGCAATGCCACTGTAATCAAACGAAGGAGGCATCTTTTTTTTTCACGAATAAAAACATTTCTATGTGAGGAAGGTGGGGGTGGAAAAAGTAGGAAAGCCATCAATGCCCATGTGGTCTTAAGTTTCACCCTTTTGCACTTTTTTGACTGGATGTGTGTGGAAGTAAAAATGAGCAAAGCAAAAAAAAGGTGTATTGGGGGGGGGGGGGGGGGGGAAGCAAATGCATGTGTGTGTGTGGGGATGGTGGAGGACAGAACCAACCCTAAGCTAAATTATGAGATGGATATAGAAAAACAAAAAGGAAGGGACATGTGAAGATGATGATGAGTTGGCAAAGGTGAGGTGAAACAATGCACGTGGTTTCGACAGAGAGGAGGATGATGAAACCCATATCCTCAGAACATAAAAGAAATGATAAGGAGCAGAGACCCGTAGACGTTAAAAGGGATGCCTTGTTGGATGGCGTAATGGGGAAAGGTGTTGGCCGCCGATGAAGGGAAAGCTGAAGCCCCAAACCCTGACTGAAACCCACTCATCACCCTCAAGCTCCTCATCGTCCCTCCTCCTCCTCCTCCTGCTACCACGAGAAGAAGACAGATCTCACATGAATTAACCCACAACTCAGCTTTTACTAACATAAACCCAAGCTTCGACCCTTGAAATGAAGAAAATTAAAGAGAGAAAAAAAGCAACCGTGTTTAGGAGTGGAGGGTTTGGATCTCTGAAGGCCGAGGGAAGCCAGGTTGCAGTTGGCCCTCCTCCCGTCTATCACTGGAGATGCGTCCACGCAGGCCCTCATCGCCGCATCCGCCTCCCTGAACGTCACCTGAAAAGTCACCATTTTGTTCAGGATCTAGCCGTCCGAAGCAACAACCCAAGCGAGGGAAGTAGTTAGTACAAGGAGGAGGAGGAGAAGAAGAAGAAGAAGAAGCGTACGAAGCCATAGCCCTTGGACCTGCCGGTGGCCTTGTCGGTGATGACGACGGCCTCCAAGATCTCCCCAAACTGCTCAAAGTACTTCTTCATGGTGTCCTTATGAGTCTCCCAGGCAAGGCCTCCGACGAACACCTTGGTATAAGTGGTGTCCCCAAAATGACCCCCTCCTCCTCGTCCTCCTGCTGATGCTGCTACCACAACACCGTGGTTGTTGTTGTTGTTAGAGGAGGGAGTCATGATATCCTACTCCTTCTGGATCTTCCTTCTTCACTCCTTTGTTTGTGAGCTAGATAGATAGAGATGGGGAGGATCAGATCGGAGGATCCGAGTCGACTTGGGAGGGGCGAGTGGGTTAGTAAATATCAACAGATCTAAAGAGTTAGGGTCCGATGGAGGAGGAGGAGAATGTTCAAAAGGAAGGGGGATGGGGATGGGGATGGGGAAGAGTGTATTTCCTGTTGGGGGGGGGGGGGGGGGCTGTGTTTTTTTATGTGATATGTGCCGACGATCCCCATTTTGATACCCCAAAAAAAAAAAAAAATTTAAAAAAGTAAAATTAACTAATTAGGCGGCGGGATTTTAGGTCATATTAATAAATTAAAAATAGATGAGAGGGAGTCGTACTGTCGTCTTGTCCCCTGTTTCCTTTGGCAGACCTGGGACCCTGAATCATATTAGTTAGTAGTTTGGCATCGGATATTTCTTTTGGGCTTTGGCTAGCCCAAAAATCCAACCCCTCCCTTCCCTTCCCCACATCCATCTTGCATCATCTTTTGAATCCTTCTTCTCACCTTCAAGAAACAAAATCACCTGCTCACCCTACCAATTCAAGCTTACGCAGCAGCTTCAAAGGGGGTCGTATATGGAGAGAGATCACCCTACCATTTACTTTTATTGACAAGAAGCACAGGGATATCACCCCCCCACTTCACAGTGACGATGAATCAACCCATCCCAGAGGTATAACAGAGCAACGAACCCCAACTACATACAGCAGCGAAGCGACTATCTACACATATCTCACACACACACACACACGTCTGTTTAACTTGAACCAGTAGAAACAGAAGCCGCAAAAACCATGAGCTTTGTGCTATAAAAGCACAAGTAATATTAAGTTTAAGTAACTACCCCGCCAGTTCTCCTTTTTCATTATCTCATCTTTGGAGATTTCGAGGAGGAGGTCGTCTGCTATCCATCAAACAGGGCCTTCGTGTTAGGGCAAATGGAGCAACATAACCTTTTCAAATGGAATCACAACCAGCTTTTACTGCTACCCGTTGGTGGCTTCAGCTCTCATCTTGTGGTAAACTCACCCATTGCAAATTCCTCAGCGCATACACCGTGTTCGGAAACAGACCAACAACCAAATTAGGAAGAGAACTACACAGACAGACGCATCAATGGCCAGAACAATCCGCACAAGGCGCCACCATTTCTTTCTGACATTTTGGGGAGCCGATCTATTCCTCATTGAACCATAATCCTTCTGTATCAGAACTGCAGATCCCGACCTTCCTAGGCTAGCAGCACCTGAGGGCGCGGGATCTGACCTCCCCCCTCGATCACTCGAATTCCTGTGCTCCTCCAATTCGATGTCTCTCATCATGAGGATGTGATCTTTGGCCTTCTTTTTCTCATGAAAGCTGCTTTTACCCAGCAGAGGGGCTATCGTGGAGCTGACAAGTTCATTCTGCCCATCTGCATTGCTCGGCGATGGAGACAACCCGGCATCGTCAGCTGAGGTGATCTCCACAGACCAATCATTGCCGCCCTGGGAAACAACACGTTCCAGGGAAGCGATCAGGCGGCGTACGATGGGTAGCAGCTGCTCCTGCAAGAAGGCGGAGTTGGAGCTGGAGCTGGAGAAACTGCCCCGCGATCCCTTCCTGGTGACCTTCCTAAACTCATCCCTCACGTGGCCCAGGAACGTCAGGAGACCAGGGCTCCTCAGGCCGTCGTCCACGATGGTGAAGTAAGTGTAGCCGTCTTCAACCAAGAAACCGAAGGTCTTACAAGCGAAAGTCTCGGTGTACCACTTGTGAAAGGGGGGTACGTTCTCCAGGCACAAGGCTGCCAGATTATCAATCTCATGATTCCCAGTACTGTAGGCGTAAAGCACCCTATTCGCCCTAGACACGCTGCAGTAGTGAACGGTGCTCGGAATCGAACCCATCATCGACTCCCTAGCCCTCTCTCTGTTGATGCTATGGAGCAAACAGATGCCGATAACCCACGATTAGGATATAGAAGATCATGGCCTCGACAAGGAGGATGAAATAGCTAGGGGAGATAGACCCAGAGAGAGAGAGAGAGAGAGAGACGCAGACCGAAAGATCTACTCAGGACGGAGATCCCCACGAGAGAAGCAACGGCAGGCGGAGGAGGAGGGAGAGATCTGCCGGCGGCCAATTCTACGGGTGGGTGGGTGTTGGCGAGGACCCCCCACCCAACCAGATAATCCCAGACACAAGACGAGACGAAAACTGTAGTTTGACTTTTGAACACTTCCAAACAAGAAAAGGTAAAAACAAAGAAGAAGATGATGAGCAGAGGCTGGAGTGGAGGTGCGCCTCAACATCCCTGCAATTTAATTACAACCAAGTTTACCGAGCACGTATAGTTGGTTTATAAAAAAATTTACAAAAAACGGTTCGAGTTTCTAAAATTACCTGAACACCGTCGATGTGACCCATTTTGAAAACGCACCACCCGATAACAAGAAGGGCGGGTAACCCGCCCTCCGTGTAAAATGGTAGGGGCGGGTTTTATGGCGCTGTGGACAATGCGCATGAGTCATTGTCCTCCAGGGGGTGGGTTTTGAAAACGCGTCCCTCGTGGACTTGGAGCAAATTTTATCCAAGTCATTAAGGGGCACCCGCCCCTGTCAAAACCCGCCCCTGTCCTATTTCAACAAGGGGCGGGTTTTCAAAATCTGCCCCCCACCCGACTTAATCCGTCGGGATCCTCTTCCTCCCCACCCATCTTCCCCCACTTCACCCAAAAAACCCTAACGGCAGACCCATTTGCGACTGTGCCGCCCTCCCTTCGCCGCGCCTCCCTCCGCCGTGTCGCCCTCTCTTCATGCTGCTGTCTCTACGTGCCGCCCCTCTAGTCCCGGCATCCGACACCCTCCTATTCCGTCCGTCTGTCCGTGTACGTGTTTATTGCTGTAAAACTAAGTTTAGTTGAATTTAGGGTGATTTGAATTTAGGTTTAATTGTAATTAGGGTTAGATGAATTTCGACGAACACCCGACACCTTCCTATTCCGTCCGTCCGTCCGTGTAGGTGTTTATTGCCGTAAAACTAGGTTTAGTTGAATTTAGGTTTAATTGTAATTAGGGTTAGATGAATTTCGGCGAAAAATGATTAATGATACGTTTTTTAAATAATTGTAGGTATTTAAAAGTCCGAAGAAGCAGCTATTCTCTATATCGTAAGTATTATCTTACGTTTCAATGTCGCACGTGCATTTACTATTGTATGGAAATGGGAAGGTTATTCATAGTAGTGAAGGAGTTGGTTATAATAGGGGTCCGGTGAAACGTTTAAAGGTACCAGGTGAAATCGATTATGTGCAATTGGAAAGGGTTATCGCTAATGCAATGAGATTAAACGAAGGAAGTAGGTTGAAAATATGTCATAGATATCCCGTTCCTTCATATAATGCGTCTGGCATTAAGTTTGTGCTAATACCTATTGGTGATGATGAGGATGTGAGATTATTGTGCGATTTTGCTATGTGCAATGGCGATCGCATTCAAGAAATATATGTTACCTCAGTTTCTACTCATTCTGGCAATGAAGAGAGGGCAGGAAATTCAAGAAGTATGCATGGTGGTAACGTGGGGAATGAAGTCGTAGGAGTGAATGTGAATGAGAGGAGCTTTAATGTCGTGCATGATAACCCTGGAAATAGGAATGTGAGTAAAAATATTCGTCGGTTGTCTCCGGTGATCGAAAGAGGTAGCGATTATGATGGTAATGAGGAGGATGGTGATAATGAGAAGGAAGGTGATAATGAGGAGGATGATGGTAATGAGGAGTATGGTGGTCATGACTATGATGATTATGAAGATGGTGATCCGTTTGAATGTTTAGAACGTGACTTGGGTGATCAAGGAGTTATAGATGAAATGATGTATCGGCAATACGATCCTTGAGTCTATAGTGAATTCTGATAATGACGTCGATACTGATGAGGAAATGTTTAATTGTGTTGATTTGGGAAACGATGAAGAAGGTATGAATGTAAGTGTTAATGAGGCTAGTCCGTCTAGGAAGAGGTTGGAGAAACCTCTACCTTTCTATCTTGATAGTGGCGATACTGGGAAGGTGATTGAGGAGGAGGACAAGGATGTGAGGATTACGGACGATCCAGAATCTGTGGTTGAATTTCGTAAAGGGATGCGGTTCAAAAATAAGAAAGAACTCATTAAGACGGTGAACACATTCTGCATCAAGAACCATTACAATTACGAGGTCATCGAGACGGATAAGATTAGGTGGTACGTGATTTGTTCTGAGAATGGGGGTGGTTGCAAGTGGAGATTACGCGGGAGGCAACGTTCTGGTGATCATGAGTTTGAAATAACAGTTGTGGGTGAGCCACATACATGTTTAAATGCAGTGCTTTCCCAAGATCATCCTCGAATTGACTGTAACTTTATGGCTTCATATTTTCGTACTTTTGTTAAAGAATCTCCTGAAGTGAAAGTGTCGTTCCTACGGAATGTAATAAAGGAGAGATTTGGGTACCAAGTTAGTAGGAGACGTATATGGGATGCAAAGAGGAAGGCAATTTCTCTTGAATACGGTGATTGGGATGAATCTTATAATGAGTTGCCGCATCTTCTTAATGTAATTAGAATTGCCAACCCCGGAACAATTGTTGATTGGGGTGAATGTTGTAATGTTGGCGAGGTGGAGGAATTATACTTTCAAAAAGTGTTTTGGGCGTTCGGTCAGTGTATTCAAGCATTTAAGCATTGTTGGTCGGTGGTAAGCATAGATGGCACATTTCTATATGGTAAGTATAGGCATAAACTGTTAATTGCATGTTCAATGGACGGAGAGAACCATATTGTGCCGCTTGCATTTGCTCTGGTTGATGAAGAAAGCTATGATTCATGGAGTTGGTTCTTAAGATATCTTAAGGGGTATGTTGTCGGTGACAAGACTGTAGGTTTATGTTTAATTTTCGATAGACATTCCGGCATTCAAGCAGCCGTAAATGATCCTGAGGTTGGTTGGACTCCTCCATTTGCGCATTGACGATTTTGTCTTAGACATGTTGCAAGCAATTTCAATACGAGGTATAAAAATATTGTTTGTAAGAGGAAGTTGGTAGCCGCAGCGAGGAAATCAATGAATGTGAAGTACCACAACATGATGAGAAGCTTGTTTCAAATAATGCTAGAAGCTGCCGAATTTTTCGCAGAGATGAGGGTAGAGCAGTGGACTTTGAGCGGACATGGATTTTGTAGATATGATCTTATGACTATGAATTTGAGCGAGAGTTACAACTACGTTATAAGAGGTGCAAGAAGTCTTTCGGTTTCGGCTCTGGTTAGAAAAGTATGGTATAATTGCGTATCATATTGGATAGCTCGACAGGATGATGCAGACTCTGCGTTGCAAATTGGTGAACGTTTTACAAATGTTTGTCAAACGAGGTTATCCAAAGCCATGGAGAAAGCCAAACGATACGAAGTAGTTCTTCTCGATCGACAAGAGGGTAGATTATTGGTTTCCTCTTATAATTGCCCTGCATCCTCATAGTTCGAATTCCATCCCTTCCTGTATCCCCATTAATGGCATACTGTTCAACTTTAGCTTCATCCTTGTCCTTATTCAATCCAACTGACAACACCTCAGTATCATCCATAGGTATCTCATCCCCTGTTTCCATAATTAGAGAATACAACTGCTTCCTCAAACATCTATGGTTTCTATTGAAAGGATCGTTACAAGTAAAGCATAAGCCTTTAAGCCTTCGCTCATCTACTTCCTCTTGAGTCAACGTCCTTCGACCAACCGATGCAGAACTACCTCCTGAAAACATTGTTTCAGTTCTGGATTCATTAGGCTTATTTGCTGCAGATGCTCCCATCTTCAAATGAGTTCCTTCCTACTCTTTCAACTCTGTGGGCACATTGCTCTTCCAAGGTATCACAGGCGAATTGTTCCTGAGCAATTTGAACGGCTTATTCGTAATTGTACTCATTTCACCTGGTGGTACATCTCGGCTAAGGATGCAGGCATTAGTCTGCACTGTCAACAGGTTTCAACAGCCAAAGGGTACTCCTATACTCCTCTTTTAGCCCATTGATAAACAAGCTAACTTGAAAGGCCATGGGTAAATCCAACTTCTCCAAAACCCGTCTCAAACAAACATCAAATTCTTCCATATAGGCATATAAATTGCCAAACTTCCCTTCCTGTTTCAGATTTTTCATTTTTCCCATTGGATCCTCGAATATCTCTTTGCCGAACCTCTTGTTCAAGGCAATCACATAATCTTCCCAACTCAACTCCACTTCCTTGTTCCTATTCTTCATGTAAGTAAAATGCCATTGCAGAGCACCTCCGTAAAGATACAAAGACGCTAACTGTACCTTCTTATCATCCGGCACACACTCCAACTCGAAGAATCTTTGGCATTTGTACAGCCAGTCTTCTAAATTTGTCCCGTTAAAATCTGGAAATTCGTTTTTAAGCAGAGTAAAATGGTGAGAACTTAAAGCTCTGTTTCCTTGTCCTTCTCCAACCCTTGACTCGGGAGTAATTCCCTCTGCCACTGATGAATCCGAATCCTTGGCCTTATCATTTCCACAGATATACTTTTTCATCACCTCCCAATGAGTTGAAGTTTGCGCTTGAATTTCCTGCATTTGCGTTGTAAGGGTTCTCATTTGTTCGGCCAAGCTCCTCACCACCATACCTAATGCTTCCTGTTCCTTCCTCACTTCATCCGAACGTGTCTCAACCATTTTTGCAGGGATCAATGCTCTGATACTCTTGATCCGAGTAATTCAGGGACCGTAACTCACAGCAACAATTAACAACCACAACCAACGAAATCACACACACAACAGAGCAGGACTACAACCAGAATGACATTCAACAATCAATTCATTCAATAAGATCCACAAACAGTTCGCCAAACCTCCGACAGCCCTCTCCTTAACACTACAGTTCGTCAACCTCCGCCTCCGGCGCACTCACTGCAACAGCTTGCTGCAGACTACAACAGACTGATCAAACTAACTGACCGACTTCCCCCTGCAGCTTACTTAATGAACATTATTACAACATTCAGCCCACGGCCCAATAGCCCATACACTACAGGCCCGATACTTTCTTACTAACATAACTACCCTTCTAACAACAGTAATAATAGCTTCACAGTAGAAACTCTAGCACTCTGCAACCCAGTCCTTCTGCAACTCTGCATTCCAGCTTCCTCCAGCTTCCCTGCAATTCTCAGTAACCTTAGCAGTCTACAATTCTTCTCGCAGCACTCCACTCCAAAGCTGGTCTGGTCTCTCCACTCGATCGCGCTTTGTTTTGTTGCGGATTACCCAAATCGGCTCTCTTTCTATCAATCAATCACATAACCCGGACACGGAGGGATGGAAGAAGAATACTTGCAGCAGAAGCACATGAAGACTTTGTGCTCTCTAATCTACGGTTCCTTCACTGTCGATCGTTTTCCTTCCACATCTCCCTTCTTTTTATGGTATGGATCTTCTCATTCCTCGGTGATGCGGAATTAACAAGCCTCGCCCGTTGCCATTTCCTACGGCCGTCGCAGACGTGGAAGATCAGGTTGCCAAAGTGTCAGTGGAGGAGCCAATGCTCCGAGGGTGACATTCTGTTATTGATGGCAACATTTTCCCCCTTTTTTTTATTGATGAATCTGTTCTATACCTTCACAAGTGAAAGCCCCCCAAGTACTTCGATCAATCTGATTTTCTAAAGGAGTAAATGGAACGGTCAATCGAGGTTTTATGATGGCCGAACTCTCAAATAGAAGTGTGATTCCCTCCCTGTAGTTTATGCTCAGACGTTTCCCTTTTCTCTGTAGAAGCTACACCAGTTAAACCCACCAAATTGTTAGTTCCGTCAGGGATTCCTATTAAATCTACTGCCATGTCACTTATTTGGTTGTTTTATTACTGCTTTTGCATAATCTAAAAAAAAAACAAAATCAGTTGTAAAGATAGTAAATAGTAGCTCGGGTGGCTATTATTAAGCTTATACTGTTGTTCTGTTATATATAAACAGTTATGAAAACAGTTTTGCTTAATAACATAATCATTTTCTCCAATTTTGTTTTCCTCCGTCTTCTTCTCATCTCTTCTTTCTCTATGTTCTACTTATGGATCTGCAGAACTCGTAGCATGGTATCACAGCGCAACGCGATGGATGCGACGGCAACGGCAAAGGAGGAGTCGCCGTACCTATTGCCGCAAGACGGCAATTCAGGTTTCATCGTTTCGCCGCACTTTGAAGGGACAAATTACGCTGCGTGGTCTAGGTCTTTTGTGTTACCTTTGACTTTGAGGAGCAAGGTTGGATTTGTGGATGGCACAATCTTGAAACCGTCTGCAGATGACTCATTATTTTCTATCTGGAATTGTTGCAATAGTTTGGATGTTGCTTGGCTGATTAGGTCTATTTCTCAGCCGATCGTTTCAGAACTCATTTACATAGATTCTGCGCATGAGATCTGGGAGCTTTTGAAGAGTCGCTTTACTCAGCCGGATCTTGTCATGATTTGTCATTTGCAGCAACAGTTACATTCTACTTTTCAAGACAATAGACCAATTCAAACCTACTTCTCACAGTTGAATTCTATTTGGAGGGAATTGAGTTCGCTTAGACCATTTCCTAAGTGCAAATGTGGGAACAAAGCGATTATGTGTTTGTAATTCTGGTTATTTCAAAGATTTCATTGAGAGGGAACAAAGTGATTATGTTCTCGAATGGTCTTGATAGTTGTTATCAGACTTTAAGGTCTCAGGTCTTGATGAAAGAACCGCTGCCTAGTATAGACCATACATACAATATGGTGCTGAGAGATGAATCTCAAAAGCTACTGCATGACAAATCACATTTGCTGGGGCAGAGCTCAATGTTGTCTACTGCTGCAAAGGCGGATTTTAAAGGGAAACGAAAGTTGGAAGTGTTTTGTTCACATTGTGGAAAGAGGGGTCATCAAAAGGAGAATTGTTATAGACTCATCGGTTTTCCTACTGGTTATAAATTTAGTAAATGAACATATTCAGTTCCAGGAAGAAATCAGATATCAAAGCTGACATCTTCTGGTTATAAGGCTCAAGTTCCACAGACGGTAAATTGTGGGGTATTCTGGACCCGATGCAACAGTCTTCTCCTGAACATCCTCTTTTCAGCATGACAAAGGATCAAGTTCAAAAGCTGTTCTCTATGCTGAGTGCTCAAGATTGTCAATCGGATGGTAAAGTGGCATCTCTTTCCGCCTCGAAATCAGAATCTCCTTCAATTGGTATTGTTTCTCCTTTTGTTTCAGCTTTTTCAAATCTTGTTCAGAACTTTACTCCAGCATCTTGGGTCATTGACACGGGTGCTTTTGATAACATTGTTTGTTCTTTGAAATAAATGCATAATTTTCAAAACCTTGATCAAGTTTCAGTGCAACTGCCTAATGGTTCCAGAGTTTTAGCAACTCATGTTGGTTCTGTTCAATTACTTCCAGGATTAATTCTTGAAAATGGTCTTTGTGTTCCTTCCTTTTGTGTCAATTTCTTTCTGTCAGTAAACTCTCATCCAGTTCTGCTATTGCTTGTATTTTTGCTAAGGATTTCTGTTTGATTCAGGACATCCTGTCATGGAAAACGATTGGCATTGCTAAAGCACAAAGCGGACTTTACATTTTACAACAAGATCAAGGCAACAGTCTAGCTCATAGTACGGTTTCTATGTCTAAATCGCATCTTGTACATGATAAATCTCTTGTATCACAGTTGTGGCATTGTCATTTAGGCCATGTTTCCAATAAAAGACTTCTAGCTATTTCTAGCATATCCGATCATGTGAAACCATCTTTTCATGCCTGTGATGTTTGTCACTTGGCAAAACAGAAAAGAATTCCTTTTCCTCAACATATTAAAAGTTATGTATCTCCTTTTCAGTTAATACATCTTGATGTTTGGGGACCATTTCACACAGACACACATCATGGTTGCAGATTCTTTCTTACAGTGGTTGATGATTTTACAAGGGTAACTTGGGTTCATTTGTTGAAATTCAAGTCACAAGTGTTATATGTTTTTCAACAATTTCATCATCTTGTATCAAATCAGTTTGGGTATTCCATTAAGAGAATTAGAACCAATAATGGAACTGAATTTTTTAAGCTTTCTGAGTTTTGTACTTCAAAGGGTATTGTTCATGAAAAGTCTTGTGTTGAATCTCCTCAGCAAAACGGAGTTGTTGAAAGAAAGCATCAAGATTTACTTTGTGTTGCTCGAGCTTTAATGTTTCATTCTGGCTTGCCTTTGAAATATTGGGGAAAGGCTACTTTAACAGCTTGTCATATCATAAACAGGCTTTCTTCTTCAGTTTTAGCAAACAAAACTCCATTTGGAATGCTTTACAATGCAGTTCCAGATCTTAGTCATGTTCGGGTTTTTGGTTGCTTATGTTTTAGTTCCACGCTTCCGGCAAAATGAACAAAATTTGATCCAAGGGCAAAGAAGTGTGTCTTCTTGGGATATCCTTCAGGAGTTAAAGGATACAAGTTGCTGGACATTTCCTCTAATCAAAGTTTTATTTCTAGAGATGTTATCTTTTATGAAACACAGTTTCCTTTCAAAGAAATAAAACATTCTTCTCAATCAAATTTTCCTTTTTTCATCTTTTGAGCAACCATCTTTTGAATCTGCAAATCATGACCTCAATTTCCCCAACATCATTCCTGAAGTTTCTGCTGCACATAATAATTCTGATGTTGGTCCTTTCACAACTGATCATTCTGATGTTTCTCTGTTTGATATTCCTGCACATGATGTTCCTAACAATCAGATTTCTTTAAGGCGTAGTACTCGAGCTAGACAGTTGCCAAGGTACTTGGATGATTACCACCATAGTCTTGCTGTGCATTCATTGGAGTCTTCAATACCTTATCCTATTCAAAACTATTTGTCTTATGATAGTTTGCCTCAGTCTCACAAAATATTTGTTGTTTCCTTATCCAATACATATGAACCTCGGTTTTATCATCAAGCTGTCAAGATTGAGCATTGGCAGAAAGCAATGGTGGATGAACTTGAGGCTTTGGCTGCCAACAATACATGGATTTTGACTGATTTACCACCTGGGAAGAAGCTTATTGGATGTAAATGGGTGTATAAAGTGAAAATGAAGTTTGATGGTTCAGTGGAACGTTATAAGGCTAGACTTGTTGCCAAAGGCTATAATCAGCGTGAAGGTTTTGATTACACAAATACCTTTAGTCCTGTTGTTAAACAGGTCACAGTGCGCATGTTTCTTTCCTTGGTAGCAATCAAAGGCTGGTTCCTACATCAGATTGATGTTAATAATACTTTTTTGAATGGAGATTTGCAAGAATAAGTCTATATGACTATGACTCAAGGCTTGGAGTTAGTTTCTGGTTTTCAAAAACAGAACAAGGATTTGGTTTGTAAGTTACAGAAGTCGCTATATGGACTGAAGCAAGCGTCTCGTCAATGGAATTGTAAGTTTACTTCTTGCTTATTAGATGCTGGTTTTACGCAGTCGAAGTGTGATTATTCCTTGTTCACAAAGCAAACAGGAAATGTTTTTGTGGCTATTCTAGTATATGTTGGTGATATGGCCATTGCAAGTGATACTCAAGCTGCGATATTTGAGCTAATTGCTTTTATGGCTGGATATTTCAAATTGAAGGATTTGGGCAGTCTCAAATACTTCTTAGGCTTTGAGATAGCAACATAAAGATTCTGGAATCTTTATGTCTCAAAGAAAGTATGCCTTAGATCTCTTACAAGACACTGGTTTTCTAATAGCAAAACCAAGTTCTATTCCTATCTTTCCAAACCATAAGTTGTCATTAGAGGACAATGACCTATTGAGTGATCCAGGTTCTTATAGACAACTTGTTGGTCGTTTGTTGTTTCTTACTCACACGCGACCGGATATCATGTATGTTGTTCACATTTTGACTCAATTTATGAGTAAGCCAGCAAAGATTCATATGGAAGTTGCATCTAAAGTTCTTAGATATATTAAAGCAACTCCAGGTTAGGATATTTTCTTTTCTGCAATATCAGAAACTCAATTGCGAGCTTTTTCGGATAGTGATTGGGCTGGATGTCCTGATACAAGGAAGTCTTTAACTAGGTTTTGTGTTTTTCTGGGACATTCCTTATTGAGTTGGAAATCTAAAAGACAGTTCATGGTGTCGAGGAGTTCAACCGAAGCAGAGTATCGTGTTATGGCTGCCACAAGCTGTGAGTTGGTCTGGCTTCGGATGTTGCTTCAAGATTTTTGTGTTGATCATGCACAGGCTGCTTTGTTGTTTTGTGACAACCAATCTGCTCTGAATATTGCGAAGAATCCGGTTTTGCATGAGCGGACAAAGCATATGGAAGTTGATTGTCATTTCATTCATGACAAGGTTCAAGAAGGGTTTATTGCCCCTTCATATGTCTCAACAACTGAGCAAGCTGCAGATCTGTTTGCCATGGTTTTACATCCTACTCAATTTCAACATCTTCTCAGCAAGATGAACGTCAAGAATATTCACAGTAAAGACGTTCATCTTGAGGGGTGTAAAGATAGTAAATAGTAGCTCGGGTGGCTATTAAGCTTATACTGTTGTTCTGTTATATATAAACAGTTATGTAAACAATTTTGCTTAATAACAGAATCATTTTCTCCAATTCTATTTTTCTCCGTCTTCTTCTCCTCTCTTCTTTCCCTCTGTTCTACTTCTGGATCTGCAGAACTCGTAGCATCAGATCTAACTTTTTCTTTCATGTGTTCGGAATCAGTGAAATATGAGTTGCTGAAAGTTAGGGGAGAGACAGAGCAGATTTCAATGGAGAAAGATGACATTTGCGCACGGTTACTGGACAACAGAAGAGGATTGCTTTCATGGACTTCGATTCTTGTATGGTCGGACGGTAAGATGCCCTTTCTGTTTCTGCATTCATATCATCAATAAAACATAAGTCAAGATGGAGCAAAAAAAAATGATAATCTGAAAGTTGGGTTGGCAAACCCAGAACATTCTAGAATTTAGTTTTTTTCGTGACCAGTTAAACATCCCTCTACCAGGGGTTGGAGCTCATCCAACAAGAGAAAACGAGCTCATCTGCCAAACTAACTAAAAAGAGGTCACTTAAATTGGTGCTTTCTTTCAAGTTATGTAGACACTTCCCAATTAACCTACTGCCACAATGCTTGAATTTTCATAGATTATTATACCAAGGTTGCAGAGGATATCTGCTTAGAATTCCAGAAGCTACAGGAAGAACAATCTCTGGTAAAACCCCTTAAGTCCCCTCTGAAAGTAAAGAGCCGAACAAGGTTAGTTATCTGCTGGAAATGATTCTAACAAGCCCTCATTATTCATTGCAAGATGGTTCCAAAATGACCGTTTCTTTTTTAGGTAGGACAAAAGTTTCATGGCATGTTCATTTGAGGAGATTAAATAACGCGGTGCCACCTCCTATTTTAAATTCGGGATACTGCAGTTTAGGTTGTGTTGCTTTACTCAGGTTTGTCTTCCTATTCTTCCTCTAGGGAGTCACTGTGTCCAATCTGTTGATCATCTTAAAAATAGGAATTATTGTTCTAGGATTTTTCAACATGGTGGAAGGTTAGCTACCTAAACCTGCACCTTCACTTTTAATTTTAAGAAGAAGTAGTTTTCAGGATTCCGAAGCTCCTTTTCTCCCATCATTGCTTACAGCACTCGAGAGGTCCGTTTCTTCAAACTTCTGGCATACTGTTTGGATTGAGTAGACTTTCGACATAGTGCCTTCCAAATGAGGTTGAGGGTTTTCCATTTCATGCACCTCTTGCCAAATGGTGGACAAAGGGATAACAATTCTGGCATCTGAACTGCCCGGTGCAAAGGAGAAGCTCGACGAGGTAAAGCCAATAAAAGCTTCTTCCATTGCTGTTGAGACTACTGGGGTATACATACACCTTCTGGTTCCAATAACCGCAAAACTCCAGTTGCTCATCATCCTATTTTTATTTGCTTGCGATACTCCCATAGATGCTCGCAGTCAATAGTTATCCTAACAAATTTTGGAATGCTAAGCGTACGTGTAATTGATTGTTATCCTAATTGCTGCTTTCTCCTTACTGTTGGCTACCTTGTTGCCAGATAAGTCAGCATCTCAAGCAAATGAAAGGCCGTGCAGATGATTTGCCTGCGAGTTGCGCTTTGATTGAGAAACTGATAAATGCCAAAACCAGTTATCGGAACAGCCTTCTCTAATGATCTGGAAGTGAAAAGGAGAGCAAACAGTGTTGTATCTCTCAAGCCCACTGTTTTGTCCTCGGTAAATAAGAATGTTCTGCCAAAATTCTGAGTGAAGCTACCTTGCAGCAGCAACTGAAAGCAATGGATGTTGGATCCCTGGAAAAGGAACATGAATCGCTCCTGGATGACATATCTGCGGAAGCTGATTTTCTGCAGCCATTGGAGAAACAAAAAGAGAAACTGGAGGTGAATTTCAAACAGAACTGCAGTGTTTCCTGCTAATCATGCCAAATCAATGCGACCATGCTCGTCTCTTCTCTAACTTGTCTGAAGCAGGGAAGAATATCACAGGTGATAAACTGCACCTGTGGTGAAAAATACATGGTTGCACTCGAGCATATATACACAGAAACGGCAGTAGGTTCATTTGAAAAGGAATAGGTCAGCAGATGGAACCAACGAAAGACTGAACAGTGCTTTTGTTAGAATGCCATCCCGGTTTCTTGATGTCTTTATTAACTTCTGGCTGGGAGGTCTATTACAATAATTGCTACACTGCTTAACCCCACACATTATTCCCATATGGAAGAAGGAGATATACATAGACCCTATGCAAGCATCGATAAGATCTCTCTTGCTCAGTCACTTGAAACGGCATGTGGTGAATGAAAACTCCCTTTCATTTGGCCGATGGTCAAGAGGTAAACCAATAGGCATTCGCCTGAGTCATACTGATTCTACTCCATGGAAAGGTTTCAGGATCCGGGCCACGTCTTGCAGTTAGTAAAACAAAATGGGAAAAAATGGATGCAGGAACTGAGGCATATACATCCATTAATGTTGCCATGATAGAAACTTAAATGCAAGTTACCGACTCTATGTATAACTTCTAATGCCAAAATTCCTCTCACAAGTTTAAACAAAACCCATTTCCATACAATGGTTTGCTCCTGGCATCATGTATCCACGCCAACCCTTGGGCACCAAGATGGGTTCCTCTTCCTTTGCTTGAATTACTTCTTGGTCTTATCAAGAACTTCAATGTACTTCTTTGGGATTCCATACTGTTCGATAAGATGTCTTGACAAATCTTCGATCACGCCCCCTTGGACCAAAACCTCAAATCCCTTCTTACCTGAGAATGACAAATATAATTTTCACAAATTAGCAACTCTATTAATCAACAACTTACAAAGAAAACGTCCCACATTGATGGAAAATATCTTGCGAGCAACTCAGAGTTGAAATGCAAAACATGAAATCGTCACCAAAACAACTAGGGTTGCAATCATTGGCTATCCAAATAGACGCAGAGACACTACTCCACTACATGACGGGTGAAAAACACTGCCCCCACTAATCTCACCTATCGTGGATCATTGCAGGTCGTAATTAAATGACTTCGAAGCCATCTCCATCAGTCACATCCCCAGGGAAAGGAACTTACTGGCGGATAAGTTAGCTAAAAGGGTGAGACACCAAGAAGAGAGTTCTATCACCTTTTGTTATCCTTCGGATTTTGTGATAGATGTACTACATAGGGACATACCGTCTTCCAATACCAACGGCGTATCCGAAGGCTATCTTGGTGTAATCTAGACGCTATTTTGACTAATCTATGAACTCCCTTTTCTACCAACAACTACTAAGAGAGCCGACGTACCTGGTAATTCTGCCACTGTAGTGCTGCAAGCGAATTTCTTTTGCAACTCTGAAGCCAATGATTCAGGATCCACAAGGAAAACTTCCAACCCTGAAAGTCTAGTCACTTTCTTGTTTCCTTGCCTCCGCTCGGTCATGATTTGAATTGGTTTCAGAGCACCTTTTCGAACAACAGAATCATTCCCTCGAGCTACTATATGGTGTGGCTGCATTCGACCAATGAATGTTATCCCTAGATCCTTTTTATGAATTTCAGTTGGGTATGCGGATCCTTTCTTTACTGCTCCTTTATACAATGCGTCACATAGCACAGCATCCAAAATAACATAGGACTTGTCTGCTGGCTTAACCAGATTTTCTTGTTCGACATACCTGTGGACAATATCAGAGATCTCTGAAGCACTAAAGAGTTTTCCCATATCAACACCGACAGCAGCCAAAACGGCACCGGCATGCGCACTAGCTTTGTAGACCTCCAGCACTTCAAGGGTCTTCCGTGTTCCATTTTCCTCAGTTCCATGTTCAACAAGTTGCCCAGTTTTCTCCAAAGTTCGTTTTTCAGGCTTGAAAGACACATAGTCAGGATGATTCCGGTTGATGCCAAGCAACACAACTTCCTTCTTATACTTATCTTCTTTTACAGAAACCTATCCATTTTCAAAAAAAAAAAAAAAAAAAAATTAAGATAGATACTGTAGATTATCGCATGGCATGATGCAGTAGCCGTAAAAATCTGCATTTTTAGCTAAAAGTAGCAAATCATCAAACATATTACAAGAATCATTCTCCTTCAGACTAGACGGCTCACTTATTTCCCCGCTACAAAACACTCATAAAAAGAGAATCAATGCTTTTGGTAGATCACACTTGAAAATAAGTATCTTAGTCATCCAGCCTATATCTATTTACTATTAAACAGAATCTCATCGCCATACCATTTACCTTCAAAATTGTCAATGCATCCAAACATTAGTTCGATGAAGTTATTCAGTTCCATTGCCAGAATAAGAGAATTTCATCCTTCAAACATATTCATATTCTAAGATACAGAATAATATGACAGAAAAGACACCATGATGATGGAAAAAGTTTACACATACCAGTTGACAAAGCCACACACAGGCCCCCACAATTAAATGTAGAACACATGCAAAAATTACATTATGCAATCTTACTGATTAGGGCCATTGGCTAACTTTTTTCCCCAAATCATACCAGTCCGGCAGAAGATTTGGCTTGCAACCATTTGGATAATTTCTTGTATGAAGACTTTTTAATATCTAGGGTGATCCCAGTGGGTCGACAAGGTAAGACATGGTTGGACCTGCAGTAGAAAATTATATGATTAGGGGAGAAGCATAAAAAGTCGAGATTGAAGAAGGGGACCAATAACATAATTTGAGTTGATGTCAGAATTCTACATTTGATGTAAGAAACCTATATTAATCTTCAGAATATAATCTATTGATAACAATACTTCAGGAAGTTTCCATCACCAATATAACTTCAGAACAACCAGAAACCAGCGAGCTAATAGAAATTAGCCAGGCATATAAAATGAGCAACTAGTACAGAATCAAATAGATGCAAACACCACTAAAACAACAGCTAATTTTATTTTTGGCTAAGTATCGTCATTGAAGGTCTTCTGATGGCTATAGCTAACCATAAGGTGCTTCCAGGAATTGGGAGGTCTTTATCCTTGACAGACGTGTACAAGGCTTGAAGCAGGCAGTTGTCCAAAAGAGCATCAACATCTTTTGCGCTGAGATTAAGCTGGTCTTCACTGGTTGATAAATCTGCTATACTGCCTTCTGTAACCTTTAAATCCTCAAGACTCACATTCAACTGCATTGAACCATCCACCTCACCAACTGCTATTGCTGTTCCAGTAGGTTCATCATCCGGCGGACACACTACATTGTCTGCTTCTTTATCACAAGCAACATACTGCACACAATTGGAGGCATCATTGACAACTTCAGACTGAAAGGAAGTCGAAACAAAAGTAGGATCCTCAAAAACAACATCCTCCAAGAAACCCGCATTAGGGGTGCAAGGGGCCTCTGCAGATTCCCTGGACCATTCAACACAAAAAAAAGAAGGAAAATGTGAGTATGAAGTGCTGCGACTATTGTATCCCACCCACTAAAGCACTCACCACAGGAAGTCTCGATAAGAGTGCATCACTTTCAATGCTTTTCCACGTAAACCGGCTTTCATGGCTTCAGAGCTACTCATAGTCGTACTTCCAACCTTCACCAAAATCGAGAAAATATGCCTAAGAGATGATGCAGCAATAGACATTGTCATCTATGATTATAGAAGGAATGAAGGACCGTTGCACTCACAGCAATAGGGGCAGGGTTACCGGGAACTTTTATGGCCCATGGTTCCCCGGCTGTAAATGAAGGTAGCCCTTCAGGTGGTATACTGATTCCAGGAAACATTAGGTCAGCTCCGCCAATCACAAAGCGAGAAACTTCACCACCCTTCAGGGTAAAGGCAGGTAGAATTTCCGGGACTCTCCACATGGCGTAAACTGCCAAGACACGGAAGCATCAGAAAGGCATAAGAATTTAAGTTTAGACTAGTGTCTCTTCAGGAGATAAGGAGCAGGAGTACCAGAGGGAAATAGATCGGAGCCCCTTCCATCAATATCGAAAAACATCGGGAATTCACCTTCCACTCCAAAGACATGAACCCTGTTCTGGAGCTTTGTAACAGTTATCTCCGCCTACAGAAGACGCCCCCAGCGTCAGAGAGAGAGAGAGAGAGAGAGAGAGAGAGAGAGAGAGAGAGAGGGAAAGGAATTAACTCGACCGATTCCCGACGTAA
The DNA here is from genome assembly GCA_023653495.1 of Melastoma candidum. Lineage (NCBI taxonomy): Eukaryota > Viridiplantae > Streptophyta > Magnoliopsida > Myrtales > Melastomataceae > Melastoma > Melastoma candidum. Next base: position 7,043,318 of record CM042889.1, on the reverse strand, counting down.
AGAACAAGCAAGAGAGGAAGTCTCTGTTATCCCTACCTTGGGGGGGAGGAGGGAGTCGAGGTGGTCGTCGGAGCAGACAGGGAATCTGTCGCGGAGGGTACGGCGGAGCTTCTTCTTGTCAGCCCCCGACAGCCTCTGCTGCGTCTTAGCCTCCACCGCCTTCTTGAACATCCTCTCTTCAACCTTCCCTTGTATTCTATCCTCTCTTCTCTTTCTCTCTCTCTCTCTCTCTCTCTTGGCGGTGCAGGCCGATGGAAGGAAAGACGGGGCCAAGTTCACATCAATCTCCTCAACACCATTCCCAATGCAAGAAAAACCTACGAAAAATGTAACATCCTCCCGCCCCCAAGAGTCCAACTTATGGGAAAGCAGAAGAGGAAAGCCCGTCATTTCTACCATAACAAGGCCCAAACCAAACCATGGAAAAATTGCTTTGCAAAGCTAGCAGCAAACCTTATCCCAAAAGTTCCGTCACATCAGCCTTCTTGTTCCTTGTGAAGAACCCACCGAGAGTTTTCTTTTTTTTTCGAGTTAGAATTCGACTTACATAATCAAATTTTAAGAGATCCACTTCGAGATCGTAAATTAGAAAATTTCAAAATTTTAATAGTAAATTAAAATAAATTCGGTTTCTTCTTGGTACAGGTTGTACCATGAACATGCTTGTTCCTCAAGTCAATACATACAAAGCAGCATCAGGAAAGACATTTCAAACATTCCTGAAGACAAAGAGGATAAAGGTCATGCTTTTCCCTACATGTTCAATATCAGTAGAAATTGTTGCTACTGACCTACCAGGGAAAGACCTTGTCATTGGATGGGACATACTTCATCAGCTACACAGCCTCAAACTGCTAGCAACTGGTATACGACACAAGTCCAGTTTCAAGCCATACACCCATGAAAGCAGAATGTACTCGGTTCAGCCAGTACAACAGGCCTTGGAACTATTTAGACCAGCCTTTGCTACAGACCATCAAGATTTCCTTAAAAGGTGTTCACACCCACTGTGGACAAATCCAAAATTCTTCGTCAGGCTTCCATTCAAGCAGAACGAAGATGTGAACCCCACAAAAGCAAGTCATCCAGGCATGACTCCTTCAGACGCAAAGCAAGCAACAAAAGAATGCAGCTTGTTGCTTGAACAAGGACTGATTGAACATTCCAGTTCATCATGGGCATGCCAAGCTTTTTATGTCAACAAGAGATCAGAGCAGAACCGAGGGAAGAAGCGATTGGTCATCAACTATCAACCCCTGAATCCCTTCCTCCAAGATATCAAGTTTCCTATCCCAAATAGGACAGCTCTATTCTCCTCACTTTCAAAAGCCAAGATATTTTCAAAGTTTGATCTCAAAAGTGGTTTTTGGCAGATAGGTGTTCATCCCGAAGACAGATGGAAAACAGCCTTCTGCATACCCAATGGACATTTCCAATGGAGAGTCCTTCCATTTGGACTCAAGACAGCCCCTTCCTTATTCCAGGATGTCATGACAAGTATTTTCGAACCGATACGGTCTTCTGCACTCATCTACATAGATAATATCTTACTCTTCAGCGAAGACCAGAATTCACATGACCAACTCCTGAAGGAATTTGCAAAGCTCATACAGCAGTTTGGAATAATGCTGTCTGAAAAAAAGGTACAGCTTTGCACATCAACAATTGAGTTCTTGGGAATGCGATTAGCAGATGGACAGTATTACCCAGGACCTCACATCGCACAAGAACTACTGAAGTTCCCAGACACATTGACCACGAAATAGGTTCAGCAATTTCTTGGAATCGTAAATTATCTTAGAGATTTTGTTCCAGGAATCAGTAGGTACACTAGCCCACTCGAAGCTCAGCTCAAAAAGGATGCATCTCCATGGGGAGATCTGCAAACCAGCGCTGTTCAGTATTTAAAGAAGAATCTTCAGAATTTGCCTCCTTTACAGATTCCTTCTAAGGGATTGAGAATCCTACAAACAGATGCAAGCAATGAGTTCTGGGCAGCCATACTCTTTGAAGAAATCAATGGAACCAGACGAATATGTGCCTACAAATCAGGGAAGTTCAACAATGCTGAACAACACTACTACTCAGGGATCAAAGAAATTCTAGCGGTCAAGTATGGAATTAAGAAATTGGAATTCCATCTAATGGGACACCATTTTGTGATCGAGACAGACTTCAAGTCATTCGATTCAGTCCTGAACCTCAAAACTAAGAAGATTCCCAATGCCCAACTATTGAGGTTATCACAATGGTTCTCACAGTATTCGTACACGGTACGACATATCAAAGGAAAGACAAATGTCGTTGCTGATTTTCTCTCCAGACCCTTTGATACTGTCAATCCTCAACTCCTTGAGTATCCAAAGCTCCAAGCGATGTTCTCCCTTCACACTCAGTACATGCCAAGTCAAAAACAGTCAAGCTCTCTGCCTCCCGAAATACACAAATGGAACAACCTTCTCAGGTTTGATTGTTCAATGGAAATCATTTCACAACCATACTCACAAATGCATTATTACCTGTCACAGCTTTTCAGAAAACATGGACAGCTATTCTTTCCAAGACTAGGAATTCATCCTACCTGTCCATTCCTTCATCTGTTTCCCATACATCCAGCTGAAAAGTTTCCTGTTGAGTTAAAATGGTTCTTTTGGTATTTCCTTCATGCACATACCATAGCCTTTGAATTTCCAGCTTTAGAAATGCTCCATTATCTTGATAAATTTGGAGATCTATGTTCATATTCCCCTGGAAATTATCCTCATGCACATCTCGCAGAAGTTCTTAATTGGTTCGCACCACTATCCCGGTGGAAGGTTTGGTTTGAAGAACAGGCCTACAGATTTCAGAAGTGGCCAGATATTACTTCATACACCATATACCTCTTTCACAGGAATTGGCATTACGACAGTGGAGTAGCCTCATTGGTTGCCGTAAATACGGTAGATCATTTTGCCCGTCTGCCCAATTCAATTGCCATACATTTTGGAAATTATGAAGTCGACGACCAAATTCCACGAATATGGGAAGTTCCATTCAACACCAAAGGATCCGAGCACAAAGACATGCTTCACAGCAGGACCTGCCTGACAAACAAGCTCTTCCAACTCAATTCAATGCGTCCTCTCACAGAAGACGAACTGCTGATCCAACAAATTGCAAGAATTGACGCTAAGGAAGCATGGTGCTTAGATGAAGCCCTGGACGCCCACATCCAAGAACAAATCAACTGGGATGCTATTGTAGAAGATATGGTCCAGAACTTTAATCTCTCAGACTCAACATCAGGATCATCTTCAGGCCCAAGATTACCACCAGGCCCAGGATCTCCAAGAAGGCGTGCCTCGCGACGAAAGAAATTGTCGGCAAAGGAATCGGACCCACATGGAAAGCGCCCCAAGACAGATGAAGACTAATAACAGTAGCCGCCCATGTGCCGAAGATAAAGATAGCCGCCCATGTGCAGACGATAAAGATGAGAAGACCCAAAGTGACACCAGATGAGAAGACCCAAAGTGACACCTTTTGACTAGGAATAGTTTTCCTTTTGTCACTTTCATCTTTTTGACTAGGAATAGTTTTCCTTTTGTCACTTTCATCTTTTTGACTAGGAATAGTTTTGCTTTAAGTCATTTTCATCTTTATGACTAGGAATAGTTTAAGGATCCGTGGCTTAACCACATCCAAGTCCTAGCCCCCGGCTTTGTGTATAAATAGAACCTCTTGTAAGCAAGAGACAGGCAGAGGAGAAAAAACACACTTCAATAAAAATCTCATTTTCTCCCATCCATGTGCAACTAAACTCATCGGAGCAATAACCAAAGGGCAGTAAGGTATTCCAGTTCTACAACCTCTTGATGATCTTTCTATCTTCGATAAACCCAAAAACATTCAGAAAACCCCAAAACTCCATAAAGATCTGTTTATGTCTATATTCAAACGCATTCATCGTGTTTTCCTGTATCTATTGATCATCTCCTTGTTATTCCCTAATCTGTTTAGGTTTTGTTTCACTCTTTGTTTGTATCCCCTTGCTTCAATAATTCTAATCTTTGTCTAAGATGTCTATCATCCTTCGTGTTCTTCATATCCTGCTAATCAGTTTTGCTATTCTATATTTGAGCTATTCCCAGTTTTCCTCAGTATATGTCTTAGCCTTTATCTGTACGGTGTATCTACTCCAGTAAGATTGTGTGACTCCCTTTTAGGAATACTCTTCTTCTAAATAAACTCGAAGTTTTGCGATAAGTACTATGATCTTGTCTATCGCCAGACTACTATCATGAAACGGATGTTTGTTGTACGCTGTTAACTTAGTAGAGTTCTCTCAGGGCCGTAAAGCTATCTACTTCGCCATAAAGGACCACTTGCCGTTATAGCCAGGAGGGCTGCCAGGCGACGGTCGCGGCTTGATATTGATAGTAGGCAGGATGAGACCTCCTCTAAGAGAACGACGTTTCCACAAACCCCCTTTTCCTGACTGTAATATCTTGCGTAGCCATTTCCACAGTATTCGTCGTCAACATGACGAGCCACTTTGGAAGAAGAGTAAAACTCTTAGGAAAGTCAACCGCACAATCTCTGCCTTAGATACCTATATCGATTATAAGGCTAGAAACTGTGTCCTTCATTCTATAAATGCTCAAATTTCTTACTTTGAGTGTATGGAGCCAGGATATGAGTGGATTTTCCCAAATCCTTGGGATCTCTGCAACGGATGGATTACCCTCCATAAACATGTCCAGTACCGCAAGTATCTTGCTTGGTACTTAAAATGGCTTTTATATTTGGCTAATGTATAATCCGTCTGTCTTGTAAAAGCTTTCTCTTATCTTATCTAAAAGGACCTGTTATCCTTTTAGTATGATCCTGTCTTCCTGGTTAGAACCAGCTCATGTTTATCATGTCTTTGTCTCTCTTATTCTGTAATTCCGCCTATTCATGTAATCCTACGAGTTGTTTCTAAACCTTGTACAACATGGTATCAGAGCCAATTCCACCAATTGGTGTGCCTTTCTTTCCTTTATTTCTCTTCAGAGAGGGAGAGAGTGTTTGTGAGTTTCTGGATGCCCCTGCCTGCCGTTATTGCCCTACTACCCAATCATGGATACCCCACCTGAGATATTGACTGCCCCCTTCTCTCTTGAACCTTCTTCTTCCTTCCGACGTTCTAATGCAAGTATTGAATCACTGTATGAAATAACCCACAAGAATTGTGATGCTAATCAAGTGGCTAATACTGAACTGCCGTTGATCAACCCGTACACAGCTTTTCATAAGCCCTCTGCAGGACCAATAAAAAGCATAAGGACTTTAATCAGACGGCCTGCCTCAACAGCCCGGGAATACATACAGACTAGTAAGTTCAGTCAACATCCTATACTTGGGACACAGAAAGAACAATTTGTATCTCTGCAATTGCCAGCAGAATTCCCTGAACTATGGACTAGAGAAGGATATTCCCATCTCCATTTTGGAGCCATAAGACTTGCCCTGACATATCATGGACGAAAAGGACTGCCTGTGACTGCCCGAATGGCCCTTTTGGACACAAGATATATGGAATATCAACATGCAGTAATTGGAACAATTGAGACAACATTAAACGCAGGAACGGTCTTCGTGACCATTTTTCCTAACTTCTGCATGTCTCTCAGGGATCCAAAGTTGCCGTCAGCCTTGCAGGTACAACTGCAACTCTGCGGAGCCACAATGGAATCAAACTCCATTGAAGCCACTCTTCACTACCAAATGGCGTACCGGGTACAAAACCATGCTTTGGACATAAGCATGCCTAACGACGCCCAGAATGCCTTACTCATCGTGGCGGACTATCATGACCAGAAGGCTCCTACATGCATCCATATCCCCAGACAAATTCCAAGAGCAGAACTCCTGAAGCTTCTGCCAGAAAAATGGGTGACTGATTACGAGCAGATAAAAATGAGGACGGTGCCGATTCCACCAATCCAGTCTACCGTCTCCACCTTCTCAAGAGACAGAGAAGGAGCTGTTACGATCAAGTTTGATCGTTCATCAGCAAAAGAGCCAGCACCACCTCCCATCTTCCCAACCATGTTCATGGTACAACCTGTACCAAGAAGAAAGAAGCCAGAACCCCCCAACAAGATGATCCATTCCTTTGATGGATATGGAAATCCAACATACTTCTTTCGGGACCCTCAATCTCAGCACTGCTACTGGGATGTAGCAAGATGTCCGGCCGATTGCGGCTGTGAATTTGAAATAAGATGCCCAGCCGACTGTGACTGCGAAGATTGCGACCCATCAGATTACTCTAAGAAGAAAGGTAGATCAAGATGCCAGGAAAGTCTCCCAGAATCAGAAGATGATTCTGACTCGGATGAAGAGACTTTGTTCATTCCTCCTCCAGCACGAAAGCACGGGAAGAAATTATCCCTGCACCAGCGCTACCAGAATGGTGACCGGACAGTTGGACCACTTGGACAACCCTCTGAAAAGTTTGACTACATCGTAAACTACGGGATTCCTTCATCCCAACCAGAGCCAAGTACAATTATCCCTAGAAGATGGGATAAAGATGTTGAACCACCATCATCGCCTCCAATACCTACGCCACCACGACATCATCAAGCATGGCAAGACTTTGAAGACCTAACCAGAGACACAAAGCGTCTGCTGAAGCCAAAACAGACGATACTGCCTTGCTATAAAGCTATTTACAAGTGGCGACAAAAACACGCATCGACTGCAGATCAAGTCCGTATACCAGAGTCTGTACCAGCTCCTCAACTAGAGCGCAAGCCAGCTCTTGTGTCAGTTCCTGAGCCAGTTCTCAGAAAGAATATTCAAGCTTGTTCCCAGGAAGTACAGCTGCAAGAATCCTACAAGCGCAGTACCCTTGCTCCTATGCCAATCATGATGATGCAGCCGGAACAAACGGACCTGATATTTCCAACTCTTGACGAACATACAGTCAACAACATCAGGTATACTTCCAAGATTCCAATTCCTACAGCTGTAGACGCACAAGGAAACGTGCAGCGTAACAGCCTTGCAGAAACTGTGCTTAATTGGCAAAGCCAGAATGCGATTTCCCAAAATGAAGCTTTGAAGATCATCCACAAGAAGGTGGACAAAGTGGAAAGTCGCCTGGAGAAGACAGAATACAACCTATCTCACCAAATCCAATCTCAAAGCCAAAATATCTCTCAGAAGCTAAATCGACACCATGATCAAGTGCATGAAGTACTCAGGGTACTACAACACTCCTTGGACAACATCGAACAAGGACGATATCCTGCACACTTTCAATCAGATCCAGATGAAGAAATAGCCCGCTTAGAGAAGCTAATCAAAGCGGCTCGAGAGATGCAAGAGAAACCGCCTTTGAAGCCATCATATGGTGGATCAGATTTCATGGACTTAGGAAGAAAATCTTCCTATTCTCCTTTAGAGAAACCATCCAAGAGTTATTACTTGTTCGGAGATCCAAATAAGAAAGATGTTGCAGACATCAGAGAGATTGCAAAGAAACAACAGAAACTGGAGAGGCAAAAGCGTAGGACTCAACAAGAGCAACGCTCACAGGAACAACGAAGGACTGAGATCCGAGAAGGAAAGAAGAAAGCAACTGAATCCTCTCGAAGACAGAGATCTCCAAGCCCCTTAAGATCTCAGAGCGAAAACAGTTCTTCAGAACAGATTCCTACCCAGCAGCTGTTAATCAAAGAAGACAAGCTGCAAAATCATCCCTCAGTTTCAATACCACACTGGTTAGGACCTAACACAACAGGTCATTCTCCTAGAGATGTGAGAATCCATTATTCTATGGATCCCCTGGAATTCGATTACCAAGAAGACTCAGATGAGTTAAAGATTCTCATGGCAAAACCCCCAAGTGAAGAACCAACAGAAGAGTTCTCTGAATCATCACTCTCGGAAACATTGACCGAAGATACTACAAGTATAGAAGATCAGCCCACAACTGAGTATTCAACAGACTCTCAACTCTGTGAGATTCCTTTAGTTTATATGGCTGACAATCCACCTCAGGTCAACGAACCAGACAGTTCTTCAGACAACTCAATGGAAGACCGGCCAAACCCGTCAACGAAAGGATCATAGATCTCTCGGTTGGACAAATCCTTCAGACAGTTCACTTCGCAATCAGCGAACTATGCCAAAGACGAAGCGTCATCAGAGATTTTCTCAAACACGACCGCAGACTCGACAATGCTTGTAAGCCAACCAGGTATCTTACAAAGTGCAAAAAGACAGATTTGTGCAAATGTCCAGAATTTCCTGACAAAGAGACGCCCAGAAGACGATTTAGAAGATCTCCAAAGAAGCACTTCATCCAGAAGAATAAAGGAGATCCAACCAGGAAAAGGAGCAAAAGAAAGGTCGAACATAGACCAAGGAAACGTTATCTACGGTTCAAACACAGACGTTTTCCTACAAGGAAAACAGACAGATGTTACATCTGCAGCAAACCAGGACATTTTGCAAAAGATTGCAAAAAGAGAAAGAAGAAGCTCATTGCACAGCTTGAGAGAGCCACAGGAGTATCACTAGAAGACAATGATGTGGAATCAGTCTTCTCCCTTGATGAAGAACCTTCAGACCAAACAGTTTACTGTCTGGAACCCAGACGAACTCCTCCGACTACACTCCTATCCTCGAGTGACAGTGACAGTGACTATGACAGCATCTTCACCATCACCTCAGTCACAAAGCACTCTCAACCATTCTCACGATATGCAAGTGTTACTACAAGAAGAATTCCCTCATGCGAATCCTTCACCAATTTGGAAATCCATTCCACAAATTCGGACATAGAGGAAACTATGGAAGCAAGTATTCCTCTCATGGCTACCTCCAACATATTGCCTCATGTCAAGGTCCAGATCTACTTTACTAAGTATCGGAGACCAATTCGAGCAATTGCCTTCATCGACACTGGAGCAGCTGAAAGTATGATAAATCCAGCTATCGTCCCAGCAGAACTGCTTGTTCCTCAAGTCAATACATACAAAGCATACTAACAGTAACGACAATAACAACAACAACAGTAGTAGTACTGATTAGTTTTACTTTATGTTTCCGCAAACATAACGGAGCAGATCCCTTGCCCGGTTGTTCTACGAGGTTTGTTCCTAAGTGATGATGGTAAAAAAACAAAATAATTATCAAAATAAGGCGGTAAGTTTTTTATTTTGTGAATAATGTCTCATGCTCCGAGTTTTAAACTCCGAATTTAATTACAAAAGGAAGTCGTGTTTTGTATACCCAAGCTACATTAAATTTTTTGATACTCGATATTTCAAATACCGAATTTATGAAGATAAAATATTCCACATGAATTAAGTATTTTCAAGCCAGAGTTCCCCCAATAAAAATCGGAGTTTTATCCCAAAGGACGATGCTCCATAAACTCGGTGTTAAAAATTATTTGAAATTCGAACTCGGAATTTCAGATCCCGAGTTTGAGACATTATTTCGCTAAGAAAGTTGCTGTATAATTATTTTCCCGACTAAGTCAGTAACAAAACTCCTAGTGTTACCACGTAGTCTATTCTCCGGACAAATGGTCCCAAAAATGAATTACCATATTCCATCAATGACATCCGTCACCAGTAGTACCTTTAGACACTGATATACATATTCTTGTCAGATCTGTATCAAAAGAATTGAAGGTCCCTCAAAGCTGGCTTATAAACACATATTAAGGAAGCAACACACGTTTCCGACTATATAACCCAACAGGCAGAAGCCTTGCTGTTTGGTGGGTAAGGTTGGGGGAGGGGGGGGGGGGGGTCTTATTCTTTGTACACATGTTAAAAAGGCACAACTAGTTCCGTCGTCCAGCACACAGAATCTCCCAAAGGTGAGGCACCCGAGCTCTTACCAATATTTGTTTCCTTGCACACTTCAGTATAATTTATCTCAGTCGCCGGCAGTGAAATGCCCCTACAGCAAATCTAGAAGTGGTGGTTGCTCAGATTGTTTTGTTCCAGGTTTGGATCGAGAGGCCGACAACAGGTTCCCCCCTCTCCCTCTTCCTCGGCCAACAGCAGTTGAAGGGGGAGGTGCAAGCCTCGGCGCGCTCTGTTCTCTCTTGCTGGAGCCGAAAATAGATCCCAAATCATCTGACTTATTGTCAACAAAAGTGCTCGCAGTCACATTTCCCTGATTCTGTTTTGGATAGCCACTATAACTGGTAGAACTGACACTACCACAAGGCAAACTGCTACTATTCAGGGCCAGATTTTCTTGATTATTTCTTGAGGACGCCAACGAACTACTGCTGATTGCCCAACTGCCATTACTGCTTGAAGAGAAATTTTGAGAATTTGACGAACTCGTGATGACATACCCATTCATGGGTACAGATATAGAGCCGCTTCTGGAAGACCCTGAAGCTCCACCAGATCCGCCAGGCCGTGGAGGCCAATTAGCAAAGGGATCACTATCATCAGCACCCATATTCCATCGCTTTGCATCAGTGTTCTCGCTGGATTTCCCTCCTAATGATGCCTTTGGAGGCCATTCTATATCAGCAGCAGAGGAAACTTCCGAAACCATCTGTTTAGCAAATACCATAGCCAGTTCTGATGTCTGCATTTGTGGAGGAAGCAACTGGATGGATTGAGTGGTAGAATTCCCAGGCACGGCTACATTGGAAGAATTATTTACAGGGACAGGTGCTTTGTTTGTCGAACCCCAATCTTCATCCCATGATGGAGTACTTTTTTGAGCCGGAGCGACAGGTCCACTTGCAGATCTGATTGACTGAGAATGAACCCCATTAGTAAGGGAAGATGTCCGTATCTCAGCACTAGACTCAGTCACAGAAACTCCTCTTTTTTCTTCTATCTTTCTGCAACATGACAAGCAGGATAGAAACAAAGCTAAAACTGACGACAGTTTTATGAAATGAAAGAGGATTCAAGAAAATAAGGGAATTTCATTCATACCGTAATATATCCTTTACAAAAAGCATATACTTCGCAAATTGTTGGACATTCAACTGCTGGGCTGTCAGCAGGGGGGTGAGAAGAGGAAGAACATGCTCAGCTGCAAATTCTATTCCATACTGCATAAACAAACTCAGATGCAAGTGGAACATTAACTGGTGAATTTATGGTTACATAGTCAGGGTACAAAACAGACACTGTTGAGTCAACTTACTTGCTTGAGAATTGAATTGGCCACCCCAAGGGTGCACATAAGTGTGGGAGCAGAACGATCCACAGCAGTGCATCGTTGGGTTGTTTGCAGAATGTCTAGAGCACCATGCTTGTCAAGAGAAGGGATTAATTCTGCTAAGCATAGCAGCGCATTAACTCTCACCTGTAAAAATGAAACAGAGTTAATGCCAGCCCTTGAAGACAGTCAAGGAGATCAGACAGATTAACGGAAAGACCATGAGAATAGTTGTGCAATCTGAGACTGAACAAGGAAATACATTGCAAAAAAAAGAAACACACATAAAACTGAAGCAAAAACCATCAAGAATATGAAAATGTCTTTCACCCTTAAAAGACAGTCTGCGATTTTCATTTACAACCATTTGTTAGGGGGGAAAGCAAATGAAAATTTATGGACAGAAAAAGATTTATTGTTTGCTTACCAAAAAAGAAAAAGATTTATTGTTCTCACGGGCAAAGAGAAATACATAAAAGGTCACAAAAAAGCATTCTGAGAGCAACAGAGTTAAATGTAATGGTCAAGGCAGGCCAACTCCGACAAATAATGATGGTAAACTCAGTTAATAACATTAGTCATTCTTACATCCTAGTGCCATATGTGCACGGATACAAGTTTTCCAAAGTTTCAAACCTAAAATCACTCAAGTACTTCAGTAACATGTAAAGTTCAGGAATAAAACATTGATGGATACTTGTTACATACCGCAGCAACAGTGGTTTTTAGAGCCAAGCCATGGATGCGAGGCAAGATTGCCTGCTTCACTGACTACAGGATTATCAAAGGGGAATATTAGCATCATATTTGAAAAGTAAAACAACATTACTGCAGTTTGCCACGCCGATATAAGAAAATACATTTTCATATCAAACTTTTCAACCAACATTTTGCAAAACTGCTAGGTGCCAATTATGCAAAAACCACCCGGTCAGGCAGGAATCTGATATTGACATCAACCACCTAATCCTCCATTACACGAACTAAAGAAAAGAAAATTTCTTGTATGTTGGTGCTCTTGCTGGCTATTGCAGGACTAGAAGAAGATTAATAGTGGTAAGGATGCCAGAGAAATCAAAACAAAGTATCACAATAATGCTACCACATGGACGAGATATGTATCCATCAATTTCCACAGCTTTCCAAAAAGGGAAAAAGCAGTCTAACCGGCAAGGTTGCCAAGATCGGTAGGATTGTAATCGGATTTTCAAATTGAATTGGTAGGATCATATGTAATTGGATATAATTATAAATATAAGGATCAACAACACCGAAATTTAAAAATCAGCAGGATCGCGATTCTAACAACCATGTAAACAGGGAATCACAACCATCATCCTTCATTTACATTCTTTAGTGAACAAAAATATCAGGGATAATCTAGCATTTGCCTGTTCCTATGGAACTCTTGTCACAGAGCGCTCCAAGGGGAACCCTCACATTACACAGCCTCATTCATTTTATCCTCAAGAGGTATTTGGTCAGCAGTATGGATGTTTTGAGATGTAGTCTTATTATCTCAAAAGTAACAAATGCCAAGAATGGATCATTTTGTTGAGGAAGCAAATCAATGATATAAAAACCAAGGGTAGCTCAATATGATGTATTACAAACATGCATAAATTGACATTAAAATTTGTGTCAAAATTTTGGTGATGTGGCCAAGGGAGGCATGCAATCAATGAATAGATGATTACCGAATCATCAAGCTGTTTAGCAACACATGCAGACTTCTTCAGAGCTTCCTCTTGGATGTGAGCATCAGTATCATCATAAGCTCGAACCAGCAAAGGCAGTAAATGATATTTCAATTGCTCTGCATTGGTCTACACTAACGCCATAATGAAATTATTCAGCGACATTAATCAGAAAAAATATAATTTCTACATTTCGAACAGGAACAATTAACATAAGAATATCTACTGGAAAATCATGTAAAGGAAGAAACTTCTAAGCCACTAAATCTAAAGCTTGACAAGATAATCCAATTGAATGCAAGCAAACTAAATTTACATCAATAACAGTTTCATTTCTTGGAACGGAGTGAATGTCACAAAACCACTGATCCATGCAGAAAATAGCAATTTTGATTATTCCACTATGCTGATGCTCTTAAATGTAGAATTCATGCAACACTTTGAAGTGGCCGTGAATCTGGCATGTTTTCTCAACCAGTTACCTAGTTAATAACTTTAACTTTTACCTTGTTAAGCATTAAGTCTGCATGCTTGATGAGCAATAGCAATGTCTCACCAGCTGCAGAACTAAAGACAGGTACCAGTGCTGGAAGTGTGGAAACCTCAAAATCATTTTTGTCCTGCCATGAATCCATGAAAATGCGATTACAATGGTGAAAATTGGGTAAAATAGAAACCAGGTATACGTGCGTGTATTTTTGGGGAAAAAAAAAAGAGAAACTGAGACAAACCCCAGCAGGAGCTCCACTAAATCTTTAATTTTAAGCTTCTTATCTTAGGTCAGCAATGAAGGTATACTGTACATGCATTATTACTTGCATTCTGGTTAAAAACAATTCCCACTCAAGCAACATCTAACCAAGCATAATTCAACTTTCTTACAAAGAAATGAAGGGCAATAGTTCAAATGTGAGCGGTTACTGTCCAAAGCAATCACACTGGACTAAATGAAACATTATAAACTGCCACTCAAAGGGTATGTCCAGGATTTTCGCAGGGACAAGAAAATATTTGTCATTGCATGCTATTTCCCCAATAATTTGAACAGCAAATGACAACTAAGCATTGTTCAAATTTAGGGGTTTCTGCCAAAAGAGATCACACATCTTAATGAAAACATTGCAGAAAACCTCTCGAAGCATGGGAGAGAAGGTAGATAAAGGGAGAAGGAAGAAAAACGTACTTCATGGATGTGAAAACAAGTTGTACACAGTTAATGCTTAAACCCAACTCATGATGTCCTCAATTATACAACGGAAAACCCCAGTAGCTGACCATTTCTTGGTCATTGGATTTATTATAATCTAGCACCGTGATTGATAGAAGAAGATAGAACCTAATTTTCCTAACCTTTAGCAATAAAGTGGATAATCTGGTCCAGATTAGAGAGCTAAAAGCCTAATAATAAACGATGGGATAATACTAATTTCAGGTATTTGAAGCAAAATTTTGATCTACCTTTAACTCCTGAAAGCTTTAGTGATAAATGAAACCAAAAACATTTAATCCAAGTTTTTTAGCATACAATTGAGTTAGTACCTGAGACTCTGCAATAGTAAGAACCATTGGAAGTATCATTGGTTGCATAACCAGATTGCGCAGTTCTGCACAAAGTGGTGGCAGTACCTGCATAAGGGTTATTCGTTAGAAGTTAAGGTCATGGAGCTTTCTTAACCATCATAGCTCAAGCAAGTGATAATAAGATATTATGAAATGCTAAAACTTGTCCTAGGTTAAGATACAAAATTTGCAGTCGTCACTTATAGCTTGACAAAAATAACTAGGCAATATTGGTCAATGACAGATAATCACTGGTACTGGGCAAGCTGATCCCCACAAATTGATAAAGGCAAAAAGTCTTTGAAAAGCATTTGGTGTTGAATGCCAATGGAGATGCATCAGTAAATATGGACGAAAGCATGAAGATAACATTTATCCACATAGTGACCATCCGCAGAAGAATATAAAGCTATTTGTACGCATGAATAAATTGTCTGAATATTACATACAAGAAAAATCAACATCAATGCATATTCCATGGGAAAGATCCCTCAGATGGAATCATATCCTTGTGTCAAAACTAACATAGAAAAGGATGAAGTATTCAGACTTTTATTCGATCGAATGAAGAAAACAAAAACCTTGTACCGCAGAACCCGAGAATCAAAATCTTTCCACATATCAGAAAAAGCTTTCAGGAATTCTGATTTCTGCATGTTATCTCTTTCCTGCAAAAAAAAAAGAAAAAGGATATGGCTGATTCAGGTATTTCACAATATCAAGATTTTCAACTAGTGTCATCAAGCTGTCTGTTTTCAACTATGTAACTACATTATGATAACATACAAGCATATGGTCAAGGAAACGAAGGGCTCGCAACCGAGTATCCTGTCGGAAAAAAGGGGAACCTGAACAAAAAATAATTTCTAATTAGAATCAGTCAAGGACAAATGATGAATACTGAAATACAAGGAATGGAAATTGTCTGAGGAACAGTCAATTAGGCAACACTCCGATCACCGAGATCAAGATTTTGAATAGCTTTGCAGTTCACTAAAATTTGATGTATCTTTTAGAAAATACAGATGCCTTCCACCTTGAGCTAATGTAATTTGACAGAGAGATAATCCAGCAGCCCATTCCATCGTGTAAATAGAATGTCAGGATCAGCCCTCTTCCATTTATTTCAGTCAATGAAAGAGCCCGATGAAAAAAAAGTTCACCTTATGGTAATGCCGAGTTTTCGTTTCCTTATGCAGAATAGTTCGGCTAATGGCGGATAGAAGATGATGTGCTCATTTTATACATTGTTTGAACATAAATTCATAATTACAAGAGACAATTTTCAACAATTGCGGTGAACCAAATTCTTCCTAAAAACAATTGCTCTACAAACCTGGCAAATCTCGGGATAATAAATGGCTTTTAATGTAATTATATCAATATGGCCCTCAAAAGGATTAGACCTCAAATTCAAGGCCTGAAGCAACCTTTTAAAGTTGCATACATAAAACTAATCCTAGCCTACCCCAATAGTCACGAAGCACTTAGTGTAACAAGGCCATCCAGTGTAATTGATCATGCAATTACAGAAAAACTAATAAAATGAATGTAAGTGACATATGTTGCCTTCAAATGAATGTCCACCCTTCCAAACTAGAAGACATTATGAACAAAAAATCAGTCTCAAAACTTATGAAGATTGAGAACCTGTGAAATCAAGTGCTGTTGGCCTAAAAGACTCATTTGCAGAAAGCATTCTTTGCAAGTCGGGGACTATCTCCGAAGGCATGTCTGAAAATGATTCTCTTGATAAGTACATCAAGGTATTATTGTACTGCATTGGATAGACAGAGATAGATGAAAAAAGGTGAGAAATGCAGATCAGGAAAATAAAAGAGATTAACATACGTTGAATGGCAGACGTGGGCAAAGCAATGGTGAGCAAGATATTTTCAAACAGGCCGGAAGAAATAGAAAATTGAAAAAAAAAATCCAATCATGCCAGCAAATAACTTATAAACAATAAACCCTCATATCGTTGAGTCAAATGCAGTTAAGAGGTCAGGTTACTTATAAAAAAAGTAAAAATAAAAAATAAATAAAAGAGACAGGTCAATCCCTCTTCTCTAACGTTCTATTTGATGCTTTTCCAATGGAATTGGAAAATAAGAGGGGAAAGTGTAAAAAGCAGGGAGAATTAGTTACATGCATCCCATGGAAAAAATATAAAATTGCGATGGAAAAGAAAGTTGAAAATTTTCAATTGTTGTGAGAGTAAACAATGTGTATTTTCCAATGGGAAAATGAAGACCCAAGGAACCAAACAGATCAATAGGGGAAAAATCACAAATTTTAACCAAACGGTTTGGTATGTTGAAGTGATCACTATAGAAAAAAATGGCACATAACTAGAGAGGGCATGGAAAGAGCTGGTAATTAGAAAGATTGCTTCTGATATAATTTGAACACAGCTGGAAGAGCCATAAAACAGTTTGCTTTCCACTGAACTTACCATCTTCACATTATTGTGGCAGTCAAATAAAGGCTTGTGAGTGATCAAATGATATGCAAGGCATCCAAAACTGAAAATATCAGATGAACTCCCAGCAGATGATGTTCCACTCCGAACCAACTCAGGGGCAGTGTAATTTAGAGAAGGCTGAAGTGGGAGTACCGAATCCTCAGCATCATATTCCTACAGAATAAACACAAAGCTGTCATCTCTGTCCATGTGTAGGTAAATCTAAGTGATTTCTGCTCCATTTGAAAAGGTAAAACCACCCAATTGACAAGGACCTTTTCATGGTTTCCCCCAAACATAGCATTGACCACTCAATAGAGAAATCTTGCCCATTCTAACCAACATTTTCATGCAAGAATGGGATTATGGAAGCCAATTGGTCAGATGCGAAAGACAACGAATCAAATGCCAATGTGCAGATAAGTTTCCAGTCACATTAATCTATCCTCATTTTATTCAAAAGCACTCACAGAATAATGGAATGCTTCCACATTGGTTGACTTGCCAAATGCCTGGTCAACAAACACCGTAAAGCCAAATCCACCAAGCTTCCAAGCTCCGCTTGAAGTGATTAGCACATTCTGTAGATACCGTGAATAAACATGGAAAAAAATTCAGGTGCCTGAGATTGACAAAAAATGTGTTCATTCCACATTATACATAACCTCGAAGAAAAATCAAATCAGAGCAAGATAGAGCAATAGTTCGATGAGGGGCAAATGGAACACGAGTACATAGGAAAGGGACCCTGGATCTGCACCTCGGGGGAAATTGAGCGATGTATTAGACGTGCATTGAAATGGAGAAAGTCCAACGTTTCTGCTATCTGGAGAAGGCCATGCTTAACCTCCAACAAACCCATCTCCTGCAGCCAAGAGAGATCGAAACCCTTTAGATGACATGAAAGGATGAGAGCAAGACTAAGTTGTTTCTATTTTTTTTTTTGGGGGGGGGGGGGGGGGGGGGGAGGGCGCTGACAGACCGTGCTCTTCAGTTCCTTGGGGACACTGGAGAGATTCTCGAAGTTGCCGAGGGTATTGGCGGCAGATGCGAACAGAGGCTCGGTGACCATGGCCATGGCATGTTTGGTCTCATCAAGTGCCTGGACGACGTGGACGACGCCAGGGTGCCTGATGCGGACGACGTGAGCAGCATCGGCCCTGATTATGTCCAAGAAAGCGTCCTCAGCGGCCTTGGAAAGGCCTGCACGGGCCCTGGCCTCGGAGAGGGAGCGCTTATCGAGGAGCCAGACGCAGACCAGGGGGTACTGGTGTTGGCTGGGGCGGATGGGCCTGGCAGAGTAAAGCTTCCAGGAGAGGGCAGGTCCGGCGGAGCCGATCTGATTGAGGAGCTCGTAGTCCTGCAGGGGCTTGGGGCCGGTGACCTCCTGGACGGTGGTTTGAACGGTCTTCTCGATGACGGCGGCCGTCTTGGCCAGGGCTTGAGTTAGGCTCTTCATGTTGAGGGCCATCCCGCCGCCCAACCCTTCGTCTCGAAAATCAAATCAAATCAGCGGATCGATTCGGATCTGCTGTTGGGATAGTGATACGGACGACACCTTCTCCGCGGTAGATTCCTTCTTCCCCTCCCCCTCGTCGGTCCGCCCTGTCGGACAAATTTGCTCTGTTCAATTAAATTCTCCGTTTCTTTTTTTCTTCTTTTACCTTTTCCAGCCTCATTTCCGTTTCTTGTTACTGGCCCACGGCCCGATCGAGTCGGTTCTTGCGACTAAGCTAGCGCGTCTGCCCGCCCACCAGTGACTTCTCCGGTGACTTTGACAAATCCTCTCGAACACGACAATGACAGATTCTACTAGTTTTATACGGAAATACGGTTAGTTTTAAAATTTTTTTACGAAATACGATCATAATTTCGTAAAATACGATTTTACCGTCGAGGAGGCGTATTCTGTGCCCGAGTGAGGGGCGGGGTTTTCCGCCCCTTACGCAGTACAAGGAAAAAAAGCCTAAGTATACTAGGGGCGCGGTTTCAAAACGCGCCCCTTGGATAGGCAGCCCCTGCGTCCCTCCCTGTCCCCGCGTCCCCCTCTCGTTTTGGGCGTCTGACGGGGGCGGGTTACTCCCCCCTCCGTCCCCCCTCAACCTGCGGCAGTCCCCCCTGTCCCCCCTAAGCTTCGGCCAGTCCCCCCTGTCTCCCCAGAAGCGGGTTTTGGAAACCCGCCCCTCCTGGGGACATACAAGGAACCGCGCCCCTTATTGGAATAACACAAGAGGCGGGTTTCAAAAACCCGCCCCTCGTCCGTCAATACATCACACCTATGAATAACTTTAGAAACCCTATTTCAACAAACACAAATAAACAAACTAACTTCAAAACACTACGTAGATAACATCCATACATCCAACACCAAACTTCGAGACAATTTAACTCAAACATTCAATAACAAAGCCAACGTCTATTGTACAAAGTTTAACGTACAAAGTCTAACGTACAAATTTCATATCAGTAAAGTCCCCTACGCCTCGTCGATTTCCTCCTCACATAAGGCCTCAGGACGGGAACTTCTGGAACTTCAAGCTGCTCCGATGGAACGTCCAGGTACAATTGTGTAATTTGAGAAGTTCCTTCTCCTTGTTGTAAATTGTCGTACATGAAGAAGTTATATTAGTTAAGTTACGAAAGTTTAAATGAATCTTAAATTGAAGGACTTACCCGAATTCTCTTGGGCCTTTAATCGGAGCTCCCGGTGTAGAACTCGACCCAACCTCGTAGTAAGGAGTGCCGTAATCGCCATAAACATGTGAAACTTGCGAGATAAGCATGCCTTCTCGCACTTCATGGCCCTCCTCGTCAAATACGGGGTCGTCGTATGTGAGTGGCTCCTCCTCATGATCATGATCCTCTTCCGCAACGTCCATATGATGAGGATAATCTTCCTCCATATGATCTTCCTCCTCCATATGTTGTCCAGCTTGCGGGATGAACTCGTATGCAGGTTGATCTTCCAACCCGCCGGTACGACCATATAATCTCATCGGTGCATACTCCCGCATCATTTCCATGGACTCCGCGGCAAGAGTAACGAGTTCCGGCTGGTCAGACCGAAGCTTTATCTTTCGGAAGTTTTTCATCTATATAAGAAATATAGGTTAAAGTTGAAAAATGAATGAAAAAATGTTATGAGATACTCATACTCATAAAGGACTTACCAATGTGCCTAGCATGGAGCCGGTGTGTGAGATGTGCTGCCTGGTATGCTTTGCATACCATTTTGAATATCTAACGGGAGAATCCCAAAACAGCGGCACGACCATGTTGAGACGATCTTCCCACTGCTCCACAAACACTCGGTGGATCTCTCTCCAGTTGTTCATGGTCTTCCCGCGTAAATCTATCTTGTGGAGTGCCTTGCTTGTGTCACAATCTTGCGGCACGAGTTGATGATCGCCAAACTGACGAATCACTCTATCCAGGTACTGCCACTCCACGATGTAGAAGCAAATTAGCGGAAATCTTGCACGCCAGAAGCCTCACCAGATCGGTAGTAATCAGGAAGCATGGCTACCAACTCATCCGGGTAAGGATGCCAAATAATCTGCATATATCAATGTGAATGTGTGAGAAGAGTTCGATATAATCAAATGAATTTGTTAGCTATAGTAGTTTACCTGATCCATGCTCTGCCTATCGAATGCCTCTCTTTAGGAGGAAAGAACTTGGGTGGACACCGTGCATACATCCTTCGCAACGGACCATCTATGGCTCAAAGGCATATCTTCCACAAAGGGGGTACGAAGTCTCAGAGGTGCTACATGAGGGAATCTATCCCATGCCCAAATCTGTAGCAGTATCAATGGACCCTCTATCTGAGATGCCTTATGGTGAGCCGTCTTACACAAACTCTTGTAAAGCCACGCTAGGCATGCACTTCCCCAACTATAATTTCTAGCCCTCTCAAAGTCAGCTAGCAAAGGCAACCAGAATAAATGCACTAAACTATCTGACTTCGTCGTGAACAACATCCCACCAATCAGCTGCAGAATATATGCCCTGGTATGCATCTGCACTAACTCCTCAGGGGTATCTATAAGGATCTCACCAAAATTCGCAGCCAGTCAGCTCAGTCTAATACGACCAAACCTGATGTTGTCACCCCTAGGTATACGGCCCAATAACTCTAACCACACCGCCTCATTAGATATGGATGTATCTGCTATCACCGCATCACCATCTACGGGCAAACCTAGCTGAATTGTCACATCCTGAAGGGTGATAGTCATCTCACCGTGCAATATATGGAAGGTGTGCGTCTCCGGCCTCCAGCGTTCCGTCAATGCTGTGATGAGTGCCTAGTCCAATGATATGAACGGAAGTTTAGCCACTCCATAGAATCCTACTTGACGGAGGTATACGTCCATCCTGGGATCGGTGGCACCTCCCTTCAGCGATTTTTCAACCCGACGGCAAGTGAGAACGTTATTCTGTAGATAAGACACGAGTTAGTAAAAAAGATACGAATACATGAAACATATAAGATGCCACCAAGGTACGAATACACGAATTCACATACCACGCTATATCCGGCTTCCCATACAACCGTCGATCGTTGCTCTACTTGAGCATCAAGAACACTAGTCTTTCTTGGTCCTGGACGCATTTTCCTGTTAGAAAATATATCAACAACGGTTAAAAACAAGAACAACTTAAGCATAAAATCAGAAATCACAACTTATTCAATTTAAATATTGAAACAACACTTACAAAGATTCCTATTAGGACAACTACGTCGGTTATGACCTTCCTTTCTACATAACCCACAACTAGTTTTTTGAGTTTTCTCCTTGATGTCCATTTCATTACGTATACGGGATGACCGTGGACGCCCTTTTGGCCGACTCTTGTTGGATCGGGATTGACTCTCGGGAAATGATATTCCGGCCAATCATCTTTGCAATCAAAAGAATGTCATTTCGAAGCATACACGGCCTTCTGACACTCGAATGAGTAGAAATGACTAATCACAGCGGTATGATCTTCATGCATGTGTGCATAACATGCCAAAGCGTGCGAACACGGAATGCGATAGATTTGCCACTTCTTGCAGCTGCATTTCCGCGCTTGAAGAAACACATACTTGAGTCGATGTTTTCCTGTAGTTTTCACGTCAAATCTACCCTCCTGTCGATCGAGAAGCACTATGTACCGTTTGGCCTTCTCCATACATTTAAACAACCGATTTGTACAAACACTTGTAAAACTTTCGCCAATTCTCAACGCAGAGTCAGCATCATCCCTTCTGGCTATCCAGTATGACACGCAATTATACCATATTTTTCGAACAAGAGCCGAAACAGGAAGATTTCTGGCACCTCTTATAACGGCGTTGTAACTCTCGCTCAAATTCGTAGTCATAAGACCATATCTATAAAAGCCATCCCGACTCAAACACCACTGCTCTTCATTCATCTCGGCGAAAAACTCACCAGCTTCTGGCATTGATTCAAACAAGCTTCTCATAATGTTTTTGTGCTTCACATTCATCGATTTCCTCACTGTGGCTATCAACTTCCTTTTACAAGCAACATTTTTATATCTATTATTGAAATTGCTTGCCACATGTCTAAGACAGAACCGCCAATGCGCAAATGGTGGGTTCCAGCCCACCTGCGGATCATTCACAGCCGCCTGAATGCCTGCATGTCTGTCGAAAATCAAGCATACTCCTCCCGTCCTATCACCAATGACATATCCCTTAAGACATCTCAAGAACCAACTCCAAGAATCATAGCTTTCCTCATCAGCCAGTGCAAATGCAAGCGGCACAATATGGTTATCCCCGTCCATAGCACAAGCAATTAAGAGTTTATGCCTATATTTACCATATAGAAATGTGCCATCTATACTCACAACTGGCCGACAATGAGTAAATGTCTGAATACACTGTCCAAACGCCCAAAAAAGTCTCTGAAACTGTAATACTTCCACATCGCCAAGATTATAAGTTGCACCCCAATCAACAATTGTTCCGGGATTGGCAATTCTGATTGCATTCATTAGATGCGGCAACTCGTTATAAGATTCATCCCGTTCGCCATATTCAACTTCAATTGCCTTCCTCTTTGTATCCCATACTCGTCTCCGAGTTACTTCGTACCCAAATCTCTCCTTTATTACATTCCGTAGGAGCGACACTTTCACTTCAGGAGATTCTCTAACAAAAGTATGGAAGTAGGGAACCATAAAGTTACAGTCAAGTCAATTATGATCTTGGGAAAGCACTGCATTTAAACATGTATTCGCCTCACCAACGATGGTTATTTCAAACTCATCATCACAAGCACGTTGAATAGCGCGTAATCTCCACTTGCAACCAGAACCAACCTCAAAACAAAACACAGACCACGTCGTCTTATCTGACTCCACAATTTCGTGGTTATAATGGTTCTTGATATGGAACATATTAACCGTATGAATGAGATGGTTCTTATGCTTAAAACGCATCCCTTTACGAAATTCAACCACAGCGTCTGAATCGTCCGTCATCCTAACTTCCTCATCATCCTCGAAAATGACCTTCCCAGTATCGCCACTGTCTAGATAGAATGGTAAGGGTTTTTCCAACCGTTTCTTCCTAGAGGGACCAGCCTCATTAACCCCCACATTGTTATCATCGTTCCCTAAATCAACACCGTTATACATTTCATCATCAGTATCCGCCTCATCGGAATTCACTATTGAATCAACGATATGATTCTCATATCGTCGATAAATAGTTTCGTTTAGAGCTGCTTCATCGCCCACATCACGTTCTAAATCTTCAAACGGATCACCCTCTTCATAATCGTCTCCGTAATTATTACCACCGTCATCATCCATATCACCATCCTCCTCATTCCCTACATTACCACCATATCCACTACACCCTTCATTCACCGGTACAAATCGACGAAAATTTCTACTAACTTCGAAATTTTTCATTCTCTCTTGCACAACATTTAACCCCTCATCCACATTCACTCCTACGTCTTGCATGTTACTACCGTGCTTACTTCTTGAATTTGTCGGCCTCCCTTCATTGCTAGAATTCCCAGAAACTGATATCACATATACTTCTTGAATGCGGTCACCATTTGACATCGCAAACTCACACAACAACCTAACATCTTCATCATCACCAATCGGTACTAGCACAAAATTTATGCCGGAAGGACCATACGAAGGAACGGGATATCTATGGCTTATTTCCAACCTACTTCCTTCGCTTAATCTCATTGCATTAGCAATGACCCTTTCGAATTGGACATAGTCCACATCAGCAGGTATCTTTATACGTTTCACTGGACCCCTATTATAACCTACTCCTTGACTATCATGAATAACTTTCCCATGACCATACAATAACAAATAAACTTGCGCCATTTAAACGTAAGGGAAAACTTACGTGAATTAGCTAGCATCTCGATCTTAATAATACCTACAACAATTCAAACAACGTATAATTAATCATCATAATTGTAATACCAAACAACAATTCAAATAATATCAAACAACAATTGTAAATAATCAAATCAATTTAATGACGACTATAATTTCTTTATAAAATTTGAAACGTGTTGTATAGAACACAATTTCGCGCCAACAGTAACGCTCATTCTTGTGGTATATAAGGAGTCTTAGCTTTTGGGTGGTGATTATGAACCACTTGTATCTAGTAGTTTATGCATGACAAAAGTCCCACAACGGGAAGGACACGGAATGCCCTCCCATTCCTCAGGCTGGAAAGATCGGAGGAGACGAGTTTGTTCGATTTCTTATCAAGTAGATTCGAGAGAGGGTGATGCATGGAAAGTAGTCCTACATCGGAACTTGTATACAAGGAGAAAGTGCCTGCCTACCCCTCAAGCTAGCTTTTGGGGAGGTGATCCAGAATACTTGTATCAAGTAGTATTCACACCCTTCCAAATGCAAGTGTGGCGCGGCGGGTGACGCCGGCGAGAGGTCTGGCCACGGAGTAGTCCCAAGCAAAACCACCGCATTGCCCACTAACGAGATGCAGGGGTAACATTTTTAAAGCGAATTTTGCAAGGTTTAGAGCACCAAGGGCAATCAAGATAAATTTTTATGTAACTAAACAAAAAACGAAGCATGCGAAGGTAGCCAAAATGACTTGGATAAATAAGAAAAGTTTGAGGTCGAAGTTCCTCTTGAACCAAGGAAAAGAAAAGAGCATTGATAGAAAAACATTTTGACTTAGAGTTTATGTTTTTCCTTGTAGAAGTTTTGCTCCTCTCCTCCTTTGCCTTTTTTATAGGAGCATGTATGAAGCATCAATTAGGGAAAATACCATTACAACTAGAGGAGCATCGGCTAAAACTAAGATTGCTAGACATTTTCTTTCAAAACTAGTCGGAGCTCCTTTGAGGTTAATATATGTCTGGATACATATCTATCTTCCTAAAATATGTAACAACTTCAACTTGAATCCTAACACGATACATATCAAATGGCATGTTTTCCTAGACAACCATGATATGATCTTGTTTCGATACAAAGTGGAACCACACCAATTCTGGGATTATGTCCTCTCTTCGAGAAAGATAAGATTCGTCGCTCTTTTGGATTCGTCGATAGGTCGCTCTTTTGGATTAGAGAGTTGACATCTAGGCCACTTGATAAAGATATTAGTGACTCTAAAATCCATGGCCATGGGATGAATGTTTTACATTCAAGAGAATCTATTATATCTTGGTAATCAAGTAAAACAATTAATTTGGTGATGATGTATTTTGCGCCAGATTAATTGGGATATCGGTTAGACGAAGAGATTGAATTACACAGTAATCGGTTCATAGTGGTTTATGATTTATAATCATTATCCTAACACGTTGGGTGACAGTTGCCAATTAAGGCATAACAGGCTGAAGGTTCCCCAAATCGCCAACTCCCTGTCTGCCACCTGAAGGTTCCCCGAATCGCCAACTCCCTGTCTACCACCTGTAAGAATGGAGATTTCGGCGACGTCTAAGGACATTTGTGTCCCCTAACGGCCTAGCTTCCCCAAACCAGAAGTCAACTAGAAGCCAACTAAATGAGGGAAGGATTGGAAGGGAATAGGGAATCAGAGGAATTTCAGAGAAAAGGACTAACCAGATTACAACGAGGGGAGGGAAGACACTAACCAGAGAATTTGAACGGGGGTCAGGGAAATTTTTAACAGAAAGGGAATCGTCTTCAAAAGGGGGGAGGAGCCTTCATTCGCAGGGGGGGATTTTTTTTCAGAGCCAGCTTCCTTTTCGAAAAAAAGACACACAGCTCCTCTCCAAATCCAGAAGAAAACAAGACTCCAGTTTTTCTCACCTTCTTGGCCATCTCCACCACCTTGATCCCTTCAGCAACTCCTATCCAAGGTAAGAAGAAGTCAGCGCTGTGGAACTTCCCTCGACGACCAACCCAAACAGAGGATTCGACGAAAACAATGGAGAGCACATCGTACCTCTGAATGCAGTGGACTCCGGCTCCCGGTGGAAAACGGTTTCCAAGCTCCTCGCGGACAGTGTCGCGAGGAGCTTTCTTTTCACCTTGATCGGTTTTCTTTCTTGTGCAGGCACATACCTTGAAGATGGTGACCCTCCAGCCTCGCAGCCGCAACACCAGCCTCTTCAGGAAGGATGTCCAGTCGTCGTATACACCCCGCAACGATCCCTGGTCAGACATTCCCAAGGAACTACCTTCCCGCGCCTTCCCAACATCATGGACAGTAGGAGAGACGCGACCAGACAGCAGCAACATCCGCTGGATAGACCAAAAATGAGGGCGACGACGACCGCTTTCTTTTCAGCCACGAAGCATACGCGAACCCAAAGCTAAGTCCTTCTTCTTCCTCGATGGCTTTCTTCCCGGGACGGAGCCAAAGCCTCCTCATACCTCTTCCTATCTCGGCTCTAAGGTACCCTCCCAGAAGATGCAGCCCAACAAACAGCGACTTGCAGCAACAAGCTCTCCTACAGCACCCCCAAAATCAGCCGCGAACCAGCACCATTGCAACCGCAAACCAGCACCCTTGCAACCGCGAACCAGCGCCCCTGCAGCAGCACGCCAGCGACCTGCAGCAGCGAGCCAATACTCCACAGTCCTTAATCAGCCCTTCCCACAGCGGCGGCTCAGTAATAGTGATGAACCAATACCTTCCCCGTTGTCTTCAACACCGGCAACAATGAAGATCCGCCCTCCTGGCGTTTCTTCGAACCGGGGGGGCTGTAGAATAGCTCCACCAACAGTATCCGTGACAGCAACACCAGATCAGAGGTGAAGGGAGCCCTTCCCTGTGGCAGCTGTCGAAGACGCAGAGGAGCCTTTTCTTGTTGACATCCTCAAAGCCAGCCTTCTCCGGACGCTCACAGAACCAGCAGCGGCCAAACGCCCCAGCGGGAAATCGCAACTCCTCCGACGATGGCAACCCGTGCCTAGGACCCACAGCAGCGACCCGTCCCCGGCGACCTCGAAATCGGCTGCCCAGCTCGCCTCCTCGATCTTCCTGAAGCTGGCAGCGGAGAGTCCATCTTCCCGAGCGTCCCCAGGATCTACAGCGGCCAACCCACGTCAGCCCCGGCGAGCTGGCTCTCTTCCGGCTCCCGTCTTGTCCCCAGCTAGGCCTCCTACGATGGCCCAGACCCCGGTTGTATCCCCTGCTGGCTCACCTCCTGCGGGGACGCTCCTCCGGCAACAAATCTGCCGGATCTGACCCGGCCGCAACGAATCCTCCTCCCGGCGTCCTCAGCTTGGCGACGGCCGACCTCTTCTCCCCCCTGCGCTCGTGGACCCGGCCGCAGCGAACCCTCCTCTTGGCGTCCTCAGATCTGGCGACGGCAGCTCCCCCTCCGACATCCCCAAAACCCACAACAATCTTTCCGGCCGCATCCCCCTCGTCAGCTCCATGCCCAACCAAGGGCCTACCTCCCTCCAATCCGGCCCTGGCCTCTGTGGCTTCACCTCCCCTCCAGAACCTCTGTCTGTTGCCCGGGCTTTCTTCCTTTGGCAGTTGTCCCCCTTTGACCTCCACCGATTCGAGCTTCCCGGGGAGCGACGAGGAGCCTGAGACACGAGATGGCGCAGGCAGTCTCGTCGTCCCTAAAGCTTCCCTCCAAGGAGAACAGCGCAGCGGCTTCAATGATTTCCCGGAGCAAAACCCTCATAGCTGCAGCGCTCCGAATGGTTTCTTCCTCCTGCTCCTCGATTAAAGACAATTTTTTATGTTCCCCGTGTTGTCTCTTTCAGGTCCAGACGTCCCCAGAACAAAGGATAAAGGGATTTCGATCGTGGGCCGCGAAACATCAAGCCCACAACTTACATCAGGTCCAGAGCAAAATGGAGATTGGGTTTGCTATGGGCCGCAGGGTCACAAAAGGTAAAAAGCCCATTGCCTTTAATTTTAGTTTTATTAGTCGTGAGTTTTAATTTAGTTATTTGATGAATCAGTTTGCTAAAAATTTCCCTCTTTTGATAATTATAATTTGTTTTATCTGAATCTGAGTATATCACCCTTTTTTTTTACCATTTTAAAACTTCAATCTCTACATTTTCGCTTGGATTTATTATATTTTTGTTAATGAGCATCACTAACATTCATCTTCTATTTGTTTTGCATGTGAAACACGGGGGGAACTTCTCGGATATTTTCGACGATTTTACATCAAGCGAACATCATTGATTAAAACGGTAAGACAAGTCTTACTTTTCTCAATTTAATTGAGTTTCATCCAAATTTAACAATACTATGCACACTTGTATTTTTCTTTGCATGTACATCGAGTATTTAATCTCGGAAGATCAACTCCAACCTTTTCGAAGATTAACTCGAATGCGCGTGTATCAAACCGCGTGGATCTATCGCGGCCTAAAAACCGCCGGTCCGAAGACTTAAAGCGGCCCCAAACTCGATCAAAGGTACAAAGGGGAGGTGCGGGCCTCCCCGAATTAAAGTTTAAGCCCACTTGTAACGGATTGCGGGCCCATGTGTATAAGCCCTCAATCACCGCCCTTCCCCTCCCTTTTGATCTCAATATTTGCTTGTGATTGCGCGTATGCTTAGGCTGTAGGATTAGCATCGCATGATTGAGTTTTAATCAAACAAACCTAAATTCGGGTCCAACGCCTGTAAAAACGTCGATAAGAGTCCAGCCTACTCCCGGATCGGGCTCAATACCCGTCAATCAAAAGTCAAATTTTTTGGACAAATCGCCACTCTTTTCGCATGTTTAAGAATGTAAAAGTTAGTAAATGGAATCCCCGAACCCAACTCTGATTTTTCCGACTTAAATCATACTTTTAAAAAATTAAATCGGCGGCGACTCCGAACAGTTTACCTAAGTTAAACAATACACCCTTTTTTTCGGAGCCATTTAGGATGAGGCGACGGCAGCACGAGCCGTTTTCTAGGCCTTCCTAAAAATTCACGAGCGAGGTCTTACGCAGCCTTTCGCCCGTCACCTTTAGGGAACTGAAGATGGTTGGCGAAATGTCCCGCAGACCCGTTCGGGAATCAAGGGAAGGCCCAACCCGATTCCCTTTCGCAGCGTCCGGCGCTCGAGCCGTGACGCTGACCGGATTGAGCCTCGGGGGAGCGGGCCCGGATCCTCGGGTTGCCCGAACCGCCCCGCGCGTGCTAGGCCGGAGGGCGCGCGTACACATAGTGATGTGCCATTGCCGGTTCAAGCCAGAGGAGCGTATACCTACTTCGTGACTTTCACTGACGATTTAAGTAGATATGGATATGTCTACTTAATGAGGCACAAGTCTGAAACTCTAGAAAAGTTTGAAGAGTTTAAGAACGAGGTAGAAAATCAACGAGGCCAGAAGATAAAAGCCCTTCGGAGTGATCGAGGCGGCGAGTATCTTAACCAAGAGTTCATTGATTACTTAAAAGAGTGTGGGATCGTTTCACAACTCACACCTCCTAGAACACCGGAGTGGAATGGTGTTTCAGAAAGGAGGAACCGCACGCTAATGGACATGGTTAGATCAATGATGAGTCATGCAAGTCTTCCGTTGTCATTTTGGGGTTATGCCTTAGAAACAGCAGCATACATGCTTAATCGAGTTCCAACCAAGTCAGTAGATAAGACACCTTATGAATTATGGTTTGGGAAGAAACCGAACTTGTCTTATCTTAAGATATGGGGCTGCGATGCTTATGTGAAGAATGAAAATTCTGATAAGCTTGCGGCAAGATCCACTAAATGTATGTTTGTAGGTTATCCCAAGAAAACAAAGGGATACTACTTTTATCTCCCAAGCGAGCACAAAGTTATCGTTGCTCGATATGCTACTTTCTTGGAAAGAGAATTCATTTCTAAAGAGAGTAGTGGGAGTAAAGTAACTCTTGAAGAAATTTCGGACTCTACAAACAGGTTGGAAACTGAACTTTTAGATAGGGAATCGGTACCACTAGTACAAGCGATTCCAACTTCTGAAAATGTTCAAGGAATGCAAGATCAATGTAAGTCGACAAGTGTACACCGGGAGCCTGATAGATATGGTTAGCTAGTGACCCAACATGGGGAAGTACTGCTCATCGAGGATGATGAACCGTCGACTTATGAGAAAGCAATCGCTTCAAATGATTCCAAGAAATGGCTAGAAGCCATGAAATCAGAGATGGACTCTATGTACACCAACCAAGTTTGGGAGTTGGTTGATGCGCCAGTTAGGGTAAAACCCATAGGGTGGAAAAAAAAACGGAAGAGTGGAAAACCTCAAAGTTAGCTTCACGGCGGAGGAGTGAAAAAAAAACCCATAGGGTGCAAGTGGATCTTCAAGAAGAAGATTGACATGGAAGTGAATATAAGTACTTATAAAGCAAGACTTGTGGCCAAGGGTTTCACTCAACGTCAAGGAATTGACTATGATGAAACATTTTCACCGGTTGCAATGCTTAAGTCCATTAGAATTCTGCTTGAGATAGCAACTTACAAGGATTACGAGATTTGGCAGATGGATATAAAACCGCTTTTCTGAATGGAAAGTTACAGGAGGAAGTGTTTATGGTACAACCTCCCGGTTTCATCCAAGAATGCAGATAAAGTATGTAAGCTTAAGAGGTCCATTTATGGGCTAAAGCAAGCATCTCGGAGTTGGAATCTACGATTTGACGAAGCGGTAAAAGAATTTGGCTATGTCAAGAATCTAGAGGAACCTTGCGTTTACAAGATGGTTAGTGGGAGCAAGATTTCGTTCCTAGTGCTGTATGTTGATGATATAGTTCTGATAGGCAATGATATCCCTAGCCTAGAGTCTACCAAGACTTGGCTGGGAGAGTGTTTCTCTATGAAAGATCTTGGGGAAGCGACTTATGTCTTAGGTATTAGATTATACCGAGATAGACAAAATAGGTTGCTGGGTTTGAGTCAAAATATGTATATTGACAAGATGCTGAATAGGTTCAGCATGCAAGATTTCAAGAGAGGATTCCTGCCAATGTCACATGATGTACATCTTTCCAAGTCTATGTGTCCGAAGACACAGGAGGAGAGAGGAAGGATGGGCAAGATACCTTATGCCTCGGCTATAGGGTTCATTATGTATGCCATGATTTGCACTCGACCCGATGTCTCGTATGCTTTGAGCATGACAAGTAGAGATCAGTCAGATCCTGGAGAGAGTCATTGGACTGCAGTAAAGACTATCCTCAAGTATCTTAGAAGAACAAAGGACATGTTCTTAATTTATGGAGGAGATGAGGAGTTAGTTGTCAGAGGATATACTGACGCTAGTTTCCACACAAATCGGGATGATCTGAAATCGCAGCAGGGTTATGTGTTTTGTTTAAATGGTGCAGTTGTATGTTGGAGAAGTTCCAAGCAAGAGACAGTTGCAGATTCTACAGCTGAGTCCGAGTACATTGCAGCTTCCGAGGCAGCAAAGGAAGCTGTGTGGATCAAGAACTTCATAGCGGAGCTTGAAGTGGTTCCGAGCATTGTTGACCAAGTGACATTGTACTGTGACAATAATGCGGCCATAGCGCAGGCCAAGGGGCCGAGGTCTCATCAACGATCCAAACACGTATTGCGAAAATTTCACATCCTCCGAGAGATTGTTCAGAGGGGTGACGTGTTGGTTAGCAGAGTTGATACGAGCGAGAATATCGCGGACCCACTCACAAAGGCCTTACCTCTGCTGAAACATGAGACCCATGTGAAGAGCCTAGGACTTCGAGTCCATAGTGCTTGGCAATAGTGCAAGTGGGAGAATGTTAGTATGTGCACTTATGTACCAAGACACTTTAATGTATTTGTGGATAAATAATTAATAAAGGCGAATATTTGTCATTGATTATTTTACTTTTCTGCACGTAAAATTATTAATGATAAAGTCCCACAGATTATTGAGTATATTAATCTAAAATAGTCCGTGATCGGAGAGATGTTTAGAAGGGACATGAACATCTAGATCATCACTAAGTATAGCTGAGGTCAAGATAGATCAAGGGATAGTGTATCCAAGTTATACTTAGGGGTACCCTAAGATTAGGGATACTGGACACGACCCGTTTAAGAGGATACCACATATTAAACATCATTGGTCAATCCTCTTTATGGACGAGTGTAACTGATCTTTTAACTTGAGACCTTCATTTATTCTATGCAAGGAGTTTGTGCACTTTGACATCGTTAAAAGCAATCTTTAACCAGATTGTGAGTAATACGATTGTTGGGTGTGTGACAAAGCGTAGAGAGAATAATGTTGAGTCAAGATAGGATTCGTCGCTCTTTTGGATTAGAGAGTTGACATCTAGGCCACTGGATAAAGATATTAGTGACTCTAAAATCCATGGCCATGGGATTAATGTTTTACATTCAAGATAGTCTATTATATCTTGGTAATCAAGTAAAATAATTAATTTGGTGATGATGTATTTTGCGCTAGATTAATTGGGATGTCGGTTAGATGAAGAGATTGAATTACACAGTAATCGGTTCATAGTAGTTTATGATTTATAATCATTATCCTAACACGTTGGGTGACTAAAAACTGTTGCTAGACGGTTATATTAGTTTGTGTATGGATTTACACTACCTTCGTGTATAGGACCTAAAGGGTCGCACGCACAGCACATCGACACGAACATTATATTATTGATTATTTTAGTGGATACTAAAATTAATCATTTTTATTTCAGGATTAGAATTAATTGGATTATTAATTTATTCTGAAATATCGGAAGCAAATAAATTGACCAAGATCGAATATAAATTTATTCAGGTCATATTACATTAAATAAAGGATATGAAATAAGCATTTAATAATTGTTTAGATTTTATATCCTAGATATTTTATTTGAATAAATCAATATTTGATTAAATTTAAAAATACATTTACGGTTAAATCTATTTGTATTATTTTATATATTTTTTTAATTCATTAAAGGAGAATGATACGTTTTTTAATTATTATTGTGGAAAGAAATTAAGTTTCCTCTGTCGTTACGTTTGTTTAAATAAAAGGGAAAGAAAAAAAATGTTTTTTTTCATAAAAAAAAATAAAAAGGAAAGAAGCTGTGATAGAGTGGAGAGTCTGATAGTCAGAGAACCAAAAAGAAAATCAGGATATAGAGAGATAGGTTGGTATACCCAGAGGATTGTGGGAGAGGGTCAAACTTTTGCTTCCAAAATAAAATATTTTTCTGGCGATTCAAGAGGCTAGCACCTAAGGGATCGTCGAGATTCGTGATTGCGTGCGTGTGGATACCGTTAGAGGAGTCACACGTGGGGCTCTTGATTTCGTATTTCTGTTTTTATTTTACCGGAATTTCGAGGTACGTTTCCGGGTAAGGATTTTATTATATTTTCTTATAATATAATATACGTACCAAATATTTTCATTTTTGGGCATAATAAAATATAATTTTATTGCTTCCGCTGATCGTGAAATCTAACATGCAATCCCTAGCTTTTCTTTTGCCAACTAGGATTTGTACCGAGCCATGCACTCCCATTCTTCGCGTCTTCCAAATGTTCCATTGACAGACAACTCACACAATCCTTCACTTATCACATAGCAAGAAGTTAATCGATCTTGATTTTTTTATAGACAACTAACTCTCAACTTATAACTACATATTTTCGCAGTTATTTGATGTCATGAAGTCTTATTTGAAGAAAATCTCCTTCGTAAGAAATGAGTAACGAGTATTCAACTTGATATTGGAGAACACGTTTTTTAAGATGAAAGCTCATAGCACCTTTCCCTGACACGATCACTGAAGCTTTTATCCTCCTAAATGATTTTAACAATAAGCTTCGATCTAGGCTAAAAAAGCTTTGATGCCTGGTACGATTTTTTCTCTTTTGACTGCCACTTTTTCTAACTCCCATACTTCTTTCGACCACTACCCAGTTTAGAAACTAATGCG
This sequence comes from Melastoma candidum, assembly GCA_023653495.1. Lineage (NCBI taxonomy): Eukaryota > Viridiplantae > Streptophyta > Magnoliopsida > Myrtales > Melastomataceae > Melastoma > Melastoma candidum. The sequence goes on along the minus strand of CM042889.1, from coordinate 7,009,039 downwards.
ATTCTGCTTAATATAAGAAACCCCGGAAAGCCATCAGAGAGGAAGTCGAAGCAGAATGAAGATCGACCCTATCGTCATCGTCATGTGTCACAAGAAAAGAAGGAGAAGGGAGAGGAGCCTTCTAAGGGAAAATTGAAACAAACACAAACTACCAGCTCCTCCGACGATGAAGGGACGAATTCCAAGGATATCCCCCTAACCAAGAGGAGGAAGACTGGTATAGGTTGCTACATTTTTCACGGCTACTGTGAGCCAACCCGTGCCACAAAAAGCACTTTTACGACTGGGAAAACCCAATCAACACATGTGGATAGAGGGCTCCAGTCAAGGATGTAAATCCGGTTGAATCCTCCATTCCTTCTCAGTTACAATGAAAACCATCTTTGGTAGATGATGTTCAAGAATTGAATGAGGAGGATCGAGTCAACACTAGCAAGAATCATCCATCACCAACATCTCATTCACTTGTGTCGTCATCTCCAAGAGAACCTACATATCCTTGGACTGACCGCCAAGAAGCGTACGATTTTGATCTTCATCTTGAGTAGGAAGAATAAATATTGAGTAGTACTGGAATTTATAAAATGACTTTGATGGATAGAGTTATTTATAGTGATGCTAGTTGTTAGTTGTAGCGAATAAACATTTGAGGAAGGTCTTGGCTAAATTACAGGTTCCTAACGTTAATTTGTACGAATAATTTTAAAATGTTAACATAATTTGGAAAAAATTGTAAAAGTGCAATTGATAATTTGACCTCGACTGAATTGAATTGGATGTCCTTTAGATGGGCTTTAATTGTCAGCATGACGGTACCGACCTAACGTAATGATATTTTTAAAATATTAAGATAAAGATGATCATATATAAATGATCATTTGAAAAGAAAAATTCAGGAGTAATATTCTTCGAATTATGATATTTTAGTTTAGGGTATTATTGTTTTGCAAAAAGAAAATTTTAATTGAAGGTTGAATTTATTTCTCTGTTATCCGACCCGGGGAGGCTCATTTTCTAACCTCAACTGCTCCGGGCGTCATACCAGACTGCCCTGCCCTGCTCTGCTCCTCTCCTCCCCGAACATGTCCGCCCCACTCTCGACTGTGGATGCCATCGCTCATCCGCCGTCCTTGGTCCAATCGTGGAAGACCCAATTGGCCTTCCCCTCCTCCTTTTCCCCTAAACCCCTAAAAACCCAATCTCCGTTCCCTCTTCTCTCCTCCCCTCGTCCTCCCTCCGGCGACGCGTTCGTGACACGATTTGCAAAGAGGAGGGAGATGTCGCAGGGGATGAAGGAACAGAAATGGACGCACGAGGGGGTTATAGTGGAGTCCCTCCCCAACGGCATGTTCAGGGTGAAGCTGGACAACGAGGACGTCGTCCTCGGCTACATCTCCGGAAAGATTCGGAAGAACTTCATCCGGATGTTGCCCGGGGATAAGGTCAAGATTGAGGTCAGTAGGTACGACAGCACCCGCGGCAGGATTGTGTATAGAATGAGGAACAGGGACTCTGGTTCTGCTGATTAGGGCTCTTTTATTACAGTGATTGGATGTGTTTGTTGCTCCCTTCTGCCTTTTCCGCTCCTTAATGTATGAAATCCTTTGTAAAGCTTATTGCAAACTATTCGAGTTGGCCAGTGAAAGGAAATTGGTGGTTTCATTTCGGCTCCCATTTGGAAGTACTGATGCGAGCGAAAAGTTAATGGCACAGAGCTCTCTCCGACTAGCAAGTTTAAGGTAGAAAACGTTTGTAATCCGAGCAAGAATGATATAATTTGACATTGTTAAGAGTCGAACATTCGCGACTGCAGAAACTAATCTTCAGCGAGAGTTTATCTTCCTCACGGGATGTTTCTGCTATGCGCATATCAGATAAGCTACAGAGATTTGCGCACTTATCTCTTAGACAGGTTACTTCTTATTTACACGGAGTGGTTTCTTAAAAACAGCTATCTCCCTTGATAGATCTGAGGATCCCGAGCCCCACTATCTCTCGAATCCTTTCGCAGTCTTCTATGTACAAGGATTTCAGGTTCTTGAATTTCGAGAGGTCGGGCAGCTTCTCTATCGACTTGCAGCCGATCACCCTCAGGTGTTCCAAGGATTCCAGCTCATCCAGCCCTTCTATGTCGCTGACCTTCTCGCAACTCTCAATCTTGAGAAGCTTGAGTTTCTTCAGGTTGGATAGATCAGGTAGCTTCTCCAATGACGTGCATTCCGAGATTTGTAGTTCCTCTAGACACTCCACCCTGTCGAGCCCGGGAATTTGGATAATCTTGTCGCAGTTCCTTATCTCCAAGACCCTCAGCTTCTTCAAGTTAGTCATGTCTGGCAGCCTTTCAATGGATCGGCACTCGAAGACCTGCAATTCTTCCAATGACCCCAGTTTATCAAGTCCTGGTATTTCCAGCAGCTTGTCGCAATTGCCCACCTTTAGTTCCTTGAGCTTCTTCATGTTGGACAGATTCGGTAACCTCTCCAGCGACTCACAGTTGCGGAGAACCAACCGTCTTATGGATTCGAGTCCTTCAAGGCCGTCGATCTTCCTCAGTTTTCTACAGTAAATAACATCGAAGACTTGGAGAGATTTCAGTCCTTCCAGACCTTGAATTTCAGAAACAGCTGAATGAAGGAGCTCTAGTTCTGCCAGATTCTTCAGGTTAGAAATGTCGGGGACGATGGCCATGGACTTGCAGTTTCCAATGTATAACGTTGACAAACTCGTGGGAAGCTCCTCAAATGTTTGCAGATCAACGCACGACAATACGAGTTTCTTTAGCCGGGGTAGCAAACGCATATTCCCTGAGAGTGTGGTAATTTTTGACAGTGACAACTGCAACGTCTCGAGTTTTGAAAGCATCCCAATCCACTCTGGGGCCGGATTCTGCGTCCGACTTGCCAGATACTCTGTGGGGAAGCCCTTCAGGTGAGATCCATCGGACAGATACAGGTTTTTCAGATTGACCAAATTCGACAGATCTGGGATTGCTTCCATGGACTGGGAGCTGACTCGGAGGTTGATCAGACTGCTAGGAAGCTCTGGTAACCCTTTAAGATCCTTACAGGACTCCAACTCGAGTGTCTGGAGCTGTGAGAGTTGGGAAACAGTCTCCGGTAAACAGTGAATCCGGTTATTGGACAGGCTCAATATCCGTAGATGTGAAAGCTCCCCTATATCGCTTGGTATCTCACCTTCTAGGTTACAACCTTTTGCATGAATCTCCTCAAGTTTCTCAAGCATCCCGATAACGCTTGGGATCCGCTCCAAGCAGCTTCCCTCGACCTTCAATACCTTCAAGTTCTTCATATTGCTTATCGAATCCGGCAGTTCTATGATGCCTGTGTTAGAGAGGTCAAGGTGCACGAGAGATTCTAACTGTCCAATCGTGTCGGGAAGTCGATTAATCGACCTACATCCCTGCAGAGACAGGGATTCGAGATTTACCAGCGCTCCTATCGAATCTGGCAGCTGAGTGATTTTCGCATTGTCCAATGCAAGGTGAACGAGAGATTCCAGGTAACTGATCGAACTCCTAATATGGGTCAGGAACTTGCAATCACGGGCGCTCAATGACCTCAACTTCTTCATACAACCAGGCTGAACATGAATGTCTTGGATGGCAGTCCCATCGATGAGGAGCTCCGTCAATGCTTCCATAGGGCCGAGGTCAGGGAGCTCCTCGATAGAATGACAGTCCGTCATGTTCAGATAAACAAGGTTCTGTAACCCGCCAATGGACATGTCTATCCCGCCTAAGTTCTCACAGCCCTCTAGTATTAGACGCTCCAATGCTGTGTAGGGAGAAAAGTCAGGGTTCCTGTATAACCCCACGCAGCCGGTAAGATTCAGGACTTTCAAGTTCTTCGACATCTGCAGTACAGAAAGCGGTCCCCTCAAAACATGGAATCAGTGAGGCAATAACTCGTACAAACATGATTTACTACTTACTTTGAACATGCTCCAACCTTCCCAGTACTCACATATCTTGTTGCTCCATGAGAGGTCGAGTATGACCAAGTTCACCAGATAAAAGTTGCTGGGAAAAAAGTTTGTTGGGCAATAATGCCAACAAAGCCATCTAAGTTGCGTCAGGAGGTTTTCGAAGTTCCCAGCTAGGTTTACTCCGTTCACCTGAAGGAACCTTAAGTTTGACAGACTGACAAAGTCTTCCCTGGTCAAGTAGTACTGTGACTTGCTATCGAACTTGAGACAGAGAGCTTCCACTGCGTCACTACCCTGCAGACAAAATTTCGACAAAGAAGGGGAAATCAGTGGTTTAATTCATGCTGGCGGTTCTTTCAAATGCTCGTATACCTTTTTTCTGATGATTGTCTGCAAGGAATCATTGTGGTTCCATAGCCTGCTCCGCTTCCCTGCCTCATTGTTACTTTCCTGGCGAACGATTTCTCGGCCAAGGTCCCTGAGCTGATCATGCATCCACAGCTTATTATCATCTCCGATCCTTATCATCGACCTCAGCAAGAGGATCTCGATTCCTTCCTCGGGGAAGAAATCAGCATGGTCCCAGAGATGGACGACAATCCTCTTGTCCGCACCGATGAACAAGCAAGCAATGTCGAGGAAGATCTGCTTCTGCCAGTGGTCCAATGCGTCATAACATATTCTTAGTTTCTTCTCAACTTCCTCTCGCGGTACTTTCTCAAGCTTCCTCAACGTGCTCTCCCATACTTCTTTGCTCTTCCCGGATAGGAATGACCCGATATTCTCCAGCGCAAGAGGAAGGCCGCCGGCCATACCGACAACCTTTGTCGAGTACTCTGAGTAATCGTCAGGTGGGAAATCTGTCCTGAATGCGTGCCTGCTAAAGAGTTGGATGGATTGGTCGAAATCCATCCCCCTGAGCTCGTAAGGCTGTTCCATTTCGGGATCGTTAAGGACATCCTTGTTTCTCGTGGTGACAATTATTCTGCTCCCTGGACCAAACCAGCTACGCTTCCCCACAAGCGCATTCAGCTGCTCTTTCTTGTCGACGTCATCAAGAAGAATGAGGACCTTTTTCTCTGAGAATCTGTCCTTGATGATGTTTACTCCTTCATCAACATGAGTGATCTCGGGGCTCTTCTTCTTGAGTATTTTGGATACTAATTGATTCTGCAAATACTTGAGGCCTTGGTTTTGCGACGTTTCTCGAATGTCTGCGATGAAGCAGCAGTACTCGAATCTTGATGAGAGCTGGTTGTAGATGAACTTGGCGAGAGTTGTTTTTCCGATTCCACCCATGCCATGAATTCCTACGATTCTTATGTCATCAGAATGGATGTTTAACAGCCTCATTATGTCCTCCACGTGATTGTCAATGGCGATGAACTTATCAGTGACATTCAGATGATGTGCCTTCAGGATGAGCAACACCTTTCTAACCACGAGTTCGATAAGCTCTCCTTCATGTCTGCAATTTTCAGAGCTCGTAACCATCAGAAAATAATAACTTCCCTTCAATTACGAGAAGGGCTTCTGGGGTTTTGAGAACATTACCCGTTGGTCGCCTTCTCCAGCTCCCACCCTTTGATCTTTCCGACCTCCTTCAGGGCGTCTTCCCACTGCTTCACGATTTCAGCTCCGAACTTCTTCCTATGAAGATGCAGCGCTCGAATGTATGGCCCCTTATGGAGCTTCACCTCGCTCGGCTCGACGTCATAGAAGATTGGTAGGATTTCCAGCTCGGCGGACTTCCGGCACTTGATCATCTGTGCCAGCTCCCTCAAGCACCAAACACTGTCGGCGTAGTCCTTGGAGAAGATTGGTATGCAAATCTTTGTCTTGTTGATCGCTTGGACTAACTCATTGCTGATTGTTTCTCCAACGCTTAACTCATCATTATCGCGGAATGTGCGCACTCCCGCGTCGACCAAACCATGGTAGAGGCAGTCGACAAACCCTTTTCGAGTATTTGGTCCCCTGAAGCTCAAGAAAACCTCGTACTCGACCCCCGGAAGTACTCTCTTTGAAGTCTCCCCCGCATCTTCTTCGTCGTGGCCTCCCCAACTACTCTGCCGGTACGAACTCACAAGGAGCGCATCCCTCCTGCCCATCTTCTTGGGCCACAATTGTGTCGAAACCGGAGAACGACGGCGAATCACGCTTCCGCCGATCTCCAGGTCCCATCTGGGATAAAATGATCCGGCTGCGCTCCACTTCTGCTTGAAATGAGCTGATTTGCCGAAATCGGTGAGGTATGAAGACGGGGCGGGAACGGAGCATAGCAAAGTATACGCAAGCGCTTGAGACATGACGAATGAACTGATTTCGAAACAACAGACACTATTTTATTGAAATCAATGGAGTCTTGCAACTACTAAGGAGATGGGGTGTGTGTGTGTGTGTGTGAAAAAGCTTTCCTTCTGTGATAAGAAATGGTGAGGTACGAACGTCTTTCATTTTTATAGGTTGGGAAAGGGCTCTTGAAGGGGGGTTGACGTCGTGAATGATTGAATTGTTTCCATTTTAAAGCTTGGGGAGAAAGTTTCGTCCGTCCGGCCGACCATAATCCAACCCTCCCAACCACCGTCCAACTTCACCGTCTCTCGCACACACACGCGGTTAGACACGCGTTCACGTAAACAGTCTTCCAGGAAAAAAAGAAAAAAGAAAAGAAAAATTATTTTTCAAAAAGCAATGAATCTTTCAAGTACATTCAGTTGTAGGATCTCCTAAGTTCATTCCTTTATTCTCCTCCTCCTCAGGAATCTTTTATCAGTTCATTAAGTTCAGGTCTAGGATCTCGTTGTAAAATGACTCCCACGTACAAAGAATCGTTTAACTCTCTTCTAATCACATGAATGAACTTTCGTGGCCGACCCTAAGTTTTCGTCCTTGCGTCTATCTACCAAGCAAAAAAAAAAAAAAAACTACCCAATGAAAATGACACTCAGCGAACGAACACGTAATATTCCACAAGTTGATCCAACTTCTGGAGTATTTGTCTTGGTCAAGGTATACAACTGATAGAACGGGCGTGTTGTGGTCGTTGTTAGTAGAATTTTCTGAGAGCCAAACAATGCATGAAATGGTCGCTCTTGAAGATTTCTCCTCCTCACACGGCTATCTTACATTATTTTTGTAATGACGATTATATCCTTTTGGCAGGAAAGAAGAGCTTTGAGGTGGTAGGAAGGAAATACGAGGAAACGGGGGTGCATGTCTTGGGACGAAGTTTCCTCTCGGATTAAAAAAAAAAGAGAAAAATTCAGGGGTTTTGGCCCAAAGTTTCCTTGCGGTGGGCGATTTTGTGGTATGAATTCCTTCTTCTTCTTTATTGTTTTTTGTTTCTTTCGTGTACACTTTTGTTTTATTTCGTGAGAAAAGGGGGGATAGATGGAAGGAAGGGCTAAAGAGTAATGCGATCCCCGTCGATTTCCTTGGTTAACAAGACTCGGAAGATGAGGCCAAGACATGCCGCACGTGACGTCTGGTGGAGGAGATGTTGATTCTTCTCCAAACAAACACGAAAAAACTACGTCCAAAACCTCCCCGGCCTACCCCATCCATCCCGGACTTTCTCCGCGTCTACGAAGCAACCAGACCTTTTCCATGAAAATGACAGATGTTGATGGGTTGATGATATATAGTTTTGGTCGTTATGTTTTTTGGTAGAAAAAGTACAGAGAGAAGATCACGCACGGCATTGTGTTGCCGCTTTGTAGATGACGATGATGATGCGTGAAGGGAAATTACGAGGAAAATAGGGATTCACATCTGCAAGGAATTTCCCTAACTTGGGTGAAACTGAGGTTTAGAGGAGATGGTCGGCCAAGTATTAGAGGCGTTATTTTCCCGGGGAGAGTTACACGAGGACTTGGTGTCCTGATCATATGATAAATATTACCTCCTTATTGCTATGAAGGTAGGTATTTCTTCTACTGAAAGGCCTAATTTAAGGTCGAGTTTGTAAAAACATAGTTAAATTTAGAGAACGAGCTCCATGAGGCAGGCAGGGTCATCCCGGGTCCAAATCAATGTAAAAATGCAAACAAAGCGCAATCAAAATTGTTGTTTAAAGTTATCAATTTATTGCCGCAATGGGGAAAATAAATGAATCCAATAGGGCATGCCACAAAAAATATTGCATTGAAATCGATGTTTTCGCGACAAACGCTATTTAAATCTTCTTTTTGTTGTTGCCGTGAGGTCTTTTGACCAATGGAATCAATAATTGCTAAATTCTCATTAAGTAATTTTACGAAAAAAATTGCGTAAATTTATAGTAATTTACGAGAAAATAGTCTCGCAAAAATGTAAGAAAAATTTTTGTAATTTCCGAATCAGGCTCCAAAGAAGAGAAATTATGGAAATTTAAAAAATTTACAAAAAATTTTCATACATTTTTACGAAATTTTTTTCGTGAATTACTGTAGATTTACGAATCGCCTTTACTGTTTATTAATTATTCATAAGGAACTAGGAACTAAGAATTGTTGTGACCACACATAATTAGCATGAGATAGGGACTCAAAATTGCATAACACAAATCAAATTGAGACTCTAATTCTCTTATGTCCGTGTTAGCCGACTTAATTAATCTTCGAACACAATCTTTCGGACAATAGGTAAATAAAATTTTTTAAGCAAACATAACAAAACACACTCAATAGTAATACCCACGACAATTAAAACAAAGCGGCAACAAGCAGGCGATGCACATCCCCAAATCTTTCTAACATCGTCTTGATGTTTATTCAACAAAAAGAAATGGAAAGCTTTCATGGTTAGTGGCCAACAAACGCTTGGTTTAACGTCCTCGGTTTGACGTTCCTAGTTTGTTATGTAAGGGTCGATAGTTTTTATAATCGACACCTCCTCCTTGATAGTGTTTGACCTGGCTGGCATTAACTTTGAACCTTATGTTGTCATTCGGGTTATCAATTTACAATACGCCATAAAGAAAAATATTTGTCACATGAACGGTTCGAACCATCTTGACTTCAAATTACATATAAATAGTTTACGTTGTGAATTAAACAATAAAACAAGCTGTCCTAATTTAAAGTGACGTTCCTTGATTCGTTGGTCATTTAAACGTTTGGTCTATTCCTAATACGCTCTTGCATTCTCATAAGTCTCATGCTGGAATTCTTCCACCTCATTGAGATATATCATTCGTCGCTCACCAGCAGTCTTAAAGACAAATTCAGCTTCTGAATTGTCCAATAAGTCTTATGCTTAAGTTCTACCAGCAAATGACAAGTCTTTCCATAAATCAATTTATACGGTGAAGTGTCTATTGAAGTTTTGTATGGTAAAGAGCCTGAAAAATAAAAAGGACCTAAGTGCGATGTTCCAACTAAATCAGAGGACTAATCGGCTAAATTGAGATTTTACTGAAAACAAATAATTAATAAAAGCAAAGGCCTAACCCACATACATCCGGGGGGGGCACTCTTTTTTGTTGGGCGATAAGATTTCTTGCCCTTGTTTGGGGGAAGGCCCCCCTCACTAGACCATCGTTGGACGGAGGATAGGAGAAAGGAGGAGGAAAAACGATCAGGGAGAAGAAGCAGGAGGCGCGTCACGAAGTAGGAGACGCGAGGACGACAGCGACTAGCAGGGCGTCGTAGTTGATGTACGTTCCTCATCCCCTTAACCGTCTCTCTGTTCCTTGTGACTTGTGAGTCCCCGGTTCCGCGGAGGTTTGTTCCATTATGAAGTTAGTTTCCAAATTATTTCACGAAATGACCTTCTAAGTTTCGAAATTCGTCAACTAACCTTGTGAAATCGGCCTTACAAAGGCCGACTTCATGATAGGCAAAAAAGGCCAACTTTACGGCAACCATCACTACCGCATGAAGTTGGCCTTTGTAAGACCGACTTCATGACACTAAGCAAAAAAAAAAACTAAGTTTCAATGAAGTAGGTCTTACAAAAGCCAACTTCAGTTTCTAAAAAAAAATTAATTTCCAACAAAGTCGGCCTTTGTAAAGCGACTTCCCGCACTCCCCATGGAAGTCGGCCTTACAAAGACCTACTTTCCTCAGGCGACAGGGAAGTTGGCTTTTGTAAGGCAAACTTCCATGGAGAGTGAAGGAAGTCGGCCTTACAAAGGCCGACTTTCTTTAGACACAAAAAAATAAATAAATTTCAATTCCGATCACACCTGTAATGCACATACTACTCATTACACAATGACAGTAATGCAACCAATCTTTCACAAAGGTTTAAATCAAAAGGAAGTATATGACAAGTTAAAAATCAAAGTCGATACAAAGTACGTAATCAATCTATTTTTTTCCTTTGCGTCGCGACTAGAAGAAGGCTTCAAACCGCCGCTGAGAGTCCATTTGCGTTAGCTGAGAAGAAGAGTCCTCTGCATCACCTACGGGTGGTCGATCCCTCTTGCTCTCCTTGGTGCCACGGGAGTGGATGACGTAGAGGCATATGCTGCTGAAGTCCGAAAGGCATCCACTGGAGTCGGATCAATCACAAGAGACGGATACACCTCGTTCTTCTGCGATTGTATAATGAACTCATCAACGTCAAACATGTCAACCTAATTGTCTTCATGTTCCTCATCTTCCTCTTCCTCCTGCCCTTGCTCCTCCTGCTCCCCTTCCTCCTCATCTTCCTCCCCCTCTTCATCCTCCTCCTCCTCCGGTTCCTCATTCGCTGGCTTAGCTTCAAACTCGTCCTCATCCGCTGGCCCTTCACCACGTCCAAACAAATGCATCAGGGTAAACTCTCTCATGAAGCTATGGCCCTTGCGAGAGATACCGGCGATGTGCTTTAATTCTGAAGGGTCACCTCTCTCGAATCGAATAGAAATGTCGTTCATTTGTTGCGTCTGCGAAGAAAGTATATCAATATAATGATTTATACATTAATGAAGATAATAGTTATTGTACTTACCACTATGCTCAGCATGACGCACGTGTGTGATAGATAAGGACGAGAGTGACGCATGTACCACGTATTGTAGTCCTCCTCTTGTCCCTAGCGTAAAGGAACGATGTGGCTACCTCGGTGATGCCACAACTCGATGTATTTGGCGTGGATGTGCATCCAATTGTCGAATTACTTTCCGCGCATGTCAATCCGATGGAGGCATACTTCAGTATCACAGGTACCGGGTATGAGTTGCTCGTCTCCAAATTGCCGAATGACTCTGTCTGGATAGTGCCATTCAACAATAGAGAAGCAGATCAGCGGCACACGTGCTCGCCAGCTGTCTTGACCGTCCAAGCAGTAATCGGGTAATCTAGTGCAAATCTCATCCCTGTATGGATGCCAAACGACCTGAAAAACGACCCAACATAACCAACCAACGAAATTTCGACAATCGTAAGAACTTGAAAGAACATAAAGCGAAGGAAAATACCTGTCGAGAACTCTGTCTGTCGAATGCTTCTCTAATCACCGATAAAACATGCGTGGCTACAGTTGTCGTGTCAAGAGCTGCACCCCATCGATAAGTTATTTGTTAATTAGCTTCAATTGGAATATTTTACTGTAGTAAGTCAAATAAACATTACTTAATCAATTACCCTAATTTACCCTAATTAGTACACAAACCCTAAATAGTCGTAAGATTCAATAAAACACTAATTAAATAAATAAAAAGTTAATTACACTTTTACCGTAAAGCGGACGTCATAATGGAACAAAACTCCGGTTATGTGTTTATTCTAGCTTAGTTGTGATGTCTTGAGTTCTTTGGCGTCGATGTTGGTTGTGGGTTTCCTTCTCTGCCATACGAACCTCCCGAAGAATACTTAGGGTGAATGATCATACCCATGAGTCAGCGCCTGAATAAATCGTGCCCCAAACCACCTGGAATAGGGAACAAGTGGAGATACATACTTTTGGAACGATTAGGAACAATGTCCATTGCATTTTGCCGTACGTGATTATTATCATCATTTCAATTATTTCTCTGCTTCGAATCTTAAAGTTGCCATGCTCTTCTACTTGCATTTGAGAACGATGATCTATTGCAAAAAGGCAATACAATCCTTCCAGGATGTAATGGCGTTGACATTGTCTCCCTCGTTAATTTCGTAGCCTTGTCTGTTGAGATTTTATTTAGGAATATGAACTTGATTTGACGATACTTGGATCACCTATTATTGCTCTGCAAGCTTGTATACTCCGACTGTGTCCAGAGACGTAGTTCCTCTTCTTGTCCCCTGGAGAAATGATGGCAGTTAGATATTTAATATTTTATTTGGTTGCTTTTGGGTTGAACCCTTGATATCCGGCATTGCTAAGACATTGTTGTGTGGGTAGGTTTTGTCGACGAATTGGACCCGTGGTGGTTGTGGTTGGATTGATCATAATTGTTTGGATGTAGTTGTGGACGACGACCCGTTCCAAGACGAGAATGTTTATGATAATGTGTTCGACTGTTTGCGCATGAATGGAGGTCGATTCCACTGACATTGCGGTGTATACCCAGCTTATGAGAGTCGAAGGAGTGCATGTAAGTAACGCCTCGCGGTTGTTATTTCCTCCGTTTTCCGAGTGCTCCCGGAGGAGTTGGTAGGGATGCACTGTGGTGATCCTGCCACCTTGTGAATGATTAATATGATATGTTGGAGTATTAAGGGAGTCAACAAGTTATACTAATCTGCATTTTAATTATGTGTGTGCGTATGTGTTTGTATTTGCGTATAGGTATATGTATTTGATATGTAATAATTGTATCTGAATTTACGAATGAATCTGATTCGTGATACGTGGTTGATTTTGATTGTTGAGTCAACGCGTGGAAAAGTTTTCAAAACTCGCGTATGTTCACGGGATGAGACGTATTCAGCAGCGGTTCGCTGACCCCATTCGGGGAATATCTTTTCAGTCTTACAATCGAAAGCAGAAGATGAGACGGTGCGGAGAAGAATCTGAATTCGGCACTGTAAAGTCAAGGGTATGAGTTGGAAGTTGGAAGTTGGAAGTTGTCATTTTTCACTGAAATTGATTAATCAACTCAGATAAAGTTTTATATAAAAGTATACAGGAAATGTGGGATGAAATGTGTTTTCTTGAAACGATTAGGTTTCAAGTATTGAAAGAATTTCGGTAGAAAGAAATTTATTGAAAGAATTTCGGTAGAAAGAAATTATACTTTCATTAATCTTCTCGAGAACTAATTTGCCCGAAAAAAATCAAAATTTAATATATATATATATATATAAATATATTGTTGATTTATTCATATTAAATAATTAATAAATTAACCACGAAGAACCAAAATTTTTTGCTAAATTCGATGGTTAACCGAATTTAACGGTTTCCGTAAATGATTAAAAATTTTCTCTGATTTGTTACTTGAGTTCGATTCAAATTCAACATCAATCTCAACTCACGTTTTTTTTTTTTAAAAAAAAAAAAAACCCCTCCCTTAAAAGCATTTTATGAATGTTTTCTGTGATGTTAGTACTCTGACTTCAATTTTTTTGATCTCCACCTTATCAACTCAAAATTAAAAAAAAAAAATAGAAAAAAAGGCGCCGTACTGCTCGAACTAAATTATATTAAGATTCGACTTCGACTAGTTTAGCCCATGTGCTTAGTTCAGCTGGCATGGGCCGAAGCCCATACCATATAAAAGCAAGCCCTCAGGCTTAACAGAGGTGGTCGTCTCTGGGCCGGAATGAAGAAACATCATTCCCCGGCGGACTCATTTTCTCGAGCCGTATCTCATAAGATTACCAACGAGACGAAGAAGAAAATTTCGCCAACTCCTAAATTTCTTCCATAGGTTAATCCGACAGGGCAATTGGTCGGTGTTGGGGGGGAATTTGGGGGAAACTCCAGAGTTGACGGTGGACCTTTGCCCAGCTCCAGCTCCGTCTCGCCTCCTTCATTCGGCCGGTTCTTCCCTTTGCGAGCAGAGCTTCTTATCTTCGATTGAGAATTGTTGGCATTTTGTCTGGGGGTGTCGTCTTTTGGATAAAGCCAAAAAAACAAGAAGAAGAAAGGGAAAAGGTTTTTCCTATAAAACCTTGGCATTGCCGTCCCCCCAGCTTGTTCGATTGATGGTTCGGTGGTGATTAATTTGGGTCTGGTATGGGATTGCAATCATCGGGGCTTTCCAGTTGAAATCCGAAGCAAAGCAACAGTCGATTGATCAAGAGGGATGGATGACGTGATCGGGCGACGGTCCTGATGCCATGGATGAGGTTTCACCTAGCCATGAACCCGAACCCTCTGCACGTCAACCCTTCTCCCCTGCTGCGTCTTCATCTGCGATGGGGTGGCAGCCCAGGCAGCTCGCCTTCAAACCTTACACTTCTGGATCGATATCACAACTCGGAATCTCTACCGCACTGCCTAGCTTGCATTCCGTCAATAGAAGAGCTGTAAGGGTTTTCTATTGAGTGTCCATCTTTGGTTTTTTGTCAACCTTCCGTTTCTCTGCCTGGAATCTGGTCACCCTCTCCCTTTTTTGATTGATGTCGTTGGGCCTTTGGTGTTTTAGTTTCACCACCCGCCTTTCATTTTCATGTCCCCTTAGGTAAAAAATTTGCATGGGAATTGACCCCAACTGAAAATTTATGATGATGGTGCTATACCTGTAATCATGGTGATGTCGGAGTTACCCACTGTGTTAATCAATTTCCTGTAATGATTCTGGTCATAGTTTTTATTACCATGGGAATGTAGTCAAAGATGCTCGCCTTATGCGAAAAATGCGCTAGGCAAGTCGAGGACCCGAAGTGATTTTTTAAACCCCCCCCCCCCCCCCCCCAACGCCTTCCTGGCGCTTTCTTCCTTGACTGCAAGGCAATGCAAGCACCTAATGTCTCATCAGCCTCAAGGCACAGATTTTGTGTCAGGTGTGTGCCTTCTGCACCTGTACACAATGCAGCAGTAGCGCAAGGTGATAGAGTAGGTGTAATGCTGCATATCATTGTTAGAAAGGCTGTGATCTCAAAAAGAGAAGTGTTACAAACATGACGAATTGACGTTAAACAGTCCATTGTGATACAGGATCGGAAGGTCTGTTTTTGTAAAAATCTCTAGCTTTATGGGTCCTCCGGTTAAAAATAGTAAATGACTGGCGTGTGCTTCTCGTTTTTCCTACCTTTGGGTCCTTGTCATATTAATTTAATGGTTTCTAGTGAAGAGAAGACTTATCATTCGACCTAAAATGGAATATGCATTTGTATGACTAATTTTTCTTTGAAGTTTAAATTAATTAAGAATTTTACTTCACCTTGGGGCACGTTTAAACCTCCTTTTTTGCAGTTGGCGACGAAACTGAGTGCTGATATTGTGGGGACATACCATGCTTGCAATCCACAATTCAACTATTCAGAAGAGTTAAACCCAAAGCGATATTTGACTAGTCCATCTGTTGGAGTTCTCAATGATGGTCATGACAATGCCAACTCAGATCTTATCTTGGCTGTGAACTATGCATTGATGAATCCAAGGACACACCAAAGGTTTGTTATGAGTCTAGAAGATTATTAATTGAGGACTGAATACATTAGATATGTTCTGTAAGTATGTCTTATCATAGTGTGCCATATTTGGTGGGCTTTATAATTAACCCTTCCAATATATGACGTAGCATTTTCCGTCATGTTCAAGTTTTGTCAAACTGTCCTCTTTCTTTTACTTTCAAACTTGTCTCCTGCAACCTTTCGGTGAGTCGAAAATAATTGGCAGGTCATATTCAATGCTGTCAGTTCTATTGCTAACATGTTTTCAGCTAGTAAATTGTGTTTATTTTCCTGACCAGTATGTACAAAATTATCAATAGAAGTGATGAAGCTGAAACTTACAATTGGGCTGATTAGCTAAGCTTGTCATTCTGCGTGTTTTCCTGTAAGTTCCAAATGCTGCATGCCTTCTTTGTTCGTAATTTGGACTTCTCAAAACTGCAGAGAAGAAAGCTTTTCTTTTGAGTGGGGCATAGAAGTCTAACACTTGCTGCTAGGGCCCACCAGTGTGAACTTGGGTTTTGGATTTAGTTTGTCTGATATCTCTGTATGGTGTCTCATAGGTATGTTGTAAAAGACATCCTAGGTCATGGAACATTTGGCCAAGTTGCTAAATGCTGGGTGTCAGAAGGAAGCGGTTTTTGTGCGGTGAAAATTATTAAGAACCAGCCAGCATACTATCAACAAGCACTGGTGGAGGTTTCCATTTTAAAAATGGTAGGACTGTTTACTTGCTTTGATAAATTGCTCTGCTTACCCTGCATCTGATGTCCATATCCATGCATCCTTTCTTTTTGCAGTTGAATAAGAAGTATGATCCCGAAGACAAGAGTCACATTGTCCGTATATATGATTATTTTGTATTTCGTCAACATTTGTGTATTTGTTTCGAGCTGCTTGACACTAATCTGTAAGTTTCAGTCACGTCTTATCAATACTACATGCTAAATGAATATGGGCATGTGGAATCACATTTCCTTTATTTATTTGGATATTCTTTTTTTTTTTTGTTGTGGGTTTTTTTTTTGGGGGGGGGGGAGGGGGGGAGTGACTTCCATGTCCTGCTTCCATTTGAATCTGAAACTGATACTGTATGTCACTCATATTTTTTTTGTATGCAAATATAATTGTGAGCCTTTGTTAATTTACTTCTGTATGCAGGTATGAGCTTATTAAGTTGAACGGCTTCCAAGGTTTGTCCTTGAGCATTGTTCAGCTGTTCTCTAAACAGGTAGTGCAAAGTTTATTATAGTTTTACCATCAGTGGAGTTCAAATAACTTACATTATTCATCCTTATAAAGATTTTGCGAGGGTTGGCTTTGTTGAA
Organism: Melastoma candidum; assembly: GCA_023653495.1. NCBI lineage: Eukaryota > Viridiplantae > Streptophyta > Magnoliopsida > Myrtales > Melastomataceae > Melastoma > Melastoma candidum. Next base: position 6,992,310 of record CM042889.1, on the reverse strand, counting down.
AGATGCCAGAGTTATCCATTGTGATCTGAAACCTGAGAACATACTTCTATGTACAAGGTGAGTTTTTTGCTTTCCATATTGGAACCGTGAATCATAAGAAAAGTAGTGTCAATGTTATGCAAAATACATCCTATCTAGTGGGACAGGGGAAGATTGGTATATATGGAGGCAACATTACCTTTCTAGTATAAAGAGGTTATTCTGTGCCTCAAATCTTGTGCAACTTTGCCAATATGCCAAGGATCATCCTCGAGGCCGGAGGAAGTGTGAATTGTGAGTGTCAAAATATTTTGTTGCCTAATGTGAAATTTCCACATTGTCAGCATGAAGCCAGCTGAGATAAAAATCATTGACTTTGGATCCGCATGTACGGAAGATCGAACTGTTTACTCCTACATTCAGGTTCACTTCTGCTGTGCTGGTTATTTAGGTCCTGCCACTACCAATCGTATTACCTGGGCTTAAATCGGACATTTCTGTGCAGAGCCGGTATTACAGATCTCCAGAAGTTCTACTTGGGTATCAGTATCCTTGTTTTGTCCATTGTTTTAGTTCTGTTTTGCATGGTCTTGATTAGCAGGCATCCTTACTCCTTAGTCATTTCAATGGATCTGTCTTGGTGTGCCTTCAATATTAATTTAGTAATCCTTTATACTTCAAATGGCCTGCTTACTTTTAATATCCATATTGACTAAAGGAAAGTATGGTAAGATTGTTATGCCAAATAACTCTGTATTCAGCTCAAATTGTGGATGTAGTCTAGAAGTGCTCTTTATGCTCTAACCTGGGGTAATCATAGTAAGGGAACAGTACCATGAGGACTTCCCTGATAAGGAAGGTCTTTGTTGATAAGGCAAAGCTCGTGGAAGACAGATAAAAAATGTGGGGGCCGTGGGTTTCAGCTAGAAAAGAAACAAGGGGAATAGATAGCTGGGATATTACAGTTTAACAAAGGTGATTTTTGAGTTCTTACCATATTACACCTTTACCACTTGCATTTGTCACTTCAATGTTTGGAGCCTTGAGCCCAACAAAGTAAGAGCGGAAGATGGAAGGAACTACTGGTGCATGTCACCTGACCACATAGACTCTTACAAGATTTGGGCCATAACAATCACCCTAAAAACAATGTTATTTAAGGCACTAGGTGCCACCAAGGTGAGAGACCTTTTCATCGTTCGAGGCGTTAGGCGCAAACAAGGTGCTCGTCTTTATGAAAAAGTCACTGACAGTAATGATTTTTCTTAATTTCTAGGTGGGAAATAAATAGACTCCATAGGCTTTTGTTGCTATGGATAATTGATACAATCTTGAGATAAAGAGTAATTAATACGGTCCCAGGATAACACGGACGATTCTTTGTTGAAAAGTACCATGAGAGGGCTCGTCAGAAAGAACCCTCCGATCTCCATGCTCAGGGGTGTGTGATACCTAATTCTCTAAGGGAGAATAAAACTAGCTTTTTCCTTCCTTACATTGATTAGATAATTAGCCCTATAAATAGGCTTACATCAGAATCTTTGAAATAAAAATAAAATTACTTAAGCACAAAAATAATATTTGAAAAATATAATTATTTTAAATTTAATACTATCCAACCCCTAGATGATCGGATACTTTGCGATCCGTATCAATAATGCCACAGTAGGCTCTATTTGGGTGCTATTGCAGCGCTTGTAGTATGCAGTTGCTGGCTGCATTAGGCAAACACATTAGCAACAACATGCATAAGAGCTGCATTAGGAAAACACATTAGCAACAACATGCATAGGAACTGCATTACACAAACACATTAGCAACAACATGCATAGGAACCTGCTGTGGGCAGTATAAGGTAGCCAGCACCAGTAACAATGTGTTATTGGTTGCTCAGGCTGTTTCTTTTGTCTGTATTAGGCGAATTCCTACCTTTTTAAAAGCTGGTTGTAGTGCCTGGGGTAGCACCTTGGGGTAACTCCTCGAAAAAGTTGTCAGGGCTCGCCTCGCCTCGCCTTGGCGCCTAGGTGAGAGGCCCAGTCGCCTTTTTCATTAATGTGTTCTTAGAGTCAATTCATATATACTAGGATGCAAGAACTGCTATCTCCACAACTTATATTGTGGAAGCATATATTTTTTGTTTGCACTAGTCCTTTTTATAAGTTATGAAGTAAACAAAATCCATGTTTTCCTCCCTACTTCTCACTTTAATGTTGTTACATTAATGAATAGGGTTTTATCCTAACAACTATATAGATACACAACAGCTATTGATATGTGGTCTTTCGGCTGCATCGTTGCGGAGTTGTTTCTAGGATTACCATTGTTTCCTGGAGCATCGGAGTTTGATCTTCTTCAGAGAATGATTAAAATATTGGGGTACATTCCATCTAGCTTAAATTTGTTGCTGATTACATCAGTTTTAAGATGATTTTATCCAGAAAAATGCACAGTTTTCTGTGAGGAACGTGATTTTGTTTAAAAGAATGAAACCAACTTCATTGACAGTTGAAAAAAAAATATCTGCAAAAACTATCTAAGAATTGATTTATAATTGGTAGGATGAGTAGTTTGGAGAGTGACCCTGAAAGTCTGAGGCTTGAACAGTATTACTTGAACTTGTATATGTAACCAATGTGCTTTTAAGGGGTTAAGTGATTTTCTTAGGCATCAGCAGACAATTAAGTATACTTAGACACGAGCTACATGTTGAGATATTGCACCAACAAGAGGATATATGCCAGAATGTAAGCATCCTCCTGGATATCCTCTTCATTTTGGCCTCATAAAATGAGCAATGCTCTGACATGCTGAGTAGAGTTTAGGACGAGAATAAGATCTCTAATACTGGATGTGATGAAGGGACACTTTCTTTAGATCTTGGTCCAAAGTCTTTCTTTGTGCCTAAAGTTATCAATTAGCCTGTTTGACATATTCCAGAGGACAACCGCCTGATTATCTTCTGAAAGAAGCAAAAAATGCAAGCAAGTTCTTTAAGTGTGTTGGTAATGTGCACGACCTTGAAAACACGGGGCCATCTGTGGGTTGCAAAAGCATTTATCATCCCCTATCAGAAGATGAGCATGAGGCTGTGAGTGTTCCTGACATTAATCTCTTGTTTAGTTTTATAACCATTTTCTTTGTTATTTACTGTTCTCTATGCAGAGGGAATCAAGAAAACCATCCATTGGAAAAGAGTACTTCAATCATATGAATCTAGAGGCAATTGTTATGAATTATCCTTATAAGAAAAACTTGTCAAAGGAAGATATGATGAAAGGTTTGGCTTTATGATACAACAAAAAGCTAGTTCGGACGAGCTTGGATTTATGTTTCCCATTTTATTGATATGCTCTAACTTTGTCTGGAATTCTGACAGAGGGTCAAATTCGATTGGCTTTAATAGACTTTTTGAGAGGACTTGTTGAATTTGATCCCGGAAAACGTTGGTCACCTTTTCAGGTGTGTGTTTGATCCACGGCAATAAATCTGCAAGCATTTGCTTATACTAAGAAAAGCATATCTAGTTCTAAGCATTTCTCATGTTTCAGGCTTCATATCACCCATTTGTAACCGGAGAACCATTTACATGCCCTTATCAACCTCCTCCAGAATCGCCTCGTATGGTAAGCATACATGCATTGTTTAGCTCTCTCAATTAGGTTGCCCTAATTTTATATATCAATTCTAGATGTGGACTTGCCTTTGTACACAATTTCCAAGTATTAGTTGTGCCCACTCGTGGGCCACATAGTGGGGTGTAGGCCTTAGTAGTGACTACGAAATCCTAAACAAATATATCTTCTCTATTTGAAGATTTCACCTGTGTATGCTTGCTATTTGTAAGGCTATCATTCCTTATCTCTCTATGCAATATGTCGGTTCATAATTACTTTGTTTATATCCTACCAATGTAACTCTTTTAGATATTGATATTAACCATTTCCCTGAGCATCTTCATGTCATTACTTCAGGAAGAAAGCTGTTTATAAGTTACTAAATCTTTTATTTGCTCTTTTATTTTCGCTGATTGAGCTATTCAGGATATAACATGGCACTGGTAGGTTTTATTGGAAAAAGGTTGGCAATGTCCCTCTTAGTAAACCGAGATTCTGAACATTCAGTTGAGAGTTGGGGCCATTTGGCTGCAAGAATGTTTTGAGAACTTGTAGTTTCTTCAGAGCAATGAATTTATGAAGATGAATTCTTTTGTGTATTATTGGGTGGATTGTGGAGAATGAGAATTATAATCAGAGGGCGTAGGTTTATTGTGTATTTTTTTTTAAATTGATGTTAGAATTTGCAAATGGTAGCTTTCTATATTCTTTTCTATATGAGACAAGTAAAAATTTGAAGAATATTTTCTCCATTTGAACTGCAGTAGAGCTGATCTGTTTTAGTTTACTTTACTTATTCATATTACAAGATGAACTATTCAAAATGAAGGATTTAACTTTTGGAGGTCGGTGATGTTGGTGTGTGGTCCACCAAAACTTTTTAGCCTGCACTTGCATATGCATTGACCAGCCACATCATGAAAGAAATGTATTTGGGAATAACTTCACAGAAGCCTTATTCACAAATTTGAAGATTCTGAAAACTTTTAGAGTTCTTTGAAAAGTCAGGACCTTAGCATGAAATTTCAAATGAAGTTCTGTTATCATTGACATATTGAGGTTTTGTTTGTTGTCGTAAATTGATGTGGTCTTTTCTCTTTCTTTCTTTATTTTGGTAGTTGGACTCGAGGTCAAGCATATACTTACCATGTTGACTTTTCTTTCTTCCTTAGAAGTTGGTGAAGGTTTTATTTATTAGATGATTTTCACTATCTTTTGTTCTCTCCTTTTCTATTTCAGATTGTTTCTCAAATTGTCAAGGTGGAACATCACCCGGGAGGAGGGCATTGGTTTGCTGCTGGTCTCTCTCCAAATGTAACCGTCTCTCTGACGTTTTTACTTGTCTCTTAAATTTATTTGATCATAGATTTCCTGCTAGAGAATTGAACTGTTTATTTTATGAAGTCTTTATTGTTATTTTCTGGGCAGGTAACAAATAAGAGCAGGATATCCCTGCATGGAAGCCCTAACTTTCAGGCTTTGCCTTATGGCTATGGCTGTAGTTATGGCAGCTTAGGAAGCTTTGGCAGCTACCATGATGGAATGGCCCTCAGTAGCAGCTACGGAAGCTATGGAGATAATTCAAATATTTTTCCATATTACTCACCCTGTGGTCCATCTACAATGAATATCATTGGTCCAAATGGAAATGTGTTTGGGAGTAGCCCTGATGCTAGAAGGAGGGTGCTTTCCTTTTCACAGGGTAATACAGTAGGCCTGTCCTCCACAGGAAACTTCGCAGCATTGCCCCTTGGCACTAGCCCTTCACAATTTACGCCGCCAAGCTCTTACAGTCAATTTCCTGTGGGTTCCCCTGGGCAATTTGGCTCGTCATCTCCAGCAAGAGGAAGTTTTCAGGGGTCACCTCTAGGAAAGGCAGGCTCAATGATACCAACCAATAGAAGAAAGGACCGGGGTTATTCAGGGAGCGCTCAAGGACAGGAAAATGCATCATCATTCTATTGGCGAGGAACTTCTTCTGATGATATGAATTGCAACCCAGCTGAGGGTAACTGTAGTAATTTCAGTGATCAGCTACTACATCTTCCGTCGGCTTGTGATTCGTTCAGCTCTAAACAACAAGGAGGAGGTCATGACAGAGTTGTTTCTGGTTTTTCCATGGTGGATAATTTATCTGGTAATTTTATGCCCGTTAATAGACAATGCCCTGAAACTCTAGAAGGAGCCAGTCGATCTGAAGCAAGCTTATCCTTGCCTGATCCAGGAGATTGGGATCCTAGCTACAGGTTAGCTTTTGAAGTATTCTACTTCAACCAGTAATTGAGTTTGAAATGTATGAGCTTGAGCATTTTTTTTAATTGTTATACTTATTTTGAGTATATTGATTAGGCAGGGTATTAGAGCAGCACACTCAATCTATTTCTGTTTGTTTGCCTGTTCGTCAATTCTGAAAGTATTAGTCCTTTGATGAGATTATTTGGAATAAGATCCTTCAGCTTCATAGAGTAGGTAGGTTGTGTTGTGCTCCTCAAGTGTCCCAGGGAATAGTATTCTGCTGCTGGTTGCTTCCTTCATGTCAAGGTTTTTTATGCTCTCTACGAAGGTGGCACTCGCTAGAATAGTTACCAAAGTGGGGAGTGATCTTTTATCTCCCATTAGGTAAATTATACGAGGTATTATTTCTTTTTGAGGTAAAACTCACATCCTGTGGACACCCAATTATGACATAGCAATATGTTTACTAGGAAACATGAAAACCTAGACAGGTCCTCTAGCATGTGTGCCGTCTACAAAGAGAACCTCAAAGGATACAACAAGTTCCTTGTCTTCCTAACACTCCAACAAATAAAAGGCAGCTTGGTCCATGTCTTCCTGATAAGCATCACCTGGCCATGCTGCCAGCATAAGGTAGATCCTTTAGTGAGGAAAGCATCTCGGGTGTTTTCTCTGCACATAAAGTTCTTCGGCTAATACAAATTTCTTGAGGATACTTGTATGGAACCTTGCCTATGCAAAATATATATGGTTAGATTATCTCTATGCCTCAAAGAGATCAAATAGATGGTGAAGGAACATATTAACCATCGTGTCAAAATTTTCCATCATATTTATTGACATGGGAGCTAATAAACAAACTTGGCATTGAGCAGTTGGTTCTTCCTTTGAGCAGTTGATTTTTCCTTGATTGAGTTTACCGACACAGCATTGACCAGGATTTTATTACTTCCCATGTGAGAGTATTCACAGCTTATTCTATTGCATTTATGAAGATTGTCAAAGCAGAAGGTTCATTGTAATACTGGGCTGGCATTATCTCTGGATCAGGAGGGGAGTTAATCAATAGGGTACAATGGACAGTCTAGGGGCCTGACCTTTTCAAGCCAAACTATTGAGTTGAGAAATGCAGTCCGCAAATGTTGGCTATTTTCTAGTGATTAGCACCAGTCACGTCGGAAAGATGGATTTTGATATCCTGATTTCACTTTTAATGACAAGACTGCTCTGCTCTGTTTGGGAGCATATGTAAAAGTGGACGAGGAAAGAAACAATGAGTTAAAAGTGTAACTAGACCCATGTAGTTTCTCAGTGTCATAAGCAACGCTTTTTTTTCATCCTTGCTGTTTTCTTTTACTTAATCTCATGCCTGCTAATACATGCCCTGCCCTTCTTTTCTCTTTCTCCAATTTTCTTTTTTTGTTTTGTTTTTGGTTCAGTGATGAACTGCTGTTGCAAGATGATCCAACAGATCCAAGCTCCGTGGCCATCGAGTTTGACAAAGCCATGCATCTTGGTGCATCAGAATTTTCAGTGGTTGGAGCATCACACTACTCAAAAGCAAGGTAACTATCAACTGAAGTTTGTCTAAGAAAGCACTGTACTGGGATAAAAAGAGTGGTGTGATCTGGAATGATAATATTTTCATGGGGGGATTTTCTTGTGAGATTGAAGGCGGTGTTGTGGTGAACACAGTACATCGATACAAAAGCAATGGACAACCAGGGGGATATGTGCTTAGTATGGAGATATAGTATATTCCAAATTTGATATTATTTGACCAGCTTTGCACTGTTTTTTAAATTGCAGACAGCGTGCCCCTGTTCAAGCTTTGTCCCAGTCTGAGTTGGGAAGAAGTCCATCCCAAGATCTACAGAGTGGAAATATATACAGCAAGTCCAAGCCTTCAATTTCCATGGCACAGCACTACAATTCTTTAAGTCGGTTGGGCCAACAACCTGCCCAGAGACAGAATCATGGTAGGAATGTATATGGACGAGCTAGCGAATGGAATCAGCACAAGGTTCAGTCTCCTGCTTCTAGCTTTGGAGGTGGCAGTCAGCAGTCGGCAGGAAGTAGCTCTTTTTTCAATACCATGGCATGGGGTACTGCATAATCCTACCCCCCCCCCCCCAATTGTTGCTATCATTTCAAAGTTATGCAGCTGGAAAGGTCAATTTGATTTAAGTATATGCATCTCTTTCTCTCTCTGTGTCTCTCTCTTTGTGAACCGGAATTAGGACAAAGGGCCAGTGATGCTTTCGCGAGCGTCCAGCCAACATCCCGTCGGAGGAAAGAATCTGGGGGATTATCTTGACCGTGAAATAAGTTGTTTTGGAACCGGCAGCTGGGTGACTGATGCTTGGTTTTCCTGTGGTGTCTCGGGGCTCACGGAGATGGTCTTGCCAGACTATTATTACTACAAGGGGTAAGTTGTGGTTCATCCCGGGCTCTCTCTTGGAGAAGCGGAGTTTGCATCATTCATCTCATTCACTTTGAAGGAAGTGAGTCTTAATTGGGAGGGGTATGGATGTAAGGTGCTTGATTATCTTGTGGAAATCTCTTTCTTTCATTTTCTTTTTTTTTTTTATCCTTTAATGCTTCTGATATAATTTTTTTAGCTTCCCTTTTTTCACAAATATTTTCTCATTGTTTGCACTTGACAATGAAGAAAATATAGGCTTCCTAATGGAATTTATTTTATTATATTTCGTTTAAGTAAAACTTTGGAAGCTGGCAGTATAGTTTTCGATGAATATTGAAACCAAAATCTATGTGGAACTAAACGGGCGTACTAGCAAATCAAAGTAATTATATGGAGGTAAAACTACATGAGCATCGGTTCGTGAAATGACATGTTATTGAGAGGGCACGACTAGAAGGCATTGGGCGCATCACTTCATGAAGGGAAGAGATGCTCATGGAAATGCATGCCTTTTGGAAGCGATGTTTATGAAATGGTATATTCCTTGAATGGGTTTTTCTTTTACTGCCACAGCTCTTGAAATGGGCGTATCGAATTAGAAGGGGAGCCCCTTGGGGCGATTACAAGAGGTGCCGCTTGGAGATCTACATGACTCTTGGTGATTCATGGTAATGTATAATTAACGGTCACGAGCCTTTCTATATAAGAGAGCTTGCAAAAGCGCGAAGAGTAAGTGTATTTAGAGAACGCTAGATAATATATATAATGGTGACCATCACCTAATACACAATGTTAGCTTTCAAGGTGCGAGTAAGCTGGTTGTGTTTGGAGCGAGTTATGACGCCCACTGGTCGATCACAAAGAGAATGAATTGTAACCCTATGATAGTTGGTATTTGGGCCTGGGTTGGATTTAGCAAATGGCACGATCTATCACGAAACATTTCGGTCGGTTGTAGAGATAAATGGGGAAATTCTCTACCAAGGACATCGTTCCGATTTTTTACAGGTTGAATGGACTTCGGGAAGGGACGACCCTTATGCAGATTACACTCAATTCGTTGAATTTGGTGATGGATGGGTTGTGTAGCCACTAGGGGATCTTGAGGGCGAGATGATGGTTCTTTAGAAGGATATGATTGCTTCTATGGCTGGTGGTGATTCATGTTGCAAGGTGAGCGTTCTTGAACCTCAGTCTTTTGAAGGTGGTTGTGATGTAAAAGTGTGACAGAACTTCTTGAGGGACGTAGAACAATAATTCCTTGCGGCAATAGTGCCCGAGAACGAGATCACATTCATGTATCTCATGGGAGATGTGAAACTTTGGTGGCAAACTAGAGTAAAGGAGAACACTAATGCTAGATATCCTCAAATTAATATGTGGGAAAATCTAAAGAAGGATTTGACAGATCAATTTATGCCTTGCAACACGAGTTGAGTTGCGAAGGAGACACTGAAGTGCCTCAAGCATGTCGATACGATGAGTGATTATGTGAAACAACTCACCACTTTGATGTTGTCTATCGCAGACATGTCGGCTGCAGACAAACTCTTCAACTTTATGTATGGGTTACAACTATGGCACAACTCGAGTTGAGACAACAAGGAGTGAAGGATCTCCTAACGGCTATTGCGGCTACTGATTCTCCTGTTGATTTTAGATTGGCAAAGCGAACGACCTTAAAAGGGAAAAGCATGGCCAGAGAGAAAGGGTCATACCTCAAGAACACCAAAAGGGGAAAAGAGAGAGTAGCCTAAGGCAACGACCATGACAATTCTCAAAGGACAATGAGCAACACAAGTAACGATGTTCGGAAGGACCCCAAGACACATTCAGATTGTTTCATTTGTGGTGGACCATATTGAGATAGGATTGCCGGCGAAAAGAGAAATTGAATACTATTATATCGGAGGAAGAGACTACCCAAAGGGCTACCGCCTTGAAAGGTAGTGAACCATAGAACATAATTTCAGGGACGATGCCTCTCGCTAAAGTACCTTACTGAATGGCCCTAAAAGAACTAAGTGAATTATGAAAAAAATTAGGCGAGTTGATTGATGCAAGAAAAATTTAACCCTCGAAAGCGCCCTATGGAACCCTGCTGTTTGAGGTAGTGCGTTGACTATTGAGAACTCAACAAGGTTATATTAAAGAACAAGTATCCGATGCCCCTCGTAGCGGATTTGTTCGATCAACTGACCAAAGCCTCCTACTTCTCGAAGTTAGACTTACAATTCATATATTGGTAGTTCGTATTGCGGAGGGTGACGAGTTAAAAACTATTGTGGTCACGAGATATAGATCCTATGAGTTTCTAGTGATATCGTTTGAGCTAACGAATGCTCCAACCTCAAGTACAAATGTCTTATTTCTCAACTCGACGATATGTTTGACGAGTTGCATGTATCAAAAGTTTTCTCAAAGGTGAACCTACGAAGTGGCTACGAATAGAAGACGACGTTAAAGACCAAATTTGGGCTATCTAAATGGATGGTTATGCCCTTTAGTCTCTCGTGTACCAAGCACTTTCATGTAGTTGATGTACCAGGTTCTTCGTCCTTTCATCAAAAAATTTATTGTTGTTTACCTTGATGATATTATTGTATATAGCGGTAGTGAGAATGAGTCCAATAAGAAGTTGAAAGAACAACGTCTATTTAGGAACAGCAAGAAGTGCGAGTATATGACATCCCAACTTGTGTTCTTGGGGTATGTTATCTCAAAGAATGGTATCCAAGTCAATGAAAGCAAGATTGTAGTCATTCATGAATGGCTAACTCCCAAGGCAGCTCATGACGTCCAGTGTTTCCACGTACTCGCTTCTTTTTATAGGAGATGCATCAAGAACTTCAGTGGTATTGCAGTCACTATGACAGAGTATTTGAAGGATACGACCTGACAACAACTCAATCTAGCTTTGAGTTACTTAAGGATTGATTGTGTGGGGCACCGATGTTGGAATTCTCAGAGTTTGAGAAGGTGTTTGAAGTTGAGTGTGATGCCTCCAATTTTAGAATAGGAATAGTACTATTGTAAGAGGGTCACCCAATCTCTTACTTCAGCTAGACATTAAATGGTGCCCCATAGAATTACTCGACCGATGATAGAGAATTTTACTCGATTATTCTAACATTGAAAACATGGAGCTACTATCTGTTGCCTAGGGAGTTCGTCCTTCACACTAATCATGAGGCATAGAAACATATCAATGGGCAAACGAAACTCAATCGGCAACATGCGAAGTGGGTGAAATTGCTTCAATCATTCACTTTCGTATTGAAGTATAAAGCTGGTGTGAAGAACGTCGTAGCTGATGCAATGTCGAGGAAATCAACTCTTACGATCAAGATGGAATCGAAATTGATCGGATTCAAGATGTTAAAGGAGTTGTACTCGTTTAATGCAGACTTTGGAGAGTTATATAAGGACTTGGAGAAGCCTAATGAGCATTATCATCTACTTGACGACTTCCTATTTTGAAGAGTTAAGTTATGCATTCCTCAAAGTTCCACTAGAGAGCATCTTATTCGAGAGGTGTATGGGGGAGAACCTTTCAGACACTTGAGAGTCCAGGAAACCCTCGAGATGCTTCGAGAGCATTTCTACTAACTTAGGATGGATAAGGACGTTCATAAGTTAGTTCGACGATGCACAATATGTTAACCCCAAATAGTCACATCCAACCACAAGGCCTCTATGCTCATTACCGGTAGCTGACTGACTGTAGGAGCATGTCAGCATAGATTTCGTCCTTGGGTTGCCAAGAACACGACGGTATGACTCGATCATGTTTGTTGTGGACAGATTCTCGAAGTCACTTTATTTCACGCAAGAAGATGCCTATCACATTACAGATCTTTATCTTTGAGCGATCGTTCGCTAGATAGGGTACAACGGTAAGTATTCAACAATTAATTTATTGATTACAATGATATTTAGCTAGTAATTTTTCATGTAGACAAATTGACTCTGATGAATTACAGTACATAACGAGTATATCTCGAAATAATTATAACTTCTTAAATGAATTCTCGCCTAAGTAATTTCATAGACGTCATGGAGGACTCATGACCAACCCGAGCAACATGATGACGCTGATGAAACACTAGAACAACAATCAAGTCAGGATGAGGTCGAGGCACATGATGTCAAGGAGGATGCGAATGATTTGTTAGATTTATATGATATTTTAAAGTTAATTTTCAGAGCTGTATTCTATGTACTGAGTTTATGATGATGATAATTAACTATGAAATCGATATTTAGAACACCAAATTCATCGAGAATTAAAAACATTGGTGTACTGTTATTTCTCTAATTTTAAAACTCACCGTCCCAAATAGCAAATTATGGAGTACTAACAGCTCTTGCGTAGGAACGACGAGAAAGAAAGGGGAATTTCCTTATCCCAGGGAAGAAGTAATCGAGTCGTTTGTTGAGTGGGGAGACGATGTGGGTGGTAATTTTGGGCGGTTTGGTCATCTACAAACTGCTCCGCCGCTTTTTCTCCGACGACGTTGTTTCGGACGTAGAAGCCTCCGACGTCGATGTACTCTTCTCCGTTGCCACCCGGTACGTTCGTCCTTCCGACGGGCTTCCCTTCCATCTAACGCCGTTGAGCAGGACTCCGGAGCAATTCAATTTTCCCTTTGACCCCGATCATCAGGTTAGAAAAGCTGTTCGGCGGGAAGTCTTACACGGGCCTCCGAATTCCCGACCCCGATTCTGGCTCCAGGCAGGATATAGATCTAGTCCTTCTCACCAAATGGTACGGTTGCTTCAGTCCCCCTTTTTCCTTATCGATCGACTCCTGGCCTTTTCGAACCCGTCCTCTGTTTGCGCAGGGAGGCCCTGGTGATTTCCGTCCACAACTACGCCGGAGTGGTTTCGGTATCCAGCGATGGCAGCTGGGTGTGCTTCGACCCAGGTAGAGGTAGAGAGGAGCGTTACCCTGATCCTGTATGTATTCCTTTCCCTCTACCCTGTCGTCCTCCTTGCCTGCTTTTTTTTTTTGTTTTTTTGCTCTTTCTAGTCCAATTCAGGCGACCAAGTCTGCTAGTTGACAATCCTCTGCTTTTGTTTTGTTTGAGGAGATACGATAGAATTGTTTTTCTTTTCTCTCACAACTGGTGCCTGATGCCAAGTGGTTGCTCCGGAGATTTGTGTCAGTGTTATATCTACCTTGTTCCCTCTTAATTAGAAGGTTGTGTGACTGCTTGCTTTACCCTTGGTATTCTTCAATGAAAATTTTGATCTGAATTTTCAGGTGACAATAGCCCAGAAGAAGGCTCTCGTTCTTGAAGCATATCTTGAACAAAGAGGAGTCATTCTGCCAGAAGGTTTTCTGTCTTGGAAGGTCATACTCCCTAATCCAAAATTCTGGTAAGCCAGCAAACTTGTGTGCTGCTCTGTGTTATAGATTTTATTTGGGTAAGAGAATAGTTTCTGCTTTCTCCTCCTTTGAAGCACTCTTCCTGGTAATTTTTGTCATTTCAATGGAAATTGCTGCTTAAGTGTAACTATAACCGTAATTCTACTTACGTAAACTTGAGATTACTAATGGAGGTACAAAATTCTGTCAGTATCTCATGTTTATTTATTCTTGGTAACTGCAAATGTTATTCCAGTAAATTTTTACTGAATGAGTTATATGATTTGAAAAAATCTTATTTATTTGTTTATGTCCACATTCCTGAATTCAGGGATATGCTTTAACTTGATTTTGCATTAGAATCTTCACAAAAGGAAATGGAAGAATTCAGCCACTTGTAAACAATGAGAAATTTGTTAGATTTGGTTGGAGTGAGTGGAAATGATCGAGTGGTACTGAAGGTCGGTCGACCCTCAAGGCTCATAGGAAGGGTTTGAATCCCGGAATGTAGCCAACAAAACCAAAAGAAAATAATAAAATAAATAGGGTGACTTCATTTCTTACTTAGACTATATAGAAAGAAAGTCTGTACTGCAGCTCAAGTGAAGAAACACCTTTTGCCTCCTTTAGATCTCGGGAAGCAAAAGCTGGACTGCATCATCATGTATTGAGATGAAACGTTTCCTGTACTCATTACTAGGTAGATTTTGTTTTACTTTGACGCCTTTCACACTACAAACGAGTATTGATTTAATCATGTTTAGTGTGGCGTGTCATGCATGGCATACATCATAAGACAGTACGTAGTTTGTCTTTAAATTATTCTAGTAAATTTGATTCCCCCTTGGCATCACTGTTTTAATATTCTCTATTTTGATTCCTTGATTGTTTTTCTTTTCTTTGTCAGTACCCTTAATGCAAGCATTTTGAGCTCTCTTCCTCCTGAAATAATCACCTATGGGCAATGGGAGCAACTGAAACCAGAACAAAAAAATATGCTACCACGCTGGATGAAGGGTGCTTTTTGTGGTGGCAAAAAGGAGATCCAAGAATCAGTGCATCAGCAGCTTGATTTTATTCTCAGCACTGCCCCTATGTGGGATAGGTTCGCTTTCACTTCCCTAAATGGCTGAGTTACCGTCATCGGTTTTATAATTTTCTATAGTTGCCATTGGAGAAAGAATAAGCTAGATAACCTTGACCCGTTCTGCGTCTTCTGCCAGGTTGGAAAACCTGAATGTTTGGGTCAGTCCTTTTTTTAATGGCCCTTTTTGTGGTGTACTTTGTGTATTATGTAGACGAGTTTAGCTACTGGGAGAGGGAATGGAATAAAATGAGCAAGAGAGTGGAATCATTCCTTCCCCTAGCCATGCGAATGTCATTCCTATCAAAATTATAGTTGAAAATGAATGATTACATTTCTTTTCCCAGTCCCCTAACCAACATGCTCCAACTATGTGCTGGGATAGCTAGCCTACATTCTTTCGAAAGAGCCATGTAAACTACAAAATGAATGTGTTTTTGAAAGTGGTCATCCGACAAAAGTTGGGATAAATTGACTTTGATATCCTTTTGTAGCTCGATATTTTTCCTGGAAATCATGGTTGATATTCCTGCGATGGAGGTGCACAAAATCTTCTTGCAGTTACTGTTAGTGGACGCACATAATTGAGCTTAGCTGGCAAGATAAAATCCTATTTTCTTTGATGATTGTTCGGCTAAGTTTAGTGTATCTGTGAGTTCTCCCAGGGAGAGGGATATGCATTCTCCAGTATAGACTGGTGGCACATTAAAGTGGTTTACTCAATTAGTTTTTCCGCTGTTGTTGCTTCTCTTAGATGTCTCCGTCGGTTCTGATTTTGTGAATCTTATGGAACAGCTGCATGTACCCTCTGATAAAGGGTAGTACATTTTGCATCTGACTGACTGTATGATAAAAAATCATGTTTGGGGCAGGCTGGAGCTCAGGGGTAACAAATTCCTCTTGGGAGAGTTCGTGGAGTTTAAAGGGAACCCGGATGATGTTTTGGCCCTGCGGGCGATCAGAAGGTCAAAAGTCAATCGGTTACTAGTTCAGAAGACAAGCATGTTCGGTTTAGGTAATTCAAGAAACTTTTGCGGGTTTACAGTTTTCTTTGTTTTGGGCATTTTCTTTTGGGTAATGGGGATTCATTAGCTAAAAGAGTCAAGTGATTTTGGGCATTTATTATTGCTGAAATAATGGAAGTAAACTGGAATATCTGGGGGATCATTTTTGAGAGAATTTAAGGAAGAATTTCTTAAATTAGCAGTGTAGCTGAACATTAGAAATTCCGTTTCACCCAGCCTGAGATAATGCGCAACATGGTTAATCTTCACCTTTTTTCCTTGTGATTCTGTTCTACAAAGTACTGATTAATGGTTTTTTGAGTCACCTTTTTTCCTTGTGATTCTGTTCTACAAAGTACTGATTAATGGTTTTTTGAGGGAAATTGCAGCCCCAAGACGGCTACAGGTTTTGTATACACCTCGTGACTATCGAAGTGAAGGGGCTTCATCTTCAGAATGGAAGGAAGTGACGGTTAGATCAAACACGGAGATTCTATTCCGACCTGAAAACTCCTCTAAAGTTTGCAAGTTTAAGTTGTCTGCGGTTACATCTATGGCATTATCCGCATAGAGGCGTCCTGAGAATGAGTGAAATTGAAATATCCCGTTTTCCTTTACCAAGACTTCTAGGCAGAGGTGTCATGTCCAGGGAAATGGGGGAGAAGCAGTGATGTATATTTTATAATATATTGGCACATCGATCTTTACTTGCTGGATAGGTTATTATTGTTAGGCACTGAAATCGGATTTCTTTGTGTTGAATATGATATATGAAGTTCATGGCGGTCTTGTTTTGTTTTATTTAAATTATTCTTGAAGAAATCACTTTTTGTTTATTTTTATCGCGTTTATATATTTTATTAAATATATCCCAAATTTTATTTTATATCCTATCCCCCGATTCCTTGAGACAAGTTAAAACGAAAAAAAAATGTTTTTTGACGCATTATTCATCGTTAAGGGACGGACTGGACCACATACAATAAAATAAAATTTGGGATGCCGACGGAATATTTTATCCTTTCAAAAATCTTGATGGACTTAAAAAATTTAAATTTAGAAAAATATCGATTTACGGCGGACCAACTAGTTTTGATTTTGTATAACTTTTGTTTTTATATTAATTTCGGCCAATGTTGAATTCATTATGTGTAGGCCAAACAAATCCTTAATAGACATTATCATTTATCTATAAAAAAAAAGTTAAAAATTTGAAAAAAAAAGGAATAATATTGGAACTTATGTTGTAAGGTTTTTTATTTAAGATTTTAAAGGCAAGATCAAGAAAGTTGGAAGATGAAGCTCTCGACGAGAATGATAGTCGCTGATGTTGCCAAGAATGTGTAAATCGATGATGGCGAATTGTGGGTTAATTGCAGGAGCTCCTGCTAAAGGGTAAACGAGACGACGAGGTGGTAGAAAACGATGAGGAGTGGTTGGAAGTTCACTGTTATAGAACACATGTCAGACTGTGAGGCCTTGTTTGACTTTTGAAGAAATCCAAAACTGGTATAATTTAATATAAAAACAAAAGTCAGTAATCAAATCGTATAACAAACTAAGTTAAGGTCAAATAAAACAGACCCAAAGTCAAGGACATGCCTTAAGTTTAAGTATATACGTTGAGAATTGAAATTCAGTTGATCCATCTTGAACCCTAAGCTCCCGACTAGGGGTCAAGAATTTCGAATCCTTACCATTTTGAACTATACACCTGTTCCTTGAGTTTTTTTGTTCTGTGTGAGGCCCCTCGGAAAGTTTCAAATTATCGTGTGTTTGCCATACAAAATCGCACGTACACGTCTAAAAATGGCACAAATGAATTTGGGTGTGTGCAGATATGGTTGCTCAAATATTCAAAACAAAATAAGAACAAGAATAACGAGAGAAAATACACTTACTTTCGTTAAAAGAGAAACAGGGAGTGCAAGTACATAATTGATAACTGCCCTTTGGGGTTGAAATTTTGTTTTTATAATGCTAACTAATACTATTTATGTTAATTCTAAGACAATTATCATAAAACACATGGATTATTGATGAAAAAGCCTCCGCGTCATTGAACATACACAGAAATTAGGACGGAACCGCTTTATCAACTTGAAATCTTCTCTATCCCAAAATCAACTTCTACTCTTCGATCTGGTCGACCCATTGCTTTAAAGTCCGTCGTTGATTCCAGTTGCTTGTAGTAAACTCGTCGATCATTCAACTTTGTCGATGACTTCAAGGACTTCTCTTCGTGATGACCTTTGAACCCACCAAACTTGATGGGCCTTCAGTACATGAGCCCAGTTTACTTACTATATAAACATTTGCCCGTCCCGTCCCCCATTTCAGAATTTTTTTTTTAATTCGATGGAAGTGATTCCGCTTTATACATTCATTCCTTTTAAACTCAAAAACCCGCCTAGGCGTCCTGCTTTCCGAGCAAGTTTTATCTCAAACCCAAAATCGCTTTCTCTTCGCCACGACTTTAGACCTTCTAATTGTGGTGCCCAAAGTTCCCATTCTTTTTTTTTTTTTGATAAAGTAAAGTTCCCATTTTCAATACTCCCATGTATGTATGGAGAAGGCTACCATTTCAAAGGCTTGTCGGAGTTCCTTGAGGACACCGCCATGGGCAAAGTCCTCGACCATGAAAACCGCACAGCTGCCGAAGAAGGAAGGCCGGCGATTGGGCCCTTTTTCAGGTCATCCGTCCTGAAGGAACAAATAACTGACCTTGATTTCATCCTCCCTGAAGTCATTCTACTTTGCTAAACCACAATCGAAGATCCTAGTAATTGGTGTGACCCTCAGGAAAAGCAACTACTCGGCTTTCCGTTAAGCACTCCATCCCTTAGGCGTCACAAATAGGGTAACCGTTGGCTCCACGAGGCGACAAATGGAAGGCTACCGGGCTCTATCACCTAATCTCAATATCGATCAACCTATGTGAATCAATCATCAACAAGTCGCTGCTCTGTTAGCGTTGTGGAACCCAGCGGTTAACTGCTTCTTTCTTCCCAGAGGTACTTACTATATAGGTTACCCGGGTCAACATATCCTTCTTGACTAGCTATTGTCTTGCGGCTTGTGCCCGCGTTTTATCGAAGTAGAGGATGATTCGGAGTTCGAGTGCCAAACCCTCAGCAGTGTGATCGAGAATCACTCAAGCAAGGATCCATCAGCCTGGTCAGACCTAGCCAAGTTTATCTTATGTAGTTGATGAAAGCAGTCCGCCAAAAATGATGGCTCCTCTCATCAATTTCCTCGTCCAAGCTCAGAAACCAGTGGCCTTCGCCCCGTTCCTGCTCTGCCTTCTTTCTAGATGCATATATGAGGCGACCACCGGAGAACCTGAAGGTTCCATCAGGGGATCAAAGTCTACTGAAGAGACCAATGACTTCCCCAGGAAACCAGCTGTGGGTCCCCTCTGGCTGCTATATGCATGGATGCATATCTACTTCCCCAAGTTCTACAAAGACTTCCGGCTCAGTCTCTGCACAAACCCGTCTCGCTTCTATGGGAAAGAAATAGTGCAGAGCTTTCCACAGGATAAATTGAGGAAGGATTCCGCTATAGGATATCTTCGTCGATTGCTTGAAGAGGTGCACTTCGTCAAGTACGTTGTCTTGAGTGAGCACGATTTATGCATCCTGCGTCGAGCTGGGGAACATATAATGTGGAATTTAGCGCTGTCGACCAGAGATCTCGTTGCATTTGCAGCACGTTCATCCTCGAAGACTGCAATCCTCAGCAATGTGCTCGACTGCTAGGATTAATTCAAGGGCCATAACGATCTTCAACCAAACACATTTCCAATCGACTCCGTTCAATACATTAAATGGTGACATGACTGTAAGTAAACGTTCACACCGTACTTCCTAATCAAAGCCGTTAGTAACTAATGCAACTACATCTTCATCAATAAGTACACCATATAGGACGACGACGACATCTTGTGAAGTCATAATGTCATCCCATCTAATCATAGGAAACGCGGGTGTCTCAGGACTCTAAATAATTCCTAAGATTTGACTCTTTTGAGTCATTATTATCTTTGACAATTTAGTTTCTGACCGAAAGCTCAGTGAGTTTGAGGAAGCAAAAGGCGACTAACATCACTTTAGATTCGGCATCTCACCCGCTCTTGGAGCCACGTTTAGAAAGCAATTTGGGTGGATTGTGAATTCCTCAAAAGGGGCATTTTGTTGGCATTCGACTCAATTATGTGATAGTTCTTACAAGGGAGTCCAGCATTTGGCAGTGCGTGGATTCCAAATAGCCGGGAGCAAGAACTTCCTGCCCTTGTAGCCCTGGACGTTGAATCCCCCTCCGTTTACTGGGTTGACGCGAACCTTCCCAGTGTATCCAGGGAAAGCCCTGCTGCCGAACATCTTTGGGCATGCCGACGCTGCCTCAGTCGGTCTCACTGGGGGTCCCTTGAAGTAACCGTTGCCGTAAGGGTTAGTGACAGTAGCTGCCAAGGCGGATGCGAGGTTGACGACCATGGAGTCCGCACCCACGTTCCCATTCGGTGGCCGCAGTACAGCACCCATCGGCCCATAGTCGGACTGGTGGAAGGGCCAGGCGCAGGAACCGGGGCACTCGTTCTGCGGGTCCCCGACGATGATGTAGGGCTGCCTGCCAATGAGGCCATGGACATAGCAGTCCCCCATGCAGAGCCCCTGCACGGTGACGTCCCTATTCGTGAAGAGCACGGCGATAACATTAGGATTGCCTCCGGTGGCCTTCTGGATGAGTGGGGGGAAGAAGTCCTTGGTGAGGACCTTGCCTACGGAGAAGGATACGTCAGTGACCTGCCGAACAACCTGGACACGGATGGGAGGAGGGGCAGGGGAACCGGACTGATAGCTCTCGACCACCTTCCACCAGGAGGAGACCTGGGGGTCGGGGCAGATACCGCGGGAACGGATGTTGAGGGACTTGATGAAGCTGCGGACGACGTTCTTGTGGACGCGGCCGAAGGGGCCGTACCAGATGAGGGCCAGGTTGACATTTCCGTGGAGGATGGGACCACGGTGGCTGGTAAGGAGGGATGGTCTGGCAGGGGAGGCGAGGGCGAGGGGAGCCACTAACCCGAGCTGCAGAAAAGAGGACAGGAGCAAGAGTCTCGCACAAGGGAGGCGAACAACAGATGCCATCGCTGCTGCTGAGTCGTTCAAAAAGGGGTGAGGGGAGAGGAGGAGGAGGAGGAGGGGGGGGATTCCTCCTCAAGGGTAAGGCTCTTGTTATGGTCCCACTCTCTCTGGGAAGCGAGGGAGGTGGGGGGGGGGGGGAGCATTTTAAGGCATTGGGGAGGATGGAGTTGAGGGAGGGGTGACACCACGGAACAGCTATGGACAGAGTTTAACTTTAACCATCTGCCAGAATCAACCATCTGTGTTCACAACGGCATGGGCATTGCCATGCCATCCCCCCCTTCATATCCATTAATTCCACTAATAATAATAATAATAATAATAATAATGAACGGAAAGAATGTTATTTTAGTTATTTTGGTTTGGCCAACCCCAGCGGCATCCCGCCGTTGTTCCCCCCAATAAATTTGTTGTCTCGGTACTTACCATAACCAATTCCTTTTCATTCAATAAGTCGGGTTGGCCCGCTAACGCTAATTCTTCCTATAAATTAATTCGTATTACTTAAATTTTAATTTTTTGATTTGTGATGAAATTTATATTTTGAAATTACTTTGAAAACATCAAACAATTGATGTTGAAGGTGGAGAACCGACTCGTTTTATAAACAGTGTTAACCCCTTTAAAATTTATAAAATTGAAACTATGTATATAAAAATATATTAGTTTTAAAAACTATATAGATTTTAATAATTCCATCAAATTTAAAAATTATAATTTTTCTTGCATATAATTAACTTATTAATTAGAGAGCGAACGTGATATATAAAATATCCTTAATTAAATATTTTAATAATTAATTACTAATGAATCCGAATAAAAAAATATTCATAAGAATATTATTTGAATTAACAAAAATCTTATGATAATATGTTTAACCCTTTTCATTAAAATCGAAAAAGTTAAATTCATTTACTTGTGTGGTGAGTGTGGATGACTAGAAAATCTTCCACCGGGTGAAGTAATTGAGGTGAAAATATTCCTGGCGAGCATTCTCACAGGAGGCAAGCATTCTCACAGGAAATTGGTTGAGTCCCAATGAGTGTTCTTGTAAGGGTGATGTGTTGTCAGAGAACGTTCACGTATGAAACATGTTGTTTCCCGACAACCCCAAAAGTGTGTCTTGGTGAAGTTATTTCGTAGGCGTTGATGGTTGTGTATATGAGGATTAACCGAAATGATGTCCGTAAATGTCAAGCTACATGCAACAAAATCTAGAGCGAACTTTACATATCAAACTTGGCTCTTTGCTCTAAACTAAGGCTATGTAAATCATAGAAACCTAATATTCACATCTTGTTTCTATTATTTGTAAGAACTCATAGTTTGGACTAAAATATTAAGATATCTCCCTCTTATTATCCATTATTACGTCAACATTTTCGACTTACACATATATTATAGAGATAGAGTAAATATTTGTAATAAAGATAAATATATTTATTAAGAAAAAATTTGCAAATATTACAAAAAAAAATGTTATTTTACCTAAATTTTATCTGCTCGCGTCATGTATACACAACTTTTCAATCATTACAAACTTTTTATTTTCAAATATACTGAAATTTCCTTTACCTTACATATTATTTTGTATAAAGTATAAAATAATTGAGAATGACTCTTACAAGGAAAAAAATTACCGGGGTTTAGTAATTTACAAATTAGAACAAAATTAATGTAGGTCAAATTTCTAGTATACATATCTTTTCGCACCTAATGATTATAAAAGTGGAATTAGGTATCCGATAGTTTTGTTTGATTATCGATAACCAGTAAATCTAAATCTAATCTTTCGGAGACAAGAATATATGTTTTAATTGTACCAAATTACAAAAGGATTTCTCTAAGTACCTATATTCAATAAGATAAACTAAATTATAAAAGTGTTATTTTATTTTTTGATATACTAATTTTTTTGTAGTTTTTATAAATTATTTTGTAGAGAGTAAAGAATAATTGCAAGTGTGTCTTACAATAACTTATGAATTTCTTGTTAAATGCATCTTTCTAATAAATTATTAATTAATCGTTAAAATCAATGCACAGTATTTTTTTTATAAATTATAAAATAATTAAGATATATTTAGTTTATTAACAAATGTACCCACGTTTTAATGCCCGGTTACTCTAAAGACACACATCAAAATTTGGTTCAAGTTTTAACGTTTTGAAAATTTGAAAATAATTCTAACTTAATATTTAATGAACATTATTTTGATTTGAAACATGTTTTATTTTTTGTTAAATGTTTTATGCAAAATTAAATATGAAGAAAAGTTATTAATAAGAACTATTAAATATTGGCAAAATATCCATATTTGACCCAATTAATTTGCTAATTTTACGTTTTGGCATATCGTTTCAAAAGTTTTTAATTTGCCCTTATTTCAATTTTACTTTTTAATTTGACCATATTCGTAACGGCATTTGCAATTTCGCCATTTGCGTTAATACGTGTCATTTGTTTTTCCTACGTGGCAATGATAATGAAATAAATCAAGGGCAAAATATAAATATTTGGCCCAATGAATTTTCCAACTTTACGTTTTGGCCTAACGTTTTAAAAGTTTTCAATTTGGCCTTAAATCAATTTTAATTCGAAGAGGAATTCGAGAAACAGGAACCAAAAACCCAGGAAGTAGGAGTCTACCTCAGTGACAACTGGGTTATCAACCCCCCATCTTGTTTTCGACTTTGCTTCTCTCTTTGCCTTTGTCGATGTTGGCTGAAATTTGCGCCATTAGATTCATTTTCGACTCGTGAAATGATATAAGGGATTTACGTTTGGGTCGTGTGCAGTCTGCTTTTGCTTTAGTCATTGCCTTTTCTTTTCTCCTAAATGAACATGCCTTGAGGCCTCGCTCCCTTCACTTGTTCCATAAGGGAAACCAAGTCGTTAGTAGAATAAGAACCCGTGATTCAATCATTCAGTATTGGATGGATACCTTTGCCCGTAGTCGGAGTAGGAATCAATCAAGGGATCCCACCTTTTTGGTTCATGTTCCTCGAATTTCTCCTCGAATTAAAATTGATTTAAGGTCAAATTGAAAACTTTTAAAACGTTAGGCCAAAATGTAAAGTTGACAAATTCATTGGGCCAAATATCAATATTTTGCCCTTGATTTATTTCGTTATCATTGCCACGTGGAAAAACAAATGGCACGTATTAACTCCGTTACGAATATGGTCAAATTGAAAAGTAAAATTAAAATAAGGCCAAATTAAAATCTTTTGAAAGATATGCTAAAACGTAAAGTTGGCAAATTGATTAGGCCAAATATCAATATTTTGCCTTGAATATCTATGCCTTTAGATCTTCCACTATCTCTCTGAGGAAGTAGTCGACCTGAGAGTCTTCTGGTGACAAAGAGACGTCGACGGAGACTTTGCATGATTTCTTTTAGTTTTTTCTTTATGTCATTTTCAATGTTTAAGATTGAATTGATGTTTTATTTTACTTTCGTCATGAACTAATTTTCTTTGTTTAGGGTTGAGATGGATCTTGACAATTAATCAATAGACTATCTCTTTTGACACTCTTGGATGATTTATGTTTGATTATTCCTATTCATTCGTAACGCTTTCTTATTGACTAATCACCAATAGGATTGAATAATGAATTTATGTGAACTCGGAAGGGGAATCCTAAGTTGAGCACGGGAACAGGAACAACCTAGGATTTTTTACCAAAGTCTCTGTGTAATTTTTTACCACATAATGCTGTAAGATTTTTTGCCACTTCTTGACATAAAAAAAGGCAGATAGCCCTGTAGATGAAGGCCCACTCTTTGTCATTTGGACTCACTCACCATTGGTCTACACTCCCCTTTCAGCCTTGCCCATCTCATCACCAAAGTCTTTCTTTAATTTTTATGTTTTAGTTTTATTGATTTCGTCCTTGGACTCGGAGTGGATATTAACAACATGCCTTCGGAAGTGAATTCATGATTGCCTTTTGTGAAGAAGAATAGTCACCCAAAAAGACTCTGTAACTTGCCTTGTCGGCCATCCACTATAAAAGGAGTGCATCCAAAAAGAAGTGCCCAGACTCTCTTCTTCTTGAGCAGGAACAATGTTTGAGTGCATCATATCATTATGCATCCTCCCCTTTCAAATCCCATCTCATCTCTTTTGTCAGAAAAACTCAGCAATTTGATGTCCCCGTCAATCTGAACTGCACCCAGAACATGATCACTCTGAACTCTGCATGCTTCCCTTTCTGAGTCAGTCCAGAATGTCCTCCGCTGGTCTTTGAGTTTTGATACTACACCACTTCTCCTTCTCCTTCCTCCACCTTGTTTTCCTCTGTTGAGTCAGGGAATGCAGTTACATGACGATCGCTGGAGCTCTTTTCATCCTGGCTCTGTTCGGTGAATTCCACCCCATGGTTTCCTATCCCCTGGGGGTCTATTCGGAAGAGTATGCGAGGCTCTCGGGGATAAGGTCCCACCTTATCGATCCTTCAGGGTACCTGAGCAGTTGGTCCTCGCAAGACAGTATATGCGTTTGGAAGGGAGTCGCGTGTTCCGGGGACGGATCACGTTTGACGAGTTTGAACTTATCTGGCTTGGGGCTGTCCGGCTTAATCTCTCCCCAGTTTGGTCATTTGAGTTCGCTGGAAGAACTCGACCTGTCCTTGAATTCCCTCCAAGGCCCCATTCCAACCGAGTTGGGATGGCTTCAAAACCTGAAGCGGCTGATCCTGCACTCCAACTCTCTGTCAGGAAGAATTCCTGCGGAAATCGGATTATTGAGGTCGTTGCAAGTTCTACGTTTGGGAAACAACTTGTTATCCGGGGAGATTCCGCCAGACGTAGGTAACTTGACCGAGCTGACGATGTTAGGCCTTGCTTACTGTCGATTCAATGGAAGCATTCCGGTTGAGATTGGCCGGCTGAAGCGGCTGGTTTCTTTGGACTTGCAGCAGAACCAACTTGGAGGGAAAATTCCAGATGAGCTCGGCAGCTGCCTAATTCTTCAAAATTTCGCCGCCTCGAACAACATGCTGGAAGGGGAGATTCCTTCATCTGTCGGATTTCTGAAGGACCTCAGTCTAAAAAGTTGAACAAATATTGTTTAGTTATGTTATTTATGTCATGATTATTTTTTATAATTTTATTTTGTAATATATGAGCACAAATTTTTTTACACAATCATAATGTGGGACAACTTTCTTTCCGTTCATTATTATTATTATTATTATTTTCTTAAGTGGAATTAATGGATATGAAGGGGGGGATGGCATGGCAATGCCCATGCCGTTGTGAACACAGGTGGTTGATTCTGGCAGATGGTAAAAGTTAAACTCTGTCCATAGCTGTTCCGTGGTGTCACCCCTCCCTCAACTCCATCCTCCCCAATGCCTTAAAATGCTCCCCCCCACCTCCCTCGCTTCCCAGAGAGACTGGGACCATAACAAGAGCCTTACCCTTGAGGAGGAATCCCCCCCCCCCCTCCTCCTCCTCCTCCTCTCCCCTCACCCCTTTATGAACGACTCAGCAGCAGCGATGGCATCTGTTGTTCGCCTCCCTTGTGCGAGACTCTTGCTCCAGTCCTCTTTTCTGCTGCTCGGGTTAGTGGCTCCCCTCGCCCTCGCCTCCCCTGCCAGACCATCCCTCCTTACCAGCCACCGTGGTCCCATCCTCCACGGAAATGTCAACCTGGCCCTCATCTGGTACGGCCCCTTCGTCCGTGTCCACAAGAATGTCGTCCGCGGCTTCATCAAGTCCTTCAACATCCGTTCCCGCGGTATCTGCCCTGACCCCCAGGTCTCCTCCTGGTGGAAGGTGGTCGAGAGCTATCAGTCCGGTTCCCCTGCCCCTCCTCCCATCCGCGTCCAGGTTGTTCGGCAGGTCACTGACGTATCCTTCTCCGTAGGCAAGGTCCTCACCAAGGACTTCTTCCCCCCACTCATCCAGAAGGCCACCGGAGGCAATCCTAATGTTATCGCCGTGCTCTTCACGAATAGGGACGTCACCGTTCAGGGGCTCTGCATGGGGGACTGCTATGTCCATGGCCTCATTGGCAGGCAGCCCTACATCATCGTCGGGGACCCGCAGAATGAGTGCCCCGGTTCCTGCCCCTGGCCCTTCCACCAGTCCGACTATGGGCCGATGGGTGCGGTACTGCGGCCACCGAATGGGAACGTGGGTGCGGACTCCATGGTCGTCAACCTCGCATCCGCCTTGGCAGCTACTGTCACTAACCCTTACGGCAACGGTTACTTCAAGGGACCCCCAGTGAGACCGACTGAGGCAGCGTCGGCATGCCCAAAGATGTTCGGCAGCAGGGCTTTCCCTGGATACACTGGGAAGGTTCGCGTCAACCCAGTAAACGGAGGGGGATTCAACGTCCAGGGCTACAAGGGCAGGAAGTTCTTGCTCCCGGCTATTTGGAATCCACGCACTGCCAAATGCTGGACTCCCTTGTAAGAACTATCACATAATTGAGTCGAATGCCAACAAAATGCCCCTTTTGAGGAATTCACAATCCACCCAAATTGCTTTCTAAACGTGGCTCCAAGAGCGGGTGAGATGCCGAATCTAAAGTGATGTTAGTCGCCTTTTGCTTCCGCATCGGTCAGAAACTAAATTGTCAAAGATAATAGTAACTCAAAAGAGTCAATCTGACATTTTGCTAATGCGTCCCAGCTAACACTCCCCTCAAACATGTGCTGGTTCGCTTTTAATATCCCAACCTTGGGTTTTATTTTTTATTCATCCTAAAATAAATTTATGTATAATTTGTATTTTCAAAATTTTAAAAATTTATTTTACTGTTTGTGTTGACAGATAAAGTCTGTGACAAAAAAAACAAAATTTAGCAATTTACAAAATCATTGCAAGTGAATATCATATGGTTCATAAATTTAAAAATAATTTCTTATAAAATATTGTAATTTCGAAATTTAAGTAGCTGTTAATCTACAAAATCTGACATAAAATTTGTAGAAAAAAATTCTAAAAATGTATAAATAACGATTGTCCGTGGCACTCATAATTATTTGAATGTTATATTGTCTCATTATCAGGACTGTAATTTCATTGCAGTATATTTTCTTAGTTTTGTGAGAGAATTGCATAATGTGAAGGCCTCTTCATTAAGAAACGTGAAAAGGGCACGTTCTTCGCTATAAGATGACTCGGAGAAAGACCATTGCTATTGAATATGATGATTGGACAAATTTCTGTAATGAGTTTTCATATCTACTTAATGCAATTAGAATTGCAAATCAAAGTCACAGTTATTGATTAGGCTAATTTTTATATTTTTTACGCGATGTTCAAGTAATGCAATTTCAAAGAGTATTTTTAAGCTTTCGATCAAAAGATATTTGCTTTTAAAAATAATGTAAGTGGTTGTAGTTTTGACTTCACATTCTTATATAGGAAATACAAGAAAGAAACTTTTAATTGCATGTGTATGGATTGTATGAACCACATTGTGCCACTTGTTGTTGCCACTACTAATTAAAAAAGTTACAAGTCATGGAGTCATTTCCTTAAATGCCTTAAAGGGTACATAGTATATGATTATGCATGCGAATTGCGATATTTGTTCGATCTTACAAACATTTCGGTATTCGAGTTGTGGTAAATAACGTCGACATTAAATAGACTCCTCCATTTGCTCATTGGCATTTGTATATTAGGCACGTGGCAAGCAATTCAATACAATAGTAGCTTCAAGAATATCATTTGCAAATGAAGGGTAATCATAGCTGCAAGAAAGTCTAACCAAGTCAAATTTTGAACGTATTCTTAATAAGTTGATCGATGTACTCTTAGAAGTATCTACTTTCTTTGAGGAAATAAATGCAAATCAATGGTTTTTTTAGTAATGATGAATTCTATCGTTTTGGCACCAGGACTATAAATTTGAGCGAGAGCTTTAATTTGTTATATGAGGGCGACTACGAAATAGTTTCGAGAGGCATACTTGGGCTTACATTTTACAGTTTATCGAGAGATGCTTTTTGTAGATAATTCTTATAATTTAATTCATTTGATGTGGCTGCCTTTCCTTGCCGACTTTGAGCGTGTTGGCACGTAATAGTTGGGATGGTGCTTATTTAGCATGTTATGCCAGAGTCTCTATAAGGTGGCAGATCGCAAGGCATCACAAGTTTCTAGTGTGCTTATATTAATATAGGTTTGGGCGTGGGATCGACTCCCACATATTGCCCCTCTTCGACATCATGTTGTTTACGTAGAGGGGACGCCTTTGAGTTATTGATGGAGAGTGAACTTTGATGTTCACACAATACCAACACATGTCCTATATGCTTACAAGGAAGCCCTCAATAGTCAAAGTACTTATCGATATACATCATTGCTTTCTAACTTGACATTGCGGTTACTGATATTACAATTAAACATTTTAGGTTATTTGGAATCATATACAAAAAATGTCTTTGCTAGGCATTCAACATATTATTTGACGGGAAGGGGGTGTTGGTGTGCTAGATTGTCATTTATTTGTTTTTACGTTGTTGAGTGACATTTCCTAAAGAAAGTTATATGCCAATTTGGAGACAATCAACAAGTTCCCCGGCCTTGCGACAGTAGAAAAACCAACATTGAGTTGACATACGTGGCAAGTTCATGACTAATTAGGTAGAAATACATCTAGAGTATATTGACTTATGGAATGATCCAATGTCTCACATTATGCCTCTTGTATGGGAGATTGATGTCATACTCAAGATTGTATTTTAAGTACAATAGGACATACATTTCATACACCGGTGTTGTTAGGGACCTTGGTAAGTCCAACTTTGATTTTGTTTAATAGTTACACATAGCACTGCGTCTTAACTCGATGCGTCCAATGTCACATATGAAGAAGTTGAGGAAGATTAAGCTCCATGCATCTCAACCATAAGAGGTAATGAGTCTCACTGACGAAGCAACTAGCTTGTTCACGCAATATTTGCCACTTCGCTTATATGGTCATCGCAAAGGGTTAGATGACCGGCCCGAATATGTCGATCAAGCATAAAGAGATAACAAAGAAGAAGAAAATATTATGGAAGAACATGAGAAAATTGAAGACCAACCGACATATGAGGAACATTAACAAGAATGTGAAGGTGAAGAAATTGAAGGAGATCGAGAGGATCAAGTAAGTTATGAACATAGATCAACGAGGATGGACTACCAAGAAGAGGGGATGATGATATATCGGATCATACAACTCGTTGCTATAGAGCCGAGATATCACTTTACCACACCTTACATCAATCGACCATCGTCATTAACTCCACGAGCACCATTAAAGGCTTTAAAAAACTTCAAATTTCCTCATTCAAACCCAAACCAGGATGAATTGGTTTCTCGACTATCATAGTTCATTATAGGGAGTTTGTCACACCAGGAAGAAGTCCAAGGGCATGAATCGTCGCCAATTCAACGTTATTTAAGAAGATGTAGAGCTCGTGAAGGGAGACGTCGCTTGCATGACTAAATGTATGGTTTGATCTTTTGAGTACCTTCGTTTGGACGAAATGTATGGTAGTGTTATTATTTAATATAATTTAGTTGATGTTTAAGTCTATTTTTTTTGTTTTTGTTTATAAGTATAACATTGTTGGAAAATTCTACTTTCAATTTAAAAATTTTGACTAAGTCACCCAATATTGTGGTTTCAATAGGCGACTTCTAGGTAAAGACGTTGTTTGAAATTATGATTTATGGTGTCTTAAAAACTTTTTGCCCACCGTGAACTGTTGTGGTGTTCGAGCCGCCCCGTTATTGGAGATAGTGACTTCAACTAAAAATAATTGTCTCAAAGAGTGAGACTGTCGCAACACCAGAACAGCCCGCTTTGGGCAAAAATTTTTCTAAAGCATTGTAAATCTTTTATTCAAACAAATT
Organism: Melastoma candidum; assembly: GCA_023653495.1. Taxonomy (NCBI): domain Eukaryota; kingdom Viridiplantae; phylum Streptophyta; class Magnoliopsida; order Myrtales; family Melastomataceae; genus Melastoma; species Melastoma candidum. Next base: position 6,961,576 of record CM042889.1, on the reverse strand, counting down.
ATTTGCCTAGAGATCGATAAGGCGCTATCCGAGATAACGTCTTCATAGAGATGTCACATAAAGACGATCCTTCGAGCCTCGTTTCAACTAAATTATGTCAAAGTTGCGATTTAAAATAGTGTTTTCATTGTAAATTAAATGTCGTTGTTACATCTCGCGAACGAAGGCGATATAAAGAAAATTTGTAAAAATAAATCCTATTACGCAAATTTTTTTAACTAACATTAGTACCGTAAAATCCTCTTCCAAACACGCCTAGACCGATTGGAAGAACAACTCTCCCTCTAATGATTAAAGTATTATAGTAATGAGGTTTAGTTTGATGGGGCGGCAAACGATCTAGAACTGGGCCGAGTCCGGCGAATAAAGGATTTTCAGAATATATCAATAAGATAACGGGAACCGATGGAGGGAGAGGAGAAAGCACAGCATATGGCCATGCCATCATCATCATCTTAGCCACATGCCCCCAAATAAAAAATCAAAAAAGGAAAAAGAGAAAGCCGCGTATGAGATCCACTCTTGTCTTTCTAGGAAGGACGTTGTCCGAAAATTTTCAAAAATCAAACAATCCCCACCGCCACGCGTCCTGAAATTTAAATTAAAAAGGGGAATTTAATAAATAGCCGGCGATCCACTCCAATATCTAATTTCTTCTTTTGTGCTAAAACGGAGGACGACACCACTCCTGGTCCTGGGCACGACGACATCTCTTCTCTTGGACATCCCCTCCCTGGCCCCCTTCGACTAATTTAAATCTATATTTCGAGCTGACGTTATTTCCAGTCGGAGCGATTGCTTCTCCGCCTCTATCTCTCTCTCTTCTTGTCTATCGCGAGTGTGTCTGCGACTGCCAGGGATACCCCCCGACCGCGTCCATTCCTAATCCCCCGCCTGGAATCATCCTTTTGGTTTTTGGGTTTTGGTCAAAATGGGAAGAAGAAGAAGATCAACAACCCCTTCCTGTTTGACGCCTTCCTTCTGAAACGCCCCCCCCCCCCCAAAAAACTCCAACTCCAACGCCGGTCTTTGCTTTTGATATCTTGGTCTCAGAGCATCTCCTCCTTTCTTCTCTTCCTATCTCTACATCCCTTCCTGATTCCCTACTTTCAGGGCGGGGGCGTCCTTTGCTTGGTCCACAGGATCTGAATCTGGAGGACAAAAAGGAGATGGCTTCCAAGTCATTCAAGGCGACCAGATCCTTCCTTCCCCCCTCCTCTGATCCCAACGATCCCCTCAAGCCTCCATTGCCTCCCACCGTCACCTTTGGTCGTAGAACTTCCTCCGGTCGCTACGTCAGCTACTCCCGTGATGACCTTGACAGCGAACTCGGGAGCTCCGACTTCGTCAACTACACCGTCCACATACCCCCTACCCCCGACAACCAGCCCATGGACGTCTCGATTTCCCAGAAAGTCGAGGAGCAGTACGTCTCTAATTCTCTCTTCACCGGCGGTTTTAACAGCGTCACCCGTGCTCACCTCATGGACAAGGTCATCGACTCCGAAGCCAGCCACCCCCAGATGGCTGGGGCCAAGGGTTCTTCTTGTGCCATCCCTGGCTGCGACGCCAAGGTCATGAGCGATGAGCGTGGCCTCGACATCCTGCCCTGCGAGTGTGACTTTAAGATTTGTCGCGATTGCTACATCGATGCCGTGAAGACCGGGGGTGGGATCTGCCCTGGATGTAAGGAGCCCTATAAGAACACCGACTTGGATGAGATTGCCGTGGATAATGCGCGTCCTCTGCCACTCCCACCCCCTGGCGGCATGTCTAAGAACGAGCGCCGGTTGTCCTTGATGAAGTCCACTAAGTCTATGCTGACTAGGAGCCAAACCGGCGACTTTGATCACAACAGGTGGTTGTTTGAAACTAGGGGTACTTATGGATATGGTAACGCTATATGGCCCAGGGATGGAGGCTTAGGAAATGGGAACGAAGATGATGTATCGGAGCCAGCTGAATTGTTGCACAAGCCTTGGCGACCGCTCACCAGGAAGCTCAAGATCCCTGCCGCCGTTCTCAGTCCATATAGGTATCATCCCTCAAAACCGTATTAACAAAACTCGTGGATTATTGTTATTATTGCTCTTTTAATGAAGTTCTCAGTTCCTGATACCCATTGCTTTGTGGCTGATTGTTGAACCAAGGTCTCGACATGGATGATAACCTGTGTATGCCTTTCACTAACCTATGTAAATAAAAGTAAACAAAACTTAGATAAACTGAAATTGTACACCACAATCCCGCGAGTCCAAGTATATGGATGATGTATGACCCTGTCCATAGAGATAAGCCGCCACTACATCCCTGTTTGTGAAATGATGAACGTACTTTGAGGACAAGTAGCAAAACTTGTATGCACGTCTATTCAAGTTCATTGCCCTCAGATTTTGCAATTGCTGACTTGCAGGCTTCTCATTGTTGTCCGAATGGTCGTACTTGGGCTGTTCTTGCAATGGAGATTGACTAATCCTAACAAGAATGCTCTCTGGCTGTGGGGAATGTCCGTGGTTTGTGAATTGTGGTTTGCTTTCTCTTGGCTGCTTGACCAACTGCCAAAGCTCTGCCCAGTGAATCGTGCTACAGACCTTAATGTCCTGAAGGAGAAATTTGAAACACCTACTTTGAACAATCCAACTGGGAAATCCGATCTCCCTGGCATAGATATTTTTGTCTCCACTGCCGACCCAGAAAAAGAGCCGCCTCTTGTAACAGCAAACACTATATTGTCCATTCTTGCTGCCGACTACCCAGTGGAAAAGCTGGCTTGCTATGTTTCTGATGATGGCGGAGCGCTTTTAACTTTTGAGGCCATGGCTGAAGCTGCAAGCTTTGCAAACGTATGGGTTCCTTTCTGCAGGAAGCATGGTGTCGAGCCAAGGAATCCAGAGTCTTATTTCAACTTGAAGAGGGATCCTTATAAGAATAAAGTGAAAGCTGACTTTGTTAAGGATCGTAGACGAGTGAAGCGTGAATATGATGAGTTTAAGGTTCGTATAAATGGTCTGCCAGACTCCATCCGCCGGCGTTCTGATGCCTATAACGCCAGGGATGAGCTCAAGGCGATGAAGCTTCAAAGAGAGAACAGAGAAGAAGAACCCGTGGAGACCGTCAAGATCCCTAAGGCTACATGGATGGCCGATGGTACACATTGGCCAGGAACTTGGTTGAGCCCTGGGCCCGACCACACCAAGGGTGATCATGCTGGCATAATTCAGGTACTTCAACCATAGATGGCAAATCCTGAGCGTTTGGATTAGGAACTTCTTTTTCTGGTTACCCGCCCGGTATCTGGATCTTCGCTCCGACTGGGATTAGGAACTTTTGTTATAATTGAAAAGTTTCTTTTTTGTGACAAGCTAAAGAGTACTATATTGTCTCATATTTACTCAGGTTATGTTAAAGCCTCCAAGTGATGATCCTCTTCTCGGTACCGCTGAGGATGGAAAGTTGATTGAGCTAACAGATGTTGATATCCGTCTTCCACTTCTGGTTTACGTCTCTCGTGAAAAACGTCCTGGCTACGATCACAACAAGAAGGCCGGTGCCATGAATGCTCTAGTTCGAGCCTCGGCCATCATGTCCAATGGTCCCTTCATCCTGAACCTCGACTGTGACCATTATATCTACAACTCACTGGCTCTCAGGGAAGGAATGTGCTTCATGATGGATCGAGGGGGCGATCGCTTATGCTATGTCCAATTCCCTCAAAGATTTGAGGGTATTGACCCTTCTGATCGATATGCAAATCACAACACCGTTTTCTTTGATGTGAACATGCGTGCACTGGATGGCGTCCAAGGTCCTGTATATGTGGGTACTGGGTGCCTCTTCAGAAGAATTGCTCTTTATGGTTTTGATCCTCCTCGGTCAAAGGAACACCACCCGGGCTGTTGCAGCTGTTGCTTTCCTCGTCGCAAGAAGGCCTCCGGTACTTCTGAAGAGAAAAGGGCCTTAAGAATGGGTGACTCTGATGATGAGGAAATGAACCTTTCTCTTCTCCCTAAGAAATTTGGAAACTCGACTTTCCTTATAGACTCAATCCCCGTGGCTGAGTTCCAAGGCCGTCCCCTAGCCGACCACCCTGCTGTGAAGAATGGGCGCCCACCTGGTGCACTGACCATTCCGAGGGATCTTCTTGATGCATCAACCGTCGCTGAAGCAATAAGCGTGATCTCCTGTTGGTACGAAGATAAGACAGAGTGGGGACAACGTGTTGGGTGGATATATGGCTCCGTGACAGAAGATGTGGTTACGGGGTACAGGATGCATAACCGGGGTTGGAAATCGGTTTATTGTGTGACCAAACGTGATGCCTTCAGGGGAACAGCCCCCATCAATCTTACTGACAGGCTTCATCAAGTCCTCCGTTGGGCAACTGGATCGGTTGAGATATTCTTCTCCAGGAACAACGCCCTCCTGGCTAGCCCCAGAATGAAAGTACTCCAGAGGATAGCCTACTTGAACGTTGGCATATACCCCTTCACGTCCATTTTCCTGATTGTCTACTGCTTCCTACCTGCACTTTCCCTATTCTCGGGCCAGTTCATTGTGGCGACTCTAAACGTCACATTCTTGACCTACCTCCTCGTCATCACTCTCACGTTGTGCATGCTTGCCATCCTGGAGATTAAGTGGTCTGGCATTGAGCTGGAAGAGTGGTGGAGGAATGAGCAATTTTGGCTGATTGGAGGGACCAGTGCTCACCTTGCGGCAGTGCTTCAGGGATTACTCAAGGTTGTCGCTGGAATTGAAATCTCATTCACGCTTACTTCAAAGTCAGGCGGCGATGACGTGGATGATGAGTTTGCAGACCTCTATGTAGTGAAGTGGACATCCTTGATGATCCCGCCGATAACAATCATAATGACAAACATGATTGCGATCGCGGTTGGCTTTAGCAGGACCATATACAGCACAATTCCCCAGTGGAGCCGTTTGATTGGTGGTGTATTCTTCAGCTTCTGGGTGTTGGCTCATCTTTACCCCTTCGCAAAGGGGCTCATGGGAAGACGGGGCCGAACTCCCACCATAGTCTTTGTCTGGTCAGGACTCATCGCGATCACCATATCCCTCCTTTGGGTGGCCATCAACCCCCCTGCTGGATCAACCCAAATTGGAGGCTCATTCCAGTTCCCTTGACATGGCAGGTTAGTTTCTTTTTTGTGAGCATGTATTCTGGCAACAGACACCATCCCCCCCCCCCCAACCCCCACCGATATTCCATTCTTTTCTTTCTTTCTGAATCGTGTTGAAGCGGACTTAATGTTATACTTATCCTGATTCAAGGACATCTTATTTGTTCATAATTTGGCCTATAGTCAAGAAAAGCTCTCGGAGAGGAGATAAGATGAAGTAGCACGAATTCGTTCTTTCCTATGTTGTTGGTTCAAAAAGCTCGTGTCCTGACCAGAATCCAGATCCGAGAAGCTCTTTGTGCTCTTTCAAGTTCAAATGTAGGTGGCAGATGCAGGGGAACATCCAGACCCACCGCAGCAGACGACAGTGTGAAATGAGTGTCCTTCGTACCATGTCGGGTGAATGAATTGAAGGTGAAGGTGGGGATCCCTTGCCTGCCCTCGCTGGCCGGGAATTAAGGGAGGGGGAGGGGGTGTCGGTATGCATGTCTCAACTAACTACGGCTGAACGCCCACTAAATTAACATTTCCATCTCCAGATAAAAAGAGCTAGGCCAAAGGAGGTACAATTTTCTTGTCATCAAGATGGTCGAGTTTGTCACCATGTTACTTATCCTCGCCACGGTTGCCTCCTCATCGTCATCATCCGTCTTTGCATCACGGGATGGTGATCTAGCTGCAGCCATCGATGAGATGAGATCAGCTGGCTACTTTTCCTTTGTGATGCTTCTCCTCGCCATATCCCCTGCAAATCTCAGCCGGGGCAACATCACTTTCTTGTTGCCAGACGACAAAACCCTTTCCAACAACAGGCTGTCCGTCCATGGAATCTCCAAGTTCCTGCTTCGCCATACTATCCCATCGCCTTTGCTCTTCGATTACCTCCAGCACATCCCGACTGGTTCGGTGCTGCCTACGCTGGAGCCCGAGTACATGGTCGTCATCAACAACCAAGGAAGGACGAGTTACTTCCTAAACAACGTAAGGGTCAGCGTCCCGAACGTGTGTGTCACGGGGTCTTCGATAAGATGCCATGGCATCGACGGCGTACTTCCGGCATCATTTGTTTCCCCATCGACTCATTGCTCTAACGGGAGTAGGGGCAACCCGGTCGAGCCCAAAGTCCAGGGACTTCCATCACCGCCTTCCCCGAGGGATCCCAACTTGAACGCCATGCCGCCATTGAGTCCATCCAACCACCACACCGTGTCGGGCTCTCCTCCATTCTCAGGCAGGGGGGAGTTTAGGTACATGTGGGCATTAGCATTAGCATTAGCGGCTCTTTGGTCCGCGGGAGGGATTGTCAACACTCAATAGATTGGTTAGCGGAGAAGAAAGAAGCGCCAAACGGGACCTGTCGGAAGTAGATGATAAACAACGAGCCACGAAGGCCACAATCGAACTGTCTTTTTAACACCATGGAACGGAATGTGGATATTTTAAATGTTGCAGATCAATAACGAACTCCTAAATTGTTATTTTTATACCAGAAGAAGAACCCAAAAAAGATAACATATTGATGAGAAATGGGAGGGAAGTAGATGTGGAACAATTTCTCGTTGGAGAGGGGTAGGAGGCATACGAGGTGGACTTCAAGATGGACTCGCTCTCTCGCTCAAACATGATTTTATTTCCAAATTTTGGTTTGAGGGTGAGTTGAGGAGGGGGAGGTAGGTGGGGAAGTTGATGGGAAACTTTGGGGTGGGGAGGGGAAAGGACGTGGTTGGAGAGCATGCAGCTAACCTCTCCATCTCGCCTTTTAATTGGCCAAATTCCACGCCCACCTAACTCCTTGGCGCATCCCCTTGCCTCTCAACCTCCACTCCACCCCACACACATTTTCCCAACTAAGTCATGTATTTAATGCACCTCTTCTACCTCCCCGTCCCCCTTCTTGATCTTCCTCTTCCTCTCGCCCTTCCCCCCGACGTTCCCTCTCTCATTATCACCATCTCCCCGTCTGTGAGTGAATGCCCGTTGTGTTCGTGTCTGAGGGAAACGGAGTAGGCTAGCAACCATGATAACCGTCGCCCCATCGCAAAGCAGCACTCCACAAGATGCTGCCTCTCTCACCTCCGCCTCCGCCCCTGCCCCTGCCCCGACCCCTGACCCCGGTCGCATCTTCCGATCGAAGCTCCCTGACATCACCATCACTAACCACCTCTCCCTCCATGACTACTGCTTCCACCACCTCCCTGATTCCTCTGACCGCCCCTGCCTCCTCCTCGACTCCTCCTCCCGTTCCTTTTCCTACTCCGAGACCTACCTCGTCTCCCGCAGGGTCTCTGCCGGCCTCCACAATCTCGGTATTCGTCAGGGCGATGTCATCATGACTCTCCTCCCCAACTGCACCGAGTTCGTCTTCTCCTTCATGGGCGCCTCCATGATCGGTGCCGTCACCACCACCGCCAACCCCTTCTACACTCCTGCCGAGATCCTCAAGCAGCTCAAGGCATCCGGCGCCAAGCTCATCGTCACCCAGTCCCAGCACGTGGACAAGCTCCGCAGCTTCTCTGACATCGACCTTTGGGGCGACCACTCCTCCTTCCCCGTTGTTACCACGGACGATCCCCCCGAGAACTGCCTCCACTTCTCGGTGCTGAGCGAGGCAAACGAGGAGGATGCCCCCAAGGTGGACGTCGATCCGGACAGCCCAGCAGCGCTGCCCTTCTCGTCGGGCACGACAGGACTGCCCAAGGGGGTGATCCTGACTCACCGGAACCTGATAACAAGCATAGCGCAGCAGGTGGACGGGGAGAACCCGAACTTGTACCTGACCAAGGATGACGTGGTTATGTGCGTGCTGCCCTTGTTCCACATCTACTCCCTAAACAGCGTGCTCCTGTGCGCACTGAGGGCAGGGGCGAAGGTGCTGCTGATGAAGAAGTTCGAGATAGGGCCGTTCCTGGAGCTGATAGAGAGGCACAGGGTTACGGTGGCGGCAGTGGTACCACCGCTGGTGATAGCCCTGACAAAGAACCAGATGGTGGAGAAGTATGACCTGACGTCGATAAGGGTGGTGCTGTCGGGGGCAGCACCGCTGGGGAAGGAGCTGGTGGGGGCACTTCATGCTAGACTTCCACAGGCCACCTTGGGCCAGGTTGGTTCTCCTTTTCCTTTTAGGCTTCCCACGAGTTTCTCCTCCTCACATTCCCTGTATCTTTTGCTGGCCGTTTTTTTTGTCTGTATTTATTACACACAACTTTTTAACTAACTTAACCTTCTCTTCCTACTTTCCTTTCCTTTTGCTTCCCCAAATCCAGCTCCAGCCCTCTGGGCTGGGCTCTCACCCCAAAGCCAATTCCAAATAATACAATGGCTTTGCTTTTTCAGAACACTTCGTTAAGATTTTAAGGAAAGAAAGAAAAGCACAGATAGGAAGGAAAAATAACCTGCGGGAATGGTGAAAATCATTGTTATCGTGAGGGAAGAAAACGTCCAGGACAAGCAAAGAGAGACGTGACTAGGCTAACGTGATTTCACGATTAACCGCAGGGATATGGAATGACGGAGGCCGGCCCGGTTTTGTCGATGTCCCTAGGATTTGCCAAGGAACCTTTCCCTACCAAGTTCGGTTCTTGCGGCACCGTGGTCAGGAATGCAGAGCTCAAGGTCATTGACCCTGAAACCGGGGTCTCCCTCGGCTACAACCAGACGGGCGAGATATGCATTCGTGGCCAACAAATCATGAAAGGTGATCGATCACACACCCGCCGAGGCTTTTCCTTCTTTAGGAATAGGAGAAGATTTCGCACTCAACTGTTTCCTGTCTTGTAACTCTTCAGGCTATCTCAATGACGAGAAGGCAACAGCAAGCACTATTGATGTCGATGGCTGGCTCCATACTGGCGACATAGGCTATGTGGACGAGGACGAGGAGATCTTCATAGTCGACAGAGTTAAAGAGATCATCAAATTCAAAGGCTTTCAGGTTTGTTCCTCCACGTCGGCAATGGAGAGCTTCGAATTACAGTTTTCTTCTACAAGAACATCAATCCAGATGAAGAATTGCCCGACCCCCCCCCCCCCCACCTTCATTGTTTGAGTTCTGTTGCTTTGCAGGTACCCCCCGCCGAGCTGGAAGCTCTCCTCATCAGCCACCCATCCATAGAAGACGCTGCAGTTGTTCCGTGAGTTGGCCTATTAATTCTCAGCAGGACAAGAATTGCTTTTGTTATGAAAAATTTGTTTACTGGACTGTGTGTTCACAGCCAAAAGGATGAAGTAGCTGGGGAAGTGCCTGTCGCTTTCGTGGTGCGATCGAATGGTTTCGAGCTCACAGAAGAGGCTGTTAAAGAGTTCATTTCCAAACAGGTACACGATTCACAAAAACTTTCCTGCTTGCAGCAATACATAGAGTATTCTCATTCCACATTTGAGAAAGGATTTCGCGTTTGGATATCTGTAAATTTTCTCGCTTGGAAGTCTTTTGCTTAATCCACCACACATAGCGTCAGTAGAGTTAAGGAATGATAATTATTTCCTATCAGGGAAAGAGAGAGCAATCTAACCTGAGGTTGATGTGAATGTAAAAAACCAGGTGGTTTTCTACAAGAGGCTGCACAGGGTGTGCTTTGTTCATGCGATCCCAAAGTCCCCGTCAGGAAAGATACTACGGAAGGAACTGAGAGCCAAGATAGCCGCCGCCAATTCAGCAGCCTAAATATCTGTCATCTTTATACAGAGAGGGCAGGCACATGTGATTGTGTGCTTCGCTTCTTCGAATAGTTCATTGTTTCGTTTCTAATAAAGCAAGTGCTTCCTCTGGCTGGGACATGATAAAAGATGGCAGAATGTTTTTATGTTTTGACCTTCTATATGATGATGTCAATCCCAACTTATCGTCGTGGTTTATGATGATGATCTTAAGGTCATCTGTCCCTGTGATTTGGATGATTGAAACCTTGAAATGCTTCCTCAGAGGTTGAATTATTATCGTGAAATCCAGTAAAAAGCTAGTTATCGTGGAGGTGAGGAAGCGAGGAAAGGGGCAAGGGTGTTTCACGCGCGTTCCAAACTCTTTGTTCTCAGAATTCATTGGAACATATTTTCACATGAACTCAGACTTTACAATTCAGAATTTAGACGTTAAACGAACGCTGAGTTACTCGGATTGATCGACTTATTCCACGAATTAATTTGCAAATTAAGCTCCAAATGTACGTGGTCTCGTTATCAAGATAACCAGCCATGATCCCAGTTGAATATGTTGTAGGTAAGAAACATTCAATTACAAGACCAATTGGAGAGTCCTCACGTTGTTGGTCCCCAAGCTAATGCCACTAAGACCAGGGTCCCCAGCCTGGATAGGATTCATCAACATCTAGTTCCCAGAGACACGAACGCATCATGACAACGATCTATAACATGACTACCACCAACCAACGTTGGACTTAAATTGCCATGGCTCGAAAATATGGTAAAAACGGAAAACACCAACCCCAGGCCATTTCACAAGAGAGCTTTTGATGCCCCCTGCCGCCTCCTGCACGATCGAGCGGCAATTCCAGGACACACGCCAACAGCACGGCAACACAATACAAAAACTTTGGTCGGCGAACAACATAAACGCCAAAAAATTTCAAGATGATGTTGGAGAGGATCAGCTGAGGTCAGTCTTACACAGCTACGGCTTTATTTTAACAATCGTTTGTAAACGCACACTCCATGAGAAAGACAAAGGGACATGTGGCCAGTTCCAGTTTGTCACAATCCTTATGCAGAGAAAGGAGCTTTTAGACCACCATTTCCATCAGTCATCCGGAAGCTCTCTCACTGGGAGTCCAATTTCATGGGTTGCCAGGGCTGATACCTGGTCCAATCTCTCTGCCCAGGGTTAAGAGCATGCCCCTTGGAATGATAAATATATTCATCACCCTCTCCAGAGAAGTTCTCCTTGTGCTCAACTCCATACCTATTTGGTTTCAGCATCAGAAGCTGAAAAGAGGAACCTAAAAAAGTTAATTTCGGCAAAAATAACCTATAGGAACATCACGATCTCAAAATGACTTAAGCATGCCTCATCTCCTGTATGATCAGTTACGTGATGGAGCCATCCATGCCACTCAGGTGGAACCTGTGAAGCATTGTACCTCCCCTTTTCGGCATATTCGACCCACCTATGCCGTCCTACAGAATCGCAACTTGTCAAGAACATGAAGAGAGAGTCATCTCAATCATTTCGAATACTCAAAAGATAATTATCATACATAATCACCCTGCATCAACAATTCTAAGTTCACCGGATAAATGCAGTTTCCATCCATAATTAATTAAACATTATATTTGCATATTTTTAATGGGTTACACATGTAAATTATAGCTAACGTTTTCACGAATTGCTTACAATAATAACCAGCAAGGCATTCTAGGAAGGGTTTCGCACCTAAAAGTTGACATAAAGAGATTTTTCAGAGCATCAATCAGTTGATCAACTACACAGAATGAGTGGATAAAGAAATACCAACCATGCTGGGTCTCTCCTAGTTTCTCATAGTATTTATTGCCAAACTTATCGACGCCTACAAGGGTGGCACCTATATTGTGGATTTTTGTCTGCCTGCGAGAAATGACGCCACATAGAGTGCATAAATCAAGGGAGCCTTACCGTACACCAATAGAAAAATAAAAAGAAAAAGAAAGCAAGGGAATTCCTATCAGGAACACCCAAAGACAGAAGCTCAAACAGAAACATTGCAGGACGCTGGCATCATCAACCATTCATGATTCGAGTTCTATTGACGACGATCCAAAATGTCATGACAGGAAGGGATACCACCGCAAAGTAGATAATGTTATTGGCACCGACAACTCGTACTCATATTCTCAGATGAAAGAATCGAACATAGCGATGGTTGAGCAGCATACAGGAGTGATAACAATGATAAAATAGAACATTCACCTCCGCAGACTTGACTTGAAGAAACAATAACACTAACAGCAGATTTATGACTCTTATCGGCTCAGGACCAGTCAGAAGACCAATCAATCTAAACCCATCCAAACGCTTTATAGAGAACTACACCCGTCTCAATCCCCCGAACAAAATAGCAGAGGGAAATGGAGGAAGAAAGGGTAGAAGTTTCGGGCGATAGACAGAAAAAACAAATAGCAGGGGAAGAAGACCAGTTCGGGAAGCAGACACTCACAGTAGGTTGCCGTCGAAAATGCAATTCCTGCAAATTATCAAAAGTAAATGAAAAAAAATTAATAGAAGGGAATTGAACAAGCAAAAGGAAGAGAAGATTGAATCCCCAAGCGGGATCTTGAAGGAGATTCAAGGGATTGGATTTGGAGGAAGGAGGGGGAGACATACGCGTATCCTTCTTCGCGGAGTTCACGCACGAAGTTGGAGAGGCCCTTCTCCCTGATCGACTTCAGGACTCCCCTAACCACCGACGCCATTTCTTCGATCCCCTTTTCCTTCTTCCTCCTCCTCCTCCCCCCTCCCAGCTTTGTAGTCGGGGACTTTTTTGGGCTTCACGTAATTTTGGATACTGGGCTGGGCCCGAAGTAAAATGATATATAGAGAGAAAGGGGAGGGATTGATGGGGTGGCAAGAACCGCGGGCAATGAGAGCCCATTGAATTTTGATTTTGATTTTGATTTTGATTCATCGGGGGAGGTGGGGCTCGTCAATCTGGAAGAAAACTTTGGAGGAAGGGGTGCTGGGTGTCGAATCCAATCGAAGCGAAGGGAAGGTAAAACCCACACTCTCCTGCGTTCTGATCCCTCCTCCTCCTCCTCCTGCCGCTGCTCCGTGTTAGTTTAGGGGGGTTGGTGGTCGCTCGCTCCTAATCTGTTTGTTTCTTTCTTTGGTGGATTGCGATTTCTCTGTAGAAAGGACGGTACCAGGATGATGAGACTGCAGACGTACGCGGGGTTAAGTCTGTTGGGGACGTTAGCTGTTATTTATCATGCGTTCGGTAGCAGAGGCCAGTTCTACCCGGCCATGGTCTACTTGTCCACCTCCAAGATCAGCCTCGTCCTCCTCCTCAACATGGGCCTCGTTCTCATGTGTGTCTTGTGGCAACTCACCAAGCGCATCTTCCTCGGCTCCCTTCGCGAGGCCGAGGTCGAGAGGCTCAATGAGCAGTCCTTGCGTGAGGTCATGGAGATCCTCTTTGCCATCACCATCTTCCGCCAGGACTTCTCCGTCTCTTTCCTTGCCATGGTTACCACTCTACTGCTTATCAAGTCTTTACACTGGCTGGCCCAGAAACGGGTCGAATACATCGAGACCACCCCATCCGTTCCAATGTTGTCCCACCTGAGGATCGTCTCTTTCATGGGCTACCTTCTCATCCTTGATTCCCTCTTCCTCTACAGCTCACTGAAGTTTCTCATCCAGACTCGTCAGGCTTCTGTCTCCCTTTTCTTTGCCTTTGAGTAAGTTGGCCTCGTCTCTATAGTCTATCCACCTTCACTTCACTGCCCGGCACGTCATTTTTTTGATTTTCTTTTTACCAGCTGTTAATTCTCTTGGAAGACAGACTATGCTGATTAGAGTAAGAGTCTGAATTCTGTTTGATTGACCTTGGGCAACTTTTAAAAATCACACAAACAACTTTAAAGAAAGATCTATTGGCTATTAACTTTGTTAGGACCCTAACTCGATAATGCTTGACAATCCTTCAATCATCTGTCGAGGGCCATTGTTAATACTTGTATATCTACCTTATTGTTCTGTCACAGGTACATGATACTAGCAACAACGACAGTTTCAACATTTATAAAGTATGTTTTCTATGTAAGCGACATGATAATGGAAGGTCAATGGGAAAGAAAAGCTGTTTACACGTTCTATTTGGAACTAGTTCGTGATTTGCTTCACCTCTCCCTGTATATGTGCTTCTTTCTCGTCATTTTCATGTAAGCCATTCTCCCTAGTTTTTTTCTGTTCTGTTCCAATTGCATCTCTGTGCTTAAGTTGGAGTTATTTGCTCTCCTCTTGTCATACCATATTATGTGGACATACTAAAGTGTTTTTTCAACTGTTTGACTCTATCATGTAGAGTGTCAAAAAATCTACCACAAGTCGTATGTTAGACTGCAATCAATATAAGCTGTCTGATTGGTTGTATAGTGTCAAATGGTCTATCATTTATAGATACTGTGACGATAAAAATCTTTTGTAGTTCAGTATTGGCAACCCTAGTGACCGTTGCCCTTTAGATGCTTGTAGACAATGCTCTAGGAAGGTTCTGGAGTCCTGAGCCAAGTGGTCATTTATAGAAAAAAAAATTTCTGTTGCTTTGTCTCTTCCTACCACCGATTTTCCAGGAGTTACTTTTTTCTGGCGCTTTTGTAAGTTTTTATCTTGGATCTAGTTGTTGGCTTATTTGTGTTGGTTCTTGTAGGAATTATGGTGTGCCTCTGCACTTGATAAGGGAGCTCTACGAGACATTTAGAAACTTCAAAATTCGTGTTGCGGACTATATCCGATATCGAAAGATAACTTCTAATATGAATGACAGATTTCCAGATGCAACAGCTGAAGAGCTTAATGTGTCAGTATCAGAGATAACTTTGGCCTCTGGCAATCATCCCTTTGCTCTTTGTATTGTCATAAGTCTTAAAATGTTCTTGTTTGTTTTCTTAATGGCGATGCAGAAGTGACGCGACATGCATTATCTGTCGTGAAGAGATGACAACTGCAAAGAAACTAGTTTGTGGACACCTGTTTCATGTGCACTGCCTTCGGTCATGGCTAGAAAGACAACATACCTGCCCTACTTGTAGAGCCCTTGTTGTGCCTCCAGAAAATGGAGCATCTACTGCTGCAGGACATGCCCAACAATCAGATTTTCGTCCACAAGGTAACTATTATCTGTCAAATCGGTGGTTATTGCTGTTTGATGCATGGGTGTGTCGTGCATCCACTGGCACTCTTAAATGAACTGGCACTGTAATGGAGATAAGTATAACAATTGCCAACTGCTATAGTTGTGCTCAGGCTCGGAGATGGACTTTTTTCTGTTTGCCTTGCTTAATGCTATTGGTAGTAGAAGTCCAGATTTAGAAACATGTTCTTATTGCATACGTTTTGGAACAGCAACTGCAGCCACAGGTTCTTCGTCTCAGGGTCTGGTAGATGGCGATTTAAATGGAAACAACCTGAGTCGGCATAAGGCAAGAATTCAAGCTGCTGTTGCTGCTGCTGCTGTCTATGAAAAATCTTTTGTCTATCCTTCTCCAAACACCCTTACATGGTACATCACTACCCTCAGCCAAACTTATCTAGTGCAATCTTCTTTGCTTTTTGATGCTTTCATGGCATTTCCAATGACTACAGCTGTGGTAGCCAAATAAATTTCAAACAGCAAGTCAAATATTACTGTGGCTCGATTGATTTTTTTTTTTTTGGTACTTGGATTCCTACATTTGATACTAACAACAGATAAATTTCTGTTCTGTTTATTAGTTGTGGAAACTGCTGTTTAGTTCTTCATAGCATGTTCATGGGTGAATCTTCTCACATACTTTTGCCCCAGGCTTCTTCTTGAGTGGGCTCAGATCTTTGCTTGGATGTTATTGCAGGTCTCCTGGACATGCCTACTTGCCTCAGGTTGCAAGGCCTCCTTCCGATTCATCCACTGGAGAATCAAGTGTCCAGCAGGATTCTGTAGATCTCCAGCAATTGTTTGTTTATGTTCCATGTCGTGATCCCAATGCTGCTTCTGTAGAGAGATCGGAACAGGTCAATAGCCTGTCTCAGCTCCAACTGGAAGCTAATGAAAGGGTTATTCTTCAGCAGATCGAGGTTCTTCTCTACGCACTTGCATATGCCTTTGCTTTCGAAGAAACTGCATTGTTTCTGTCATTTTGGACATTTTCTGGGAGATTCCTGAATATGGTTACTTTTGTGTGTTTTGTGTTGGACAGATGCTGCAGAAGCAACTGGAAAATTTGTGGTATGTCAACTCTGGTGGCAGGACGAGTGGTTCAACGGCAGCAGAGGACCACAAGGGTAAATCTGTTGTAGACACGCCTAGGACCGTTGCTGGGGCTACATCTGATGGAGACGAGTTGCATCCAGTTGGCAGGTAAATTGCCCTGATAAACGTAAATGTACTTGTAACATAGATCAGGGAGGCTTTTTTTTTTTTTTAAATCCTTGGTTTTTCTTGGGATTATTGGAGTGGCACGGATTTGCCTGCTGTGAATTCATGCCTATAGTGAGTGAAACAATGCATGTTCCAACGGGGTTGGTGTTTCGGAGGTACCCCCGAGGTCTTGTATTGCTTACACTTGTTTATCATGGAAAGTGAGGAAAAGGCCCGTACCTAGCTGACATTCGTTATGTTACGTTGTAGAGTACGAGGGTCGAAGTGGTCGTTGCTGTACGAGGATTGTACCGGTTAGAATAAAAGAATTATGAAATATGATTTCAGTTTCGAAAATAACTTAAATATTGCAAGTCGTGATTGAATATCGTAATTTCGGAGGAATCTCTCAAAATTGTAGTTTTAAACTATGATTTAGAAAGACTTGATAAAAAATTAAATTAATGTAAAAAATTAAAGTGGAGTGACGTTATGGTATTTTATGAAACCCGCGATTTCAAATTACGATCTAAAGATAATATTTAGAGTATTTTAAAAACTAAAATTGTATTTCACGTATGAATGCTAATTAGTTACAAACCTTCGAACAATTTTGATATGAATCCTACAATCCCGGGTTGTGTTAATGGAGAATATTACTAGTACTAAAGAAATGAAAATGATCAAATACGATCCTAATTTGGGGTAAAGGTCGAGGTCGTTACGGGCTATTAGAACGGTGAACGGAGTCCCCACGTGCTGGCTGGCAGGGATATTTTTTAGGATTGGAAAGATTGTGATTTCGGCCGTGCCACGAGAGATGGGCCAGCACCAGGCAAACAACCACAAAGCTGCTTCTGCTAGAGAGGCGGTTAGTTTGGTGGGCTCTGTCTTTTCTGTCTCTCTCTCTCTCTCTCTCTCTCTCTCTCTGGTGGGCATAGCCACCAGCCACACAAATGTACTGCTACTACTCATGCCAGTCTTCCACCACCATGACCACGACCTCCACCCTGACCATGCTCGTCATCCCAATCCCGATTCCCGGCCTCCGTCTCAGCCGCCGACTTCACCCTCCTCTCGGGATGTTCAGTCGCCTGTTGGGTTCACGGGGACGACACCTTCCCCCTTCCCTCTCCGTCTCTTCCTCCCTCACCTCCGTCTTGACCTCCGCAAACGTCATTGCCTCCGCTGCTGCCAAGTCCTCCTCCTCCGTCCCCGGCGCTGTTACCTCCACCATCACTCATGTTGCTTTCACCGCCGTCGCTATCGCCTCTGGCGCCTGTCTCTCCACCAAGGTTGATTTCCTCTGGCCCAAACCTGAGGAACAACCCGGTATGCATCTGCGATTTTTCTTCCCTTCTCTTTTTCTCACCAGGCGAGCCTGATTCATTGTATACTGTTGTTTGTTTGTTTGTGCAGGCTTTCTCGTCCTCGAAGGGGTCGACGTGACCGGTTACCCTATCTTCGATGATGCCAAGGTTTCCCATCCCGTCTATTCCTTGTTGGATCATGTCAGCGTGATTTCTTCCCCATCCTTTTTGTTCATTTTTATCCGCTGAAACACTTGATCGTGAAGGCAGGTACGAAAGGCCATTGAATTTGCCAAAAGGGCCCATCATGGCCAATTCAGGAAAACTGGAGAACCTTATTTGACGCATTGCATCCACACTGGGAGGATCCTAGCTATGTTAGTGCCCTCTGGCGGAGAGAGGGTAAAATAATCTCCTTTCCAATTTGACTCCCTGCACCTCGTTTCCTTGGCACATTTTGTAAATGACATGCCCACATTCTTAACCCAACAATTGCTTTGCTCCCTGGTTTACTCTAGGCTATTGATACTGTTGTAGCCGGCATTCTCCATGACGTAATTGATGATACTTCTGAGAGCTTGCAGAACATTGAACAAGAGTTTGGTGATGATGTAGCAAGATTGGTTGCTGGTGTCTCGCGGTTAAGTTACATAAATCAGGTAGTCAGGCTTCTGTAAGCTTCTTCTTGGTTTCAGTTATTTCACTTACAGTTGTAAAGTCAGTTGTTTGCAAACCAGTATAACAGACTCTGAATTTCTGATGATGTACTCCTTAGGGCTCTTGGCTGAAGACATAATCTGACGTTCACATTTCTATATTTTCTTTCTTCATGTTTTTTATCGTACTTTGACACCAAGCGTGCACTGCAGCTTTTGAGGAGACATCGCAGGGCTAATGTTGGTCAGGGTAACTTCTGTGAAGTGGAGGTATGTATGATGATCTTCGTCCTGGAGTTGACTGTTGAGGGGGCTTTCAGTGTCTCTCTCAGAGTTGCACTTAATATGCTCATTTCTCAACTATTTCATCCGTCCCAACTCTGTGTTCAGTCTCTCTTTCAGTTTGGCATTTTCAGTTCTGATTGTGTGGCCTTGGTGGTATATTTTAGCTCCAAACTCTTGTTTGTTGTTTAGGCAAATAATCTAAGAGTTATGCTTCTCGGTATGGTGGATGATCCAAGGGTGGTGCTCATCAAATTGTCTGATCGTCTTCACAACATGAGAACCATGTAATCAGCAACCTGAAAATTTAATTCCATCCTCTATTCTCGGTTCCTCTATTAATTTCTGGTTACTTAAGTGTTCTCTCTTGTTTAGTCCTTTCTTCAGCTTATTTTTTCTACATATGCATTATGTGCCATTCGAAGCATGGAAATGACCTCTCTTCAAGTGAAGTTCGAAAATAAGATTGCCAATATATACGCCGATTCTTTCTTACCCCTGTTACACATGAAATTGTACTCTCCATCTCTCTTATAATCTCTGACCAGATTTTGCTGGTGACGCTTTTACTATGTCTTGTCTATTTTCATTAAGTCTGCTATGATGATACTTTATCTTTTACAGTTATGCTCTGCCCTTCACAAAGGCTCAAGCTGTTGCCCAGGAGACCCTGGTAATTTGGTGCTCACTTGCTTCCAGATTAAGTCTTTGGGCTTTAAAAGCTGAACTGGAAGATCTATGCTTTGCAGTTATTCAGGTTTGTCTTCAGAATTTAGCATTTGATTAACTATTTTATAGACATTGAAGATATGCTCGCAGAGATCTATTTAGCTTCAATGCAACTCATGGTTTATGTACTTGGTCTATACTTGGTCCCTTCCCTTTTGAATGTTTTTAAGAAAATTGTTAGGCATGTGCTAGGTTGTCAACATTGCCTTCATAAGGCACCTTATTTTACATCATTGTCCTCACTCTGATGATATAGACCTTTTCTCTAGTGTGATTTGATGCTTGCATACGCATACATGCTCTTAGGGTGCAAACGAGATTTCTCTGCTATACATTTTGGAAGATTGATGTCATGTTTTTATCCTCATAGAGTTTGTGCTATATAGATATCATCTTACCTGATAATGACAAAGGATAAGGCGGAGTTGGATGGCCATTGTGTATGGATCATCAGAAACACTGATGCGAGCCTGTTGCATAGAAACAAACAATCTTGTAATTTTCTCATTAAGACCATCGTGTGTATACTTCTGTCGCAACACCAAATGTATTCTTTATCTTCCAAAGTTACTAGGTCTTGGTAAAATTCTCCCTTAGCAGAAACACTGTTGAGTCAACTGCTGTGACATAATCTTTATATGTTTTTGAGGAATTTTTGTCACTTTTTTTCAGTTATGGCTTGCTGCAAGTGAAAATCTAACGTCAGTGTATTATTTTTCTATCGTGTCTCATATTTTTCTATCGTGTCTCATATTCTCAATCTAGTCATTTTTGTGAACAGCCTCAAATATTCCAGAGGATGCGGCATGATTTGGCTTCTATGTGGAAGCCTAGTGGAAAAGTGGGAAATCCAAGAAGAATCTTGGCAAAAGCAGGGTATCATTGTAATCATGAGAAGTCATTTTCCAACTATGAAGAATCTGTGGCTGTTGATGTGAGCATGAAAGAAATGAAGGTTGGGAAATGCACTCATTTTGGTACCTTCCTGCTGTATTTGTTTTTGTGGATCGTTTCCATTCATAAGTTAGTTAGTAGGCAATAATTTGGGATGGATCCTAATGACATGCTGAGATACATTAACTAGCTGCTCTACCTTCTTATATCGTTCCTGGTTGTTGGAATATTAAGAAAGGAAAAGATATGGATGATATCTATGAGAATGGCTTAAGCCGGTGGTTTTACTCATTGTAAAATGAAATTATATCATCATGTATTAGATCGTATTGAAATATTCGAGTAGTTAGCAATATGCATTAGTTCGATGGCCAGATTGATCATGCAAAATATTTTGTATAGGGAGGTTGCACACGTGATGCCATTGTCCAACTATCCTGCATTAGTTAGGGGCATCTTATATCATGATGATGCATTAGTTGGCTTTGTTAGGCGAGTTTGTGATCCAGTGCCATAACAATCTTTCCCTCCTCCCTTGTGTGGAGAAAATGAAGGCATGCTAACATTATGATTTTGTGTTTCTATTTAGAATCTTTTGGAAGCTGTAGTGCCTTTTGAAATCCTGTTGGATCGGAGAAGACGAAGTAATTTCATCAGTGGTATTGAGGAAAACTCAGAGAAGCTGCCAAGACCCAGTGTCGTGAAAGATGCTGGAGTGGCTTTGGCATCTATGGTTACATGCGAGGAAGCCCTCGAACGGGAGTTGATTCTTTCCACTTCGTAAGGCCTTCCAATTGTTTATTTCTACAATACCTTCATTGTAATAAGCATTGATGTATTATAGCAGAACTTCTCCATATGAAGTTGATCTTTAACCTTCCCTTTACATCTGTAATCCTTGCATGCAGGTATGTCCCCGGAATGGAGGTAACATTGTCCAGCCGACTCAAAAGCTTGTATAGTATTTATAGCAAGGTACTGTATAATTGTCAAATGATCTTGCATCAATTTATTCATGTTGTAGGTTGCAGCATTAAGTGATAGGCATTGTCAGTTGACTTACAAGTAATTTTGTGAAAATGTGATTTCTGTATACAATAGCCATCTTTCATTATATTTTTGGGATGCGAGTTAATGACAGTAGAATGATTTTTTTATCATGATTTCAAAGTCTCATTCCTTCTATAGTCCCTGATTTTTAGTTTAGCTGAACAGTTTTCGGACACTGTCAATAATAGATTAACATCAATGTTACCAATAGTTTTGCTGGTCTCTCATGGCCATTGAGTTATGGATATTGGATACAAGGGCAAACCTTAGTATAACGGCAAAGTAGTTCTGTGGTGATCTAATGGGTCACGAGTTTGTGACGTAGAAGCGACTTGCTTGCAAATTTCTTTGTGAAAGTTTACATATAATGTACACATGTGACCCTTTCCCACATCAGATGGGTGCAACTCTGGTTCCCCCTCTTGATTCCGAAGTCTCATTATCGACTGGCATTATCTGTTTCTGCAGATGAAGAGGAAAGATGTTGGAATTGATATGGTATACGATGCCCGTGCCTTGAGAGTAGTAGTTGGAGACAATAATGGAAGCCTGCATGGCCCTGCTGTTCAATCCTGTTATAGTCTTCTTGATATAGTTCACAGGTGAGCAAATAAATCATTGTTGCTATGCATCTTGCAATATATTAGAGGGGAATTTGACACTATTATTAAGTTTCTAACAATGATGAGAGCAACCCCCCCCCCCCCCCCCCCCCCACATATTTGTTAGCCTTTGATTAATTATGTACAATGCACCTTCACATGGCAGGCTGTGGACACCAATCGATGGAGAATTTGATGATTACATTGTTAACCCAAAACCTAGTGGTTATCAGGTAGACAATCAAACCAACCGATCTTCCTTTTTGGTAGAAATTACCAATCAAATTCCTTGTTGAGAATTCAATTTCAGTTTTTGGACTGCAGGGTATCACCAGCAGTGATACAAAGATGGTCCATTTACATAAACAAGATTCTAGCTTTAATCTGCTTCAGCTGTTTGAATTTTTATTTTTCTTTTTGAGGCTGTATCTTATTTTATACCTCTGGTATACTTTATAAATATTAAAATCTTTATTTATCAAAATTAGAAAATTCTAATCTGGGGAACATGTAGAATGAACTAAGTGCAACTGATATAATTATCTGGTTTAGCTATGCTTTGCTAAAGTCGTTTTGTGACCAAGGATATAACCCTAGTCATGATCATCCCATTTATGTGTCAATGTCATTCATTAATTCTCTGATCCTACATGACTCGTTTATCTTATTGCAGTCTTTACACACTGCTGTTTTAGGCCCTGACAATTCACCTCTGGAAGTTCAAATTAGGACTCAGGTGCCAAAAAGATACAATTTACGTTATTTTTATGATACTTAAATCATTTTCCTTTTTTTTGTGACTGAGACTGCAATATTGATTGAAGCTAATGTTCCATTAACTGTGTTGTGTGTCCCAGAGAATGCATGAGTATGCCGAACATGGACTTGCTGCCCATTGGCTTTATAAAGAAACTCTAAATTTACCGCCATCCCGGAGCTCCGAGCAATCTCCTTCAGAAGATTTTGATGATTCGCTGGCAGCAGGTAGTTTGTTTCGGAGGTATGCTTCCCTCAAAGTCGGGCATCCTGTTCTTAGAGTTGAGGGAAGCCAACTGCTTGCTGCTGTTATAGTTAGGTAATCCAATATGCCAGATAAAGTGTATTCAAGAGCGGTTTTTACGTTTAAGATTGCTGTTTTGTTATCTTGTTGTTCACGTGCTGCAGAGTGGACAAAGGGAGTAGGGAATTACTTGTTGCCGTAAGCTTCGGATTGGCAGCCTCTGAAGCTGTTGCTGAAAGAAGATCTTATTTCCATACAAAGCAATGGGAAGCTTATGCAAAACTATACAAGAAGGTCCATTCTTTTTTTTTTTATATAACCCATGCCAAACTGCACAAAGTGATGTACTTTTTGGTTCTCTGGATTAAATGTTGTCTAGCGGGAAGGCTCGTTTCAAAATATATATAAAGTAGGGCTTTACAAATCCATCGAAATGATAAATAACAAAATAGCCTTTAAATACTGCTAAGTTTTCATGTTGTCGGACTTGTAGTTATCATGAAGTGAGTGATTTGATCATGATTATTCAACACCTGAAAGCCAATTTCGGCAGGCATATGCTTAGAAATCAAGAAGGGGTGGATTATAAATATAGTTGAAAATACTTCATCCGCCGATAACTATGTGAAAGACCCATTTTTTATCAGCACAATTATCTTTAACTAGTTAGTTTTGCTTCGATGTAGATAGAGGCGATGAAGTTGGCAAAGTTACTCATTTGGTAACCTCTTGGTCAATTTTGTGACACGAAAATATTTTATAAGAATAAAGTTATGTACATATGCAACCACACTCATCATCGTCACATTTTCTAAGGAGTGTATTGCGAGACTACCCCCATTTATTTGTCAGCTCAGCTCTTATTCTGACAAGGGATTACAACTCCCTTCTAGCATATGGTTGATGTATAAAGCGTGTTGCATCAATTGTGGGATATTAATGTATAACTTGTTTTGAATGAGTAAATAAAGTGATCGATGGCAAGTTACAATCATGGAAGCTAAAATGTTGACAATACAGGTTTCTGATGAGTGGTGGTGTCAACCAGGCCATGGAGATTGGTGTACCTGCCTTGAGAAGTACACCCTGTGTCAAGATGGGATGTACCATAAGGCATGTGTCTCTTCTTCCTCCTACCAAATTGCACAGCATTTTACTTCGGATGCTTTTATAATTTTGTTGCGATGAAGTCTAGATATAACAGTGACCAATTTGCTATACCTAAAGCTGCATCTCTCCTGTACATGCTTGGTATGATGATCAGTGATCCTTGCACTTGGCAAAGGAGGGAAGATCAACTAGTCTTAGCTAAATTTAATTTCATTTTTTTAATAGTAAATGTTTAAACTAGCTTGTGAATATCTCGAATATCTCTCATTAACTACATGCGTCAACTATAAAACTGACGATGAGGCTAGGGAGATGAGCTATTATTAGGGTGAGGTGGGAGCTTGAAGTTAAGATGTTCAGTTTTATTCTCTTGAACCTCAATCAGTAGGACATCTCCTTGGTGACAAATAAGGCAATTTATCTATATTCCAATAGTAGTTTTGATGGATCTTGCTTTTCGTTTTTTAATTTTCTTTCTTGATAAAATGATCTAGCATTTAAATAGTTGATGTACTGCCCTTTTCGTATTCCTAGTTATCCAGGGCTGCTTGTTTGAGTTTAGCAGGGAATTACTACCTCTTATAGAATGTAGTGATGTTCAAGACCGTCACTTTGGAAGATTGCTATAAAATGCAGGAAGACCAGTTTGAGCGCCTACTTCCTACATTTATCCAGATCATAGAATTGACAGAAGAGGAAGAATCCGAATACTGGTCCATCGTGTCTGCTGTCTTTGAAGGAAAAGAAGCTGAATCTATTGATTGGAGGCGTAGCTTGACTTCAAGTTTTACAACAGCTGAAGCTGGCATTAATAACAAGGTACAACTCTGATTTTTTGTCAGCTTTCTGCAATGATTTAACCATTTCCGTTAATGATTGAATGATGTAGTCCTCGCTTTTCTGCCAGCATTTCATGGATGAATTTGTAAAATGTGGGTCCGTGGTCTCTCTTGCGGTCCATTAGCATTTTTTTATATAAGATGTATACGGATATTAAAAAGCATTCACTTTTTCTTTTGGCATACTTTTTGGTTGGACAAGTGGAGAGAGGGGAGATACAGTGGAGAACTGATCAGTTTGACTTTTAGTGGATTGTCAGATGCCTCGTAGATTCCATGCCACTTGATGGCAATTTTCCCTAGCAATTTCCAGTTTGCTTTCGATTGGCTCCTGATTGACTGTATAGTTCACTGCCTGACTTGGACATGCTAATCAGGTGCAGCTGCTGAGGGCAATGCTCCAATGGGAAGAGGAGATACGCCATGTAGCAATATCTAGCCAGAGGAAGTATGGGGGAAGAGCCCAATCAGACCCAGACTCCATTAGTCTCGGGGAGGTGGTGATCATCTGTTGGCCACATGGAGATATAATGAGATTAAGAACAGGCAGCACAGCTGCAGATGCTGCCAGGAGAGTTGGACTCGACGGAAAACTTGTTCTCGTTAATGGCCAACTAGTGTTGCCCAACACTCAGCTCTGGGATGGTGATGTCGTTGAAGTGAGAATGTGAAACGGAAAACCGAAGGTTTGAGTTCATATAGATTAGGATGAAATCTACTAGCACTATATGAGTAGAAAAGCGATGAGGATGGATGCATGACAGATGAGAAAGCACCATGTCTATCCATACTCATGGATGTCGAATGCGGAAGTGGATCTTAAATGATTGTTGGAAGAAGAGTGGTCTGATGGAATCCTTTTCAACTGTAGATAGGCGGATGGTGGGTGAAGCCCTCATTTACTTGGCTCAAATTGAAGGCATTGATCTTGGATCCAGGGGAGTAGATATAGGATCGGGAAGTGTAGGATTTGATCTCAGGCACTCGTTATTTCAGGGAGTTCATGCCTGCCCTTTTTATGTATATATATTTATGTGAGTATGTAGATGGATTCTGTTTATGAAATTGCTGTTGCTAAGTTGGTGGTTTCCTCATACTGCTGGTCTCCTCTTACCCGGGGCGATTCGATTTTTTGCATTGTATCGTAACTACAGGCTTCCTTCCAGTTTACTTCCCCAGGCAGATTTAGTTTTCCTGAAATGGAGCAATGAAGGCATGTCCACCGTAATGGACCGACTGGAGCAGAACGCCCTCTGAAATTAAAAAGGAAAAGCCGACCAAAACTACACAAGGAAGCAAGCATCTGTTGGGGATGTCAAAAAATCTGACTAAAAGCTTGAATGTTAAAACCACTTCATCTCTTTGAAACATGACGGCATACACAAACAAAATCTCAAGACAAGCATGGGCATGCTGCTTTCAGCGAAGCCATCAGCCCCTACAGAATTTGACTTTGATGAGTTTGGTGCACATTTTAGCTTTGATGTCGTGGGGTCTTTTAGCCCCTGAGGCGATGCCTGGATTGATGGTAGAACTTGTTAGATAGTTGCCTCACTTAGATTATTGCCCGTGGTCGATGTTCCGTTTTTGAAGCTGATGATATTGGAATGATTTTCTCGACTTTTAACGAGTGACTTATTACGTAAACGCTTCATTTTGTTCTCTTGTGCAGTCTTCAAATTTTATTAGAATGTCTCGTTTTTTCCTCGAACTTGTTACTCAATGGATGCCCCTCATATTTGTTACTTGAAGGGAGTGGAATTAAACAACATTGATGCTCTTATCCTTCTTTTAATTTTTCAGATTTTTAACATTTTGTTTTTCTGTTGGCGGGGGGTTAAAGTTGGTTTTACTTATTATCTTGGCATCATATGGTAGTACAATGCAGGCTATGGCAAAGCTCTATTGACTTGGTGCATACTCTTCGTCTTCGCCATGTATATACAAAACCAAATGCCGTCTAACATTTCAACTTGTCTTTTTTGTTTCATCATGTTTTTGGCTACTCCTTATTTTTCAACTTGTTGGTTCACAGAGTGCACACAGAGTGGAACCACCCAGTTTTTTGTTCTTCAGATCCTCCATAGTCATACCGACCCAGGAGTACCCAAAAAGACCAGAGCTTCATATGCCAAAGCCAAAATCAGTCCTCAAGTTGCAATTCGGAACTCCTTCAAATGGGCCAATTGGATGAATAATTTGGAACTCGGGCTCCACAACAAATGAAACTTCAGTCATCCACAACGAAGAATGGTATTCCCCTGAAAATTCATGCAAGAAGCAGCTAAATAAGTCTTCAGTTCATATTGGGGCGCAATTTTCCAGCTAAAACATGGGACACAACAGGGTAAATTACATTTGATAGGGACCAACTTTTGAAAGGACACCAAGACAGACTAAATCATCACAAGAGAGACAAAGGGTAAATTGTGTGCACTAGAAGAGTTCTTACCAGCCGCCATGCCTAGAGAAATAATCATTGTCCAATGAAATTGCCAGAGCAACTGCAACAGCTCTTTCCGAGATAGTTAGGGGTCGACTGACGTCCAATTCTTGTACCTGACATCAGAAAAAACAAGCCGAGAAAAAAAATCTCATGTAAGCCTCTGATATCATATGACCAGGACCTTCTTTCTGTAATCATAGCTACTTACAGCACTAGGTAAGCCACTTTTTGAGATGGGATCAGCACTGCCGAACCGTATCACATACTGACCAGCATCAGTAAATATCTGAACACCACGTACATAAGGCGTAATCAAAATCTGAAACTTTGATCGGAGTCAGATAAAAATAAAAGGGTAGAGATAGTAACGGCAAACCTCAAAACCAAATCCTCTCCAATCACGATCAATCTGTGCTAGCACATTACCGTCTATGTCCTTCAAAGTAAATGTCCAATTCCAAAAGCCAGGATTCTCCACAACAGCAAATTGCTTATTCCTAAATACAGAACAGTAGTTTAGAATGATCAAAACCTACACTACTTCTTACAGGTCATCATCATAATAATGGCATCCCTCAAGGATAATTCTAACTATCAATTGCAGCAAGCAGGAGCACTTTTAGTTCTTTGACAGATTCTCTAGTTGTACTAGGAAAGGATTCCCATTTAAAGTAACACCCAGAAGGACACTATTCCATGGCATTGCTAGAAGTCTAGATTACTTGTATGGAGTATAACTACATTTTGATATGCCCCACAATTGTCTAATCCTGTTTTTCTTATGTCGATCAGCAGAGGTCCAGCATATCTCACTTCTAGTCATTGTGCTTTCATTGAATCATGCATTATTGCTAATCATGAAAGAAAGCAGACGAAACAGCAACTGCTCAAGAAAAAAACGGCATAACACATAGTAAGATGGTTTTGTTGACATACCCCAAAGAACACCTCTAAGAAAATCAAAATCGTTTCGCTCCTGAAGAACATTCTCAGAGAACACAACTAAATCTAGCTCTACATCTTGCCTTGGCAAATGAAGACAGCTAACATAAATTAAATCAGTGAGCCATCAACACTTTCAAATGAAGCAGCAGAAGAGTATCATCAGTAGGAATCGAGTACTCAAGTTACCCCAAGTACAAGTCATACACTCTTCTCCATAGATGCCAGCGTCTGTGAACAACCCCGATTTCCTACAGCATTCGCATCCAGGAAAGTCACAGGAATCCATAAATGATTTAACAAAACCAATTATAAAGCATTTCCCATTGATGTTGTAAGCTATACCTTACCATTAATCTCTGCATAAATCGAGCTAGTAATCCACCAGAATGGCCTACGTACCTGCAAAGAAAGTAAAAGAATGATTGCACGGGCGAGCTTCTCTAATGAAGGAATGTAGGTTAGAGGCATGGGATTCGGTTAATTGGAAATGACAGCCTACCCTGAAGATCTCATGGCCAATTGCATCAGTAATAGATGCAACAAAAGGGCGCCTCAGACGAAGCAACTGAAAAGATGCACAGAACAAAGTCATTTTCCTGTTTCAGCAACACGATATAAAGTAGCCAAAGGTAAAGGTGCAATAAGGAGAACCATCAACGACAAGAAAATAGGACTGTCCTGCCTTGCTGAACCAACATAAGATTCATTTCAGAAAACCTCAGAAAGCATGATACCTGTCGGGTAAGAACATTACTCTGCTCACGGATGAAGCCAACAGGCTAAAAAAAAAAATTAGTCAAGCACTAGATAAGCAGAACTAAAGGTACATAACTAAAAGGATCAGAATACATAGGCTACTCACTGATTGGGGATAGCAGACATCCACTATAGCATATCGATTCTCCTACAATTTCAAAGAAGAGAAGCTCAACCAGATAACAAGAGAAAGCAAACTAAAAATTTTAAGTTGAAAAGAATTCGGATGATTCAAGTATGCTTTGCTGGTCGGTGCATTCAACTTGGGAGAAGAAAACATTTCTTAATTGTCACATCTAAGAGTATGATATGACCATTTTGCTGGGAATTTCATCAGGCTGTGATGTTTCTTTCTTTGCACATATAGCCAAATATTCAATCAATAATCCAGCCAAAAGATTAACACGAACAAGACCCTGACGTCTTCACGGGTTTAGCACAGGCAATACACAAAAGTGTGAATTCAACAAGTATTGGACAACAAGCCAACATATAAGCATAAATCTTGAAAAGGAGGGGGGAAGGCGGCATAGAAAGAGAATAACTTGTTCAAAGCCAAGAACAAGGTTGCCCCACTCTATATCACGAGTTATCAGCAAACTGGACCTCGCAAGAAGGGGGGCAACAACGGCCTGCAATGGGAAAAAGGGAAATCGACTTAGAAATTATGCAGAGTGTGGATGCCACGATCGGGGAGAGGTGGAAAAACAAAAAACCTCTTCGGAGGAAGTCGGCTGGAGGGATCCAGACACGGGTTGACTTGGAGGAGGCTGGCGGAGAGGGATAGAGGCATCCGAGGGATACCCTGGGGCAGCGGCAGATTTAGCACAGCCGGACGAGGAAGTCCTGACTCTAGGCCCCGGCTTCTTAACCTGTTTGTCGGCAAGCCATAGACGAACAAAGAAATCTCGATCGAGCGAGGGTAGATCCACTGCGGCATGCCTGGATGATGATGATGATGGATGATGGAGGTGTGCCTGTCCCCGGCACAAGGGAAGAAGCAGCTCCCGGGGATGTGAGGAGGGAAGGGAGGTGGTGGGGTGATTGCTCCGGAGCCAAATCCAGGGTTTAACCACCTTTGTTGTAATCAAGTGACGACGGCCCATCATCCCCTGGCCAGCCAACCTCACATCAAGGGAGTTAGTTAACCCCCCCTCCCTCTTTTATAATCAATTTGATTATCAACAGCTGCGCTGAGCTGAAGATGAAGTGGACATAGAAGAAGAGACGGGCCTCAATTCCCTTCTAATAGGGTTATTTTTCATAAGACTTCCCAATTAACGGCATATTGCACCCGTTGAAGGCCATATTGCACTTAACCCACGGGCTTTCTAAAGTTCCGGAATTCCGAAAATAACGTGTTAAAGGTTGATTTTACTCATTAAGGAAATTGAACTTATAAAGTTCGACTTTCAAAAACCACTAAAGGATTTATAAGTTCGACTTTATTTTTTACATTTTTATTTTTTGAAAATTAGACTTATAAAATCTAATTACGAGATTTTTGGAAGTCAAATTTTATAAGTTCGACTTCAGACTATTATATCCGGAATTATGAAATTATCTACCTTATTTTACAAATTTTTTTCCCATCTAACACTAATTTGATACATACCTCCTTAACCCACATGTGATATGTATGAGTCATGTCCGTGTTACCTGCTTATAGTTTCAAAAGTTGTATTTTCATTTTTTTAGCAAAATATCAATTTATAACCTCAATTTTGAGCAACTTTTTATTTTGTCATTAACTTAGTTTGTTATATAATTTTGTCACCAACTTTTATTTTTATCTTGATTTTGGCAAATCTTAAATTTTATCACACATAAGCCAAATAGACCTTAATAGATAATTTTTCATTTATAGACTAAAAAAGAAAAACAAATACAAAAAACGGGATATAATATTGAAACCTTTCATATCTTTTATTATTTTAATTTTTTGATGGACAAATCAAGTGAATTGGAAGCAGAAGCTAAACGATAATTGTTGATGCTTAAAAACACGCAAAATAAATGAATGTCGGATAATGTCCTATTATGGGGTTGCTACTATGGGTAAAGTAGATTATGAGGTGAATAAATGAGAGGTTGAAACTCTACTATTATAGGACACAGGTCGGACTATATTAAGGCAATGTTTGGCTTTCGCTAGAAGAAATTCAAGATTGACTAAAATCAAAATAAGAACAAAAGTTTGTGAAAAAATTATATAACAAACTAAGTTAATGATAAAACAGAAAGTTGGCTCAAAATTGAAGCCATAAACGTATATTTTGCATTTTTTTTCCTGCTTGTAATTTTTAAAATTTTTAAAATTTTGTTTTATCAGCCTATTCCATGAGCATGAATCGAATTACTTGGAATTTTTTTCTAGGTTAAATTTGATGTCCCTGCCCTCTAATCTTTTATAATATTACCTATTTATTCATTAAAATTAAATTCATCTTTCAAATAAAAGTAGTTATTTTTTGGTTTTGAACTAAAATACCCCGCGTACGGAAAGAATTTGAGTAAAGATGGGGTTGACGAAAAAAGTTCCAAATTTACCCGATTAAAATCGTCACTTGAAGGGACGACTTTTAAAACACTCAAAGTCCTCACTTGAAATGACGACTTTTATTAAAATTGAAGAGAGTCATCACTTAGAGTGACGATTTTCATTCAAACAAGATGTATAGTCATCGATAACAAAGTCCAATTTTAGTGAAAGTTGTCACTCCAAGTGACGACAGTGACGACTTTTGCAAATTTTAGTGAAAGTCATCACTTGAAGTGACGACTTATGGTGATTTAAAATTCGTCACTTCAAGTGACAATTTTAACCGGGTAAATTTGGAAATTTTTTCGTTAACCCCCCTTTTTACTCAATTCTTTTCGTAGGCATGGTATTTTGGTTCAAAGCTCAGTTATTTTTATTTGACATTCTTGTATGCTTATACATGAAGTCTCTTTAATGAAAGGTGGACGCAAGTTTTATTGTTTTTTTGTCAAACTATCAAATATATCCTAAGAGGTTACTGAATTTGATTATGTTGATTCTGGGGTAGAACTTACTGTAGAAGCTGAAGTTGATGATGATAATGTCATTTCTATGCATAAAAGTATGAAAAAATGTATGACCCTGATTGTGATCATAACGGCTTTAAATTTGAGATTTGATACCTTGAACAAATTAAAGAAGCTATTCGTGATTATGAAATTTTAAATGGAGTAAATTTACGTTGAATTAGGTATGATAATAGAAGAATGAAAGTAGTATGTGAGGAAGTATGTCCTTAACGAGTATATGCTAGTTTCTTACAACGTGATCTCACGATTGCTGTTAAGACATTTAATTTAGAGCATAAATGTACTTGTGATTTGAAAAATAAACAAGTAACTGCTAAATGGATGACGCGCGAGTTCATTAGAATGAACCAACCCTCGAACAAGGGATGTGTTGATTTGATGGAGAAGTATTTTGTTAATGTTGTGGCCACACGAACTGACACACCTATTTACATATCTCATTTTATGTGTATATCTCATTGCATGAATGGAGTATTATTTGAACAATTATGTGTGTTCATAAAAAATAATTAAAGGTAGTAGTTATTGAGAGTTACTTGTGGTTATTGATTAGAGAATACGAACCCTTATGTTTGAAATTTGCCCTTTTCGACTAACAATTATATCTATTTGTCTTTTAGGAATTGCTCCATCAAGTGTCATGCTTTCTTATTTGAACACAATTTTTTGTGAAATGATGTGTTTCTTTCATTTTAATAAATTATGTATCTATATTTATTTAGACATAACACTTGTAGAAAGAGATTAATTCGGATTCAGAAAACTCCAGAGACCTAAACATCATCTTTTTTCTGAAATTTCTTGTTAAAACCACTTAATTTTGTCTAATGATGTGTTAGTGATCTTTATAACTCTTAAAAGGATATGTTACTTCTCGAGTTTTGTTTCTAAATAATGTTAGTCCGCAAATAATTTCGTCAAATATGGTACCAAATTTCAAAATTTTTTGACAAAATGTAGTGAAATCGGCCTTTCTAAGGTCGATTTTGTTTTTCCCAAAACGAAGTCGGCCTTCATGTCATATATAACAGCAATATGAAGTTAGTTTTTGTAAGGCCGACTCCTTACTAGAGGAAGAGACGACTTCTTTTGTAAAATGTTGCCCCGAATAATAATTATCGGAGTCGAAAAAATAGGAAGATTTCATGTCCTGTTAAATGAAGACTTACCCCTCATTTGCGTGGACTCCCTCGTCGCCCGCCTCCATAAGACCACCAACTCCTTCGTCGCGTTGAAGTGCCTCTTCTCCCTCCACAATATCATCCTGCAAGATTGGTCACTCCCTAGGGACGACAAGGGTTCGGTCGTCAGGGGGTACAATGAGCTAAATGTCCGGAAGTTCAGCGATTGCTTCAACGCGGAGTCGACGAAGTACTCGTCCTGGGTGAGATGGTACGCGGAGGTACTGGAAGAAAACATCGTCGGCTCAGGGAACCTCGAGTGCCTCGCCTGTTCTTCCGCCGCGAGTTAAAGGAGGACGAGACGAGGGTATTATTACCTTCGATGAGGACCTGATAAGTGAGCCGGGCGCCCTAGCGAGACTTCGGGGTGATACGGCGCGAGACCATTTTACGTTTGGAGGAGCTGAGTCGGAAGGATGGGTTGTCTACGTTTGCTTCCTAACGTTTACATTAAATTATTTAGGCAAAAATATTGATTTATGGCTTCAATTTGAGTCAACTTTCTGTTTTGTCATTAATTTAGTTTGTTATATAATTTTGTCACCAACTTTTATTTCTATTTTGATTTTGGTCAATCTTGAATTTTGTTGCGTGGAAGCCAAATAGGGCTTAATACAAAGGTTTTAATTTATTGACAAAAAAAATTAGAAACATGGTATATAATGTTGAAACCTCTCATATGTCATTTTATTTTAAAATTTTGATGGCTAGATCAAGTGAGTTGGAAGTCGAAGTTGGACGATAATTGTTAATGCTGTAAAAACTACACAAAACTTGATGAAGGCCGAATGATTGCTTTGTTGGGAGGTCATTGCTACGGGTAAAGTGGATAATGAGGCGAATGAATAAGGGTTTGGAATTCACTATTATAAGACACGAATCAGACTATGTTAAGGTCTTGTTTGGCTTTCGTTAGAAAAAAATTCAAGGTTGGCTAAAATTAATATAAAAGCAAAAGTTGGCGACAAAATAAAATAACAAAATAGAAAGTTAGTTAATATTTTAACATAAATATATATTTTGCCAAATAATTTCTAGAAAAGTCAAAGATAATTATCAATCTCGCCGCTAATATAAAAGGAAACTCCCCCACCCCACCCGGCACAACGAGATTACAATTATTTGCAAATTGTTGCATATGCTCATGCTCCTTCCTATTTTTTCGATTCAAAAAATTATTATTCAGGGCAACGTTTTACAAAAAAAAAAAGCACATGGCGTCCCCGAGCGAGTCGGCTCATAAAGTCGGCTTTTGTAAGACCGACTTTATTTTAGAAAGTATGAAATCGATCTTAAAAAAGTCGACTTTCTTCGTAATTAAAGTCGGTCTTTCTAAAATCGATTTTACTATATTAATTAAAGAATTTCGAAACTTAATACCTTTAACGAAATTATCGTGAATTAACATTATTTAGGAACATACTTCTCGGGTAAAACTTGCAAATAATTCCCGATGTTTTAATCTCTCCAGACACATATAATATACGTAGTTTCCTGACGTTTATCGATGTGAATGAGTTTGGCCTCCCGCGCAGCCTTGAGTAGGTATAAAAGCATTCCAGCTTTCCTCATTCGATGGCCACATCAAGAACACGATTATAAATTTGAGTCGTTGCAAACACCATTGAAACAATTGGGTATCGTCTAAGGTTTAGGTTAAAGAATGAAATTTCTTCCTTTTTTTAAAAAAAAATATGTTTTTAGTATTTGGGTTTGTGTGAGACACCTGTTCCTTCGGCCAAGCTGACACGGTCGCAAATTTTTCTTTGAAGAGATGACGACCACCGCCGCCTTCTTCTTCACACACTAAACATAAGGGGAAAGCAGCAAGCATCGTTCCAGTTCTAACAGAGCCCCCTCCCCCACAATGGCGGTCATGTTGAGGAAGTCATTGGTTGGAAAACAAACAGTACTCTCCTCTGCCAGCACTCTACCCTCTATTCCTCGTCACTCCTCCCCTGCCCTCCCCTTTACGAGTGGTCCCAGACATTCCCACTCCTCCATGGGCGACCAGGACAATCCTGATGACCCACCAGGCTCCAAGGCCGTGGTTCCAGACAGAGTACCAGAGGACCAGCCGGAGGACTACTGGATTCCACACCCCGAGACAGGGTTATTCGTTCCCCCTGCTGATCAGGATGTATTTGAGGACGTGGACGGTGGGAGTGGCAGCTTGACCGAGCATTCGGTGCTGGAGCAGCATGCATTCTTCCGGCCCTCGAGTATCGAGGATCCGGATAAACCTGTGAGCCTCGAGTCACTGGCGGTGGAGGTGGAGGTGGAAGTGGAGATGCATAGGGTGAACCGGACACCAGTCCCCCCGCAGAGGGACAGCTAGCAAAATGAAGGGAAGCACAGGCAGGTTGCTCTGTTTTTCTAAGTTATATTTGCCTTCTCTTCTTTTGCTTTTTATGGCCACAATATCCATGGGTGCGATGCCACCCGCTGAAGTTATTGCCTTGATTGCTGAACTGCTTTAAAAAACCAAAGAACAAGAGGCATCGAGTCTTACGGATAAAGCAGTGTCTGAATGCGATTGTAATCAATCTAAAGGCTAAAGCTAAATGCAATCGTCTACCTTTGTCCCACTCCGCGACATTACTCATGTCATCTGCTTCTCCTGTCCTTAGTCTGATGCTGAACGGGCATTATATCCTGCCGCGAAGGGCATTCCTATTTCTGCACTTCAGAAATCAAGGTCCTACAGGACACACCATCTTAAGATCCGATTTCCTGCAGCAATTTGCACAACAGACCCCAGCAAGGTTTCCAGATCACCTTGAATCATCAAGCACAATCCTCCCTATTAACCTATCATGACAGTAAATATTTATCTCGCTAGATTTGTCCATTTCGTGAGCGTGATTGATGATGGAAAAGTATATCCATTTTGACATCCTGTCAAGGGCTAAAACGGTTCTTCTGTTCAAGGGTCGTCACTG
This sequence comes from Melastoma candidum, assembly GCA_023653495.1. Taxonomy (NCBI): domain Eukaryota; kingdom Viridiplantae; phylum Streptophyta; class Magnoliopsida; order Myrtales; family Melastomataceae; genus Melastoma; species Melastoma candidum. The sequence continues at coordinate 6,925,576 of CM042889.1, read as the reverse complement.
CAGTTTTTAACAAAACCCTGGCCTTCCGATCCGGAGTGCAACCACTGGCTTCCATTTCCTTGTAAATTTCTGGAACCTGTTTGTGCGAAACCATGTGATTTGTGAATAAGATTTTTGAAGCTAATAACTGAGGTAAACGGAGAGAAATGTGATCAGTCTGAGATACCTTCTCATACTTCTTTCCTCGGATAAGTGCCTTCATCAGAGTACTGTAAGTAACCACATCCGGAAAGATGTCCTGCAATAAAACTTCACCATGTGAGGACCATTATAACATCAACCTACAAAAAGAACACTTGCAGAACACTATAGCAGGCTACACAAGAAAATCGAGCTGAAGGTGCAAGTCTACAAATATCTGAAGTGAAGACTATAAGATTGCAAAGAGAAACCCAAGAAAATCGAGCTGAAGGTGCAAGTCTACAAATATCTGCGGTGAAGACTATAAGATTGCAAAGAGAAACCACTTGCATTTTCTTTCATGTACTCGTAGACCGACAGTGCCTCCAAATATTTTGCAGCAACACCAAAAGCATTGATAAGCACGTTCAACGTTATGAGATTCGGCTCCATCCCTTCTCTTTCCATGCGCTGAAGCACCTTAACTGTCTCCTCATACAGGCCCTTCATGAAGCAAAAATACAGCAGCATTACAGATAATGCACATGTTAGACAAAAAATTCTTATAAACCGTGAATACAATTTTGATCGTTATATACAAATTGAACTCTTGGTATTGTACTGTCATTAGAATAGACATAAAGACAAAGGGTGACAAAATAATGAGGTGAATGTTTCAATGGAAGGTATACCTGCTGGGCATAAGCATTTGCTAAAACGCAAAACAGGTTGACCGAGAGCTGCACACCCTCAGACTGCAAAGCCGATATGCAGTCCTCTGCATCCTGGTATCTTCCATACTGCCCAAATATATCAACCAGCACTGCATAGATAGCACGGCTTTCTCCATGCCCTGAGAACTCCAAAGCATCGCCAATGTTCTGCAACACATCCCACTTCCCCTCCTCTGCTAAGCGCCTGATCAGGGTAGTCAATATGTGGGGATCAGGGTACATGCCGTCAGCTTGCATCTCCCAGAACAACTCGAGGCCCTTGGAAATATCACCAGCGTTACAATGCCACCTAATCAATGAATTCCACGTTGATATGTCCGGAACAATGCCTTGCCGTTTCATCTTCACGAGCACTTCCAAGGCCTCGCCCAATTCCCCGTGCTTCCCGAAGGTATAGATGATGGCATTACAGATATGCTTGTCAAGAACCACCCCAAACTCGGTGACCTCGTGCACAAGGTCCATGGCCTTCTTCCACATGCCGTTATCCCTGTAGATGCCGATCAGCTTGCCGTAGACGAAAGAATCCGGGGACAGGCCTTCCCTTCTCATCTGGCTGATGACGGACCAGGTGTCCTCTAGCCTCCCGGCACGGACGTAGTAGTCCAGTAGTAGCTGGTAAGTTTGGCGGTTGCGGTCAACACCCAGGTCACGCATCAAAAGGAGGAGTTTGGCCGCCATGGACAGCAATCCGTTCTTGAGGAACCCTCTGAGCAAGACGTTGAAAAGGCCGACCTCGGGAGAGCGGAGCCCAGAGGAAAGCATTTCCCCGAACAAGGCTTCAGCCTCCAAAGTCCGGCCGAGCCTCGCAAGGGAATCAACGAGGAAGGTATAGGTGGAAGAGGTGGGCTTGGAACCGATGGCGTCCATCTCTGAGAGGATGGCCATGGCAGAGTCGACATCCCCGGCGCTGCACAAACGGCGGATGGAGAGGTTGCGAGAGGAGAGGGAGGGCTCTTCAGAGGCAAGAGTCGAGGATGAAGTTGGGGATTGGTCGAGGGTAAGTTGGACGGAGGAACATGGGGGTACTGAACGGAGTTGGAGGGGGGAAGCAGAGGGAAGACGACGTGCGAGACGCGGCGGCAACAAGGGATAGGGAGGAGCGACGGACATGGGACGACAGATTTTGTTACCGGGGGAGGCCTCCCTCCCAAAAGAGGAAGGAAAGAGAAGCCTTCTAGACGAACTCGGGTGGCATTCAAAGGATGACAAGGCCCCCCGGCCTAACTCCAGCCCAAACCCAATTTTATGATTGCACCCCAAAAGATAATCAGGCGCAGGACATGAAGGGAGGGAATAACAAGGGGAGGACTGCTGGTTCGGCGACATTGCTGGCTACGCTGCCCAGACTTTTGATTTATTCAGTCCTTTTTTGGTAGGGAAGGGAAGATAAATGGGGTAGCAGCTCATCCGGGAATGGACAGGAATTCAGCAGTTCCCCCTCGCCACTTAGTCCAAACTCCCTCGGCATCCTGAAGGACCAGGTGCCACCATTTCCTCTGTATTTAGTATTATTGAATTCCTGCAAATGCTCTGATCTACCTTTTTTTCCTAGTACTTTCATTTCGGTTGGTTGTGGGGGCTTGTTGCCAGCAGAGCGTGAGCTCCTTGACGATACTTGGCGTGGGAAGGGGGCGTCGGAAAGTCCTCCCCCGTCAATTCAATCCTCGGTGAGTGAGCTCTTCCAGTCAGTGCTTTCCAAGTTCTTCCCCAAATCCCCATTCATCGTCCTTACCTCTTCTTTTTCCACTTTTGAATGCTTCCTTCCGCGGCTTATTAATAAAGTCTCGTGTTTAACTGGTTTAAGTCTGAGACTCCGAGGCCAGCGATGGTGTCGCGCTCCACGGCTGGATTTACCCTTAATGTCATTGACACTCCTGATCTTGTCGAAGGCGGTTATGTCAACGGTCAGATGGTCCAGACTATCAAGAAGTACAACACCCACCTGACCCACCTCTTAGTTTCATGCGTTAAACTATATAATATAAATCAAGCATCACCTAATAGTTTAAGCCGGTAGGTTTTTATACGGTGTTGAAAGGATTTACAAAGGCAAAGCTCTCAAGTCCCAAGTTGAAAAGAAAACGCCCCCCAAACTAGCATATAAGGCCAATAGGTCAATCCCTCTGTTGTCGGTTGATCTTAGAGTGAGCCCCCCACGTTGGACTTATATGTTGGAATTATGAGGGGGCCGGCCCGGTCCAGAGTAACATGGGCTTTGAGAGGAATAGGAGGTGCTGAAGTCCCACCTTGAAACGAAAATGTCCTACAAACTAGGCCAATTGGATGTCAATCGGGCACCTCACGGACATCCTGATATATGAGGTATGGAAGAGAGCCTTGGTTGTTCCCCGGTAAAAGATCGGAGGCCCTTCTAAAAGTAGTTTGAGGTCCTTCCATCTGGTATCCCGTGGATATTGAATGTGGTGAAGCACACGGGGGACGCGGCATTGAACGGAAACAAAGGGATATCGGTTGACCAGAAGCCCATCGATGGTCCCAATCCAGGCAGAAGGTGGAAAGAATTCATCCCCTTCACCTTTGCATTCCAAGTAAGCCAGTCGAACATTTCTTGGAAATCACCCAATAGGTGGGGTTGTGGTCTGTTTCCATTGATGAAAGGGTGGGTGGTTCTTCTTTCGTGCGTTTTGGCAGTATTTTTTTGCGGTGAAGCCGATGGAGAGGGCAATCAAGAAGGATATGAAGAGGGAGGTAAGGCCACCTTTGGAGGTTGGAGGTGAGAAAAAGTAAGGTACATGAATCACTAAACCTCATGTATATTGATAAATTTTAAGCTAAATTATCCGATTTATCCTGTACTGATTTTTTCCGATTTATCCTATCGTTTACATAATATCTCCATATATCCCAAACTTACTCCGTTACTTCTTATCTATCCTCCGTCAGTCGTCCGACTAACGGAAGTTGACATGACGCTGACATGGCACTAACGCCGTCACAAAATAAATCGCCGGCCAAATTATCCGATTTATCCTAAACTATATCGATTTTTCCCGATTTATCCTATCGTTTACATAATATCTCTATATATCCCAAATTTACTCCATTACTTCTTATCTATCATCCGTCAGTCGTACGATTAACGGAAGTTGACTGACGGTGTTAGTGCCATGTCAGCGCCACGTCAACTTCCGTCAGTCGGACGACTGAGGACGATAGATAAAAGTAACGGAGTAAGTTTGGGATATATGGAGATATTATGTAAACGATAGGATAAATCGGAAAAAATCGATATAGTTTAGGATAAATCGGATAATTTGGCCAGTAATTTATTTTGTGACAGCGGGGCGACTGATGACGTTAGTGCCATGTCGGCGCCACGTCAACTTTCGTTAGTCGGATGACTGACGGAAGATAGATAAGAAATAACGGAGTAAATTTGAGATATATGGAGATATTACGTAAACGATAAGATAAATCGGAAAAAACCGATATGGTTTAGGACAAATCAGATAATTTAGCCTAAATTTTAATTTTAAATAGATGATGTAACTAGAATTAGGTATTACCGATTGGTTGACAGCTCAGGTTTTAGCTATCAATTTTTCTCAAGGATGATGATCATGGTTTTTAAGGTTTCGGCAGTTGTAGGTGTTTGTTTTTATGGCACTTTGATTTTTCATTTATTGAAAAGATTCTTTCCCCGACGAGTCTGTCATCCTCAGCCCCCTATAAATACAAATTAAGAATAGTTTTTGGGTTCACGAGTCAACTTTGCCAAAGTCAGAGTTGGGTCTTCCTCGTAGGTTGTTCGGTAAAGTGGGCAAAAATTAAAAAAAGTGTACACGCATTGTATAATAAGAGAAAAACTTCCAATATCCAACGCTATTTTCATTATTAATCTCTGGATTTGATGGGATAAACTTGACGCCTCTTATCAGAATCATAGTCTTTGATCCAAATCAAACACGAGAGATTTATAAAAACAAAAAAAGAGGGAAGAAGGAGAAGAAATCGACGTCTCCTTGGATTTCCCAAATCAAATCAGCAAAAGAATCAAGGGGGAGCGATTGTCATGACATCATCATCCAAGAAAAAAAAAACGAATTAAAGCAAAACTTCAAGAGGCGTGGGGGTGGGGGTAGGGTGGGTGAATGACTGACTGAATCTCGCCCGACTAATTAATTCTTTTAATTAATCACATTCTGTCCCCTTCAATCGCTATATTGCTCAAGAGAAGAAAAACTATTGGCGAGGACGGAAGTTTGTCACGTAATCACGGTGTGGCGGGGAAGTGAATCGTAACCCCCATCGACTAAAAGAAAGGTGACTTGCAAGGAGGGGCAAACCCTCCGACGGTTTCATCTCCTCCTTCTTCTTCTTCCTCGTTTTTTTCTTTTTGTTAGGCCAACACGGAAAGGGACTGCCCTTGAAAAAGTCAAGAGACCCAAGTTCTTGTAGTGTTTTAGTGTAGCGGTGAACAGCCGAGGTATCCCCCCCACCCAACCCAACCCAACCCAACCCAACTCTACAAGCCTACTACTACTACTACTACTACCTGTTAAAGATTTTGTTGTTCTTACCTGCGTGTAATGAAAAAAAAATTAAGGCAGCAGTCAGGCGAGAAGCCCCATGGAGCATCTCAAGGATCGGACTGACCAAATTCTCTTCGCCTGCCTCCTCCTTTCCTGTCTCCTCTACGGTTACTTCAACTGGACTTCCTCCACCGGCTCCTCCTCCTTTTCACTCTTACCCTCCTCCCCACTATCCTCCAAGGCGCCTCCTTCTAGTCTCGTAAGGAAACCGAAACTCTTTTCCCATCCCAGTTCTCTTTTCTTCGCTCGTTCACGACCACAGTGGCTGTTTTCTTTTTTGTAGGCGGGCCCCGTCAGGGATGAGCTAGAAGCGGCCTTGGAAGCGGCCTCTGACACGAACAGGACGTTGATCATTGCCATCGTGAACGGGGCTTACGTTCAGGGTGACAAGCCCATGCTCGACTTGTTCATGGATGGGTTCTGGCATGGGGAAGGGATCCGGTCTCTGGTGGATCGCCTCCTGCTGGTAGCAATGGACCAGGTGTCCTATGACCGCTGCATGTTCCTGAGGCTGCATTGCTATAAGCTACCGACGGACGGGGATGTCGTTGGCGAGAAGGTGTACATGTCGGAAGGCTTCATCGAGATGATGTGGAGGAGGACACTCTTTCTCGGCGACGTCCTCAGGAGGGGATACAGCTTCATCTTCACGGTATGCCTGTAACATCTCCCTTTCAGCCCCAGGAACTTTAAGTCGGGCGCTTTTGGCATTCCATCCTGCGACTGGAAAACTGTTTCAGGACACAGATGTGATTTGGTTGAGGGACCCGTTCCCGAGGCTAATCATGAGCAAAGACGTGGACCTACAGATCAGCGTGGACGGCTTCAACGGGAACGAAACGAGCGAGGGGAACCCCATCAACACAGGTTTCTACATGATAAGGTCAAGTAACAGGACCATCGCGCTGTTTGACGAGTGGTACGGCAGGAGGAATGTCTCGGTCGGGATGAAGGAGCAGGATGTGCTCGCAGTCATGATCAGGGAGGGAGTGTTGAGGAAGCTGGAGGTGAGGACGCGGTTCCTGGACACGGTGTTCTTCAGCGGATTTTGTCAGGACAGCAGGGACGTAAGGGAGGTCTGCACCGTGCATGCCAATTGCTGCCGCACCATAGAGGCCAAGCTGGTGGACCTTACCCAGGTGATCCACGATTGGGAAAGGTTCAAGGGATCAACAAACGACACGCAACCGCCGCAGCCATTCGTCTGGATGCCTCATTCTGCATGCCAAAACTCTTGGAATTAGCTAGCGAAAGCATAATCATAAGACTAGAAGTGATAAACCACCCCAACTTTGATGAAAAACCTTTGGGGCATGGGAAAAGTTCTTTGACATTATGAAATTTTATAGTATTGATCCCATTTTAACGGGAAAAGCCCAGAAGTAGAGCCCACGAATAATGGGCCCAATTAGGCCCATAACAGCGTCCCTCCTTCCCTCCCCTCTGGATTTTTTTGAAATGAAACCGCGAGCGCTGGAGCCGAGGAGGGAAAAGCGCGCAGAAAGAAGACGAAGATCGCCGGCGCGGTTGTCGTCGTTCGAACCCATCAAAGTGAGGGAAAGCACCACAAGCATAAACACAAGCACAGGAACATAGCAAAAGCAAATGTGGGGAGAAGAAGAGGTAACGGAGGAGCAGAGGGCTCGGATATCCAGCAAGTTTAGGGCAGCCAAGGCCCTCCTCTCTCGGAAACGTCCTTCCCTCTCCCCCACCCCTCTCTCCCCTCTCCGCCGCAGGTCTGACCCTTCCCACTCCCTCCAAAGGGTTCCATTCTCGGAGATTTCCACCAACACCCCCCTTCGTCGTCAAGAACCCGTCCGTCAAGCTTCCACTGTCACTGCCGGAATTCCACAATGGAAGGAACAGTCTGGTGCCGTAATCCCTGATGATGATGATGAACTGGACAGCACCTTCTTCGAGGAGGTCGACGTCCTCTGCCAGCTTAAGTATTTGGACCACAGGGCTGGAGGTGATCTCGACTCCGGCGTCAAGGACGACGAAGGTAGTGCTTCCGAAACAAGGATTCTCAGCTCCGATATGGCAGCTACAGGTGTCGCCAACAACCAGTTGAATGGCAATGATGATATGGGCTTAGCTTCTAGATTTGAAGGGATTGTTGCTCCGGGAGCTACTACTGTCGAAGGTGATGTGCCTGAGGCATATTCACGGTACTTGGAGAAGCTGAATGAGCAGCAGCTGGAGGCTGCCTGCAGCGATGTATCTATTCCTTTAATGATTGTTGCTGGTCCTGGTAGTGGGAAGGTTCTTATTCACTTCTTCTCATTCGATCTGTTGTCCACTATTTTTTCATAGAGATAGCACTTACTTTTTCACCAATCACCTCCATTTCAGACTTCAACCATGGTCGGTCGCATCCTGGTTCTGCTTGGCAAGGTCCTCCTTTCTTTCTAAGCTTTTTATGTCCTTTTTTCCTCTTGGTTGTCTGTCTCCGGAGGCCAATGTGTTTACCTTTTCTTTTTGGGGACTATCCTTTTCCTTTTCTTAGGGGATCCAACCTTCGAACATCCTAGCAATGACATTCACAACCGCGGCCGCCACTGAAATGAAAGACCGCATCAGCTCTGTTGCTGGTAAACAAGTTGCCAAAGAACTCAATGTCAGCACATTCCATTCCTTTTCATTGCAACTATGCCGTTCCTACGCCGAGAAGTAGGTTACTGTCTTTGCAATATTTTCAGTTTGGTTTTTGTTTTATATGACATTGCATATCAATGTCTCGATTAGAATAAAGGTGAAGTCATTGATATGTCTAGCACTAGAAATTCAAGCCAAGGATTATCATATTTGAAATATGAAATTAAACTTGATTTAACAATGCTGCTGATTTTTTTTTTAATATTATATAACTGCAATGCTGCTGATTTTGTCAGAAGAGAACGAGGACTGATTTCTAGTTTGAATTTTTCTTTTGTTTTTCTTTTCAGAGATGGCACGATTTCTTTACAATTCGCTGCGAAATTGTTTCTCCTTTCTTATTTCCTCTCAAAGCCATGCAGATAGAGCATAACATAGATACTCATTTGATTTTGTGTCTCTTGATTTTCCAATTGCGTCTTATTCTACTCTTGCATGTCACAGTAAGTTCTAATGATAACCATGGAATAGGTTAGAGCGTACGCCAGAGTTTCTAGTATATGGCCATGGCCAGCAGAGAAGGGCAGTTGTTGAGGCAATGAGGTTGTTTGAGAAAGAGAATGGTGAGAAAATCCATGAAAATATGAAACTTGAGGACCTTGATGACTTGAGCTTGCCACATCTCAAGGACAAGTCAAAGAAGTGGCAGAATTTTGTTACAAAGGTTACTGCTTTCACTTGTTTAATGTAATACCCATTCTAATCTATGTAGTCCATTTTTTCATTTTATTAATTGAAGGCCTGATCTAGAACGTAATCCATTTTCCTGCTTCTCAAAGATAGGCTGCGCACATCCATTTTAGCAAGGAACAATCATGTAGATTCATAGTCCTGCTGGCAGCTATGTCATAATAAGGTTCAAAGTACTTATTGTTCTGGATGGAATCTTGCTGATTAGATAAAGAAAAATAAAAGAGAACAATCAAGACGAAGAGTGTTGTTGGGGTCAGACTCCTGCACTTAATATATTTTTAATCAAAGTGGACATCTTTTATTTAATACGTTTTGCAACCTAAGAGAATAGAGAACAATTGTTATCACTATTGATAATAACAAAGTATTTGGGGTAGCACACCAATAAAGTAGAACAAGCTGAAGAGTAATAGGAAGGCATTTGGTCACATAGTGAATGGTAAGAGTACAGCTCTCAGTTAGCCCTAATGCTTGTGTTAGCATACCCATTTGCTGTTCTCTTGTGAATCCTGTCATGAAAATCTCTGGTTTTTTCCATGGTTAACTGAGTGAAATAGCATGTTCTGTGCTCTTACTAAAAAGTGGTATGCAAGGGGAGAAACTGTATATATGTTCCCTTTGTTTTATTTCTAATGATTGCTGACACTTGATAGCAGAAACAAGTACTTTATCACCACTCATTGCTTCATTACAGTGGAGATGTTTGTCTCTCTGATGTTAGCATGCTTAGAAAGGTTCACAATATCCTTAATTAATTGTTCAATGGACACCTTGGAGGTATCTTGGGTGGCCAGACAATTCTGCATGGTTGCTGTTGTTTAAGCCCTGATTTTATCCTTATTCAGGCCAAAGCTTCTGGAAAGACCCCACAAGACTTCAGTAAACTCGGCGATCATACAAGAGTAACTCGAAAAATTTTCTCAATCAATTTGTTTCATCTGAAGCCCAAAATTTTGTTGGCGTTTATTTTTGGGTTGCAATTATCAGGCTGCGGTTCTTAAGTACTACGAGGACATATTGAAATCTTGCAACGCCTTAGATTACCATGACTTGATAAGCTGTTCAGTGAATTTGCTGTCTAATTTTCCCCAAGGTCAGTGCACTTTATTATTTCAATTGATGATAAAGATTAACTAAACCACGCTCAATATAAATTCATAATTTCTTCTTGTAGTGTGCAAGGAGAGTCAGGATTCTTGGAAGGCAATTATAATAGACGAGTTCCAGGATACTAGTTCCATGCAGTACCGTCTTTTAAGAAGTCTTGCGTCACATAACTGTATAACTATCGTTGGAGATGAGGATCAAGTACACTTCTTATTTCTTCTATCTTCTTTTTTTTTGTCTCCAAACCAACTCCACTGCTCATACAACATTCACAAAACTAAATTTATTCGTGATCTTTTGCAGTCAATTTTCGGTTTTAGTGGAGCCAACATCTCTGGTTTCAATTCATTCCGTAGAGATTTTCCCGACCACAAGGAGGTGAAATACTTTTTGACTATTTCAACTGTTTCGCTTTTGTCCATTTCACACCCTGTCAGCATCTTCTAGGGTTCTTGATCCATTGTATCGTCATGTGGATTGTTTTGCCTTGGATTGTTTGTTATATTCACTGTCTCATTTTCTTCATATGCTTTAGATTAGATTAGTGAAGAATTACCGATCCACAAGGTGCATAGTGGAGGCTGCAACATCTTTGATTCAGAAGAACAAAAGACGTTGTCAATTTAAGAATGTTCTTACCGATAATGCTTCGGGATCCAAGGTACAGGGAATTTATTGGACGAGTAATTTTCAAGATGTCATCCATGGCCAAGTGCTTATGGAAATGATTAGTGGACTCTTGTTTGCAGATTACCATCAAGGAGTGCCGTAATGAAGATGCACAATGTACTTTTGTAATTGACAAGATCTTGGAGGCCACATCCAACCACTCTGATGCAAAGTCTTCTTTTGGTGATATCGCTATTTTATACCGTAGGCAGGTCAAGTTAATTCTTTATTCACAAAGAAGCTCTGGTAAGCAAATGAAATTTATTTCACAAATTCTCTTTTTGGCATATAAGGCAGGTCTCTGGCAAAGTTTTCCAAAGTGCCTTCCGTGATAGGAACATTCCATTTAATGTCCATGGTGTTGCTTTTTATCGGAAAAAGGTTGTCTCATTTCTCCTCAGTAGTATTTGTCCTTTTTATGTTAGAAGTACTTTAGAATTGCCAGGAATATTATAGATGGGAATAGAAGCGAACGCATGTCTTTAAATCAAGCGTTTCTTTTTTAGTCTACATTTCTTTACAACTGAAACAGTATATCACTTGTAGTGTTTCGACTTCATAATGAGACTATCGAAAAGGGACATGTTTTCGTGTTTCACTGGCAATAGTAGTTTCTCCATAAAATAGACTTTCTAAATCTAATCTTGAAACAAGAATACATAAAATGACTTTAATTGCAGGTAGTCAGAGCTATAACTTCTATGTTGAAGACAGCATTACCTGGCTGTGATGATGGTCCTTACCGTCAGGTTTTCAAGGTTCTGCTACCCCTGGAAAAGGAGGAAAAGAAAAAGGTTCTTGTTTAATTTCTGAAGGGGTTTCATAAAAAATCTGCATATGTTGATTTATGTGCTCTTTCATATTCTTCAATCGGTAATACTGGAATGGTCTTTATCATATTGCCCAGGTAATTGGTCATGTAGACAAGATTTCGGCAATTCGAAGATGTAGTTTCTTGTCAGCTGCTTCTGATATATTTGTTGCGAAGCTTTCCGGCACACTCAAGAGGTTCATGCTGTTGACTTTCAAATCTGATTAATGTCAGCTATAACTAATTTCAGGAAACAGTTTTTGTCTTGTGGTTTTATTCTTTTCTGGTGGAAACTTTTGTTGCCTTGCATTTGTCCAACCAATTGTAGTTGAAAGTCCCTTTGGGATGTGGTATTTTCTTTTTAAGGTTTCTTTTCCTGGACTATAAGAATTTTCTTTACAGAAATTTTGTGAATGGACTCATTTCTCCGACTGTCTCATTTGGTGCAAAAATAATTTTATGTAAACTTTTACCTGAAGTGATATTCATTGCTAACTTAGTTTCCATGTAACTGTAACATGAAGCATATAGCTGATCTGATGGGTTTGGGCTGGGGGGTAGTTAACCATGTATCCTATCAGCCACTCACAATAAGTATCAACTTGGATTCAATATAAATACCTGTACGGTTACGATACCTTGGTCCAATATATCTCAAATGCTCATTAGATAGGAGGCTTTGTGATAAAAATATGACAAAAAATCAACCGTTACAGCTGTGTTCACCTGCTTTGGGTCGTCTCAATATTCACACTACTGGGTTGTTCCTTCCACACGTTGTTTTGAATTCCAGTCTCATAATATCACTGATTAATTGTAGGAATCAACTTACATTGGGCCGCAAGGTGTTATCCACATTGGACATGATATCTAAACTTGTCTCCAGAGTAAATATTTCCCATCGCTCTGTATGTTTATGGTCATGCAGAAGAAATTGCTCCGAAGTCTCCCTCTAAATAGGGCAGTTTTTCCATGATAAACACATATGATTTTGCATTTTTTCATGACAGGAACAATCTCTTTCAACTGTGATAAGTTCAGTGGCTAACATGGTACCCCAGGTTTGTCAATTAGTTTTTTCTTAGATGATTAGGCATATGTATGTGGTGCCATATGGATCTTTTGTGATAGTTCACCATATGTATGTGGTGCCATATGGGTCTGTTGTGCTTGCATCTCATTATTATGAATGGCCATTTATTAGGGGGGACCTGGATTATTAGTTCTAGGAGTACCTTAGCAATCTGTGTAGTCTGGGTTTCTTCAAGTGTTCATCCATGAAATTATCCAGAAACGAATTGCCAGGATAAGCAGAAAATGATTAATAGATCTAGTCAGCTTCTGTTCTTTTCTGGGTCCTTTTCTTGTCCTCTAAGCTGTACCATTATTCTTCATTGTCAATTCCAGCAACTAAAGATCACGTCAGCTGTCCTCAAGCATGATCCAACAATAAAAATTAAAAATCCTGTAGATTTTGTCACTTGTGTGTTAGTGTTTGGCGATTATGCTTGTTATAAAGAGAACTTAAAATAATATCTTTAGCATTGATAGAAACCATTACAGGTAGCCCCTAGGCCAAAGACGCCCCAAGATCAAATTTCTTACCACTCATATGGTTCCGTTTGCTTACAGTAACTCATACATATTATTATTTCTGGATGCAGAAATATCTCTTAGAGCAAAGGGCTGTAATAGATTTTGATGGAGGAAAACTGCTAAATGAGGATAGTGACCTCAGAACTGTAAGTTCAACCTCCTTTTTATTATTTCTGATGCAAAAAGGTGTTTGAATACTATTGGAATCCACCTAAATATAGTGCACTTTTGTTATATTATTTTGAGGTTTATTCTTAATCAGTGCCAGGTCAAATTTTAAGTGGAGTTTGATTTGACAAATTTTAAGAGGAATATATTGTTCCTCTTGCTTTGACCTAAAAAGTCACCTAGTTTTGTCATTAAACATACACAGACAGCATCCTTGTTTGCATAGTTTTGGCTTTTGAAGTGATATTTCCTACAAGCAATGAACATTAAGCTAACACTAACACAACGGAATCGGAAACAATGGCAAGTACCTCCCCACCTTATTCTCCCCAAATGAAGTTTCTAATCTGGAATAGCAGGGGTACTGCGAACCCGAGTTTCTTAAGGCACTTTTGGGATCTTTACCATCAACACAAACCGGTCTTGGCTGTGATTACGGAAACTAGAGTGGCTGGAGAAAATGCTGCGTCTATCATAAGGAGGCTGCCTTACAACGGCTCAATTTGCTCAATTTCAATTGGATTCAGAGGAGGACTGTGGATCCTCTGGGACACTACGCTACTAGACATCCATGAGCTAGCCAACACGGAACAAGAAATTCATGTTGCGGTCAGGACATCATCTACCTAATCTTGGCTACTCTCTGCTATATATGCTAGCCCTAGGTCAGGAGAAAGAGAAATCTTATGGCGGAATTGTAGAACCATAGCAGACCACATTAGGCATCCTTGGCTGATGGTTGGGGATTTTAATAGCATTGTTGATGGAACAGAGAAAATAGGTGGCAATAAGGTATCGTTAGCACAAACCAGAAGTCTAACGACCTGTCTAGATCATTGCTCCATGATAGATTTAGGATTTCACGGCCCTAGGACAACTTGGTGTAATCTTAGGACCCAGGATAGAATATCTCAACGCCTGGACAGGGCTGTGGCAAATATAGAATGGCTGAACCTTCACCCAGAGGCAAATGTTAAGCACCTCCCTAGATGTCACTCAGATCACAGGCCATTAATACTAGAGATGAAGAAAGAAAAACGGCCATACCTGCAAAGACCATTCAGATTCCAGACTGCATGGCTGTCACACGATGATCTGAAAACTATAGTAGAAGCAGCTTGGTCGGAGGGGGAAAACAAATATGGCCAAGCAAAAGGAATATTCCAGGAGAAAGTTCAAACTTGGAACAAGGAAACATTTGGAAACATTGTGCACAGAAAAAGGAAACTACAAAACAGACTGCAAGGGATACAATCCTACCTGGAAAACAGAGATTCAGAATTTCTAAAACAGCTGGAAAAGGAGCTAACAAATGAATACAACAACATACTGATAGAGGAAGAGCAGTTATGGTTCATGAAATCACTTGTCAATTGGATAGTGGAGGGCGAGAGGAACACTAAGTTCTTCCATGCTACGGCGATTGCCAGAAGAAGAGCCAACAGAATATTAGGACTCAAAATAAACAACAATTGGGTAGAAGACCCGGAAGAACTAGGACAACACATTCGGTTGTCATTCCTCAATAGATATACGACCACCTGGACAGAGAAGCAGCCAACAGAGGCCTTAAAACCCCCCATCCCAGGCATGCCAGCTATAAACCCGATGAAGCACAGCTACCTAGAAAGGACATGTGAAGAGGCTGAACTAAAAAAGGCCCTCTTCTCACTAAACCCAACAAAAACGCCAGGACAGATGGATTACACCCTATTTTCTTCCAGAAATTCTGGGACACTACAAAGAAGTCACTTCTGGCCATAGTAAAAGAAGCCTTTACCACTAAGAAACTACCTGCAGATATGGGGGACACCTCCATTGTGCTGGTGCCTAAAGGAAACGGCCCAGAAACAATAGACCAATTCAGGCCTATATCACTGTGCAACACGGCTGACAAGATCATCTCAAAAATACTAGTGCACAGGCTGAGACCTCTCATGTGCGAGCTAATCTCCCCTTTCCAGAGCAGTTTCCTACCAGGGAGAAGGACGAGCGACAATTACATCATAGCCCAGGAAATCTTACACTCATTCAGTCATAAAACAGGGAAGAAGGGCTATCTAGCAATCAAGGTAGATATGAGCAAGGCCTTTGATCAACTTGAGTGGAGATTCATAGAGAAAATCCTGCATCTTTTCAATTTTCCAAAAGGTTTGGTAAGTCTAATCTCCTCCTGCATCTCAAGCCCTACCTATAACATCCTATTCAATGGAGAGAATTTGGAACCTATCAAACCGACAAGAGGGATCAGACAAGGTGACCCTTTATCACCCTATCTCTTTATCCTATGTCTTGAATATCTGGGATACATAATTGAGCAGGAATGCAACAAAGGTAAATGGAAAAAGGTGACGGCCAGCAAAGGAGGGCCAGCCTTCTCGCACCTATTCTTTGCAGACGACCTTCTATTATTTGGAGAGGCAACGGTTAAAAATGCCAGAGCAATTAAGCGAGCACTAGACAAGTTTTGTGAACTATCGGGACAGAAAATCAACCCAGGGAAGAGCAACATCATACTATCGGAAAATGTCAAACGTAATAGAGCCAGAAGAATGGCAAAGGAGACAGGGTTCAAAACTACAAATGACATGGGGACTTACTTAGGCTTTCCACTGCTGGCAGGATCGCAAAGGAAAATCCCACACGACACAATAATAGACAGAATCCAGAAAAAACTTGCAGGATGGAAAGCAAAGATTCTGAGTAAGGCAGCCAGAGTAGTGGTAATAAAGTATGTGGCGGAAGCAATCCCGGCCTATCAAATGTCATGCTTAAGTTGGCCGAATAGGGTACTAGAGGAAATCGACAGAATAAACAGGAATTTCCTGTGGGGTTCATCAGATGAGAAGAAAAAGCTTCACCTAATTAATTGGAACCAGGTAACAAAGAGGAAACAAGAAGGAGGACTAGGTTTATTCAAAGCCAAGGATAGGAACAAGGCATTACTAAGTAATCTGAATTGGAGACTGTCAAAAGAGCATACCAGCCAATGGTGCAAGGTTATTCACAACAAGTATGGCCATCAACTAGAAAGAAGAAAGCAAGGCTCAAATATATACAAAGCACTCAAAGTTGGAAGGAACCTCATGATCGAGGGAAGAAGATTCTTTGTTAAGAATGGAAAAGACATAAACTTCTGGGAAGACGATTGGCTAGGATGTGGGAAATTAAGAGCTATGGTTATAGGACCCCTAAACAAGGATGAGGTGTCCAGGAAAGTGGCTGATTACTACAATGACAACGGATGGACCAGAATAGGAGCGGCTAACCTACTGCCCAGCAGCACATGGAACCATATCACAAGCATGACACTAAACAACAGTGACTCAACTACTGACAAGCTGGCCTGGAAACCATCTGATAACGGGGAGTTCATACTGACCTCAGCTTATGCCCTAGCACAGATGGAAAATACTCAGATGTCAATCTGCAATGGATTTGGAAGCTGCCAATTTTGCCTAAACAAAAAATCCTCATCCGGCAAAGTTGGTTCAATAGATTACCAACAAGGGATCTACTTAAGGACAAAAAATTATCCAAGATAGCATCTGCCCAGTATGCGAATGGGAACAAGAAACGGTACTTCACGCTCTAAGAGATTGCCCAATTGCCCAAGCTACATGGCAGCTCTTCCAAGCACCAAACACTGCCACTGCCTGTTCAACAGAAACCATCCAACAGTGGCTAAAAGGAAACCTTAAGGCCAATACAACAGTGCTGCACAGATATAAAGGAATTCAATGGAACATACTCTTCACATCTATCATTTGGCATCTATGGACACAACGGAATAGCATTGCCTTTGGCAAGCCAGACAAGAACAAGGATACACATGCTCAAATTATGCAGAGAGCAGCTGAGATACAAGCAAATCTGGGGAGTAAGAGGTATAAAGTGGACCAAGGTATATCAGGAACACTAAATAGCCAATGAGGAATTTGGAAAGCAGACGCCAACCTACCATACACCCTAAATACAGACGCAGCAATGAAAGCAAATGATCTAAGTGTGGGACTAGGTGGAGTAATCAGGAACCAGAGCGGGTGCTGGATTGGAGGATATTGCGACAGGAATCCAAACATGAACAGCCTGCTTGCAGAAGCCACAACACTATACAAGGGCCTACAATTAGCTACAAACTTAGGGATCAAACAGCTGGCCATCCAAACAGATGCCACAAGATTAGTCAAGTTCCTAAATGCAGAAGAACCTCCTCAACCTATAATCGCACCTATTCTAGATGAGTGCAGGTCGCTATTGGGTGATCTCGAGGATTTCGCAATCGCACACGTCGGGAGGGGACAAAATAAGGTTGCGGATAAGCTGGCCAAAGAAGCACTCAACCTTGAGGAGATCCCTACCACCTTTGTTTTTCCCCCAGATTTTATTTTGGACACCCTACATGGGGACATTCCATGTGCTAGGACTTCTGTAACCTAAACCCCAAACGTTGATTCTAATGCTACCTTCTTTGCTTACCAAAAAAAAAAAAAATGAACATTAAGCTATACAACTCGATAGTAAAACCAATTATGTTTTGTGCTTGGTTTGTTGGACAAGCAGTCTAATGCTAGCATTAATTCCCCGAAGGTTCTTCGATATCTACTGGACGATGTTTCCAACTTTCTGTCAACACAAATTGGGGCTACAGAATGCAATGATAATGCAGAAGGGCAACAAGAGGGATGCCGTAATATTCTTAAAGCATTTATTGACTTTATATCTGCAAGAGAGGCCGAAAACTTCCGATGCCGTAGAGATGATAACAGAAACTCAATTGCCTTGACCACCATTCATCAGGTGTTTTCTGAACAAATGACACTTTAAAAGATAACTGTTTTTCCAATTATTGCATTATGTTGACCACATTCTTTTTTGGCTTGGTTTGCTTTGCAGTCAAAAGGTTTGGAATGGGATATGGTGTTCATCATAAAGGTTATTGGTTCATATCATTTGGTGAAGTTATTTTTCCTATACGTTGTAGTGGCTAATGAATTGTTCGTTGTTCAACACTGGATTTATTAATTATATTGTCGTGGAAATATCAGATTTCACTATTCTGACGGGTGCAGGTTGGGGGTTTTTGACTTATGTCTGGGCTTTCTTTTATAAGCTCTTATGTGAAAAATATGGATTTTCTATCAATAATTCAAACGCTTGATGCATATGTTTTGTTTCCTTATGTGGAGAGAGCATGAATTATATGCAAGGCGATAAAAGATTAATGTAGCCAACCAGGCTGTGGATTAAAGCTTGAAAACATTGTTTTCTCATGAAAGAAATATTCTTTATGTGATGCAAATCCTTCTCATGTCAAGCTAGTTCAACTCGCTGTTACAGGTGAACGAGACAGAGATTCCACTGCTGCACGAACACAATGGAGCTGCAGAGGAGATTGCCACATCATTGGAGGCACACTTGCTGCTGATATTTTCATCATCATTCCAGCAAATAAGTTTTGCTAAATCGCTTTGTCAACTTTTCAATACAGGAGGAGAGACGCCTCTTTTATGTCGCGATGACCCGTGCTCGAAGGAAACTTTTCATTTTATATGTTACCATGGACTCCGGTTGGCAGGTCTGATCTACCCTGATGTTAAAAGAAATCCTTTCTCTTGCTAACTACACTTGTTTACAGATGGTGAACCCCTCACGGTTTCTAAAAGAAATACCTGTGCATCTTCTTGATTTTTTAGTTAGTAACAAGGTGAACTTCCCTTTCATTTAGCTTATTTGATAGTGTCTCCATTGACTGTCTTCTAGAATCCCAGTAATGCTGGTTTATGAAAATTTGGTTCACTGAAAGAAATTCTTTGTATCTATTTAGTGATTCCCTATAGCCATTCAAATAATGGAGTTTTGTTTCTAATTAGCGTTGGTTGTGAAAATATTTCGTGGTTTAAGGCACCCACTTTCAAAATCCCTGAAATAATGCCTCGAACTCGGCTTTTTAAAAGTCGAATTCGGGGGACTTAAAGTTTTTGACATAATAAAACCTGAGCTGCCCCTCTCCTGTGTTAGTTCTCAATAAACTCGGCTTCTAAAAAACCGACTTCACTTCTCAAAGAACTCGAATTTTTAAAAGCCGAGTTTGGGATACTTGTGAAGGCGAAGTCGGCTTTGTAAAAGCCGAGTTCAAGGCATTATTTCAAGAATTTTGAAAGCGGGTGTCATAAAACACGAAATATTTTCATAACCAGCACTAATTAGGAACAAAGCTCTTCCAATAATGGACCCATTGCTCTTTTCATTTCCAAATTTCTGGTCTTTCTTAATTTTCTCGCTTAATCTATACATCACAGGACAATTATTGTTGCAGGTTGAGTCACCTGCAAACAATTTGGGAGCCAACCACAACCTAAGCGAGAATGGAGCTCGCCAGTTAGACATTGATCATAAGGAAACAAAAAATTTTGAAGCTGAAGTACTGCATGGTGAAATGCACTGTCATCCCAGTGACATTGGTTTAAACAAATCAATTGAAATGATGGAGACTTTTGATGGAAATAGTTTTCTGAAAAGGTTTCTCTTCTGTGGACAGTTTCCTTTAATTCTTATTATATGCCAATCGTCCTCTTACCATCGGCAGATAATTATTATCCCTTTCTCATTTTTCTCATACCTCTACTTGCAGATTCAGGGTTGATGAGAGATCAGTTGTTTCTCACTTATTCCATCAGTGGGCCAAAAAACCGGCATTTAAAGATCCAAAGAGGTTGCTTGGCAAGGTGAATACCGTTGCTAACTAGCTATTTTTCGTTGTATTCTAACACATTTGAAGTTTCAAGAAGATTGAGTTTTTCAAGTCCCGAATCATGAACAAAGTAGTTGACGTCTTTTGGCTATGACCAACATTAAGAAGCCAAAGAATAGCTTGCCTGTCAACTATTTCTTCTTTTTAAAAAATATTTTGATGATTGGTAAAATCTGGTATTATTTAATCACTAAATTTGGAGGATGCAATTTTTCAATACATGGTCATTTATTTGATAGTTTGTTCAGGGATTACTTACGCTCTGCTTGCTGCCTTTTAAAGGATTAGTGGTATACATGTTTACTGCATTTTTCATTTCTAATAACCTATTCAACTCTGCTTTTATTACAGGTTGGTTTTGTCATCGATGAGAGGCTGAGGGACAACAAGAATAAGCACAAGGTCTACCAGATCGATAACAGTTCACAGAACAAAACTTTTTTCTCTATTTGTTGTCTTGACTATTTGGTGTTCGTTGTGCATGCGGTAACAACACTACTATCCTAAATGTTCCAGCGTTGTGGTGATAATATGTTAATGCAAAGCATTCTTAATTGCTCAACCATTAGATATGGTGGATTCATTTGGATTACGAATGTTGTCCTTCATTTATCGTCTTTCAGGATGTTCTTTCTGAACTGAAGACTTGCTTGACCTCTGATGATGCTCTGCATTATGCACAATATGTGAGTATCTATGAACATGGTACAACTGTGTTGTAAGACGAGCAATAGCTAAGGTATAGGTAAAACATTATAAGTTCATGTGTGGTTCATAATGTTGGAGCAGGTCCTGAGATGGGAGCAGATTCCAGCTGACCAACGGGCACATTTGATGAGGGAGAAACAGGTGTTTGAGGAAACCCTCTAATCACTTTATAGTCTCTGTACTTTTCTGTTGTCATTCTTTTTGTCTTTTGTCTCCAGTTCGGGGCAAAGGGTGTTCCTGAGGAGTGGTGCAACTGCTTAGCTGAAATTTATATAATTCCTTACCTTAGAAAATATAATGCTCTTTCCCATGCCATGTGTGAATTTCCCGATTACAGTCAAATAATGAAGATTCATTCTTTCCTTTCTCCCAGGAACACTTCCAAAAATTACGAATTGAGAAGTCCATGGGTTCTTCAGCGCCAACACCGAAGCAGGTAACCTGATTTCCGAGTTTTTGTGAAGCATGCGTTCAACTTGGTGAACTCTGTGATGGATGATTACATACTTTGTGATAGTGATTCATCAATTGAGCAGCCAGAAAAATAAGATTAAGTCCGGGTGTAAGACTTAGAATCATCTGGGTAGTTTCTAATAAATGCTCGGATAAAAACTTGTTTCCGATGCTAGAACAATAATTATACATCTGTCCCTGCTGGAGTAAGTGAGCGTACTGGTCAACTTAAAATTGTTGTACATATCATTGTAGGTTTCTTACCTGCAAAAATTGGGATGCACAGTGTCCCCTTCATCACGTCTTCATGCTTCTAAATTAATCGAGCAGTACAAGTTGCTCTGAAGTGCTCATGAACCAGGTTCCTTGAGAATCGGAGGAGGGTGTTGCTCGTGTCCGTTGTCTTCAAAAGTTTAACGGTGTGCCCCTTTGCTTTACATTGCTGACTATTTTGGAAGTTGCTTTTTCATGTTGTGAGGAATGAAGGTAAAAGTTATTGTCAGATAGCAGCTGTTTCGTGTCAGGTACCATTTGGCATGATGGACTCTCTACTGCAGGTTCTTGGACTTAGCTAGGGGGGATGTGTGTCCACTCCTGCGTCCGGCCTTCGACCAACTTGGTTGAGTGAAGTGGATGTTGAATTCGACAAGCTTTGTGAGACTCATCAGATGAGTGTCATTAAGGCCGGCCTACATCACGTTGTCCGGTATGCGTCCTCCTTCAAGCCTCTGACAAACAGCAGGACTTCATTTTTGCATACGAATGCCGCTTAGCTCTAGAAATACGGCTCGGTTTCTCTGTCAAACTTCGCAGCCTTGATTTGAATCATTTGGTTTGTAAGGGAAGGGAGGGTACAGTGGAAACGTAAAGGTAGAGTGGGATGGTTATTTGGTTTGTGGCGGAGAGGACCCAAAATGGGAGAGAATATCATCATTTTGTGGGGATGGAGAGATCTCAACAATTAGCAGATATTACCTGATAAACAATTATTTTTTGCCGTTGGGAAAACGAGTAATTTGTTGGATCAAATTGCCTGATTAGTTTAGGGGGCTCTTCACCCTGGGCCTTTAATCATTTCCATTATTATAAGAATGAAGGAATTAGGGGTTCGGCCCACAATCTGCAGCCGCTCATTAAGAATATGTATGACAACTTCCAACATCAAGCATTTAGGCCAAATCTTGTAACAAGGAGAGGCAGAAGAAGGCAGAGAGGACGGGGGAGCTGCAGCCACTGTGCATCGGACGCCGGGTTGAAAGGGTTGTCACTCTTGGTCGATGGTTGGGTCGGTGCCTCTGCTGGGGAACCCGCCTGACTACTACTCTCTGCGTTCACCTGGAGCTTCATCCCGCCTAGGCAGTACAGTCGGTTGCCAGACGCGAAGTACCAAGGCCCAGGCCTCGTTAGGGGAATGGACGTGTTGCCGTTGGAGTAGCTCTGCAACGGCCTGGTTGTCGTGCAGTTGTCGTAGTACTCCTTGCTCAGTTCTTCCAAGTTATCCGAACTGGAGTACTGGAAAACTATGCACAGAAAAACTAAGACGAATCAGAAAAAATCACCTTCATTTTGCCCGGTCAAAAGTGCTGGGAATGAGATATTTTGGTTTGATGTGGTACCGAGGACATCGCCGACGTAGAAGGTCTTGCCCTGAGGCCAAGTGTCGAGGTCGGTGCTGATGTCCCAGCCGGACGTGTCCCCAACGGTGTAGGTTGCCGCATCACAGGACGGATACAGGCCGAAGAAGACAAGAATGGCGACTGCGGGAACGAAGAGCACCTGCCTATCCATCTTGATAATTTCAGTCGTCGCTTTGTTCGTCCAAGGGGAGGAACTTAAACACCCATTTATACACGTATGTAATTAATAAGATGCCAATCTCAGGGTTTCAACCACCCAAAATTGTCATTACTTTCCCATCTTAAGTCTTTCTTTTGGGGGAGGAAGATGAGATTTAGATTACCTAATTCTACCGCCTCGAGGAGTGTTTGTGGGCATATGGTGGTGGTTTACCCAATGGAAAAGGGGCAGATACTCGGCGGTTGTGTTGGGTTGGTGGGAGGTGGGGGCCGAGCTGAGCGGACCAGATGCCAGAGAAAGGGGTTTGAATAGGGCGAGCATCTTCAAAAGAACAATAAACGACAACTCAAAACATACCCCACTTGGGATACATTACCAAAATGTTTAAAAGCTCTCTCATGGTGTGACAAAAACAAAGGAAGAAACACAAACTTATTCACCAAACATGTTGATGTACAGACTGTGGAGTTAACCCAACCCCCCATGAAAAACCACGCACACTACTCATTAGAAACATAATTCATGCTTTTCACTAGGTGGTGGTGGTAAGATGCTGATGCCCGAACTGCTCCGCCCTGTCCTTCATCTCCCTAGCCTTGCTTGCCAGCTTCAGCCTCGCCTGGTCCAGCTGGTCCGCACCCGGCGGGTGCTTCCCTGTCATGTACCTGTATATCCACGACAACACCGTCACCGCCGCGATGCCGAACCCTCCGGAAGTCATGAACCCCGTTATCAACATCCCAGCGGTGATGACCGCAGGGACAAGTACTGGGCTGAATATGACCAGCAGGGGGGTGGCTATGATGAGGGCAACGATAGTACCGGCAAGGGTGAGGGCTGAAAGGACGAGGAGGGAGCCTCCAGCGGTGACTGCAGTTGCCGCCTTAACAACCTGGCGTGTGGCAGGGCGGTGTTCGGGGTGGTGAAGCTGAGGATAATGGGGGTGGTGTTCGGCGGCCATCTTTTGAAAGGAGAAGATAACTACAACAACAACAACAACAATAACACGTCCAGAAACTTTTTCTCTATTTGTTTAGATGGTCCTGTCCTCTCTATTTATCCAAAACATGAAAAAGGGTTGAGAGGTGTCGAGCAGTGGAGGTGGTAGGGGTGCCCATGCAGCTGGACGGACGCATGGTTGGGATGGGAAGAGGACTCCTCCTCCCTCTGACACGTTCCATCCTTCCTGTTGTTTCTTTCTGTCCTTCTAAATCACTGAATTACGGCCAGACTAAGAAATAGATGGTGGGGCAGGGGCCCATCGAGTTTGTTTTAGGAGGAGGGCTTGCTGCGGCGGTTCCCACCCAGAATGGAAAGGGGCCTCACGACCATCGGACTCCTCCTCCTGCTGCTGTCCCCGCACAACCTGGGCTTCATCCCCCACTGCAACACCCTCTCCATCCCGCACGCCTTGCTGCTCCACCACCTCACCTCCCCCTCTTCGTCCCCCTCATCCCTTGACGAGTACGACCCTTGACTCCCCTGCCTCCTCGTCTTGTTGTTCCAGGAGGAGGAGGAGGAGGAGTAGTATCTCAGGGCCGACGACGCGGCCAACGCGTTGGCATCCGGCAAGAACCTGTTGATCATGAAACTTGGGGACGACCCCTCCGCGGTCTCCGCCATCCTCTTCAGAGCTGACGGGTTGCTATCCGAGGCATCGACCTCGGCCTTCTCCAAGGCGTCTATCGCCTCGGACAGCGAGAACGTGTCCACAGCGTTGATGTTGGAGGCAGACAAGGAATCGGGTCTGCTAGTGGGATTGTCGTAGCAGCAGTAGTAGCTGGCGTCATCTAGTTCGTCTCTGTCGCAAAGACTCATACGACGGATGTGGCGTCGGGAAGAGAGGTATCGGCCTGGGGGAGGTCTAGGACGAGGGGTGAAGAAGCCGCCGTGGGGGGCGTAGTCATTGAAGGAGTCGGAGGAAGGGGGACAGTCGATGAGCTTGGGAAGGCCGGGGGTAAGCTCCCAGGAGAAAGGGATGCACTGGTGGGGGGGAGGTGGGGAGAGGGGTCGAGAGGAGGTGGAGAGGCGTTGGCGGGAGGGGAAGAAGGGGCGCCTGGTGGACAAGAGGGGGGCATTGAGGTTGAGTATTCCGGGATTCTTCTTGTCGCTGCTCATGTCCTGCTGCTGTGCTGCAAGAATGAGATTGGCAACTGTGATTGATTGTGGCGATGACCCAATAAAGGGGAACCCCGGGGGGGTGTTGTTGGTTGGTTGGGAGTTAACACAAATGACTTGCTTTTACTTTTACTTTTTTGGTGGAGGGACATCATGAATAACCCGTGCTTCATAAATTATGCTTTGCCCACCTCTTTTTTTCACTAATCATAATTACCACATGCACACATGGCACGTTTGAACAGGGACTTCACGTAGGGCAACCATGCACATTGTATGTAAGCATTTTTCGTGTTGCCCCAACAAGAAGAGAAAGCAATCTTTACATCATTTGAAGAGATGAAGTCAACTTGACGCGCCAGCTAAAGCCCGCTTTGGCGAAACAATGAGACTACTCATAAAGGCGTTTGAGTGTTGAATCTCCAACCACTTTTTTTTTTTTTCCTCATTTATCTTATTATTTGTTTGTAAGCATGCACTGCTCCAATAAAAGTCGTGCTCACCCTATATATAAAGTTGTTATACCGTCAGAAAAAGAGAAGCATGGGGTTATCTTATTTTTCAATAGTAAAAGATTTCATCTTTTCGGAATTGATTGAATTCTCCATTCGACTTCTTTCATCGATTAGTAGATTAAATTACGTAGATTCTAAGCATTTGTTGAGTTAAGTGCATCGATGGTGGTGGTGTGCTTGTATCCCCTCTTTTGCTCATCACCTTCGTTAGCGGTGTCTCTGTATTTATCCGTATGTCCAAATCTACCCAATTTAGTTGATCATTACAGTGTTTATGTATCCATCATTCATCGAATTAACCCTTGAAACTTGCCCCGTTAGTGTATTTTGTAGACGTAAAGTATAGTTATCCATTCACCCCATCGGGTATGGAGTCATTTTACTCTCTCATATCTTCTTCCTCCCTATTTTAAAAGAATATGCTTTTTACGTTCAGCCCACTGCCCACTCGCCAATCACTTGGGTCAAGTAACCCAACCTGTCTCCCTTCGCCAGCTCCCACACGTCCACCCTTCTTCCTCTTGCCCGCATCAATAACACTGGCAATGTGAGGAACATGTAAAATAATGTAGTTGATTAACCCAGAAAAACGAAAAGGAAGGAGGGTGGGTGTAATGCAGCGATGAAGATGGGCTCGTGAACAAAACACAACGGGTAAGCAAGGCCATATCCCATTTGGAACTCAAGGCAACTGGGGGAGGTTCCAGGAACGCCACCTCCTCCTCTTCATGATGGAAAGGACAAGTTTGACTTTTCTCGTGGTAGAAAAATCAATGAAATTCAAATCCAAGGGAGGGTCAAAAAGTCAAACGTCCCATCGTGGCCCTTCCAATTCCAACAAAAAAAGAAAAGAATGGAGGGAAATGGTCGACATCGTTATGTGTCGAGTGGGAAGGAAGAGAGAGAGGGGGGTGGGGGGCAGTGGGAAGTGGTGGGAGTGAATGAACTAAAAGTCCAAAAGCGGGGGAAAGTGAGACGGTGGGATAAAGTTTAAAATAAAAAGTTAAAGGATAGGAAAGGATGGTTCCATCATCCTTCCTTGAGGCAGGAAGCTCACCCGGAAGCATCCCACCCCAATCATTCACAACGCCCCCCCATTATATATACACACACGCCTACGAACATCTCCTTCCAAGATCCAACTCTCTCTCTCTCTCTCTCTCTCGGTAGTAAAATCAGAAAGTTAAAAAAACTCACTCCCATGGAGTCTCACTCCTACGCTCCCAACTCCACTGTTCTGGAGCACATAACCCACCATCTCTTCTCCGACTTCCCTGTTACCATCAAGCAGGAGCAGGAGCAGGAGCCTTCTCCCACTTCCTCTCTCTCCTCTCGCAAGCCGGCCGTTCGGGTCTCCCTCCCTCCCCCTCCTCCCTTCCCTTCCCAAGAGGATAACAAGCACTACAGGGGAGTCAGGAGAAGGCCCTGGGGGAAGTTCGCCGCTGAGATCCGCGACCCCAACCGCAAGGGCACCCGCGTCTGGCTTGGGACGTTCGACACCTCCCTTGAGGCTGCCAGGGCCTATGACAGGGCCGCCTTCAGCCTCCGCGGTAGCAAGGCCATCCTCAACTTCCCCCTCGATGCGGGGAAGGGAACCGAACCCGAACCATCCACAGAAGCCCGAGTTCTCCCTTCGAAGAAGAGGGAGAGAGGGGAAGAATACGGCATAGATGAGGAGGAGACGGGGGATAGAAAGAAGACGATGAAGAGGGAGGAGGAGGAGGAGAAAGAGTGCCCGTTGACGCCGTCGAGCTGGGAATCGTTCTGGGAGGTGGAGGGGAGCATATTCAGCGTGCCCCTGCTGTCTCCACACCCTTGCCTTGGTTACTCTCAGCTCTTGGTCATCTGAACCCCAAAATCAACACTTTGGGAGGAGTAATCAAAGATTCTTTTATTCAAATCATGTTCGTTTGTTTGTTTGTTAGAAAGTGGGTTGCGTTTGTGAATGTAATTCGGAAAGGAAGACTCCGACAATCTACATCTTCATTGCAAATAACTCCATCATCCTCGTCATCATCGTCAATTTGTGTCCACTCCACTGGTAGGAGGACGACAACTCCTTCCGAAACAAAGGGCAAAATACATGTTTACGGACTTTAATTTTAAATTAATTTTTTATTTTATTATTAATTTAATTTATTATATAATTTTATCATTAAATTATATTTTTATTTTTATTTGAATTAATTTTGAAATTCTTATGATAAAAATCAAACAAGGTCTTAATATATTCTAATCCGTATTTTATAAGAAGTTTTGATCTTTTATTTATTCCTCTCGTAATCTATTTTACCCATAGTAATAATAATTTAATAGAACATCATCCGATATTTATCGATTTTACGTATTTTTTGACAACATCGGTAACTATTATTCGACTTCAGCTTTCAATTCACTTGAATTAGCAATAAAGTGAGTTTGACTTTTTTAATTTTTTTGATAAATGAAAATTATCTATTAAGTCGAGTTTGGCTTAAAACAGAGATAAATCAAAATTAATATCATAAATGGATATTTTGGTAAAAGAAAAATAATTCATTTTGCATTTTGAAAGAAATCAATCATCACACGCCCTTATCCATTGAAAAAAAAACCGCCCTTTTAAAAAAAAAATTTATAAGATGCCCATCAATTCCCATTTCCAAAATTTGCTTATAAATGTCATATTACGTAGAAGCATCGAAAATAAATCCCAAACCATCAATCACTACACCAGTAAAGAAAAGTTCTTTATTGCTTGTTTCTATGATTGACCTAAAAATAACATGAGAATGAATTCCTCGGGGTGTTTTTCTTGCACGTGGATGTTTGATTTCAAGATATTAAAAAAAGGCTTTTTGAACAAGTCAAAAAACATTTCCATTTAAAAAATTCAACTAAATGTTCGGTGGATGTAGGAGTTCGGCTAAAATGCTGGAAGAAGTCGTGAGTTCGTTTCGTTCCAAAATAAAATAAAATAAAAATTCGTTCTTGGTATGGTACGAAATTTCTTATCTAGTAAACACGCAGCTTTCAGCAGTGTGAAGGTGAACACATGCCCGAGTTCGTTCGTGAAAAAATATTAAAAAGTCTAAAGAAAAAAACCCACGCAAGACAATTTAGCTCCATTCGGAAATGCATTTGTTTGTTTGTTTTAATTTATTTTTTTATAAAAAAGCCAATCCCTTACGAGAATGAACAGAACCCAGGAACGAACGGGAAAGGGGGAGGGCAAATCAACAACTTGGTAGGGCCATATTTATTTTTTAGACGGAATAGACAGATGAATTGATAGAATCCAACCCACCTTTATTTCGTACCTTCTTGTTCCCATCCATCCCATCCCCACCCACCTTCTTACCTCTTTTTGTTCCCAAGGAAAGCTCATCATTATCCTTTTTTCCTTTTCATCCTTTCTTTTTATTTTTTTTTTATATACATGCATATGCAATAATATCCCCGATTCACCCATTCAATTCAAAATCACCTCTCTCTGTTCAGTTTCCTAACTAGCAAGCTCATCCCCCCACTTGACCTTGACATGGCGCTGGCCCCTCCTCCTCCTCCAATTTGCACCATTTTCCCTCTTTTTCACGTTAACTCTAGGGCTGCAGAGGTTGGTTGATTCCGTTAAATGCCAAAGGAGTGCACCTCAACTTGTCACGTCCACCTCAATTCCCATATGTTATGTTGCCGACACCATTAGCTTACTCCGATACGAATCATATATTATATGACTACTTCCTACCCGAGGCCCCCAGGGCAGGTGGTCGCCACGTCCGGTCTGGAATAATCCTTACTGTACGTTAATGAGATACTCTAAGATATATATACCATCGAGAAAGAAACTACACGCGCTGTAACGTAAGTCCGGTCGCTTGGGTTCCATCAATTTATGAGTGCGGCCAAAACAGATGGAAAGCTGTGTGTGTGTGTGTGTGTACGAACATGTAATGCCCTTTATATGATAGATAATATTAAGAGGAGACCCGACCCGTGTTGCGTCTTTAGTGAGAATTCATGAGCCTAACAGTGGGAGTGAGGATGCAATTCCCGGAGCTGGACGACGACTTCTCCACTATCGAGTTCATCAGGCATCACCTCCTCGGCGACCCTACTTGCCTCGATGACCACTTCCCCGATCCCTTCGTCAAGCTCGAGACCCCCTCCGTGGATGGACTCACTCCCGGTTTCCCGTTTCCCGACCCTCCCATCAGTGATGATTCCCAGCCCCCCCCAGTGTCCTGGGATAAAGCCCGAGCTAGAACCGCAGAAGCCATTCCCTCCTCCTTCAGAAGAGACCCCGGATGGACAGACCGCCGCCGCCGCCGCCACGCCACAGAAGATGTCGGACTCGGATGGTGGGGGAAGAAGGAGGTACAGAGGAGTCAGGAGAAGGCCATGGGGGAAGTATGCCTCGGAGATCCGGGACCCCTTGAGGAAGGGCAGCCGGATTTGGCTGGGGACATTCGAGACCGATGTCGATGCTGCCAGGGCCTACGATTCCGCCGCTTTCAAGATGAGAGGCCGCAAGGCCATCCTTAATTTTCCTTCAGAAGCCGGGAAGCTACGCCCAACCCCAAACTCCTGTCGCCGGAGGAAGAGGAGGATTTCCACCGACACGGATGCGGCAATGAATGATCAGGTGAAGGAGGAGACGCGGGGGGAAGAGGGGTTGGAGTTGGAGGGAGGAGAAGGGGACGGAGATGTGGAAGACGCGGAGGAGTTCGATTTCCTCGGAGATGAAGAAGCCCCGCTTAACTCAAAAGGATGAATGTTGAACACACAAGGAACAGGAAAGGGTGAACGCATAAGCAGGAGGAGGAACCCCCCCACCCACAAAACCCAATTGCCTGGCATGTCCAAAGAACATGTAAAATAATAATTTGCTAGGTAATTTGTACGTGTAATAGAATGGTAAGGCCTGAGTGTTTGTAATGCGAAAGTTGTTGTAAAGACAAAATCTCTCCGTTTGAATGTTTGTTCTTTCCCATATCCTACCATTTTTCTTTCTTTGTTTTAAATTTATTCATCATGGTATTGTTATTAAGCAGGGAGAAGGAAGTGTCGTCAAGTAGACAAGTCAACCCCAAGTTGGGGGGTGAACTCGAGACAAGTCATAGCACTGACGAAGGGGACCTATTCCTAAAATCTTAACCTAAAACTGAAGAAGAAAGTGGCTGCTGGGGAGGGGCACTACTCATGTTTTATGCAATGTTAACATTATTCCCAAAATTTATTAGTAGATAGATAATGGATCGGATACATGGAATCATCCGATGGCATCAATCAGATCAGAAGCCACTGTTGGTTTGTGTTTTAATATCTTAAAGCAATAGATTTTTTTTTTCCTTTAGAGGAAATGCCGGGAGGGAGTGCATGAAATTGAATGATGTGGGGGGAGCTGCGCCCCACTTCGCCGCCTTCAGTTTGTCTTGTTAGTCCGTCCATTTCACATATAACGGCAGTCACGGTGGAGAAGTTTCAGAGGGTAGGTTTCAGACATGTAATCTAAAATCTACTCGGTATCGATTCTTTATTTTTATAACCTACGACCTGCAATGGAGATTAAATAATTATCCAAGAACTAACCCGTCGATTTTGGTATTGATTTCGATTCATTCCTCATATGACATTTCAACGTTAAATGTACCACATTACTCTAATTAATCTAAAAAAATTTTAAGCATTACTCTAATCAATTAAAAAAAACTTTAAGCATTACTCCTCATCAATCTAAAAAAACCTCGAGCATTACTCTAATCAATATAAAAATACCTCAAGCATTACTCCAATCAATCTTAAAAAATCTCAAGCGAACTGGTCAAGGCCACGCAAAAAGGGCAATGGTAAGGGGATGGCGAGTTCGGGTATCCGTAAAGAGAGACTTGTCAGCAACCATATAATTGCAAAATTGTTAAATATAAATAAGAAATATTTTTAATTTTAAAATAAAAATTATTTATATAAATAGAGAATAAAGATTATATAAAAATATTATAAAAAATATATTATATAAATTATATATTAAAATATATATGTCAGGTTCCAAGTTCTCTCAGTTGGTTCTGAAGTGAGAATCTGGACCCGTGTTTTGATACTGCGGTTTTCAAAAATTTAAAAACTAAAACCTACCCGATCTATTTGAGAACCTATACTGACATCGACTCTATGGTACCAGTTCCGACCAATTCTCGATTTTATCAGAACCTATGCTCACCCCTGACCCTCATCGTAATCATAAAAAAAAAACAAGCTACTGATTAAGCTTATCCCAACAACCACCCACGCGTTGCTATCCAATGATATTAATTCCAATTTAATTTCAGTCGATTAAATATTTCAAAGTGACGTAGTTTTAAAATTTAATTAATAATATGAAAAAATAATCGGCCTTTTGGAGATCGAGTTGCTCGTATCTTTTATTCAAATTTTCTCCGGCAAACACGATATTTGAAAAGAAATTTCTTTAAAAATCGAATTCGGCTTTTGAGCCATTTATTTAAAAATATTATCTACTCAAATTTTTTTTTAAAGCGTCATATTTTATGAAATATTTTCATGTTAACAATAAAACTCTTTAAAAAAAAATATTAATTGTGACAACTAAGCCTAAACTAGTAAATTTAAACTCATTAAAGACATCGTGAAACAATAGAATAATTTTGAAACTAACTTTGAAATAATGAAGCTATAGAATAGGGCTTTTGCCATTCCGCCACCTGAAGACAAGCACTAGCTTTGGTCGTAATTACGGGTTTACTAATATTGTGGAATGGAACGTAATATCAGCATTGAAGAGGAGAGCCTTCCGCTGTTCCTAACTAGTAAAAAGTACATGCCTTTCCCCATGTCTTCGGCAGATATCCCATGGCCTCCGTCATCACACGGCATCCCTTTGGCAGCCTCCCCCAGTCCTTAACTAGGAGGAAGGATTGAGGACCCTTTGCTTCAGCTCGAGCACAAGTGAATAAAAGCATAACCCTAGGGCCCATCATCGTTTCACGTATTATTAGAACGAATCAACTAATCGACTAACTTGCGTTCTCCTCACAACCGCTGCACTCTTGCCATCCCGAGATACAGGATTGGGATTATCTTTCTCAAAATAAGAGGAGCATGATGGACACCTGATGACATTATTCTGACCACGAGACAGCAAAGTCATGTCATTAGATAAGAAAGTGATCTATCATGTGTTGTATCACATCTTCTCCTTCTCTGTGTAGTCTCTGGTCCTTCACCTGTTCAAAATAAAAAAAGAGATATAGCATCATCACTAATATGCTACCCCTCATATAATAGAGCATTTACAGGATGATGGCAAAACAAGCTTAAGCAATACCCACCTTGGCACTCGCCTACCAGTTTGCAGAAGCAGATTCAAAGCATACAGAATTCCATTGCTAATCTAGTGCTAGTGCTTCAAACAACAATTTAAAAAAGAAATTTGATATGCTTCAATCGCATTGAACATGATAACCCAATTTAAGCCATGCCAATTCCTTCAAGAATTCAATCCGGCATTCTTTGATATGCATCTATGTCTGACTTCAGCTATCAATCTCAATACATCAGAAAAGGCCGAAAATCCACCATGGTTACTAAAAGGAATATCGCATAACCTGTATGATACTGTGAGCCGCAAACTTCTGCCAGCTTCCGTTGAAGCTAACATCTATTTTTTCCCATGACAAGCAAGAAAGTCTTGTCACTAGTTCTTCTGCAGAACAACAATCGTGAATACAACAATAAGAACCAGATCAAAAGAATCATCTTCTATGCACACTGCTAGAGGATTGGTACTACATTGAACAGTCGAAAGCATGCTTTAGATGCCATTTCCTTAGATCACCGGAGCTTAAGCTTGCAAAACTAATAGGTTTGCTTAACAGGTAACAGAAAACAGTGGCAACTAAGAGCACAGGATAGTTTACTATACCATCATCACGCCAGCATAAAGTTAAAAATGTTCAAAACTCCAGACGTGAATCTTATCCCGGGGGTAAACTGTGCCAAGACTAGATCAATTGGCTAATTTCAGTTTCATCAACAAGTATTCCTTTGACACAGAAGGGTTTTGATTTATATAGACGAAGTCAATGAATGGTTAGGTATGGCTTGAGGTACAATCCAACCATCATCTCACCAGTGTCTGCGAATAAGAAAGATGACACTACAAAATCAGCAAAACGTGAGGAGTTCAGTTTCCAAGTCCCAACACTAACCTTCTAACTTGTCACGGTCAGTGAAATCACCAGTTAACGGTTCCATTTCCCAGAAGCCACATGCTTCACAATGTTCTTCATAAATGACATGTGGATATTTCTCATTGACGGGACCTTGCCACTGGAACCAAAATCCTTCATTAGAGAAGTAACCCTACAAGACGATTAAAAATCAGATTAAAGTAACACGAGACATACCTTGGGAAGATCGCCGTGACGTCTTATTGACGATGTTCTCCAGCCAACAATATCTCATATCATTATGGAAATTACAAAGGGAAAATGAAAAACATCGTACATAAAAAAATTTTTAAAGTGCCAGAGATAATGCATCGGTCAGGATACGATCAAAGTGCGCATTGGAATATGCCACCCGGCGTTTAAATATCCGCAATGCAGACCTGTGTAACATGTTGGGTCCTGAAAGTGTGAATTGGTTTGCCATAAAATGGTGAAAAATAGAAGGCGTCATGTACACAGATGCAACAGGGTGAGAATGAGATCACGTACATGAAAGGATAATCATGATCATCCACCATTCGTTGCAGCAATGGAGCCTTCCCTCTATCACAGTCATTGAGAAAAAGATGCTGCCCTGTTCTTCTGAATATCAAGTGTATAACAGAACAAGCTAACTTCTCCAACGCAGTCATGCCAAAAAGAAAGGGAACCTGCCAAAGTAACCAAGTAATTTTTTGAAAACAAGTGAAATAGTTATTTACGAGCAATCCAAAGAGAGCAATGTCAAAAGTATTTATTCGAACCCCGAAAAGCATGATGATATGAAACATATTAACCACGATTCATAGCCATGACACGAAAATATCAGATAATTCACATTCACACACAAGCAATGCACTATCATTCATCGCAGGCCTAATATTTATTATAGGACAAAACCAGAAACGTTTGACGAACAAGTCATCTATGCATACAGTTTAATGGAGATGCGCAGAAACAAAGAAGCAAGTGCTAAGCAGTTTAGTTAACATATTAGTTGTCTCCATGCACAGCAATACATCATGGTTTCAATGTTTTGGAATACGATGATATGAGAAGAATGCATGCTGGCAAGGGGGCCACGGCCACCTGCATGCCCAAGGAGAACATGGGTGTGACTAAGAAGATTAACATATGGAGTATCCACTCTAAGAGATACCTGCCAATTGCCGCGAGACCCTAGATGAGGTGTGGCAACCGTAATGAAATTCACGGCTTCCAGTCCACCAATTGTGCCTCTTGAATCGTTCCCGAGTCTGTTTACGGAAGATTCTCCAGTACATGCTTCCTCAGCGGGCGGCCTGTACAATCTCCCAATTGCATATCTCGCCACTAATCCTCCGACAGAATGTGCAACGAAAGAGATCTTATGCAGTCCGGGCTTTCTATTGATCACTTCGAGAACCTAAAATTGCACAAGAAATTCATTCCACGCGGACAGAAAGAGAGGAAGGAGACAGCCAAGGGCTGACGCAAGGGAAACGACCTCCTCAGCCAGTCGATCACCCATGACATCAACGCCATCTAACGTCAGCCCTGCGATATTCCTCTCGCTACCTGGTGGGAAAGGGAGAAACCAACCCGCAGTGAGCTACTAATAGTACAAGAGGGAAGCATTATGAGGGAGAGTCGTGGGGAAGTAAGATAAAGGGAGGAGATAGATGGTTACAGTGAACAAAGATTTTATGAGGGAGCATCCTGACAAACATCTCGGCGGCGAACTTCCAATCAGCATCACTGTAAAAAAGGAAAAAGGAAATGAAGAAAGGGAGAGAGACTTGGGAAGGGGGGAGAGGTGGAGACAAACGGGGGGGGGGGGGGGGGACCTTCCGAGGATGCCATTGACCATAACGAGGAGATGATCGGGGGAGGGGGAGGAGGGGTTGCAACTCCAGAGGACGGTGGTGCCGTTGACGGACTCAGAAGAGCACACCGATTCCCCGTTTTCCATGGATCCTCTTTACCAAAAAGATAGGGATGAAGGGCGGTCCCCTGACTCTCTCTCTCTCTCTCTCTCTGTGTGTGTCTGCGACACCACCGGGTTGAAATTGAAGAAACGGAAAAGAGGGGAAGGAATGAATGCCTCTTGCTCTTCCCTTTCCCCGAATACGTGGCGAACTCTCCAATTCCTTCCTCTCTCTCCCTCTATACCTCTCCCTATAATAATAATAATAATAAAAAAAAAAGAGGAACTCATTTTAGTTGAGTTAGTTAGGTGACAAGGGGGGTGGGTGGTGAAGATAATAAATAGCTCCTTCCCCTGTTTAATCAACAACAATAATCGGGTACTTAACCCCCACCGCCACAGGAAATCAGTTATTCTCCTCCATTAATAATGGGGGTTTTGTTAGGTAGTTTTATAATTTTAAAAATACAAAAAAAAAGTTAATCAAAATTCGTAATAATATTACTGGAAAAGAAAAAGGGAAAAGGAAATCTGTTATGACTTAGTTGTCATCCATTTCAGAGTCGCACGCTTGCTTTTCTTGAACCATATCATTATCATATGATTTATTTATTTTATATATATATATCTCCTTTTTTGGTCGGTACCGTCAATCCAACCGACTGCTTATTTTACTTTTTCTTTTGGCGGAGGGTTTTACCCGTTTATTTCAAAACCTTTAAAAAGTATTTCCACGTCTGACACTGTCTAAAGGAAATAATACTTCTTATTTTCTCGTGATAATAAAACTCGTTCCCCTCCCCACCCGCCCCCAAACAAACGCAGCCTTAGGAGTCCCTCGTTTCAGCGTGAGCTCAGGTAAGGCCACCTACTCGTCTAAGTAATTATTCTTTTTGTGCTTCACTTTTGCTTATAAATCACTATATGTTTCGAAACTTATTAATGCTTGCTTTTGGAAAACTTTAAAGAGAAGTAACATCATCGAGATAAATAATATTAATAAAAGAATTTTCTGGTTCAAGAAGTTATTCGTTCTCACTATGAAGTAACAACCGAAAAGTAATATGAATATCTTTTCGGAAGTTATGGAGATCAATAACACGTCGATTCAATAAAATCGAGTGGTGGTCATTAGTAGTTTTGGAGTTTCGGATCTAAAAGTTAATCTTCTCACTTTCCACAAATATTGTGTTTTAAATAAACATGAAGACATGTTTAAACAATGGGATAAGTTTCTTCATGAAGCAACTCCTGCAAACAAAGTTATAGTTTTTTGCCGAAAGATGCGAACTTCAAATACAACCAATAATAACCTTTCTAATTCCCAATAACTATCTTTAGTTATTTTCAATTAACATACATAACCGTTCAAATACTCAATTAATTCAACAATATGATCTACATATAAACAATGTTATTGTCCATGGGTTCGTCAGTCATTTCGGCCAAAAATCTCGTGTGGTTACAACAATGTTTCTGTGGATGAACTGGCGTTCGATTGTGGCCATATTGAAATCTGATGTGTCCACAACAATGTTTCTATATACGCCAGGTACCCTCGTGTGATCACAATGAAATCTGGCGTGGTCACACCCACAATTTTGTTCACACTTGGCATAAATACCCAACATTCACATACTTAGATCACAATGTTGAGAACATCTAAACTTAACAACACAGATGGTATCATTTTAGATCGAACCGCCAATTAGTGAAAACATCTCAAAGTCTTTACAAAATCTTTGGTATCTCATCTATTAAGAACAGAGACATCCCACATGGGGCATTATCCCAAATCTTTATGAAATTCTCATATACAATACGTTTCTAGCCTTGTGCTCTTTCTTGATTTTATGAATATTTACAAAGTGAAAAAAACCTGAAACATTTTTGCTCAATGCGACACTACCGCGTGTGTTCATATAGGCACGGATCTCTTTCTTCTTACCTCCATTATAATAGACAACAAAATCAAACCTTGTTGAGAGTATATACTCATCGTCTTTTTCACAATGATATGCACTACAATCTGGAATGGAAATGACCCAAGCGGTCAGTTTAGTATCTCTAGTCACATATCGATAACTTGTTAATATCTATTAAACCTCTAGAACAATTGTATAACTAAATAGATGTTAGGCTCATGTCATCGGTGACTAAATATTGGCTTTTATCACATTCATTGGGAAGTCGAATTGACGGGTCTCTACATAGACCTTTTGTCAACGGATTCGCTAGATTTTTACACGACTTCGCATATGTGATGAATGTTACATCATTATCCAATAGTTGCCTAATATATGAGTGTCACAAACTAACGTGTCTAGATTTTCCATTCTATAACGCCGAGGACCCATGATATGTAACATCGAGGATGATTTGGAAGCAAGCAATAAATGAAGAGATGGATTCATTGTTGTATAACAACACTTGGGTTCTTGTGGATTTATCTCCTAATTCCAAAGCAATATGGATGGAACAACTTGATATTTAAGAAAAACTACAATGTCAGCGGTTCGTTACAAACCTTTAAGGCAAGATTGGTTGCAAAATGTTTCAAAGAAAATGAGATTGTTGATTATTTCGACACATATGCTCCAGTTGCGCTGATAGAATCCATTAGAGTGTTACTACTTGCATCAATTTATAAGTTACATGTCCATCAAATAGATGTTACGATGACTTTTTTATATGGCGATTTAGATGAGTTGTATATGAAACAATTCGAAGTATTGGTACCCTTTGAAAATGAAAAGAAAGTTTGTCGGCTTGTTAAGTCATTATATGGTGCCGAAACAATGACAGTTTGATAATGTTATATTGAGTAATGGTTTTATGCACAATAATGTTGATAAGTGTATTTACTCAAATTTCGCGGATGAATAAAGAGTGATTATATGTCTTTATGTCGATAACATGTTGATTGTTGAAACTACTATGAAAGGGATTCAAGACACAAAAGGGTGTCTTACTTCTAGTTTCAAAATAAAGGATTTGAATGGCGTTGATATGATTCTTAGAATCAAAGTTCGCAAATTAGTAGGGGTTATTCTCTTAGTCAAGCCCACTATATTGACAAAATCATTTTGAAGTTTAGTTATCTAAACTTCAAGGAAGCGAACAGCCATTATGATGCATTGGTTAAACTTGGAAGGAACTCTTATTGGGCCATTAAACAAGTAGAATATACAAGTGCAATTTGAAACTTATTGTACCGCTTTCCATTGTATGAGACCAAATATAGCATTTACGGTTTGCAAACTATCAAGATACAAGAGCAATCTTGGAGCCCCATATTGGATGGCAAAAGGGAGAGTATTTGGATATCTCAAGAGGACTAAGGACATATGATTACATTATGAAGGACATCCTTCGATTTTAGATGGATACTCGGATGCTAGTTGGGTTATTAGCATATGTGACGATAAGTTAGCATTTGGTTTTGTGTTTACTCTAGGAGGTTGTGTTGTTTCCTGGGCATCAAAGAAACAAAGTTATATAATTCACTCTACAATGGAGTCAGAGTTTGTTGCCTTGGCTTTAACGAGCAAAGAGGCGGAATGACTGAGGAATTTATTATCATAAATAGTGTCGTGGCCACAATCGATTTCAACAATCTCTTTGTACTGTGATTGTGAAGAAATGATGTCTAGAGTATTAAATAAGATATACAATAGAAACTCTAAACAAAATAGTTTGCGACACTCTTAGATAACGATGTAATAACCATCACATATGTGAAGTCGTGTAAAAAACTAGTGGATCCATTGACAAAAGATCTAAGTAATGTCCTTGTTAATTCGACTTCATTAGGAATGAGGCTAAAATCAATATTGAATCACCGATGACGGAAACCTAACCTATATTCAGTTATATCACTGTCTTAGAGGTTTAGTAGGTAACAAGAAGTTATCTATATGTGACTAAAGACAGTAGACTGCCGCTTGGGTCAACTTCATTCCAGATTATAGTGCATCATAACATGGTGTAAACGAGAATGAGTATATACTCTTAACGAGGTTCGATTTCATTCATTGCCTTTAACGGAGAGAGAAAAGAAAAGGAATTGTGTATATCTGAACACCCGAGGTGGTATCGCTTCGAGCGAAAGTATTTCAGTTTTTTTCTTTTATAAATGTTCATGAAGCCATGGTACAAAACAAGGCCAGAAACACGTTGTATATATGAGAGTCTTTCTGAGTTTTGGGACGATGCGATATGTGCGATGTCTCTGGTTCATGAGATCGGGGTTCAATCCACTTAGGACACTAAAGATTTCGTTGAGACTTTGAGATGTTTGTACTAATTGGTAGTTTAATCCAAATGCCTTGGATGTAGGATAACATCGAGTTCGGATGATTTCTCAACATTGTGATCTAAGTGAAGGATTGTTATAATTGTAAAGGATAGATCACATATTTGAATGATTTGACA
The DNA here is from genome assembly GCA_023653495.1 of Melastoma candidum. Taxonomy (NCBI): domain Eukaryota; kingdom Viridiplantae; phylum Streptophyta; class Magnoliopsida; order Myrtales; family Melastomataceae; genus Melastoma; species Melastoma candidum. The sequence goes on along the minus strand of CM042889.1, from coordinate 6,885,575 downwards.
TTGTTGAAATGAACAATACATAAGTGTTCGGGGTTGGAAATAATACATCAAGATTGACATCTGAGTGGATGTGAGTTAATGATGTGATAGAAAGACGCGTCTTTGAAATTAGAGGGACGTGTCCATGAGTACACTAAAAATCTAACTTTGCTTGCGTTCTTGAAGCCCTGTCTGTTCTTGACTGTCTATGAAACTTTCCCATTGTCCTTGAAGTATATTTCCCCCACAATGAAGAGTGCACAAACTCGGAGAGGATGATCCGTGAAAGAGCATGATCATGAAAGGGCAAGAGCAGGCTAAAGAGGGCGGACGCGTCACTTCATGAAGGGACATTTATGAAAGAACATACCCCTTGAAGGGACAGCATTTATAAAAGACTATGTTCCTTGGGTGAGTCCTCTTGGACGGCCATAACTCTTGAAAGGGTTGCATCAAACTAGAGGAATTCCTTGAGGACGGTTACAAGAGATGTCCCTAAAGATGACCACGTTCTTCATTGTATTGTATCATGAACAAGCACGACCCTTGAATAACAGAGATTATAAAGGGCAAGGGCAAATTAAATATATTGAGGTAACTCTAAATATAATACAAAAAGCGATAACCTTCACTCAAATACATTGTCAATTTTCATTGTGCATAAACTGATCGTGATCGAGAGTAAATTATGCACTTACATGACCGATCGCAAGAGAGTGAGCCGCGACATGATACCTGCCATTTCCACCGAAACACACCACCACCTTGTTAAGGCTACTGGGTAAATGTGTGTCTAGTTTGAATCAAATCAGTTAGATGAGGACTAGGACTAAGGCTAGGGAAGGGAAGAGAGTTTGCTTCCTTCAATTGGTTTAATGGAGTTCAGAACCGCTCCAGGATTGTTGTCTTCTCTCGGCTTCCCCATTAAGTTGCCGCTTCTCTGTTTCATTTATTTTTTGCAGTGATGTTTCGAGATGGAGCAGATCGGTGGTTTTTACTTCCAAGGCTCCTCCCCCCCCCCCCCCCCCCCCCCCTCCCCCGGAAGCTCTTTTACAGCAAACAAAGCAAATCTCTTCGTGGGGCCGATGTTGTTTACAGGAGGGTTGTATCACAAGTTGACAAGCCCCGCAATTTACTGACGGTATTTTTATCCCAGGGCTCATAATTGGAAGATGGAACGTTTCCTGACAGTAGCATATAGAAATAATTCAGACTCAACGGGTGAGTCTTTCAACAGGGGTGACTGTATACGGTGGAATTCAAATCCGAAATCTTCTTAATCGAATCCAGACATTTTTGCCATTTAGACCAACGCCATGATGGTATCATATTGTCTTTGAATAGACATGTGGCTGTTCTTGTTATTGTGTTCTGGACTGGTTTGATTTATGCCTACTCTCCTTACCTATGGATAATTATATATATTTTGCTGCTTTGCTGCAGGCATTTGCTTGGTATGTTGCCGAGAATGCTATTGCCTTTCAGTGACCGGTAAGCTCTTCATAACTGTTTTCTGGATTCATCAGAATTTGGAACAGTTCTACCTGGATTCCTTGGCTTCTGTCGAAAATGTATGAAAGAATCCGATGCTCTTCAGGTGGCCACTGGTCGGTGGCTATTTCTGGCGTTGGACCCAAGAACTCTATTCGCGAGTAATTTTCAGTTATGTCGTAGCATGCACAGTTTGTGTCAACTTTGATGGCAGACAAAGAGGCAGTCTCATCTGGGAACTTCATGTTCACCTCACTGAAGCACGAAGTTGAGCAGTTAAATAAGTGAAAGGCCGTTGAAGATGGGGCGGATGATTGCTTTCTCCATATAGTTCAGAAGCAGAGCAGATATGTTCAGCCAGAAATGGTCAAAGAGTGTAGATGGAAATACTAAGGCAGGGGTACTCCCCCTCCTGTTACAATAACTCTCGAACAACCGGTTTCTCTCCATGCTCGAACCTCTGAACGGCCTCCCCAAGCTCTCTACATGAAAAGGACGGTATAATTTAGAGAATGCTTTGGCCATGGTTTGTGGCTTGGGAAAAAGTTGCTCTGGTGTTGTTTCTTAATTTTTTTACCATCCGGAATCACGAAAGGAGATGGCCAAGCCGCCGGGTTTGTTCCAAAATAATTTAAGTAGTTTTAAAATTCGTCGAATAATTTTCTAGAATCGAGATTGTCAACTCCTGAGTTTTACCCTAACTTATGTTCCCTTAAAAATCGAAGTCGTCGTCAACTAAGGACATTATTTGACAAATTTTAAAACCTTAAAGAAAAAAGCTCCGTCAAGCTGTTGGCATTACCCTCAGTCAATAATCCTCTCTTGATCCTCCCAATTAACATGAAAAACTGTTTAGAAAAGATGATTACCGGGCATGATTAAACATCCGGTAGCCAATGCAAAACCACAAGACTTCAAAAATCAACTAAAAAAATATCCCACAAAGGACACAAACCATATCTTCCCTCGTATCACGGCATTACTAAGAAGATGCTCTTTTTGGACCGTAAAAATGTCGGATGTGGATGGTGGGCAGTCCAAAGATTTTTTAGCAAAAAAAAATCGCAGTCATCAAACCTGTCAAGATCGATCGACTGCCCTCCACCCCCCCTATTTACTCCACCACCTGCCCACACTAACCCCAACAACGACACATTCATTTTCACCCCCCATCTGTGATCTGTTAAAAAATAATAATATTATTGGGATTCATTTCCAGATTGCTTCGAGCTTCCACAGGACTTGCTTGATGTTGGGCCTCAACGCTGGAGAAGGCGAACAGCAGGACAATGCTAACTGGAACATCTTCACTATCTTCCCTTCCTTTCCCTGCACGCTCTCTGTCCCTCTTATGCTCAACAGGATGTCCGGGTGATACACCTCCGATACCCTGTGACTCAGGATTGCGCCGTTCACGTAGTTTGGCAGGAAGTTCCTCCCCACGTTGTGGGACTTCCCCTTCGCCGCCTCCTTCCCCGTCAGCATCTCCAGCAGTATGATACCGTAGCTGTAGACGTCGGATGCGGGAGTCGCTTCCCTCATCTTGATGAGCTCGGGAGCCTTGTACCCCCCTGCCTCGGAAGCCTCCATCATTTCCTGAGCTGTTGTGGGATTCATGACCGTGTACAATGCGAAGTCGGAGATGTAGGGTTGGTGGTAGTGATCAAGGAGGATGTTCTTCGACTTGAGATTTCCATGGACGAGAGGCTTGGCGATCCCCGTGTGGAGATGATCTAGTCCTCTGGCGATGCCAACCGAGATTTTGTAGAGGGTGGCCCATCTGTGCGAATCATTACTCCCATCTGTCCAGAATCAACAGCTGGGACTCAAGAATTTTTAACAAAGTATAGGAATTCAAGTTTTTGTATAGGATACACATGTGGCGGCATACCTCGAATGAAGCCGGCCAGATTGCCCCGTGGATAAAACGGATGAACGAGCAGCTTCTCCCCTTGCGGCCCATTATAGAACCCAAGAAGGGGCACCAAATTCGGGTGACTGACCTGCCCCAGCGACCGGATCACGGCAGCAAACTCCTCGCCTCTAGCGGCACATGCTGGCCTCAAGTACCTTAGCAACCTGACCGTGTCGCTGCCTTGCAGGAGTGCCCTGTAGAGGGTGCCGTAGTTGGATTTCCCAATTACCTCCCCAGGGGCATCCAGGATGTCGGATATGGTGAGGTCCTCTCCGCCTTGGAAGATCACGAGTTCCTCCAAGTCGACGTGCTTGTCATCCCGGCAAGAGACGCTGGCGGTTTGGGTGCTCTCCTCGTCATCAAAGGTCTTGACATAGCGGCCGAGCCTTCTCCGGTAGAGGCAAAGGCATAGGAGGAGGAAAGCAGCAGATGCAGATAGAGTGAGGACAAGGACGAGATGGTACATGTGGGTGGGATGGTGGAATAGAAGGAAAGGGCGATCTCAAATCCCCACGGGAGACAAAAAAAGAGGGGGAAGTTTGGATGTAGAGAGAGAGAGAGAGAGAGGGGATGGAAATGGACGAGACCTCAATCTCAATCTCAAAACTCCCCCATGTGATGCCATTATTTGCATTAGTTTTATGATGCAAGAAGGAGAAGAAGAGGAAGAAGAGATAATAATAATACACGCAATCTGGGTGGGGGGGGGGGGATTGCAGTTGTCAGGGCAGCGTCGCAAAAAGGTTCCTGTCAAACCCACCGAATGCTTCTTGCAAACAAATTTAAATTGATCCCGTTGACTTCCCACCAGTTGGGATAATCGTGGTCTGAGGTTCTGATTTCCTTTCTTGTCTTATTTTCAAATCTGAATTTTGTTTTTGTCTCGCAGAAAAGGCATCCCCACCAATGCTGGCTGCAATAAGAAAATACATGTCAGATTTCTTCCCAGAGAAGTTGATCTCTCGTCCTCACCCTTCGGTATGTTTACTTAATAACCATAATATTTGCATAATATGATTTTAAATTTTAAAATTTTTCAATCAATGCCTCTAAACCTTAAACACCCAAATCCATAACAAACGACAAACTTAGAAATATTAATCTTATTTCGCGAAATATTTACCCGAGTTAACTTCTTCAACCTCAATAACGGCGCAAGATTCCATCTGCCCTGCCTGCTAATTAATATTATATAATATAATATATCAACCTTATGATGAAATCTGGAGACCCACCAACTAACTCGCGAGCTTGGCATTGGAGGTCTTCGTCTTCCTGAATGATTTCTTCCCTTTTGACCCAACATTATTTTACTTACCAGCCTGTGTGTGTACGAATGAATACATATACATATATGCATATGGAGTTGGGACGTCAACACCTCCAGCAAAACCAACCATTATTCTACTTCCTCTCGTGATTCCCTTTCCCCCCGGCGAATCTTCAAAATCCAGCAAGCATTGAGTCGAGTCCCCTCCCATCATTCATTATTATGTTTTTTCTTCTTTCCACGTTCTCGTACAAATGCCATCATCATAATTTGACCAACCTCACCACCGAACACATCACCCTCCTGAATAAATATTCATCTTAAAACTAGAATCATCAGGATCCCATGCCTACTTTCATTGTCTTAGCGCCCACAACACTAACACAAGGACGTCTGAAAACTCACACTACTCCCTCACCCCCAACTTTACCACCCGGAATGAGTCGCGATAACGCCTGCGCCAGTAAAATCACCTCCGATCCACCAACTAGCAATCCTTCTTATGAATCTCCAGTTCTAAAGCACCACAATCTGCAACTATCATGTATAATGGACATCCGCATATCCTTAACACCTTTCTTCTCAAGATACAGTGGAACGTATTTAAATTAGAAGTATGTTTTCTCTTCGGGTTAAATACTTATACAATAATGTCTCCAGTAAGCAATAGGGTGACTTCCCATTTACGACGCCATGCCTACTCCTACACTCGGGGTCCACAAGCAAATAAACTGACCAGACCCCGAATTACTTGCCCAGATAATTGGTGCGCTTGAAACAGTTCCCCATCCACATTCCAGATGCTACTTTTGCCAGAAGAACGAAATGTGAAGGCCGAAGTCTGTCAATTTCACATGAAAACAAGGCCGTCGTGTTTTGTGAGACGACAAAAGAAACAGAGACAAAAAGGAAGAGTCAGAATGCCATGCCTTATGGTGTTCAACAAACTCGAAATTCAAGGGATCTCCATCCTTCTTTGCTAGCTGCAACAGATGCCTGATCATACATACCAATGAAAATATAAATAACCACAAGAGGACGAGGGTGTTAAGCAGCTTTAAATGGAGAAGAATGATGACAAGAAAATAAAGCATGGGGTTTTGGTGGGAAGAAACGTTCAATAGGAGGCCCTATTATCCCTTCTTAATTTCATTAGCTACAAAGACAGGATGGCAGAAGATTAGAAGATGGTTGGGTAATTATTTCATTACCCCAAATAAAGGGCCCTTGGGCAGTCCTTGATAAGTATAAGGTGCATGAAGCCATCGGCCAGGTGAGCATCGGCCACTAAACCATCCGGCGCTCGTCCATTTCTGCAGGAAATAATAGCCGCCCCGATGCTGAGGTAACGACCTTTGGACTTCAACCAAGTCATCCTGGGTTCTAGTTGGGAGGAAGCAGCTGACTTTGGGCTGCAGGTATCACAATTCTCACGGCAAATTACTCTTTGCCGTTTATTAGACTCCAACAATCCCCGCATGCAGCCAACCCAATGATCTTCCGCCCTCTTATTAGTTTCTTCCTCCAGCACACCCAGGTAAGATACTTCTGCTTCATAGGACCTTCAAAATAAATATTATAAATTAACGAGATAAGGCAGGACATGAAGGAAAAGAGAACTCCATAGAGAAGTGTCATGAATTAACTGAATGTAATTTGCATTAATTATAAGGAAATAAGCATAAAATTGTTGTTCACCTATGCCTCAGAAAAACTTTTGTTCCGGCATAATCATAACGTTTTGGCCCCATCCAGCGATATTTCTCGCTCTCTGAAATAACATCCCCATAAAATCCATATCTGCATTTTAACAGGCACTGAAATTTAAGGTACGTAAGTAGTATGACTGCTTCAAGAAGAACAAGCACTGTATTGGTCCAATGAGAGAAGCATGCAATGCTAATGGAGAAAGATAAATAACAAAGTTACTCTACCCAGCAAAAGAAGCCGCATATCGTACAAAAGGTTCGACTTTCGATTCAGAAGTAGCTTTCCATCTTACAATATGAGCTATGTCAAGAGGCACCCGTTTTCCCAACACAATTTGCAAGGCTGAAGTAACTGGATCTCGAGCCCCAGTAGTACTGCAAAACATAAATTAAGAAGCTTGCATTAGCCAGATAATACATATTCACAAAGACAATAATTGTGGGAGAGAAGACCGTGAACAAGAACAACCAAATGACAATGGCATCAGTTGAACCAGAAGGAATCAATCCTAAGCGCAACTGACCAGCAGAGAACCTGACCTCAGGGCTTTTATCTGTATGGTCCAGCAACAATTAATACTTAGCATGAAGCAACTTGAAAAAAAGATGGTTGAAAAGGATAAGTACAGACAAAAATTGGCAAAAATATATTTTTTTTGTTGCCCGCCCGGGTTCCGGGGCTTCGCCCCGGTTAATCCGGACTCGATCCGGGTAGGACACCTGGCTATGGTGGGTGAGTCTTCCAACAGAGGAAGGTGCGTACGGTAGATTTCGAACTCGAGACCTCCTTAAGCGAATCTAAGCTCTTTACCACTTGGACCAAACCCATGTTGGTTGTAATGATGGCATAAACTCAAAAATGACAAGACGTGAAAACATCTCACCTTGCTTGTAAGGATCGTCTTCAGATCCTGCACTTACAAAAGAATAAAATGTTTTTTAGTCCAATGCAGATATCTGAAACCAGCACAAAACCACTGTCAATGGATACACATACTAAAGCCCGAGAAATGAGACCCATTAGTTGAAATCAGAGGAGATAGATCCTCATCCTGAGAAGATATCTTTGGGATTCTCCCATTGGCATTGGCAGTCAAGTAATCATTGCAAACGCCAAGTGATTCCACAAAATCTGCAGGAGCAGGTGGGTAGGGAGCTTTATGACGTTGACAAAGAAGTCCATTGAGTACTTCGTTAAAGAAGCCATCACCGCCCTGTGAATCCCTTCAGTTAATTAGATACAGTTCCTGTTATGGGGAAAAATGCCCCACATGCAGAAACAACTGAACAAAGGAGGGTTCATCATAAAGAGCCATCATAAGTTCCTAAGATAACTCTTTCAACCAGGCTAGAACTTAGCCAAATCGGATCCCAAATCCTTTCCGGCAAAAAAAATTCCAATCTGGAGTCAACATTCCATAGAAAGATAGAAACAACACCACATACATGAATAGAAGGGATCAGTTTCAACTGATTGACAAGCAAATGGGAGTAAATTCAACAAATGGAAATGGAATTAGGAAAAGGCAATTAAAACTTACAACAGCAACAACACCATCATACAGCTGGAGTTCTTCATTAGAAATAGCTGCCATCACATCAAATGCATGCCCTGCCCTTTCAGTCACGATGACCTGTAAAGTTGTAAATACTAGTCAGAATTGATATAATAGTAACGAGTTAGATTTGTCATTTCATCAGTATAATACATTCTGCAAATTAGGTAAACCAAAGCTTGGGCTGTCAGAGTATGAATAAGTGAGCTCAATAGGTATGTGGTCATATAGTGTCATTAACTCTTTGGTTAGAAGCATGCAATAGTGACAGCTTCTAAGGAAAAAGGATGCATTAACACTACCGATATCCAGGAGAGCATATGACAAAAACGAAAATGAGCTGACAAAGAAAGGATCTCGAATTCCTACACTTATAAGTAAAAGCTCTCATTAGTAAAAAGAACAGTAAAAGCAATAAAACTGTTAAAGTCCAAGTCCAACTAATAATATACTTCATCGTATCACCAGCTATGGTACCTAACAAAATATGGCTCAAGGAAGAGTTGTACACCAAACATTTTGCCTGGATAAAGAAAGAAACCTTGGTAAGCACATTAGCACGAGAGAATATAGGTGAAACTGTTTCCCATGTTCTACGACCATTGCCCTTCCCACTCAACGGATGAACGAAGACCTGACAATCCAAGACCAATTAGCGACAGGCAAGGCAACCAGGACTTGTGTCATGTGCCTAGGAAAAAAAAAAGAGGTCAAACCAGAAGGTTCTTAGGTCTCTCCATATCCTTGTGGATAGCAGCATTAATCAAATTCACCCACATCTGACACTCATGAATGTCCGGATGACCGAAGGTGAACGTACAGAGTGTCCAATGCGAAGGATGAGAGACCGAATTTTGTGATCCATACACCATAAACCGGAACACCTGCATTGTTATTAAGGACACGGCCATCCATCAGCCATCAACAAGAGGCAGAGATAGGACAACCAGAAACAAGTATAAACCTTCCGGAGATGTTCAAGGGGACACGTCATTGGAGCGGAAGTGACAGATTCTTCCACTAATTCCACGGCATAAACATCAGAAATTTTGATGCCGGTAGGAAGTAGGGGAGTGCGTTTCGCTCCCAAACAATTGCACTTATCCTGTCAGAGGCAATTAGACTAAATGAAGCGATCGAAATCATGCTTTCACGTACAGTATATCTAGAAAAACAGAAGCCTGTACCCCCATGGAGAAAAAAAGAAACAACCACGACAGGATCCCAGTTTCCGACTAAACTAACCAAACCAGACATTATCTGTAATCGAATGGCGTTGAAATAAGCATAGGATAACAACCAAAGAAATTGGAATTGGAGGAAGCTCCAGATTTGGCCAGCAGATGACCCGAGCAATAATCAATTAAGGAAGTGAAGAAAGGTGAGGAGGGAGGAAGGGGGGGTAATCAAGCGAACACTCACGATGGCCATGGATTCGAGGGATTTCCAAGAGAGGCCATCGGAGTCCAGGGTAAGGTTGACGTCCCCGACGTGATCCAGGAAGAACTCGGAAGACACGGCGGGGACGGGCGATGATGACACGCGGTCCTTCTCCCTCCGCTGCTCATCATCATGGCCAACGCCATCAAAGCTCGCCATTGATGAGAATCGGAACTACATTAACCTTGACGAGGAGGAGAGTCAGCCTGATGACAGATCGTGACGATTTTGGAAGGGGGGGGGGGGGGGGGGGGGCGGCTTGTATTCATGCAATTGGTCGTGTCTTTCCATTAAATTACCGGGTCGCCGCTATTCTAAATCACGAAATATTTTTTCGACTGTTATTTTGAAATAAACATCCCTCTCATTCATTCTCGTTTCACACCGTACATATATATATATACGTATAGTCCGGTATTTACAAGAGAGCCGCTAATCTCTTCTAGTAAAAGATCCCGAAGAAAGATGTGCCAGCTGACTCCAGACCTTTCAATTATTTGTTTAAAAATATCACAGGTGACTAACAGTGCCAAAAACCACGTCCTATATCACCTCCAAACCGTCTCATTCGCATCTGTGAAAATAGCGTTGTGCTGTTCTACAAGGCATTGAACTACTTCTATTGCGGCGAAATCCAGCGGCATTCCGTCGTCTAATGGAATTGGGGATGATGCATCTGCCACAGCTTCCCCTTCTTCTGAATCACACAAGGAAAACAAAAGGAACAGAAGATCAGCAACTCATTTTGCTACCAAAGCACGTATTGATTGACACACGCATCCACTACATAATTGTTAATCGTGCATCTTTAGATGAAAGGATAGAGGATGGTGAATTTCACCATGCCCCAATAGCGAACGGACAATAATGGGGACAAGGCACCTGATTTTTCATATTCTATATTAAAAATGGTCTCGCTTTATTCCTAATGCTGATGATCCGGCCATAGCTTCTGCCATAGCCAGGGCAATGAGTTCGAAGGATGGATCACTAACCTTCAAGCATATCCCATGCACTATACTTGGGCTCTGCATCACCATTCTGACTTTTCCGGGGATTGTTCCAGTACTGCTGGTGATACTCGAGTTTGTGACCTGGTTGCCACATTATCAAAGGTGTAATCTCCACTGCCAAACTCCTAGCATCCATCTGAAGTGAAAAAACAACTCGATGAGGACAACGGGACAGATAAAACAATCATGGAATTCCACATAATGATGTGACAAATTGCTGAAACTACTAAGCAGTTTTTTTTTTTAAAAAAAAACTCAAATCAAGGGTATGGATTCTATGGACGTAACCAAAGAAAAAGTTTTCAGGAGGAATTTTCAATGAAATATATCCCCAATCATCCCGTTCAAGAAAAGCTCAGAATGAAAGCCTTTTTGTTTTTTTGGTAGATAAATGAAAGCCTTCAAAAGGTCCTATAACAGCACTGAGCATCTGTATTCCCAGGAGGGTTCGGCTAGGTAAAGCATACGTCGATATTACGCTCTATCTTTAATCAAAACCTTGCAAATGTCTTAAGTATATCACGTCCTTCTTGACTAGTTCGTTCCACAATATATTCTGCTGTACATATTACACCCTTCTTTGTAAAGAAGAGGTCAATGTTCCATTACCTTGTTGACAAGTGACTTCTGGCTTACTCGGAGGAGTAATGCAGTTACATATTCCAAGGTCATGAAGTTCACCGTAGGAAGCTTCTTCAGGACATTTCTCAGTGAATTTATACTACAACGAGCATCTCTAATTTCTGTATGATGTTCAAATGTTGCAAGAGGCTCGGGAAGGCTTGAAAGGTAACACTTGACTAATGCTGCCACATCCACGGGATTTAATCCGTCAGGTAGCACTGCGTTTGAATCTGAGGAGAAAGATAAAAGCGTTTCTTTTTTTGTTTGTTATGAAAAACCATATAGAATGAAACAGGGAATGCTTTAGTTTCAGACAGACCTGAATTAAACTGAGAAATCAGCTGCTGAATGACCTTCTTATCACCATCAGACTTGAAAAGGTAGGGGGAGTTTAGCCCTAAACATAAAAGCATTGGTGTATTCAGGCAGTCACTTCAATAACCTAGTTTCTATCAGAGCAATTTTTCTTCACCAAGAAAAAACGATGGTAGAACTCAAGGAGTTTACCTGATAACACAAGATAATCAGCACATTTCACTAGAATGTGAGGAACAGGCCTGCTAGACTCTTGTCGTTGGACAACAATCTCGATGGGCACCCCAAAAACTATAACAGAGATGGAAAAGAAAGAGAATATGATAAACTGAATTGATAAACAAATGGTAAAGAAAAATTCAGGTGACTCAAATTTTTCATTTCTTTTTTTGTTAACTTTTCATTTATAAGTGTTGCACTTTTTTTTTTTTTTGGGGGGGGGGGGAGAGGGTGGGGAGAGGGGTTTAGAGTTGTGCTAGCCATGATACTTACATTGGCCAATAAAGTACAATCAGGGGAAAAATAACCACTACTCATACAAATGAATAATTAGATAAATCCAACAGAGAAGAGAGCTGTTGTGCCGTTGACCGGAATATTGTCATTTTCCTTGAAGCATTTATAACACATGATCGATAGGAGAAAAGAAATGAGAGCTTTATGCAGACTGGAATTCGGCTGCTTACCATCAGTGCTTGCCACTCCCTGCAGTGATACAGTCATAGAGTGAGAAATCAAATACATGCCCATACATAAATGGAAAAGGAAAACCATGAGACAATTCCAATACCTTCTGCCATCTTTCAATATCAGTGATTATGGTTTTACTCCGCTGCGCTGTCTTTTTTGCTGCCTGAAATAGAATTTCCACAAAGATTATCACAATAACTAATTAAACCAAATGCCAATTTGCTAAGTAGACAATAGAAGAATATGTAGTATGGGACCAAAGGAATAAGCCAGGGTGTTATGGACCAGACGAATTGATTTCAGAATATAGCATCAAAAGATAACGGTCCCTAAATAAATGAGATAAATAAATTGAACCGTATCCAAACAAAGAAAAAAAACGCTCTTTTCTAGTAGCACCGAGAATGAGGCAGGTTGGCAGCAGAAGTTTGACAGATGCCAAAGACAACTGAATTATAATCTCTATGAGAAATGACGCTGGTTCGGCAGTAAAAGAATAAGAATGAGACAAAGAACCTCTTCCACTTTTGTCTTGCCCACGACCACCTTGTCTTTGGTATCCGAGATGCCATTCCTCAGGAATGAACCGGTAGTGGCGGCAGCTTCTATAAGTCTTTCCTGAATGGCATGTCGAGTAGAAGGTTGTTGCAAGATCGCCCACCGAGTCCTGACGGAGGAGGTCACTCGACCAGCGACATCGGCAGCATTACCCTTTGCATCGTTGGCTACCTCACCGACTACAGCTCTGGCAGTTTGGCTAGCTTCTTTTAACTTCACAGCTGCACGGAAGCCGTCATAAAATTAATAGCAAATAATAATAATAAAACTAGGATGAATTAATGATATGATAGATGGGTATTTACCAGAAGAAGAAAAGAAGCCGGTGGTCCTGTCTTTCCACTGAGGCAGAGGAAGAGGCATGGATACAGAACGAGGGAAGGATGTTATATCAATCTGGTTCAGGAGAAACAAGGGAAAATCACAACCTTCAGTAGTTGAGTGGGGAAGGCAAAGCAGGGCTTCCCCTTCCCTTCCATCAGCAGTAACAACATGAATACGCATAGTTAAGGAAGGGTGATTCATATGAGGGGGTAAGCAAGCAGTTGTTCACAAGGGCAATTGTTGATTTTCAGAATTCATAACAAGAAACGAAAAAAAACTAAGTTAAATTGGGTGGGTAAGGCTAAGGGAAGATGATGATTTCAAAATTCCAGAGTGAGAGCTAAGTTGCACAATCCGGGGGCAGCCCATCCTCCCCCCCCCCCCCCCCCCCAACCTAAGTTTAGGAATAGGAAGCGGAACCAACCCAAACCGCGGCGTAACATCATAATATTAACCAAGAAAAGACAAAAAGGGGAGGGGGTGGTCGTCGTCGTCGTCGTCTTGATTCAGTTAGGAGAGACGACAAATCGGGCGATGATAACTAAAAGAGGGGAAAGGGGGAATCGGAGACGAACCCAAATCCTCCTCTTCGCTTCGCTGCTGGCTGGTTGTCTGTCTGGCCTTTCAGAGAAGAAGACGGACAAAAGGGAAAGTGGTGCCCTCCTCTTCCCGATTCATAAAAGTCGACGACCCCTCGCCCTCCCTCCCCATCAAATCAAAATTACTCTTCCCCAACGACTTTTTTATGTATAATTAAAAATATCTACGTTTTTTAAGACAATTCTGAAAATTTGGGGTGGGAATCTGTCCGCCGCCGTTTCAGTAATCTGATCCCCTGCCTGGTCTCCTCTCTTCTTTTTTATTCTTGTCGAGTTTGGGTGCGTGTGTGGGGGTTGGCCCACTAACTGTACTCGACTTTTCTTGGTTTATTATTTTGGGAACTCAAGGCCTCGGTGCGGCCCAGTTCTCTTCATTCATTCGATATCATTATCATCGATCCCACGGTTACAAATCCTAAACACTTTGAGCAAGCTCCCACGTTCTTGTAAGAACGACGACATGTGGTATCGAGGGTTTAAACTCGTAGTGCGAGAGATTATCGACGTGTTTAGATTCGGTTTGTCCAGCGGTCACTTTCGGAGCGAACACGCCTTTAGCGACCATAGTGGGAGTTGTCGCAGGTGGATCCCGTTTCTGGTTCTATTTAAAACGAATATCCTCCCTTAACAATAAGACTTCAGATTTTGAAAATATCAGAGTCGCCACTAACTTATTTTAAGTTCAAGTTAGAAAAACTATAGAGATTCGTTAAGGTTCGGGAATTAGGGATTACTAAATCGCATGCATCACAAAGAAAAGGGAAGTGTTTATCGCGTGTTTCTAATATCCGATTTTATTTAAGCTCGATTTTAGAAAAAGAAATTGTTTGAAAAAAAATGATATTGAGCTCATCAATGCTTAAAATGTCTACGTGAATCATTTTTTAAAAGAATATTTCTTAAAAGCGATTTTGGGCAAAACACAAGCAGCATAGATTGATTAGTGCCCTTAACTGTTTCTACGCCGAAGGTAAATTCAAGGGAGAACCGGGTATTTGTACCACTTCTCGCTCTATATAGAACGCTCCCGTTAGCGTTTATACCTCATGGTGCCGTTTTTAGAATAGGTTTACGGTGAACCTGGCGAGCCGCTGATGCCGTAACGTTGGTGAGTGCGAAGCCATCTGCAGAGGGTCTTGATCTTCGAGAATCCAAATAATCCCTCGAATACTTCGTTATCTTGAATACGTTGAATGGGGTGCGTTGTGTGGGGTGCATGCCTTGGTTGTCTACAAGGCACGCCCCCGAGATGCCTGCGTAAAATCGAATAAACGAAGTAAACTGTTCGAAAATAGTTTTGAAACGAGATTAATTATCGTACGAGTTATTTTGACAAAAGATAACTAATTAATGCAAACTCTCAATAAATAACGATTACGGCCGTCGTTTATTGTAAAACAATTGAAAAGAAATAAGTTCAAATTAAAAGAAGTTTTAGAAAATGAATTTTAAAATATTAAAAGTAAAACTTTGAAAGTCTAAAAATTTTAGTGCCATACCATGAAAGCTTACTAATGTCATGTGGCAAATTACAAATCCTAAAAATGAGAGCGGACAAAATGGAATAAGACCAATGTATAAAAAATTCTTTTAAAACATTTTCGCAAGTACGTTAGTGTAAAATGTAATAAAAAAAATAAACAAAATAAAAAAAAGTTAATAACAAAGCGTTTACCTTCGGGGGTTTCAAGACCCGGGGGGCTACGTTTCCATCGAGAGCCAGCAGTCAGAGAAAGGCCTCGAATACAGTACAGGGGAGCCAGGCGACTGACATGGTGTGAAGAGCAGGAATACACTGGTGTTTGAGGCGCCGAATCTGAAATGCCAGGGAGAGAGAGGCCGGTGGCTGAGCGTTGGGATTTTAGCCGCCGTGGCCGGATCTGGACGATGAGATTCGGAGTCGGAGTCCGTTGAGGATGAGGGCTGGAATCAGTAGTCGGCCGTGGTAAGGAGGCCGCTTCTTGCCGTCGCTCTTGTACTCCGGGGAGCTGAAGTCAGGGGTAGACACCTTGAGAGCCTCGTCGTGGCCACAGCTGCTGGCTCAAGAAAGGCACCGACTGGGAGTCGTCGGAACAGAGGAATAGGGCCTGTCATCCGTTGATGGAAAGTCGGGAAGCATCGTCTGGGTCGCTGGAACGTAGGTGAATGACACTATAAAACTGGAGGAGCGACGGTTATTGCTAAAGTTTAATACGTGGGATGGCGTCATTGGGGAGCCACAACAACAGATTGTTGAATCTGTCCTCCGAGCTTGGAGATCGTTGCCGCAACTGAGAAGCTTGCCGCGACAACCAGATTGAGGTCGGGATTGTATGGGAGGCTATCAATGCGAAATCTCTTGATAATTGTAGAACTTTCATTTCAGGCCGGGGTGCTTTCTAACCCACACTTGTTTGTCGATGCCGTGAGGTGCTCCAAGAATCGCGCCTCCTCAGACAGTGGTTGGACAAGGGTCATCGTTGAGCAACCATTTGGCCAGGACTTGGAATCGTCCCGGAAATTGACCAGTATCTTAAAGAAGACCAGATCTTCAGGTAATCCAGAATCGACATGCCCTTCTGGTAAGACTGCTTTGACGATGAAGCCTTTGTTTTTCTTTCTCTCCTCTCCGTGTCTGTCCTCCCGGTCTAGCTATTTATTAATTTTATCAAATCCTTTTTTATAATTTTTCTCGATTTTGTGGATTTTTATTGATCTTTGATGATTTTCTATGATTTTATTGATTTTCGAAAGATTTATAATTGTTTTAACGTATTTTGAAGATTTTCAATTTTTTTTTTAGTGTTTTTGTGATTTTTGTAGAAAAAATTGGGTCATGACAGTTGCCTCTCTTTGTGAGAATATTTGGTAAAATGTTCGAACAAAGAATTATTAAAAACCCAATTTTTTTGGAAAGGATCGCTAGGCCATCGCGTTTGTTAATAAACGCTTGACCAGAAATGGCGTCGCACTTGTTAGTAAATGCATAACCAAAAGCCGGTGAAAAGAGGTGTAGCGTTTGTACGAACGCTTAACCAGGAAGAATGAAAATGAACGTTCAACCAGGAAAATTGAAAATGATGTCGCATTTATATAAATGCTTAACTAGGAAAATTGAAAATGGTGTCGCGTTTGTACGAACGCTTAACCGAAAAGAATGCGGTGTCGCGTTTGTACGAACGCTTAACCGAAGTGAAAGTATCGCACTTGTTAGTAAGCGCTTAACCGAACAGAATATGACATAGCGTTTGTTAGTAAACGCTCAATCGAATGGCGTCGCGTTTGTTAATAAACGCTTAGCCGAACTGGAAGTGGTATAACGTTTGTTAGTAAACGTTTAACCGACTAGAAGGTATCGCGCTTGTTAGTAAGCGCTTAACCGAAAAGAATGTGACGTAGCGTTTGTTAGTAAACGCTTAGTCCAATGGCGTCGCGTTTGTTAATAAACGCTTAGCCAAACTGGAAGTGGTATAACGTTTGTTAGTAAACGTTTAACCGACTGGAAGGTATCGCGCTTGTTAGTAAGCGCTTAACCGAAAAGAATGTGACTTAGCGTTTGTTAGTAAATGCTTAGTCGAATGGCGTCGCGTTTGTTAGTAAGCGCTTAGCCGATTGGAAGTGGTATAACGTTTGTTAGTAAACGTTTAACCGACTGGAAGGTATCGCGCTTGTTAGTAAGCGCTTAACCGAAAAGAATGTGACGTAGCGTTTGCTAGCAAACGCTTAGTCGAATGGCGTCGCGTTTGTTAGTAAACGCTTAGCCGACTGGAAGTGGTGTAACGTTTGTTAGTAAACGTTTAACCGACTGGAAGATATCGCGCTTGTTAGTAAGCGCTTAACCGAAAAAAATGTGACGTAGCGTTTGTTAGTAAACGCTTAGCCGAATGGTATTGCGTTTGTTCGCGCTTCACCGAATGGTGTCGCATTTGTTAGTAAATGCTTAACCAAATTGAAATGACGTTGCGTTTGTTAGTAAACGCTCAGTCGTGTGGCATCGCGTTTGTTCGCGCTTTGCCAGATGGTATTGCGTTTGTTGGCGCTTTACCGAATGGTGTCGCATTTGTTAGTAACTGCTTAACCAAATTGAAATGACGTTGCGTTTGTTAGTAAACGCTCAGTCGAGTGGCATCACGTTTGTTTGCAAACGCTTAGCCAGATGGAAGGTATGGCGCTTGTTAGTAAGCGCTTAACCGAAAAGAATGTGACGTTGCGTTTGTTAGTAAACGCTCAGTCAAGTGGCAATGCGTTTGTTAGTAAACGCTTACCGAGTTGGATTAAGAAGTGGATAACTTGACTTGGAAGTACTATCACACCACCAAAGTGCTTAACAACAGTGAAGAAGGTCATACCTTAGCATAAAGGCTCGAGCCTTGGAATCATGAAGTATGCTTGGGATTGTTTGCATCTCCCATGTGACTTGCCGAATTTCTGACCGTGGATGATATGAAGGCAAGATGCTCTCTCTATATACATGCACAAAAATTTCATTTTACTCTTTTTCCAAGAATAGAAACACTTGTGCTATAGAGAATAAAAAAAATTCTTTCTTACATCTTTCGAGGCTCACTCAAATATGTTTCTATGCTATCAGAGTGGGAAGTTCGATTCCTTTAAAATGAATGCTCAAAGGCTTGTCGAAAGAGACTTTGATTCTGGTTGTAATGTAGGCTTGGTGTAAGACCATATTTATAGAAGGCTTGATCTTTAAGAAAGAAAGCAAGTCAAAGAATCTCATCAAAATAAGACTCAAAATGCAAGGACGTCACCTTTAAGCGTGGTTCTCCAAATGTGGACTCGCTCATCGACATAATACTCAAGGGTATGGTGGCATATGAAAGAGTGAGTTCGTGGAGAAATGTCGTAGAAGAATAATTTTCTCTATCTTTTTCCACGGGAAACGAGGCTTTTGAATTTAAAGCGGTTTGCCCAGATTGGCAAATCGAGATCAAGGTTCTAAAATTTTTGTCCCTTTTTTCTTTCTGACACTTTGCTTTTGCGACCGTCTTTTGGCCATTGTGTCTAAATTTGCTTTTTCTTTGAATGATATTAAAGGGCTCCCTTTTCTTTTTTTTTTGCCTGCTTGCCCCTGTCCCATTTCAATTTTTTTTTTGAATATTCAACAGACTCGGTTCTCTGGAATTGTTCATGGATGCATTCGAATGATTGAAAGATGGTACAGTATTGTGCCGACTTGCGAGATCCATAGGGATGTACTTCACACTCAAACTTGAGGAAGTAACGCATCTCCATCTGAGTCCTATTCGGAAATCTAGACTACAAAACTCCTTTTACCTCGATGTGAGGCGACTCTTTGACTTGAAAGGGGAATTGTGTTTCGAAAAAACTCCACTTTAGCTAGGAATGGCTAGCAATGGTAAAGTGTTTGGGGATAAGAAAGAATGCTCGATGTCATCCTAGCTAGAACATTTTCTGTTAAAGGGATTTACTTCCCACTCCAATGCTATCATGTCTGGATTTCTCACAAGTGTTGCACTCAACTCTCGAAAAGGGCATGAGTTTGGGGATAGGCTTGCCTTTCTATCTCTAGCACACAAGTGTTCCGCTAGGGAAAGTGTTTCAAATTTTTGAATAAAATCGTTTAGTGAGAATGCATGAAAATGAACATAACACATGTTTTATGAAATGATAATTTTACCTGTAATGTTCGCCTCGACTTGATGCCCTATAGGGAAAAGAGGGGATGTACAATCAAGTTCAATGTGAGAAAAATTTTAAACTTGGAACGATACTTTTCTTTACCGGTTCCCTGACGACGCGTGCTCGTTGCCCCAGTAAAAGCCTCTGCAAAAGAAATGAAACATTGATTAGTTTTTGATTTTGTAATATATGAGCTGGAACGATACTTCCTTTACTGGTTACCCGAGGCGATTGATCGTTGCCCCAGTTAAAGTATCTGCGAAGAAAGATAATATTGATTAGTTTCTAATTTGATGTGATTTAAATTAGAACGATACTTGCTTTCACCGTTTATTCGACATGGCTTGCGACCCCATAGGTTGAGTCTTCTAGGTTGATTTTTCTAGTTCATCGATCTGGTTGGAATGGAACAGCTCCGTCTATCTTTGTTAGGATGAGAGCGCCTCTTGTGCGTATTTGCTTTAAAACATTTGGAATGTCGTAGTTGCGGAAGAACTTTCCTTGAGAATCCTTGACATTCGAAAGAATCCTCTTTAGAATCGACGTGACTTTTGTGGAAAGCTCTTGACATGCATCTGATGTGCAGCAGATTGTTGCTTCTTTGGGTTCTTCATGACGTTTGAGTTCTTGTTCAAAGCCGTAATAATCATCAAGCAACTTCTGGTCATGCGTCGAGTCATCATGTTGTTCTTCATATGGATCTTCATCTCCGCCCGAAGCGCCATCCTTGGTCAATGTAATGTTCAATGGGATGGCAGAACTATCCATCACATGTTTCCGGCTCCCCGTCTTCTACAAGCAGCGGGATTTCTTGTTCTATCCTGCTTGGGCTTTCGGTTTGCCGATCGTTGTTCTTAGGATCCCAATCTCATTCGTGGATTCTGGGATTTGGATCATCCTTACGTATTACACCATCGGTTTTGCCCCTGAAGCCAGCCGGTATGTGTTTAATGCCTTAATATAATAACATAGAGTAGCTCCTCCGATTATCCTGCTTCATTCACTGTCATAGTTCATCAAAGGTTCTTCCGGCAATTCTTGGCATTGTTTGGCATACACTAGTTGGCTTTGTCACTCTTTCGGTTCATTGCGGCTGTCGGGAGTACACAATTAATCTCAAGTACTCTCGGTGCTTTTGCATTGTTATTGATTTTCGTTCTGGGAGGATTTGTTGTTTCCAGAAGTAAGCATGGAAACTTCTCAGATGAATGGCGATGATGACATCGTTTTACTAATTAATCCCAATGAAAATGACGAGTCCTCTTCTTCTTTTTTTGTTTCTTCTCAGATGATGTCGGGCCATGGATGATTTGGGGCTACTACATTTCTCCCATGATGTACGGGCAAAACGCCAATGAGTTCCTCGACAAAAGATGGAGTCTCGTAAGAATGATCCTCCATATTAACAAATGATAGAGCGCTTGATCCCCCGCGTCAGCTGCTCATATTCCTCTCTATGACAGCCCAACATGGATCCGAGATACAAGGAACCGACTAGCAGCGAGGGGCTATTTCATTCAGCACTATTGGTATTGGATTACTGTTGGCGCACTCTTTGGTTTCACCATCCTATACAATGTCTTGTTCATTGCGGCTCTGACGTGGTTGGACCATAAGTAGTAGTCCTTTCCTTCATCTTCTTTTATAGTGGTAGACGGTTATGATGAAGCTTGACTCTTGAATGAACTTTCAGCAGTCGGGGACAGTAAGAACGTCGTGCTGAATGATGATGAAATCAAGGCGGAGAAATCTAATGGAAAACAGCTTTAGTTGGAGTCAGTGGTGCAGGTAAAACAACCATGATGGATGTTTTAGCAGGAAGAAAGACTGGAGGATGCACCGAAGGAACAATAAGCATATCCAGGTATCTCAAAAACCAGGTGACTTTCGCTCGGATCAGTGGTTACTGTGAGCAAAATGATATCCATTCTCCACACGTCACCGTTTATGAGTCTGTCCTGTACTCGGCTTGGCTCCGACCTTCTTCATATGTAAGCGAGGAGACACGAACGGTAATAATCTTTTGGAAGGGCGTATCCTTTTAGTTTTGGAAAATGGTTCCAGGTTACTGATTGACCTCATTTTACCTCGTGAAACAGATGTTCGTCGAAGAGGTGATGGAGCTGGTTGAACTCAACCCTATCCGAAATGCACTGGTCGGTCTTCCAAGAGTCAACGGTCTTTCAACTGAACAGAGGAAGAGGCTGACGATTGCCGTTGAGTTGGTTGCAAATCCTTCGATCATCTTCATGGACGAACCGACATCGGGTCTCGATGCAAGAGCTGTTGCTATTGTTATGCGTACGGTGAGGAATACGGTTGATACTGGGAGGACAGTCGTGTGCACAATTCACCAGTCCAACATCGATATTTTCGAAGCTTTTGATGAGATATGGACTACATCTTGTGCCTCAAACTCTCCTCGGATTTGCTCTTCGCCTTGACTCAAACACAGATCCACGCTTTGGAAATGTAGCTCCTATTGATGAAAAGAGGAGGACAGGTAATCTATGCTGGGCCACTCGGTGCTTGTTCTCATCATCTCATCGAGTACTTTGAGGTGAGTAGCATGTTCTGTATCTCGTAGACAAATCGTTTCCGAATCTTGATCAGTCTGTAGTATTTAGCTGTTGTTCTGTCCTCGGCGCCAATACTCATGACGAGCAACAGGCTGTCTCAGGAGTTCCTAAAATAAAGGATGGTTACAATCCGGCTACTTGGATGCTCGAGATCAGTGCCCCAGTCATTGAAGCTCAACTAGGAGTTGGTTTCGCGAACATTTACGCTCACTCCAGTAATTCTTTGATCTCGATGTGTAATTCCTTCATCGAGGAGTATTCACTTTAATCAATAGTACGGGAAGAATTGGCACCGGCATCAATCAAACAACTGGTTATATTAAGATACAACGGGATTCGTCTGATATTTCGAGTCTGCCTCCCTCGACTGAAACCTCACTGCAGAAGAAAGAGCTCGACTATCCAAAGACGGAAGACTTGCGCTTATCACTAGCAACCTTTGTCTCGGCTGCTAAGACTTCCGCAATATTGGTGGTGATTTTTGTCTAGCAGAAGAAGAAGAAGCGCAAAACGGATGTATCCTCAGAGAAGTATATGGAGCAGATACTGGGATTGCCCATAAGGTTCACATACACCGAGCGAGGTGAAGACTATTGGCAGCATCCGTCATGCCAACTTAGATTACTGGGTTTTTGTGCTGAGAACTCCTATGGGATGCTCGTCTATGAGTACATGTCCAACGGTTCATTGGATAAGTGGATCTTTGATAAGTCTGATGGATGCATGCCGCTGAAGTGGGACCAAAGAAAGAAAATCATCCTTGACGTAGCAAAGGGACTTCATTACCTCCATGAAAAATGCAGTCTGAAGATAATCCACTTTGACATCAAGCCACAGAACATTGTCGTGGGTGGATCCCGTTTCCGGTTCCATTTAAAATGAATATCCTCCCTTGACGATAAGGCTTCGGATTTTGAAAACGTGTCGGAGTCGCCACTAACTTATTTTAAGTTCAAGTTAGAAAAACTGTAGAGATTCGTTAAGGTTCGGGAATTAGGGATTACTTAATCGCATGCATCAGAAAGAAAAGGGAGGCTTTTATCGTGTGTTTTCGATGTCCAATTTATTTGAGCTCGGTTTTAGAAATAGAAGTTGTTTGATATATATAAAAAATGTTCTCGAGCTTAATAATGCTTAAAATGTCTACGTGAACCATTTTTATGAAAATATTGAATTTTCGGGCAAAAATACAAGCAACATAGATTTATTAATGCCCTTAACAATTTCTATGCCAAAAAATAAATTCAAGAGAGAACCGGGTGTTGTACCATTATTCGCTCTATAGAACGCTCCCGCTAGCGTTTGTACCTCACGGTGCCGTTTTTTAGAATAGGTTTACGGTGAACCTGGCGAGCCGCTGATGCCGTAACGTTGGTGCGTGCGAAGCCGTCTTCAGAGGGTCTTGATCTTCGAGAATCCAAAAATAAACCCTCGAATATATATAACTTCGTCGTCTTGAATGCGTTGAATGGGGTGCGTGCCTTGGTCGTCCGCGAGGCACGCCCCCGAAATACCTGCATAAGAACTAAAACAACGAAGTAAACTGTTCGAAGAAAGCTTGGAAGTTTATACTTTGATTTCTCCCTTTATAATTTTTCCGTAAAGTCTCAAATCTAAAGTTGGACAAAACATGTTATGAACAAATAGTAAACACGGTAATAATACTCTACGACTAAAATTTTGAAAGTACTAGTAAATGTAAAGTATAATAATAATTATTTTTTAAAAAAAACGACGAACTCTCTTTTAGCCAAGTTAACAATTAAAATTTTCAATAAAATGATAATTAAAGCAAAACAAAAAAAAAAAGAAAGGAAAAATAAAGAAAATAAAAAAAATAAGAAAAAAAAAAACAAACCCACAACGATCATCAGAAGGCAAATAGGGAAGGAAGCCAAATTTACTTTTTGTTAACCGCAGGATTTCAAGACCAGGGAGGGCGAGACCTCCACCGAGAGCTTGGAGTCAGAGATGGTCTTCGAGTACAGGGGTAAGCCGTGGGGAGGAGGCTGCTTCTAGCCGTCGCTCTTGCTTAGGGGAGCCGCCGTCGGCGAAGATGGGTCGCTCGCTTCTCTGGTTTTGTGGACTTCGAGCTAGGAGGATGGCCGTTGATTACTCTTCCAATGATATCTCCGATTTTCTTAACCGAGCTATTGATGGACGCCGATCCTTCCTTGTCCGGCTCCTCTACTTGCCCTGAACTCGGCGGAAATAAGAATTCCACGGGGGCTTTCAGATTTTTTTTTGGCGATGAGACTGCCCAAAATGTTATCTCCTCCGGTGACCTTGGTCGGGTTGAAGCCTACCCTGATCTGCCGGTGGGTTCGAGGAGGAGTTGACAGTGGTCGTCACAGCCGCTGCTGTTGCTGCCGCTGTCGCAGTGTTGCTGCTGTTGGTGCTGGTGCCGCTGCTGCTGCTGCTGGTGTCGCCGCCGCCGCCGCCGCTGCTGGTGGTGGTGCTGCTGCTTCTGGGACGATCCTGACGATGTTGTGAGGACGCAGCACCATGCCGACGAACCGCTGGGTGGTCGTGGCCTGAGTAGGTGGGGTTGCATACTCTGCTGGAAGATGATGCCGGTAAGACGTGAGTCCCTGACGTTAGGTCCATGGGCGTCGAGATGAACTCGTCGGAATGAGGACAGGTCGGAGGAAAATCCGGGACTTGTGTTGGGACGAACTGAGGATGTCCTGGAAGCTTGTCCAGCGGTCGGAGGCTTTATTGTCGTTGAGGAACCAACGCGGGAATCGGGGATATCGTTGATGACGACAATTGTTGGTTGTCATGGTTCCTCTAAGAGCGTTGAGCGCTGATTCAGAGCTGGTGTTGCGGAAGCCGCCGTGACTGGGGAGAGGAAAACGAGACGTCGGAAGCTGTTCGATGATTGCAGGGTCCCATCTGTTGACACCATGGGTGAGTCACTCCCACTCCTGGACCGACTCAAGGAGGTCGTAGATGTCGTCGATCACTGGTATCATGACAGTGACCTTGACAAGTGACTTTCCTCATCTGGCTGAACCTTGGCTCATAAGCCAAACCCAGTGCAATTAGGAAACTCTCAACTGGCTTGTCCCTAGTGAAATCCACGTGCTTCATCAGCCCCAAGTCAAGCCACCACCTGGAGACTTCTCACTTTGTTGTACGACTTGAAGGTGATTGAAATTGAGCTTGGCCAATCTGAGCAAATGCAGGTTCGCTCGTCTCCCTTCGTAAGACTCGGGGTACCACTTGACATCGTACCATTGTATTCTCCAGTGCAAAGGTAGCTCTGATCAGTCCTCTTTGCTACTGTCAGTTCCCGTTGAAGTAGTGGCAGCAGAATTTCTGGCTTTAACGAACGCATCCTCAATTTCCTTCCTGGATCTGCTTATGATTTTCTTCGAAAACGATTGTTCTTGAAATCTCTCGGTGCCTATTTCCCAAGCTCCTTTTTTTTCAGCCTCTTCTCTTCATTTCTCTTCTTGAAAGCTCATTCCGAAATATGTTGGTCGGTTCTCCCTCTTGCTTGTGTCGAATTCTCAGGTAGCGCGAGTCGCGGATGGAATTATCGAGCATTTTGCATTCCAGGGGAAGCGAGTTGGGCGATCGTGTCAATGGATGACGGAAGCTCGGCCGGCTGGGATATACCTGATGCAATTTCTAGCGAGAAAAAGAGAACGATACCTTTTGGTGACGACGAAGTCTTGATTTTTCCGTCTCTTCTTCTCCGTGCTTCTATGTGTATCACCGTCTCTGTCTGTGTATCTTCTCTCCGTGCTTGTATGTCTCCTCATGTCGAGCTATTTATAGGGAGCAGGTAGTGATTTATTATTATTATTTTATTAGATTTTCTTAAGATTTTGTTTGATTTTATGTGATTTTATATGGATTTTTATTGATTTTTGATGATTTTCCATGATTTTCAATGATTTTTATAGATTTTATGAAGATTTTCGATTTTTTATTGATTTTTGATGATTTTCAACTATTTTTATTGATTTTTTGAAGATTTTCGATTTTTTATTATTTTTTGTGATTTTAATGGAAAAAAAATTGGGTTATGACAAACATCCTCCTCAATGAGAACTTGCGTGCCAAAGTCTCCGACTTAGGGATGTCGAAGCTAATCGACAGGGCCCAGAGCCGCATCACGACGGTGATGCGAGGGACTCGAGGATACCTTGCTCCTGAATGGTTGAACGGTGCAATCTCTGAGAAAGTGGATGTGTACAGCTTCGGAGTCGTCGTCCTCGAGATAGTTTGTGGGAGGAAAACCTTCGGTCATAACGATGACGGCGATGTGCACACAAATCTCTAGACCTTCTGAAGTGTCGGACATGATCGACGAGGAGGCAGACAAGGCGAGTGCGGCATGCATGCTCAAAGTCGTCTGTGGTTCTAAGCTTTCAGATAGCCATTGAATCAGGTTTCTGCCATGGAAAACAGGTTGCACTGGTGTTTGAGACCGAAATCCACGGAAGACAGTTGATAAATTTACATGAAACCGGGCCTTTCTTGGACTAACAATCGTGGGAACCATCATGTTTTTGAACACTGACTAGGGGCTGGTGGTTGCATTCCATATATATGTGCGCATTGACATCCTTTGCTATCTGCCCACTTAACAAGCACCACCGCATTAGATGCAAGTTTGCCTTAACATTGGCACATGGGTAGGCCTGTCTGGCAATAAGAAGGAAGACCCACAAAACCAAAATACACAATATCTCCGCCATTATATAACACAGAGCTGATAGAATTCTTCACCTCATCCAAGAAACGGAAACTTCAGACAAGTTTCAGCTATCTTCGTGAGAGTTTTCAAGCGTAAGATAAGATGATTGGCAGGAGGTGGCAAACGGTGGCAAACGGAATAATATATGCAAATTGCTAAAATGGATGCAAGCGCACAATGCATATGAATAAATTTAGCAAGAGAAAAGAACAACCCCTTCACCAAGCCGAGCTAAATTAAACAACACATAGAAAAGAAGGGGGTTAGAGTAAGATAAAAACATGAGTTATGAAATCATGCAGAGGGGAACCCATCAAATGATTCTATCTACCGTCACGGATGTGGCTTGGACCCGTTCATTAACCGCAAACGGAGAAGTTCGAGTCTGGGTCCATTTTAAATGAAAGGACTCGGATATTCGTCCGGCGGAAAACAGGTGGGTACCCACCTAAAGGTAGAGGCAAACGGCCAATACCCGTCGGCATATGGTATACACGAACTAATCCTATGGCGTCCTGGATGAAGGCTCATATTGCAGAAGAAAATCAAACATCAAGTAATATTACATGAAAGAGCGTCAAACAAATTCAAACGCAAACACATGCAAAAGCTAAGCCCCCCCTTTAAAAAAAAAACGAGTTTTCGACCATAATTCTCTAAAAAAAACAAGTATATCCCGAGCGGAGTCGCCAAATCTGTCACGGGTGGATCCTGTTTCCGCTTCCATTTAAAATGAATATCCTCCCTTGACGACAAGGCTTCGGATTTTGAAAATATCAATGCGAAATCTCTTGATAATTGTAGATCTTTCATTTCAGGCCGGGGTGCTTTCTAACCCACACTTGTTTGTCGATGCCGTGAGGTGCTCCAAGAATCGCGCCTCCTCAGATAGTGGTTGGACAAGGGTCATCGATGAGCAACCATTTGGCCAGGACTTGGAATCGTTCCGGAAATTGACCAGTATCTTAAAGAAGACCAGATCTTCAGGTAATCCAGAATCGACATGCCCTTCTGGTAAGACTGCTTTGACGATGAAGCCTTTGTTTTTCTTTCTCTCCTCTCCGTGTCTGTCCTCCCGGTCTAGCTATTTATTAATTTTATCGAATCCTTTTTTATGATTTTTCTCGATTTTGTGAATTTGATGATTTTCTATGATTTTATTGATTTTCGGAAGATTTATAATTGTTTTAATGTTTTTTGAAGATTTTCAATTTTTTTTTAGTGTTTTTGTGATTTTTGTAGAAAAAATTGGGCTATGACAGGAGTCTAGGCCAATAATGCCGAAAACTAGACGTAGTACCAATTCAAACTACCCCGGAGAT
Source organism: Melastoma candidum (assembly GCA_023653495.1). NCBI lineage: Eukaryota > Viridiplantae > Streptophyta > Magnoliopsida > Myrtales > Melastomataceae > Melastoma > Melastoma candidum. The sequence continues at coordinate 6,857,843 of CM042889.1, read as the reverse complement.
AATCACTCCGACGGGGGAAACAAAAGCGATGGAAACAACTCAGCCCCAGCCATAGCTGGAGAGCTGTCCGCCATGAGTACTCTCCAACTCTTAATGGAGATTGTCAGTGCTACCGATCAGAAGTACGATGCCTTCAAGGAGAAAATCGGCTCAAGCGTCGTCTAGAACCTAGAAACCATATCAGGGGTGCCCATCAACAGCCCTGGTAAGGAGAAAGGCGAATTGACCACCAAATACCAACTCGACTATGAGCATCAATAACCGAAGGGAAGAAAAAGGACGACTTGTTCGCTCCGAAAGTGATCGCTGGACAAGCCGGATCAAAACACGTCGGAAATCTCTGGTACTACGAGCAACTGGTACTCGGAGGTGCATTGTGTGGTACCGTATGAATGAAGAAAGAGAGGAGAAGGCAGCGGACAGACACACTTAAGCGGTAGCACTTATAGATACCATCGACGGTGCCTTCGGAAGGAAGATGGAATGCAGGAGCAAGAGACGCTTGAACACTGGAATGTTTGCTGATAAAAAACACTATATGTCCATCTATAGAGAGGTGTGTGTACAATACCTAAGAACAACTATTTATAATAGGCTAGACATATGTATGTACGATAATAAAATATTATACATATATTACACGTCTTTGTTGTTAATCCTCATGAAATATCTCTTTTCCATTTGAGCAATCTTAGCAGCAATTCCCTTCCATGTCTTGATGGTCCGAAATATTCCCATAACAACTATTGATCGACCGGATTACCCACTAGCTTTCGCCGCAGAGTTTCCCTACTCGTCTAGTTGACTGTCGTTTGATCATCTCGTTGACCCCTGTCACCTGATAGCCCCGTCACTTGGTAACTGCTTCGCCCGCAAGCCTTCGTATGGTGTGTTTCCACAGCTACCTCCTTACTGGGCTTCTCACGCTTCGGGTCTGCATTCTGGACTGTTGATCCACAGATGGCGTCGAGATCTGTGGCCCATAATTTCTGATGTTAAACACATAAGCCCCCAAGCAGACAGAGTGATCGTCTCGCCTTGAAAAGTGATCAAGTAATCATTCCCTGCAACCTAGTAACCTGTGCAGGTGAGCATTAATCCCCAACCGTTAATATCCCCGAAACGTAACGGTTGAGATCTCCGGAATGTATCGGTTGAGTTCTTTGGGACGTCTGTTGAAATATTCGAAATCTCTGTCATAATATCTTATGTCATAACTTTTATGTCGCTCGTAACCCTACTATAAATAGTGATGCCTGGATCAGCTTCCCAGCCCTTGAAAATAGCAAGGTTATGAAGTCTTCATTTTTATGTCCCTTACCTATGAACTATACCATCACCTTAGTTTGCTTGAGAGCCTATGTCCACCGCCTTATGTAAGTGGTTTCTCCCCCTCCAAATTCTCCACTCTCCCTTATAAAGTGCTCGACTGGAAGGGGGGAGGATCTGAGCGAAGCCTTGGTGGCTCACCCTTCAATCCTAGGTCATGTGCTGATTGGACTAACTTTGGTGCTTCCCAGTGACCCCAAACCTCTGGGGTTGCTGGATCACCACAGGGCGAAGTCGTCACCTCGTCCTCAATTTTTCAACCTCACAACTATTGGGAGATTTGACTCGGAATAAGATGTGAGAAAGTTATGGAATGACTAGAATTTTCGGCTTAAATTGAAGATTGTCGTTTGAAGCAGGAAGGACAAAGTGTTGCCGAATATTGGGAAAATTTTAAAGTGTTGCAAGATGAGTTAGAATAGTATTATGATGCCTTCGGTTGTACCTGCTGCGCAAATGAGACACCACTGATAAGGTGGGAGAAGGAGAAATCCTTTCAGTTCCTCATGGGACTCAATCCAGAGTTTAACACGGTTCGATCCACCATCTTGAGTACTTATCCTATGTTCGGACTGAATGAAATTTATTTCGTTGATTACACATGAAGAGAGGTAGAAATCTGTGTCACGGAAAAAGGAATCATCAACCGAGGCAATTGACTATTCCTGCCAAAGGAGTTGGGCGATTACAGTTTGGAGCAGTAACATCTACACTAATAGGAGGAACGACAGTTCAGTGCATATGGATGACTGACCTGCGACTATTGCGGAAAACCGAGACATCACAGGAGATCGGGACTATCGGAAAGAAATTTGGGCTGAATGAGTCACAGACGAAGGCTCGAGGTAGGCCAACCAATCAGTCAAATGCAGTCCGAGCGGGGATAGCAGAACTTCAAAAAATGATAATAGGTATAACTTAACAAGTTCCAGGCCTTCTGAAGGCTCAAGTTCAGAACCATCTGCAGATGCTTGGAGGAGAAGAAATGGATGTGGATCGACTCACCGGTAATAAATTTAATTTAGTGGCTGTTGAGAGTGACTGGATTTTGGATACAAGAGCCTCGAGACATATGACGGGATAACAAGAATACTTTAATAGAATCTTCACCTATTATGTGAAAGATGACTGTTTTTATCCTAAAGAGAAGCACAATAAACGCATCAGAAAAGTTGCAGTTGTGGATGGATTTGAGTTATCTAATGTTCTCATGGTGCCCACTTTTGATTGGAATCTGATATCGATTGCGCAATCGTCGATGGACATGAATTGCACAGTTGGCGATTTATTCAGGACTGCATTTCAAGGAGGATGCTTGGAGTGCCAGACTTGTGAGCTTAGGTTCCTCGAGAGAGGCAAGGAATGCGGCGACGGCATCTGTTTTTGTCGATGGTGTATGATCGACTTCCTTTTGCAAGGTTTTATTCCAAGTCTCAACCAAGCTCTTGAATGTAGGTCGTCCGTGCACCTGGAATCATAGACGAAGAAGGTGTGTCAAGATTGAATCAGTACCCATAAATCCAACACATAAATTAACAACGCATACATGAGCATGGAGTACAGCTTCAGCGAGCATTCCAGTGTCCTGCCACGCCTTCTACATGAGTGCATTGTCACCCAAAAGAGCAGCCGCAAAAGATGCTTCACGTCCCATGCCCAAAGAGATCAGATTATTAACCAACACCTGCAGTATTTAGCAAATCATCACCAGTCCCCAGTTTTTGCCTACTATGTAAAAGTCGGAGGGGAATATTCAATGAAGAATTTGGAAGTAGTCTGGGCTTAGGGGTAACATCCACAAGAGACCTGCGTGGTGCTTGTTTCATAACGAGCGTCAGTGCCGAGACACTTGAAGTGAGAAGGCGAGCGTCACATAATTATGGTAAAATATCAATTTTCATGTCTCTATTATGACGACACACTTCCAAGCATTATATGGGTATTCATCCTCCCCTCTGCATACGCCATATGTCCCCGGATTCGTGCTTGCTTATAGTTAGTTGATCATAAATGAGAAATGAATGGCATAATCATGATTCTAATATGATAAAACCGTAACAACAAATGAAAGTTCAAGTGGATATGGGCAGAACCGATCGATAATTTAAAGTCGAAAAATTGAATATACGTGAAACTTCATCCGCATCGACCGATAACCCTCCATCACGCTTTATTATGCCCATTTGGAAGTTCCGTGTTGCCTCCAAGGTGCACCTTCCGCCTACATGTAGCGTGATATGAACACCACTATGACTGTTCAAGCATCTATTTTGGCTTGTCGAATGGTTCATTGTGGGCACCGAGCTGTGTGCTCATTGTGAAGAGTTGAAGAACAAAGACTAGGAGGTGGCTGCAGCAATAATCTCAGACAGATTTTAGTGATTAGATTTACTTCTCGACAAAAGTTTGGTGTTATTATATATGACTTTTAAGTAGGGAGTTAGTTGAGGAAAACAGACAATCGTAGTAAAATAACAACAGTAAAACAATTTCATCATGACAAAGAATCAGGGAGGAGGGAATGCTTGGAAATTACGGGAACATACCAGAAACCGTTTTTCCAGGGACGCCGTGACTAACTAACTAACTAACAAAACGGTGGTTATGATTTCATTCTCCCCCGCCCACACGCGACTAAAATGCTCACGCAGGCAGGCCATGTGACAACACTGTTTGCAGAAATTCCCCACCACCCCCAATCAACGATCACTTCCAAATCTTTCTTTTGCATCCCTTTCGGCAAGATCCTTGAAATTTGAATCCTTTTTTGGTCATTTTTAAATTTATTAACCGTAACAATCAACGGCAGGATCGCCGGCTCTTCATCTCCTAACTTGACATGACATAATCGTCCCCCACCACCCCTCCCTATTTTCCTCTCTCTCCCTCTCCTTGGCGCTGAATCTGCGGAGATGGACTAATTTTAATCTATAATGTCTATACGTCACAGTGTCGTCCTAATTAAATGCACAATTTCATTTGATCACACGTCAGTCATCCTCATTCACTGAACGGGTTTAAATCAACGTCTCTTTACGTAGGCCGTGAAAGTCATCGCGCTTAATTTCGGTTGTCGGTCGCCCTCCAAAAGATTTGAGAACGTTTTTGACTTGTGCTCACCGGTGATTAATAATTTCTCTCGATTAGATATGACGGTCTCTTTCCCGAATTCGTGATAAACAAATTTCACCAGCCTTGAAAATTAACTCCCTTTCTTGTAGTAATGGGCTAGTGACCGCTTCACGTGGGGGAGATACGGCCAAGTTGAGATAGTCGTCATTGGAGCAAGGATATCGTTCTCTGGTGTGTTATTCTGGTGTGATATCGCCATCGTCGCCTTCCCTTCCTATATATATATATGTTGAGTATCTATGCTCCTTTCGCTACCACGAGCTTCCGAGTTATACTAACCTACTCCCCCCCACCCACACACACAGGTCGTCCGTTCCAAAGTGGTTGTTACTCAGTCGAATCCGCGTGCATGGCTCTGCATGTTCCTGTCCTAAAGTACTTCGGGGTCTTTCTTTTGTTGACTCCTTTTTTCTTATGCGAATCCCGCCCCGGCTTCTATCCCCAGTTCAATAACTTGACCGCCGTTGGCAATGGCGAATGGTCCTCCGCCGGAGCAACGTGGTATGGAAGCGCTGACGGGGGTGGAAGTGATGGTACGTCTTCTTATGATTATTTTGTGACTCTACTCCCTGGTAACTGATGTGACGTGACTTGTGTAATTGTAGGAGGAGCTTGTGGTTACGGAGCCCTTGTGACCCAGCCCCCGTTTGGTTCCATGGTCACGGCGGTCGGTCCGTCTCTCTACAATGATGGCAAGGAATGCGGAGCCTGCTACCAGGTTTGTCTCTCCATACGGCACACCATATATGGGGTCTTATCACTGAAAACGCTGGAATGAATTTCCAGAACAAGCAACTGACAAGCATCTGCAGTGCTTTAGAATCTCTTTCCGTTCGTGCTTGGCAGGTCAAATGCGACAAAAGTGCTCATCCAGCTTGCTCTGGCATTCCGAAGACCGTGGTAATCACTGACTCCTGTCCTGGAGGTCCCTGTGCAAATGAGCCCGCCCATTTCGATCTCAGTGGCCATGCATTTGGCTCAATGGCCATCCAGGGTGAAGAATCTACGCTTCGTGATGCTGGAGTCCTCGAAATCAGCTTCTCTCGGTAATCTCGATGACTTGGCAACTTTCAGCCAAAAATTAGAGTGGAAAAAAACTAAAAGAGGAGGGAAACACATGTTTCAATTAACGGTTTTATTTTCCTGATATTTCAGCGTACCATGTGAGTACCCAGGACAATCTATCGCATTTCGGGTAGATGCAGGATCGAATCAATTCTACTTTGCAACGATAATCGAGTTCGAGCAAGGAGATGGTGATCTGGCAGGAGTCGATCTCGCTGAGGCAACGACAGGAAATGAGGGATGGAAGCCAATGCAACAGTCGTGGGGTGCACTTTGGAAGCTGGATGGATACGGATCTGCATTAAGCCCGCCCTTCTCGATCCGACTGACGACTCACTCAGGGAACAGCATAGTGGCCAAGGATGTCATTCCAGCGAACTGGCAGGCCGGCGCTACTTACAGATCAATTGTCAATTTCCCAGGTTGAAAATCAGTCGCCACCCCGCGGGGACTGTCTAAGATGCTCCTAGCTTTTAAAATTAGGGTCGACCATGTACCCGCAACACTATCCTTACTGAAAATGGTAGACATCACTAAGATTGGTATCGAAATTATATTGGTAAGTGATGAAATAGTGAAGAAGGGTCAAGGGTCTTGATTTGACGGAGGCTGATGAAATAGGCTGAAGGCCAGGACTCAAGGGAATAGGCCGAAGAATGAAGGGCCTGGAAACAAAGTAAAAGGAAAGCAGCCTCGAACAGTATAGAAGCCAATAAGAATAATAATGCTTAGCTCAGGAAAATGAAAGCAACATCCGGAATCAAATTCTACTTTCGGGGACAATAAATGTAATAAGTCAAGGAGATCGGAGACATTATTGTCCTATAGCCTAGCAGACGTTTTCGAGCAGTGGGAGGAAACATCCTGCAGATCAACACATCTTGAAAGGGCTTCTGCAAGCTTCTTTATATCATGTCTGGTGTGCGTTGCTGTTAGAGTGATACGTAACCTGCGAAAAAGAAAAAAGTCCGTCTGTGATATTTGCCGGTAGATGGCACATAATTTCAACCTGGCTATGTAGTAATTTTCCAATAAACGAACAGTAAACTCGCAATGACCTGCACGAATTTGCCGGAACAGTTGGAGGTCTGATTGCTGTTACATGGAATCCAGACTCGAGTAAGTGCCTGTTTGGTAACAACAAGGCATTAGAAAGAGAATAAAAAAAATGTGCAATGCCCACATTTCGGCCGGTAAACAACTTTCCACTAGTTAACCCAAGCGAAAAGCAAAACAAAATCGCTAAATAACCCAATCAAATAAAAAAATACCTGCTCGCACTTAAAGCCTTTTCTTCACTTCCGACAATAAGAGAGATTATAGGACTCGAAATGGGTATTCCAGTGAAAGCATGAAAATCTTCCACTCTATTCCAAATTTCCCTTCTGCGCCATTTCTCTTTCTTTGCCACAAGAACAGCAGCTGCCACATATGGCAGGGGGTAGGATAATGGTTATTCAGAGTCAGACGGAAATCGTACTTAGCATTATCAATAAACAAATGGAGCTATCCTGCCACTTCTTGCCAGCATATCGAGCTTAAAATTCTACTCTCCCTCCATTTTCATTGGGCATCCCGTAAATAGCTTAATAAAATACAAATGTAGCCTGTTATCTAAAAGGATCAAAGAAGAAAAGATTACCATGTCCAGCAGCAATAACTGGAATGGGTGTAGCAGTTGAGAAAATGAATGAGCGACCCCTGGACAAGATGAGTTGCTTCCATCTTTTGCTGTTTAATAGAGGATTAATCAATCAGAAGGAAATCATTACTGAGTTATTGACCACTTGTTTTGAACAGAAACAACAACAACAAAATGGCTCCATATCTTTCATTACAGGAAGCTGCAAGAAACATGTATAATGAAGAGAATTCACTTCTTTGCATTTTCCCTAAAAGATGAATGAGAACAACCCCATAGAAAATAAATCTTTTGACCTCAATAGCTAATTTAAAGGAACTGAAAAATGCTTGTCCATTAAGATAGAGAATGAAATGTAGACGGACACAGGAAATAGTTAGCCATCTTGGTGCATTTAAGATCAGTTTAGCTTCAAAGACGTCAATTCATTATAACGAAAGCCTGCTAAAAAGCAGTTGTGCTCAGAATTGGAAGATTCGGCTCTAAGCAAGAGACAAAGTCTGACATAGCCATGAAAAATCAAACTACTTTATTATCTTAAAGAACTGCAGAAAGTTAAACAAATGAGAAGTTTTACCTGCAAGCTATAAACCCACCATGACAACCAGCAGCTTTACTCAAAGTGCCAACACATATGTCAACATCCTTTACACAGTTGAAAAGCTCTGCAACTCCCCCTCCATTTTTTCCACAAACAAATGTTCCATGTGCCTGAAAGAGATAATGGATGATAGCAAATAAGAAAAAGTTCACATGCAACTCATTAAACAGAACTAAGAAAAAGGACGCCCCTTCAAGGCTTGAGCGAGAATGTAACTCGTATTTCCACAGAGAGCATGTAAACTTACATCATCAATGACAAGGAGAAAACCATGCTTTTGCCTTAGTCTCACAAGCTCGTCTAGAGGTGCAAAGTCCCCATCCATGCTGAACAGGCTGCAATTAGAGGCATAAAAAATCATCTTAGGCAACCAAAAATTAAAGACGAAAACAAGTCGATGGAAGAAATTATCAGATCCCGCCCGCAAATTTGACTAAAGGAACTTAATCAAACATAGCGAGCCAGAAAGCAAGATCATCAGATAAAATTAACCTGTCCGTGACAACAACTTTCTTACTCATCATGCAACTGGATCTGCAGAAAATAGAAATGCTTCCTGATTATAAACTCAAGAAAGTCTCCAAGAGAACCCAAAGCAGAGAGAAGCGAAATACCTACAACAATTCATTTAGGTGAGACATGTTGCAGTGCTTATACACAAATACTTCAATGCTTTTCTGTCTCTCGGCCAGACGAATCCCATCTATTATAGATGCATGGTTCAAGGCATCTGAAAATACAGCAATTTTCTCGCTGTTCTCAGGGTGGGCCCCAACAGCAAGCAGAAGGCTAATATTTCCAATGGCCACCATCAGAGCCATATTGGCAGCAAATCCCGTCGGACAAAGAAGACAATCCTGGGGAAATGTCAAAGAGTCATTAGTCTCCAGCAGGCAGCACTACCCCTCTCAATCTGCATATGGACTCAATCAATGCAGAGAGGTACCTCTTTGGCCTTCAACTCTGCTAAGGAAGACTCGAGAAGTCTGTGGTGGCTGGTGTATCCGCAGATCAGAGCAGAACCTCTGGGGCCCATGCCGTGCTCATTCGCTGCCTATGAAGAAAACACCTTTACAAGGACATCGAGAACCTGATTCCGCATAAAAGCTAGCACAGCACTCTGATTACAATCATACCAAGGCAGCAGATTTTGCGATAGTGGGGTGGGAACTCAATCCCAGGTAATCATTGCTAGAAAACAGTAGTAATTTATGGAAGCTCGGGGAACTCGCTTCCTTGATACCAGCTCCCTCTAGTTCGATGTCATTCCCTAGGGAACAGAGACCGACAACACTTTAATCACCCAGGCATCAGAACAGGAAGGAGATGGGAATGCGTCCTAGGATGAGAGGGATGGAAATGGAAGAGTAACTCGCAAGAGAAGTAGACATCCTCCGAAGAAGTAACACACACAGTGGAAATCAGCAACGACGACTGGGAGCAAGAGGGAGGAAGGAAGGGTACCAGAGCTGGGGATGTCGAGAAGCCAGTTGCGGAAAGTGGGGAGGGAAACGGAGATGTCGACGGAAGAACGATCCCAGGGCATCAAGCGGTCGAAAAACTCGAGGTGGTCGGAGTGGGGAGGGGGTTGGAGGTGGATGGGGCGGAGAGAACGAAGGAGCTTCAGGGACTCCAGCTTGGACAGGGAGTCTTCCACCCACGAGTCCCAGCAACTGCCGCCACCCACACCTCCGTCTCCCATCTCCCCCCTTAACTCAGAGGAATCCAAGCACCAGCGGCAGAGAGAGAGAGAGGAGGAGGCAGGAGCAAGAGAATGCCGATCCGACTTTGCTAGTGCGATTCTTTTCCGTTTTTCTTAAACCCAACTACCTCCGCCAAAACGTGGAAAGCTTCCAAACCAAAGCCTGGGAAATTGGGCAAAGGGTCTGTCCGTAACCCTTTTGCCCGTTTCGGACCAACCATCCCAATGACAAGAAAAGGAGAAACCTTTTCTTGCCCTTTATCCAGTGGGTTTTGGTTTTTGGGGCCCCCCCAAGAAAAGATGCGGCCCGACTAGACGATCTCCGCCCAGCCCATAATCTTCTGCCGGGACTCGTGGTCCCCCTTCAATAATCCGATCGGGTATCGGAGGAGGAATCATTAAATTAGGACCAAAACCAACCTGTTGAGGAGACGATCTTCATTCGCAAGAAAGCGATTCCACGGAAGGAAGGGAGGGAGAAAAATTAGTGAGTACAGGGGAGGGAAGCAATCGGAAGAGAGGAGATGGTGCTGACCCAGAAGCTTCACGAAGCCTTCAAGGGCACCGTCGAGAGGATCACCAGCCCCCGCACCGTCTCCGCCTTCAAGGAAAAGGGCGTCCTCAGCGTCTCCGAGTTCGTCCTTGCCGGCGACAACCTCGTCTCTAAGTGCCCCACCTGGTCCTGGTCCGTCCCCCTGTTTCCTTCCTACATATATAGCTCTGATTATTGGCTTGCTTGGCTTATTCGTCTGGATCCCAGTTTTGAAAGTTTCAAGCTTCCTTAACGCTGCGTCTGCATCCCGGGATCAATAATTATGAAGGGCTTCCATGATGATCTTGATTTTCTGAATGCTTGAGGATTTTGATTTACATGGTTTCTTCTTTAGCATGCAAATTATTTAATGGGTTGCGAGTCAAACTACCCACAATTTGCTTCTTTTAACTTCATGCCGTCCCATTTCACGATTAACTTTGTGGCTGGTACTTTTGGGGCAATGATCAGGGAATCGGGTGAACCCAGCAAGCGGAAGCCATATCTTCCCGTGGACAAACAGTTCCTGATAACTAGAAACGGTACCTGATCTATTCCCCTTTCCTTGCCACTTTTTGTATTGTTTTTCTGGTATCAAAGGGAATAGTCTGACTCCTGCTTTCTTATGGCGTGTAGTAGCAGTGAGAGTCCTGAGTTATCAACATATGACTTTGTTTTATTACTTGTGCAAAGTCCTTTTGCCTGCATATTCATGATGCACCATTGGTTGTTTGTTTCAGTCCCTTGTTTGCGGAGGGCTGCTTCTGTGGAGGAGGAGTACGAGGCTGGGGGAGGTGAAGTTCAGCTTGATAATGAGGATGATGATGGGTGGCTGGCCACCCATGGAAAGCCAAAAGGTACTGTGTGGTGTTTCCCGTGCTTGATATTATTCCACCAAAAAGACAGGATTCTCGCGTATTGCTTACCTTTTAAATTCCTTCCCACTTATGTAGAAACTAAATCGGACGAGGATGACAATTTGCCCTCCATGGATACCTTAGAAATCAGCAAAAGAAGCACCATTCAGTCAATTCCCACTTATTTTGGCGGAGAAGAGGAAGAAGATATTCCAGACATGGCAGAATTTGAGGATTCTGACAATGTTCTCGAGAATGATCCTGTCAGTTTTACTTCTGCCCTGTTGTATTGGGTTTTCTTCAGTCCAGTATTGTTGTATTGGTTAGAAATCATATTCCAAGAAATGTAGCAGTAGTGCTTTCAAGTCCTTCTTGCTACATTGAGAAATTTCTCTCAAAGTTACAAAATAGCCATCATCCAATTATGCATAAAGCATCATTGAAGAACTTATGGTGCTGAGTTAATTCTTTTCTTTTGACTGCAGGCGATTTTTCAGCCTCTGGTTGCACAGGAACCTGATGATGACAATATTCTTCGAACTCGGACTTACGATGTTAGCATCACGTAAGCACATTCCTAAGGAAAGGATAATTTAAAGAGCTTAATGCTGCTGATGAGAATTAAAATGTCATACAAATACTTGATTTTTCTATTGTTTGCATCTTTATAGGTATGACAAGTATTATCAGACCCCGCGAGTGTGGTTGACCGGATATGATGAGGTATTCTGCCTGACATGATATTCTGTTACTACATTGATGGCCTTCAATGCACTTTTTTGGCTTAACAGGAGTAAAAGTGGTTTTATCGTGATTGCTTATCTATTCTGACACTTACTTTTACTGGAAGCACCTCATTTCTGGATTGATATTACTTCTGTTGCCATTTTGCAGTCAAGGGGGCTGCTTCAACCAGAGCTTGTACTTGAGGATGTCAGTCAAGATCATGCCCGGAAAACGGTGAGATTTTAGCATATTTGGTGGGCCCACAATTCTCTTAGAATTTAACTAGGATGTAGGATATCAAGCCGTCGCTCTACCAGCCATGTCCTGCGCGATTGGAACCCCTCCAGTGTGGGCCTAAAGATCCATGCACGATCATATAAAATTTTGGCAAGAAACAAAGTCACATGGCTAGGTGCACACTTCTTTGTACTGTTGCTGGAGTAGGGCCAAATTTGAGAGACAGGGAAATCGAGTATTTCAACTTCACATTTCACAAAACAAAGATATGAAGAGATTGACATTGAAGCTTTGGAATTCTGTGTGGTGTTTTTTTTTTTGGGGGGGGGGGGGGGTGGGGGGTGTGGTGGTGGTGGATAATTTTCTGTGGAAGATGATCTAACTTGGGGTTGGATTTCTGTTTGGTAAAAGAAATTTTGAGTTTCCTTTCTTGACTTGATTTGTAGGTAACGATTGAAGATCATCCTCACTTGCCAGGGAAGCATGCGTCGGTACATCCTTGCAGACATGGTGCTGTGATGAAGAAGATCATTGATGTCTTAATGTCGCGAGGAGTTGAACCAGAAGTTGACAAGTACACAAGCCTTTACATCGTTTGACTCCTGGCAGTTTTTACATTAAGCTTCTGACTTTCTTACTGGATTTTAATCTCTTATTCTATAGGTATTTGTTCTTGTTCCTAAAGTTTGTGGCCTCCGTGATTCCAACCATTGAGTATGACTACACGATGGATTTTGACCTTGGCAGCTCCAGCAATTAGGGGGAGGATAATGTTGCGGCTGATCAGGTTAAATGCAGACCGAGCATGGCTGGTTCTTACGTGGGCATGGAAATTTTAGATAGGATTGAACAAGAATATTACTTGTACATGGTTGGTTTGCTGCTAAATTATTCGCCAGGCTATGTGATTTATTGAACGTTGATGAATGTTTCATGGTGCTGTACATGAAACAAGAATGCTTGAAGACTTATTTCGAAAAATATCACGCTAGGGGACTCTTTGGCAACTTTCATGACGAAAGTTCAATAGTCTCGTCTATGGGGATATGATGTATCCCGGATCTGTTGTGTTTACCCCGTTGTGGTTTTCTGGTTCGTAACTTACCGCCTAAAAAGAAGCTGCTGTTTGACTGGCAATGGCTTATATTTCAGCAACTGACTCCTGGATTTTCTGACTAGTCATTTGTGGGACTAACCCGTTTAGAATAGTGGACATCATATGTTCTTCTCAAAATCAACTCAAAAGAATGTTCTAAGATTGAGAATGCCCCAAGGAACACAGATGGCAACTAGCCGCCTCCTGTCATTCCTGTTCAATCTCCTCCTCTCGGGGGTGGTGGCCGCCTAATGTGTGTTTTCCATTGCCTCAACTTCAAATTCCTATCCTTGTTTTCTTCTCATTTCCGTCACTCAGCTTGTGCATCTGTCTGACACAATTAATCTTTCCTATCATTTAATCTCTTCCATTGGAAATTGTCAGTTTTTAGCCTTTGTCCTACTGTTTCAATTTTCCGTGCTCATATTCCATGCAGATGTGTCTGAACAATCTATGTGAAAACTGAGTCGATAGTCAGGGCCGGAACAGACTCCAAGATGAGCCTTACATTGGGAGAGGAATCTGGCCGGTCAGCCAGGGTTGGGGATCTCAAGTCATTGGGCATGATGAAACCATCCCATGAATACTTCAAGTGAGGCAACTGTGATGTGTTTAGTGGGCGTGGCCCTTGCCTGGGTGAGCTGGTTTGTCGGCTCAACCTCACGTCGAACGGCTCAGGGCCTAAGCACGGATGGTACTGCCATTACGTGGAAGTCATCTCCACCAGACTTCATCAGAGGTGCAGCAAGGCAAGGTTATCAAAATCGAGATTTTACACGGGATCGTGAAGGGGGTGCAAGATCGTAACTCGTGGGACCGTAAGTAAAATCGAAAGAGTTTACAAAAATGTAATTTGAATACTTTTAAAATAAGGTGCCACGGTCATCAAACAACAAGCACTTTAAGGTGCCATCATCAACAAGTAATTGTCCTAATATCAAATGGACACATTCCCTTAAAGTGATAAAACAAATAATTCTTCCAAACAAAACACACCAAGTCTAAAAAGATAAATCATACAAGCATAAGAAGATTATCTAAGGATCCAACAAAGCATTCATGTTTTGATCATAATAATCATCTCCCCCATCGCCCGTATCATCTTCGTTTTCCTCCTCGAGTACATCTTCAAAGCTTCGAATATGCAAATCATCATCAATACTACTAGCTTCCACTTCGTCTCCAACTCGCACAACATCTTCACTTATAATGTCAATCTCATCATCAAAATATTCCGCAATATCATCACCAAGGATCCATTCATCATCCGAGGAAATGTCATGAATGTCATAATCCTTCGGTGTCCTTGTTTGCTTTTTCTTCCTCAACCTCGAGTTAGCCATCACAAAAACCACATTATTCATAGTTTTTTGTTTCAAACGATTTCTTCTTTTTGTATGGACCTAAACAAACACAAGAAGACAAGTATCCAAATAGTCAACTTCAATTAACTAAGAACTCTCATTTAAATAAAAAAAAAAAGATTGTGGTGTAAAAGTTACCATCTCAAAAGCACTCCAATTCCAGTTCCGGACATCCTACGATATAAAGAAATCAACAAATCAACATGTGTATCTCAAATTACAAAACCCGACAACCACAATCTCTGGCCCACAGAGGAACATTAACAACAATTTATGTAGATAAGCTTTTCATCCTACTCCTACCAAAACCAACATTCAAACCGGAAAGGGAAAAAAAACACCAAATCGTGGAAAAACAAACAAAAAGGAAAACTGCAAATTGACAATGCATAATCAACGCAACATACGCCGTTCACCATGCGTCCAGAGAATTTTGACAGCAAAAAGGCACGACAACAACCGATGTATCCACTACTTCAACAATCGAGTCCTCCATCATCTCTAGAACAAATGACAACCTGTGATTTTCCCGTCCTTGTTTTTATGTTGGTACCACTGCCCAGTGCCCACATTCTCCTTCCTGAGTTTCATAATACTAATAAAAGTTTTTTTACTATTTGAATGGACGGAATCCAATTTTTGAGATGGTACAATTAGATTTACTGAGGATTATGATCAATTCAAAGCATCCGTTCTTTCCTGTCTTTAGGGGTAAACTAATTACTCATACGCAAGAAGGGGGGGTGGGTTTTCTTTCTTTTGATCCTTCTTTCGGGTGTGTTGGGGGATCATTGATTCATAATAAGGAGGAGACAAAAGGTGATAGTCGTCGTCGTCATCAAGGTTTCCAGGGGACAAGATCCCAGAACAGAAATCCACTGCCTCCTCCACAAGGTTACCAAAATTCAGAGAGAAGTGGAAAGTGGAAAACGCTTACGGCCTCCTCACCCAACCCAAGAAGCAAGAAGCAAGAAGCAAGGACATTCGGCCGATTACCTTAGCGACGTGGAGGTTCTTCTTCTTCACTTCACTTTTCCTTGCTCAGACAATCAATCGATGGGGTGGGGAACAAAGGGAAAAAAAATTAGGGCTACTAAAAAGGAGTGATACAAGAATTAGATTTGATGTTGGGCCGCTACATTTGGTTGGTTGAGCCGGTGTTTTAAATTTATAAAATGGGCCGAATTTTTAAAGTAAAATCGTAAAAACGGATTTCGCTCACACGATCCCACGTCCGTTTTTACGATCCCACAACGAGTTTACTAAGAAATGATTTTTGTTCCTTTAAAACTCGTAGAACCCCTCGAACTCGTAAAATCGCACGAATTTAAGAGTAAACTCGCGATTTTAACAACCTTGCAGCAAGGTGCTCTTTGAAGTTGATCAGTGGCTTGCTACTGAGACACTGCCCGTCTCTGACTCTGGGGTGTTCCTTTCGTCACAATCAAGATAGAACTGATGCGAGTAGTACCACAACACCGAGGTTTATTTTTTCTAAGATACTGGGAAGTGGCAACACACAAAATATAAGGTTTAAACAGAATGAAAGCGAGAACTATTGCCTCGTAAGAGACGCCAAATGGTATAGACAAAACAACCACCATATTTATTACAGAGACAAGCCTCTCATCCTCAGGGATAAACATGAAACGGCTCCAGGCCTGCAGAACAGTTTATATACATTCCAGTGAGGACAGGTCATGTCGGCAGATGGTAAATCACCCTCGTCGGGCTCGTGCAACAGCCACAACCATTAAAACGAATGTAGATAGAAGAAATGACGCTCGCAGCTTTTCTTCAAATGAGTCGATGGATCCTGTCTGCCCATCCCCTTCGACAGGATGGATCATTTGTCCAACAAATTTCGAAATGTTCTCAATCATCTTCAGCAGCTTCACTCTTGTATTGTCAAAGAACCACGTTAAAGCATTCATAAAAGGATTTGACTTGGCAGTCCTTCTATCTGGAGAATCCATTGCGTCATTGTGACAGAGAGTCGCTTCAGCTGCTTCAAGTACAGAATTCTATACAAAAGGAGAATAATATTGATCAAATTTCCTTGAATTTTACGGGGAATGGTCTGGAGCTTCTTCTTCTGCCCAGGAATATCTCTGTTGTTTTCGAACAACAAGTCTAATTAATAACAAGGAACAGAAGAATGAGCAAATCCAAAGAGAATATCACACAAACACAGAATAAACTGTGGTACAAGGAAACAGCTGGTGGCTCCAATTGAAGTGCTTCAAAGAACTGCAGTTAGCATTGATGAAAACAAAAGGCACTGATTTGTTTGCCAACCTTGTTTGTACAACTCCCTGAGCTCTTTCACCACTTCATTGTTTAAGACAGCTTCCCAAACAGCTTTATCAGAGGAAATTGACATCACCATTTTCTGTGTGATGGTAGACTAAATCAATTAGAGATTACAATACATCGTATAAGCCTATCCTGTTCTATTCACAAGGTACGAGAATGGTGGAGAAAGCCATGTCACGATCAGATCAAGATTCTTTGAATCAAATATATAGGGAGACCCGCTTTCAGAGAAGGTGCCCATTGCAGCAGAGATGAGACATCACCTGGATAGATTGCTCGAACCGCATCATGTCAAATGCATCAAAAACACTTTCCGTTCTCCGCATAGCTCTGGTTTGCAAAGCATGGTCCAATTCATTCTGGTCGACCTCACGAGGAAAACCCTGTACTAACACAGATGACACCTCATTCTGCGGAGGAAAGCCCTGTCCGTCCCAAATGTGAGGGTAGTAGCTGGGGTCAAAAGCCCTAAAACACAATCATCTCATCAGCCGGCAATCAGCTCAAAATCGAGTATGATCTAAAGCAGCGAGTGGCAACGGCCGAACAAAGACAAACGTCAGGCAGTGAAGTAAAAGGACACGACAAGCCAGCGCCGAGAAACTTACTTCTGAGCAGCAAGAACGGCGCTCTCGACCTCATCCCTAGAAGGAGCATCGCCAGGAACGAAGTCATCAAAATAGTAACCGTCTCCAAGATTTTAACCCTCAAACCCATCCACACACACACACCCAGTCACCGTCATAACCAGTATCGGGATCAGAAGTGTAGGTAGTAGGGAAAGCCCCGACAGCCCTGGAAGCAGGATTAGGAGGAGTGACGAAGGCGCTGGCGGATGAGGTACACACGGAAAGCGGGTGAGGGGGATAGTGAGGAGAAGCAAGGTTCTTGCGGCGGTGTTGGTGGGTCTTCCTCCGGGAAGGGGAAGAGGTGGCAGACGAAACGCCCGTCCTGGAAGAAGAAGAAGAAGAGAGTGTTCTTCTTCCCATGGCCCTTGACAGGTTCCATCCTCCTCCTCCTCCCCTGCCGATCGGTCCTCCCCCCATTTTCCACCTAAATCCTTCCGACACGGAGAGGAATTGGGCGTCTGTATCTTCCTCCTCCTGCCTTATTCTTACTGTATTTGGTTTTCTCGCAGAAAAATTAAGTAGGGAAACAGCGGTGGTGGTGTTTTATTTTACTTGTTGTCTGCTCTAGGAAGAGGAAAGTACAAAAATACGGTTAGATTAAAAAAAATATATGAAATACAGTTGAATTTTATAAAATACGATTTCATCGTCGAAACGGCGCGTTTTGAAAACGTGCTTTCTCTCCTAATAGGCAAAATTTTCATTCCACAAAAGGGGCAGAGGGGCATCTGACGGGGGCCGAACAGTAACTAATTTAAATGAAATAGCAAGTCAGGTTTTGTTCCGCAAAGCCGGTAACCATTAATGACAATGGCCTGCCCAAAGGGATTTGAAAGACTCAGCTCCTGCCACCAGAAGATCAGTAAAGCATGTTATTGCCGTGACAGCAAGGCCAGGCGGCAGCGTCGCCCAAGCTACTTTCAATAACCTTCCAGCAATCTCTCCTGCTGAAGCACCATCGCTGGAGTACAATAAACGAATAAGAGTTTTAAAGCTTAATCTGGCCGTCAGAGAAAGGGGAAGGGAGGAAGTACTTTCATGGAATGTACGGAAATACATAGTTTTTAAAAAAAATTATGAAATACGGTCCGAATTTCTTAAAATGCTGTTTTACCGTCGAATGGGCGACCGCCCCTTTAATAATATGCATGTATGTCTTGGAGCTTTTGGCTGAGCCAATCTATATTCTCTCCCAAAACCTGCTATTACTTAAACTAAGGATGGTGGTGGAGACTGTTGCTACATTTTCCCGTTGCATTACATTGTACATTCTCATTGTTGAGCAAACTATAATGGTAACAGTGGTGAATTATAGTTTTTCATGGACATTGTGAAAGTATTTTGGGCTTAGACTGCGGCATTTATCGTTACTGAAATTTTCAGGAGAAGGGATTGTTTTCTCATTTTCCCAAGCAGCATGTGGTGCTTCCTTGTTCTTAGGCTACTGGGGATGTTTCCTTATTTTTCATCCTTTTAGAAGTTCAGAGCTTTTCCCTTTCAGGTATCACTATCAGTCACTGTGTCTCAGATCTTACATCCAATATATTATGTCGCATAAGTCATGGAGTGGATTTAAGGTCTCCCCTTTTTTTGTGTCGGTTAGATAATCTGGATCATCCCGATATTCAGTAAGCAAGATTGTTATGACTGAATGCAGTGTGGGAGGTCTAATGAATTATAATAAGCAGCTTTCCAGCATGTGTATGCTGTTTACATTTCAATCCTTCTGCAAGTTGATCCTTCAAGAAGGAGAGAAGATAATTCTTGTCTGGATGGATACCCCGTGTAATCAAGTTGTGTATGGACTAGTTGACAAGCTGGGTAAGGCTATCAAAACTTCAATTGAAGCCTTTTAATGTGTAACTTAATGTTTCTTGGCTTAAAGGTTGCCTGTGTCTTGAGTTTGTAAATTCAGTAAATAGCAGGAAGCCTGGTGGTGAGAATTGTCTTCATGCCTTTTGAAGAAAGTTCTTACGTGACTTTTGCAAGGGTTGCTTCAGGTTAATATCGTTCCACGCATGCTTTCATTTTTAGCCTGGCTATTTGTTCCTTCGGATTACCTACACCAGGTGTTGAGCTGATTAATTTGAAGTTAATTAGTATAAAGATGGCTTTTATCTTTTCCACTCTCAATTTGAATTTCTCTACAGGGGAAAATTCAGATAGCTAACGGTAGTTAGGAGTGTCTGACAGAAGCCCTCAAACTTGTTGCTCTCATCGGTACAATTATTTAAGCTTTTCGTATCTTTATGGAAAATGTTCAATTACTTGTCTCTGAAGTAATGGATGTGAGGCGAAGTTAGAACACATTTGTTGTGGTTGAGCTATGCCTGCAGCCAGGGGAATTTCTCGACTTGAATATTTCTTGCCAGAAACTTGGCAGGGCATTTTTGATAGTTCTTTTCAGTGTACTGAATTGAAGTGATCTTGACAAAAAAAAAGGTCTTCATAAAATGACCATGGGCGTGGCCTGGCATGTCTTACCTTTGAAGTTACTTTAGATTTCTTATTTCCTTAACCAGCTCTAGACATGCTTTTTGAGGATAGGTTATTCTCTGGCATTCATCACAAGCTATTTTCCAGGTGAGTGGGATCATACAGTGACTTCTGTTTTCCCTTCATGCAAAGTCTATTGACTGTCTTAAATGTCTGGTGCCTTCTGTTGCTGTGCAGGGTTCTTCATTCTCTTTAATGCAGAGATGCATCCCTTCTGTTTCATCAGTTTTGTGGCTATCAGGTGTTGTCGCGTTAATATCTGAGAAACTTATCTTGGATAAGGAGAAGTTTTGGCCAACGTTCTTGATTCATCTCACCGTTGGACTATCTTGCATCTGCATATCACTCCTTGTTTTGTAAGTGGTCTCCCTTCCTAGCTGAACCATATCTCCTTCTCCAAGCCATCATCTCCTATTTATGGCTATCTCTTCGTTCTTTTAAGATTGACAGGTTTTCTCTTGATAACTCTATGAAAGTAGAGTTATTTAGGGCAACTTCCTACTTAGATTTTGTTAGATTAATGAAATATTGTGTTTATTGCGTAATATTCCTAGTTATTTCACATTATTCCCGAGAAATAGATTACTGCTGAGTTTTCTGGTTTATTTCAGGATAAATATGAAGAAAAGAGGACCTCGGCGTAATTATGAAGACTTTGTGCAAAGGGAAGATCTTTGGATGCTCTTGCAAGACCAAAAGCTACGATGGGGAGAAATTAGAAGATTTTCTTTCCTGATTTTTCATATATTCTCTAGGTTTATTTGGGGATTATAAAAACATTGTAGTTTGACCTAGAGAAAGGGGGAGGCGACTACAGAGAGCCGTCGACAAAGACTTTGGGAGTTTTTCTTTTAGTTTTCCTTTATGTCGTTTCCATTGTTTACGATGGATCTGATGCTTTCGTTTATTTCGGCTATGAACTAAATTTCTTTGCCTAGGGTTAAGATGGATCTTGACGATTAGTCAAGAGTCTATCTCTTTTGACACACTTGAATGATTTTGGGTTGATTATTCCTGTTCGTTCTTAACGCTTTCTTATTGCCTGATCACCAATAGGATTGAATATTGAATTTAGGTGAACTCGGAAGGGGAATCCTAGATTAAGCACGGGAATAGGAATAACTTAGGGTAAACTTAGTCGGAAGACGGGTTTATTAACGAGCGGGATAGGAATATACCCAATCGTCCTAGGTAATTGAATTGAAATTGATTCGTAAGGGGCACTCGATAGTTAATCTACCTAGGAATAGAGTGATTACTATTTACAGTTGTACGTTCTTATGACCTCGGGAGGGGCGTAGGGAGATAATCGAATTCCAGATTATCAACCAGATCATTTTAAGCGTGTTGATTGAGATATGACTTGCGATTAATTGTCCGGTGAAATCGTCGCCCTAGGTGCTTTTCTCATATGAATCTTAATTCGATTTACTTACTCGTTTTCTTTAGTTTTACATTTAGTTTGATTAATTCTCAACTCGCTCCGTTGGATAATAGAGATTGACAGTATTTTAATAATTGGGAGAAGTTTAGATCAGTCCTCGTGGGAACGATATCTTACTTACACTTTATTACTTGTACGATCGCGTGCACTTGCGTGGTGAATACGTTTTCGACGTGACAAGTTTTTGGCGCCGTTGCCGGGGACTGTTTTCTAAACTTTCTGTCAATATTAATTTCATTCAGATCTTTATTAATTCAACTTTAACCTTGATTTGCAATCTATTTGCAGGAAAGATCTTAACGTTGCATGCGCAGTGGTGAATTGGTTCCTTTTGATCCTGAAATAGAAAGAACGTTTCGGTCACGTCTAAAAGAGCAAAAGGAAGCCTTACGCCAACAAACAATGGATAACAACAATCAAGAAGTTAAGCCGAGAATCATGCGTGATTATGCCCAGCCCCATGTGCATGAACGCTCTAGCATAGTGAAACCGACTATCCAAGCTAACACATTTGAAATCAAACCGGCGGATATTACCATGCTACAAAATTCGAGTTTCGGAGGATCTCCATCGGAGGATCCACATGGGCACATCACCAACTTTCTGGAAATTTGCGACACTTTTCGATATAATGGAGTGTCGAGCGAGGCCATTCGGATGAGACTCTTCCCATTCTCGTTGAGGGACAAAGCACGAACATGGCTCTACTCTTTGCCAGAAGGGTCCATCACAAACTGGGAAGAGATGTCTGAAAAATTCCTATCGAAGTATTTCCCACCTAGCAAGACTATCAAGATGCGGAATGACATCACTTCGTTTTGACAACATGGGACAGAGTCACTTTATGAGGCTTGGGAGAGATTTAAGGAATTTTTACGACTGTGCCCACATCACGAGATACCTCAATGGATGCTGGTACAAATTTTTTATGATGGATTAACTGATGCACTTCGTTCAACGATTGATGCAGCTGCAGGGGGAACAATATTAAACAAGCAGCCAGAGGAAGCAATGGAGCTATTCGAGCAGATGGCTAATAACGGTCATGGAGTATCGCGTGCCCGAGGAGTAGCTGGAGTACATTCAGTTGATGAAGTTGCAGCCCTCAATGCTAAAGTGCATGCGTTAACTCGGGAGCTAAATGCATTAAAGGGTCCTAGTCATCCCATTTATTATCCGTGTGAGAGGTGTGGAGAAAATCATGCTCCTGGTCAATGTTTCACTGGTGCCGAGTCAGCCAACTACTTGGGAGCCAACTCGAGGAACAACCCCTTTTCGAATACTTACAATCCGGGATGGAGGAACCACCCGAATTTCTCGTGGGGAAATCAACAATCGGTGAAACCAACTCCTCCACCAGGGGCTCATCAACAAAAGCCACAACCGCAAGAGAAAATGTCAGGTATTGAAGAACTATTAGTCAAATATATTTCTAAAACCGACACTCTTTTGCAGAACCAATCGGCTTCACTTCGGAGTTTAGAAGCCCAAGTCGGACAATTGGCACAAGCAATCAATAATCGACCTCAAGGCACTCTTCCGAGCAATACTGAGGTGAATCCAAGGAATGACGGGAATGCACAAGTGCAAGCTATCACTTTACGGAATGGGAGAACACTTCCTGAAGCCTCAAAGTTCAAGCATGACGTTGCAACTACACCAGAAGTTTCGCACAAAGGGAATGAACCTTCTGCTCAGCCTAGCCAACAACTTTCTCAACCAAAAGAAGGTATGGAAAATGCTTCTAATGGAAAAGATAAACTCGTATATCCACCTCTTCCTTTTCCACAGCGAGCTATAAAGCAGAATGATGAGAAGGATTTCCTGAAATTCTTAGAAATCTTTAAAAAGCTACACATCAACATACCTTTTGCTGAAGCGTTGGAGAAGATGCCGAGCTACGTTAAATTCATGAAAGATATATTATCTAAAAAGAGACGTCTCGGTGAGTTTGAGACTGTTGCTTTAACTGAAGAATGTAGTGCTATTTTGCAGAAAAAATTACCTCCAAAGCTGAAAGATCCAGGTAGTTTCACCATACCTATTGGTTCAAATTTCAGTGGTAAGGCATTGTGTGATCTTGGAGCAAGTGTTAATTTAATGCCTTTATCAATATTTTATGAATTGGGTTTGGGGGAAGTAAAACCTACATCGGTCACGTTGCAATTAGCCGACCGATCTCTTGCTTTTCCAAGGGGAATCATTGAGGATATTTTGGTTAAGGTAGATAAATTTGTTTTTCCCGCGGATTTTATCGTGCTTGATTTTGAAGAGGACCGTGAAATACCAATCATCCTTGGAAGACCATTCCTAGCCATAGGTAGGACTTTAATTGATGTCCAAAAGGGTGAGCTAACCATGAGGGTTAATAACGAGGAGGTAACATTTAATATTCTTCGTGCAATGAAATGTCCGAATGAACCTGATGATTGTTTTTCTATTGACATCATTGATAGGATAGCAACCGAAGAAGTTACTATTTTGAAGACGACTGATGTGCTTGAGCTAGCATTAACTTCTGAGGAAACAACTAGCGATGAAGAAACTATGGAAATGATCGGTTGGATGGAGTGCAAATCTTACATACCTAGAGATCTGAGAGTTTTCGATCCATTGGAGATGCCAGAAAAGACCATCAAACCATCCATCATAGAAGCACCAGAATTAGAGCTCAAAACCTTACCCACCCACTTGAGGTATTCATTTCTCCAAAACGCAAATCAACTCCCTGTGATTATTTCTGCAGAATTGACGGAGTTGCAGGAGGAGAAATTGCTTCGAATCTTGAGGGAACACAAGAGGGCAATAGGATGGACTATTGCAGATATCAAAGGAATCAGCCCAGCAATTTGCATGCATAAAATCCTCCTAGAGGAAGATCACAAACCTTCGATAGAGAATCAACGGAGGTTAAACCCAAACATGAAGGAGGTTGTAAAGAAGGAGATCATCAAGTGGCTCGATGCAGGTATCATCTATCCTATTTCTGACAGCTCATGGGTTAGTCCTATACAGTGTGTTCCCAAGAAAGGCGGAATGACAGTTGTGACAAATGAGAAGAATGAACTCATCCCTACTCGCACTGTCACGGGATGGAGGGTATGTATGGACTACCGAAAGCTGAACAAAGCAACAAGAAAAGATCACTACCCGCTTCCATTCATCGATCAAATGTTGGACAGATTGGCAGGTAAGGAGTATTATTGTTTTCTCGATGGTTACTCAGGATATAATCAGATTTCAATTGCACCAGAAGATCAGGAGAAAACAACTTTCACATGTCCATACGGTACGTTCGCCTTTCGTAGAATGCCATTTGGACTGTGTAATGCACCTGCTATATTCCAACGATGCATGACATCCATTTTCACTGACATGGTAGAACGATATTTAGAAATTTTCATGGATGACTTTTCCGTCTTTGATGACTCATTTGATAATTGCTTACATAATCTTGCATGTGTACTTGAACGTTGTGAGCAAACTAATCTAATCTTGAATTGGGAAAAGTGTCACTTTATGGTTCGGGAAGGTATTGTCCTTGGTCACAGGGTGTCAAGCAAAGGCATTGAAGTTGACAGAGCAAAGATCGAGACAATCGAAAAGTTATCCCCACCAACATCGGTAAGAGCTATTCGAAGTTTTCTTGGTCATGCTGGCTTCTACAGGCGATTCATTAAGGATTTCTCCAAAATATCGAAACCATTATGCAATCTTTTGGAGAAAGACATATCATTCAACTTTGATAAAGCATGCATGGAAGCATTTACAAAATTGAAAGAGAGGTTAATCACAGCACCTATCATTATAGTGCCTGATTGGACGTTACCTTTTGAATTGATGTGCGATGCGAGTGATTATGCCTTAGGAGCAGTGCTTGGGCAACGTAAGAATAAGGTCTTTCATGTGATTTACTATGCTAGTAGAACTTTGGACGATGCACAGGTAAATTACACGACCACTGAAAAGGAGCTACTAGCTGTTGTATTTGCTTTCGACAAATTTCGATCTTACCTTGTGGGTTCGAAAGTCATAGTGTTTACAGATCACTCCGCAATCAAGTATTTGATTGAGAAGAAGGATGCAAAACCACGATTGATAAGATGGGTTCTCTTACTACAAGAATTCGATCTTGAGATCAAGGACAGAAAAGGAATAGAGAACCAAGTAGCCGATCACTTGTCAAGGCTAGATGGTCAAAGCGACATCAAGCTCAACCAGGTAGTTATAAATGAATCATTTCCCGATGAACAGCTGCTCTCGGTTAGTCACACACAAGTTCCGTGGTATGCAGATTTTGTGAATTTTCTTGTTTCTAATTTCATACCCACTGATTTGAATGCGCAACAAAAGAAGAGGTTTTTACACGATGTTAAGAATTATGTGTGGGATGAACCATTCTTGTTTAAGCAATGTGCAGATCAGGTTCTTAGAAGATGCATACCTGAAGGAGAATGGGACCAAATTCTATGGCAATGTCATTCATCACCTTACGGCGGACATTTTGGAGGAGATAAAACAGCCGCTCGAATTTTACAATCAGGTTTCTATTGGCCTTCTTTATTTAAAGATGCTTACAATTTTGTTGCTAAATGTGACAGATGCCAACGAACGGGAAACATATCAAGGCGACATGAAATGCCCTTAAACAACATTCTGGAGGTAGAAATTTTCGACGTTTGGGGTATTGATTTTATGGGACCATTTGTTTCGTCTTTCAAAAATCGTTATATTTTAATGGCTGTGGATTACGTATCTAAATGGGTTGAAGCGAAAGCTTTGCCCTCTAACGAGGCTAAAACAGTGGTTGAGTTTTTGAAGAAGCAGGTGTTTACAAGGTTCGGTACCCCAAGAGCAATCATTAGCGATGGAGGATCTCACTTTTGCAATAAACAAGTCACCAATTTGTTAAACAAGTGTGGAATAAATCACAAGGTTGCTCTAGCATACCATCCTCAGACTAGTGGGCAAGTGGAAGTATCAAATCGAGAAATAAAGAGAATTCTCGAGAAAACAGTAAACTCATCACGGAAGGATTGGGCACTGAAGCTTGAGGACGCACTGTGGGCTTATCGGACAGCGTACAAAACGCCAATTGGAATGTCTCCGTTTAAGCTAGTTTATGGGAAAGCATGTCACTTGCCGGTGGAATTGGAGCACAAAGCATTCTCGGCGATTAAGAAATTGAATTTTGATCTCGAGAATGCTGGAGAGAAGAGGTTGCTCCAATTAAACGAACTTGATGAATTTCGGCTTCAAGCATATGAAAACGCGAGGATCTACAAGGAGAAGACGAAACAGTGGCATGATAAGAAGATCATTGAGCGGAAATTTGAGCCTGGACAACAAGTATTGCTATTCAATTCCAGACTAAGATTATTCCCAGGAAAGCTCAAATCACGGTGGTCTGGACCATTTCAGGTAGTTCAGGTATTCCCCTATGGTGCCGTAGAAATACGAAATCCAAGTTCAGAACATACATTCAAGGTTAATGGACAGAGGCTAAAACATTATTGGGGAGGAAACGTTGAAAGGGTAGTTGCCGCGGCAACATTAAGAGACACGTGATGAATATCAAGAGTCGAGCCGTAGACTATAAACCAAGCGCTTCTTGGGAGGCAACCCAAGTTATTTTCTTTTAATTGTTTTTATTTCTTTTGTCTTATTAGGTGAAAAGGTAGCGGGGGACGCAAAAGCAAGCAACAAGATCGTGCAACTGCAGAAAAATCTCGTGCAGCTGCACCGCTTGGACCTCCAAGGCATAGAAACTCTGTGCAGCTGTACCAAAATCTAGTGCAGCTGCACCATGCGGACCCAGAATGCACAGAAAATTTGTGCAGCTGCACGAAAATCTGGCGCAGCTGCACCGCTGGGAGCATAAAATCCACAGAAACTTTGTGCAGCTGCACGAAAATCTTGTGCAGCTGCACCGCTCGGAAGACGAAATGCACAGAGACTTTGTGCAGCTGCACGAAAATCTCGTGCAGCTGCACCGGAATTATAAATTAAAAAAAAAACGAAAAAAAACATAAAATAATAAAACGAATTTGGGCATTTGACTCGACAAACCCTAATCGTTGTATTTCTTGTGACAGGGAGAAGCAACCGCCGCTGCTCACGCCGTCGCCCTCCCAAGTAGCCGCCGTCCGCCACATCCCAGCCACCACCGCCGTCCGCCACTCCGGTACACTCTCCGAACCAGGTATTTGACTATTTCTTGTAGGAGGAGATTGGGGGTTAGTTCTAGCCGTACACCCACCACCCATCGCTCGAGGTTCGGATACCACGCTTTCCTTTGATCCATTCTTGGTGTGAACGTGTCTGGTGCAAATTAATTTGTGAACGTGCTAATTGTGTGCGTAATAGTAAGTTGTGATGGCACCCAAGAAGAAATTGGCCGTAGGGAGTACTTTCGGCACAAGGAGAGGACAAGCATTGACCGACGAAGCGGCCCAAAACTATCGGGACTCTATGGTGCGTCGGACCTTAATTCCGGAACGAGGATTTGAGGTAAGCCATAGGTACATGGTAACTTATATGTTTCATATTTCGCATATGGGCTGGACTCAATTTTGTGCTACTCCGGAAGCCGCGGTTGTGCCACTAGTAACGGAATTCTATGCTAATGCGCACACCTATGATGAGAACCGTGAAAGTATTCAAGTTCGGGGTAAGAGTGTTGTATTTAGTACTCAAACAATTGCTGAAATGTTTCATCTTCCCGTGTTTGAGCATGATGCGTTTACGAAATACCTGACTGATGATTTTCATGCTGATGATGTCCTTGAATGCTTAACTAGACCAGGTTCCACATGGAAGAGGTCGCGCAAGAATGAACCGTTGGCGCTATACGGTAAGGATCTCACAGTAGACGCAAAAATTTGGGTGCGATTCGTCTCGGCAAGACTGATTCCGGGAACGAACATTAGTAATGTGACAAAGGAAAGAGCGGCGTTGATTTTTTGCATCTTAGAATGCATGAACATTGATGTTGGAAAACTGATTAATCAGATGTTGCATAGGGCATTGAAGGATACTCACCCGGGCTTGTGGTTTCCTTCGTTAGTATTTCAGTTATGCAGGAGGGTAGGGGTACATTGGGAACCTACCGAAGAGATTGCTCATCCACAGAAACCAATCACTCATGCCACATGGTTGAAAATTCAACGGGAGGAGGAGAACAAGGATGACGCCCCTTCCGGCACATCTCAGGGTAACCGCACAGCAGGTGGTCCTGCCATTGCTACTGCCAACACATCTGTTGCCCAGGAACATTGGACCAGGATCAACGAATTCATGGAGTACTCAATTGCATGCCATCAAAGGTCGGAGGAAATTCAGAGGCGAATAGCGTCAATATTACATGTGGGTCTATCTGACCTTGGCGAGCAACCAACTCCACCGACAATGGGTGCTAAAGAAGAAGAAGATGCGGATTCAGACAATACGGTTTAATCCTACACCAGGGCAGTCGGGAGGTACACATTGGCGCTTCATGTTCACCGACATATCTTGGTACTATCGCTTCCTACTCTTATTTTTTTTAAGCACCGAGGACGTTGCTCTGATTAGGTTTGGGGGTGTGTGTGCTGTATTGACTTTGGAAGTGATGTGTGCTTAGGGTGAGTCATGTCTTTATTTTCGTCTTTTAGGTTGTTTTTCCTCAACGTAACCTTAGGAAGTCGATGTGGAATGTCTGTTTTCGATGATGAGCATATGGGATGCATTCTTCAAGTGTGGATAGATGAAGTTCTCTGCTTAGTATGCTAAAATTTTTCGTTTAATTTTGAAAAGATCTCCCAGTAGGAAGTGTGCTTAGCGGCAACAGGTTACATCTCCTCAGAATGCATGGTGACTAGTGGTGAGTAGAATAGCTTGAATTATCTCTTGAAACGACATCTGTGGGGATCTCGACAAAAAGAAAAAGAAAAAAAAAGAAAGAAAAATTAGGTTGCCAAGGCTCTGAGTACCAATGTTCAGGTTTAAAAAAAAAAGAAAAAAATAGAGAAAAAAGTTATTACCTGAATATGTGCTTGTGGTGGGAGTCTTCCGTGCTAGCTTGAGTGATTGATCCGAGGGGTGCTTTATCACCTAATGCCCTGGTTCAACTGAGTCGGGAGTCATTGATCGAGAGCTTGCTACATAAGCTTTAGCCGGAATCAGATGAACATTTAGAGTCGTGCAATCTGAAAAGAAAAAAAAAATGATGATGAAGTTGTTAAAAAGTCGGAAAACCTGTGATGAATGAATAGAGATGTTTGTGGTGATCTTTGCGAGTTACTGGTTGACATGAGCTATTTGGAGTGTATGCTTATTAATGCTGAGTGTACAACCTGCTGGGACGAAGATATTGTGTTTTAAAACCTTTAATTGAGCATGTTAGGTAGTGAATGGAATCTAGATGCATGAGGAGGATGCACCCATTTCTGAGAATGTTCTAAAAGATGCTTCTACGTTTGACTGACTTGGGTTTGTTGAGGAGAGTTTTTGAATTTTATTTTCTTCATTTTTGCTCGGGACTAGCAAAATTCAGGTTTGGGGGTGTGATAACTCTATGAAAGTAGAGTTATTTAGGGCAACTTCCTACTTAGATTTTGTTAGATTAAAGAAATATTGTGTTTATTGCGTAATATTCCTAGTTATTTCACATTATTCCCGAGAAATAGATTACTGCTGAGTTTTCTGGTTTATTTCAGGATAAATATGAAGAAAAGAGGACATCGGCGTAATTATGAAGACTTTGTGCAAAGGGAAGATCTCTGGATGCTCTTGCAAGACCAAAAGCTACGATGGGGAGAAATTAGAAGATTTTCTTTCCTGATTTTTCATATATTCTCTAGGTTTATTTGGGGATTATAAAAACATTGTAGTTTGACCTAGAGAAAGGGGGAGGCGACTACAGAGAGCCGTCGACAAAGACTTTGGGAGTTTTTCTTTTAGTTTTCCTTTATGTCGTTTCCATTGTTTACGATGGATCTGATGCTTTCGTTTATTTCGGCTATGAACTAAATTTCTTGGCCTAGGGTTAAGATGGATCTTGACGATTAGTCAAGAGTCTATCTCTTTTGACACACTTGAATGATTTTGGGTTGATTATTCCTGTTCGTTCTTAACGCTTTCTTATTGCCTGATCACCAATAGGATTGAATAGTGAATTTAGGTGAACTCGGAAGGGGAATCCTAGATTAAGCACGGGAATAGGAATAACTTAGGGTAAACTTAGTCGGAAGACGGGTTTATTAACGAGCGGGATAGGAATATACCCAATCGTCCTAGGTAATCGAATTGGAATTGATTCGTAAGGGGCACTCGATAGTTAATCTACCTAGGAATAGAGTGATTACTATTTACAGAGTTGTACGTTCTTATGACCTCGGGAGGGGCGTAGGGAGATAATCGAATTCCAGATTATCAACCAGATCATTTTAAGCGTGTTGATTGAGATATGACTTGCGATTAATTGTCCGGTGAAATCGTCGCCCTAGGTGCTTTTCTCATCTGAATCTTAATTCGATTTAGTTACTCGTTTTCTTTAGTTTTACATTTAGTTTGATTAATTCTCAACTCGCTCCGTTGGATAATAGAAATTGACAGTATTTTAATAATTGGGAGAAGTTTAGATCAGTCATCGTGGGAACGATATCTTACTTACACTTTATTACTTGTACGATCGCGTGCACTTGCGTGGTGAATCCGTTTTCGACGTGACACTCTTCCAAGAGGCATTTTATTTTCAGTCTGATGTTGGTATATCGAGCGAATTTCTTATAGTTTTCTTCCCTTCTTGTTAGTGTGTGATGCTTCTTGTCAGCTATTGTCGTGAGAAACCATTTATACACAGAGTTGTCCGTATTTAATACCATAGCCAGTTTTGGAGGTAATTAAGGTTTATTTTCTTATTTGTCTAAATTCTGATTGTTGTTTTTACAGACTGGAATCTGATAATTGATGCTTGCAGATTTCAGGAATATTAGGGAAAGCGACTTTGTCTCGTGGAACAGTAGTTGTGATTGGTCCAGGCACAAAAAGTTGTGGTTGAGGCAATTGATAGAATACTGATGAATCTTTGCCATAAGCTAGTGGACTTGACTGGAATAATGCAGATGCTACTTCGAAGTGTTTGGCGCCTGGCGCTTTGATAGAGATTGCAAAGAATCCAATCGTCTAGGATTAAATACTTTTAAATTTAGAATAATTCGATTGTTAAAATATTATTCTTATGTTGAAGTTATTTATTTTTATTTTGAAGATTCCGATGTAAACTAATTCTTAAGGGCGAATTATTAGTGTTTATTGTCTCCTAGAGAATTAGATGTCGCACCCCTCTGATCGGTGACGAGCCTTACTTTCCGACAAAGAATCGTCCGTGCTATCTCGGGACCATATCACACTTGCCGTGGCCTGACAAAATGCGCCAGTACGTCTTCTTGAATGAATCTTGAACAAAGCAAAACATTGCAGCAAAAATCTTCTACATTGCCTGGAAGTTGATTTTGTAGCAGAAAGCATTAGGCAGTGCTTTTAGGGCCAATTCAGATGTTGAAAATACTCCAGGCGCTTGGGAAGTTTGACGGTTCTTGTTGCTTTTGTGATGGTGCTGAATGGGCATGACTTGTCGTCATTATCACGTTATGTTCCCAGGATTTAAGTTTAGGTAAAATAAATGTTCACTCATGGACAGCTAGGCATTCACCAACTGCAACCTCTACTACACCCTGGCACCAAATACTAGTTCGGGCCTGTAATGTCCCCATGCACAAGCGAACAGCGGATCCTTCTAAAAGTATGATCCTAGATCAGACATTCGCTGCCTTGGAAGCACACTGGAGTAAACCAGAAACTAAGCAACAGGCAACTAAGTACCTATTGTTTACTCCAAGGATTCCAGCATCAGCAGCAGGCAACTGACTGGGCATGCTTCGTTTCATTTATGAGTTTCTGCATGGAGCTTTGTTGCCTATGGTTTTCACTGCATGAGCCTGGTTAATGACTCGGATTGGAAGATTGAGGTCGCTCTCCCTCTCCCTTTCGGCTCTCCTACTCTGTTCCTTCGAAGCTTGAATAGCATGCACTCTCAAACTCTCCTCCCTTGCCTACATACCCTCCAAATGAAAAACGGAAGAAAATCAAGAAATCATGTTACGCCTTAGTTTCATTCCTAGGAAGGATGAACAACAGGTAAATGAGAGTGAGAGAGTCAGCGGAAAGGAAATGGCCAACTTCACCTGTAAAGTGAGAGTGAAGGATACCATCTGTTCAAGCTCCTCCAAGCACTTCTTTTGTCGTTGGAGAGTGTGCACAAGCTCCGTCACTGCGTCAGTTAATTGCTTTGCCTGGTAAATGCGCAGATAGTGGTTACTTGATGGGCGGAAAATGCGTTGCTTAGTACAGAAGAACAAACATGAACCTGTGAGAAAGCATTCCAGATTGTTGAAGACAGGTTATCCATTACATCAACGGCCGTCCTCATTGCTTCCAAAAGGGACCCCGTCTCTCCCTGCATAAAAGACTGGCAGTTGGTGCTGAAGTTACTCGGAATAGAGGAACCAGTGACGGAAAATAAGTAAGAATCCACCTTGGCATCTTCTAGCGGAAGTAGAAGCAAGAGAGCTCGGAGCTTCCTGATAAGCCTGTAGACTCCCTCGCCGTGTTTCTTCTCCAACACTGTCCATTCACGGAGCATCTCCATCTGACCAATGGCTATTGTCTTAACTTTTATGTCATGGCGAAGCCTGTTAGCTTCAATCCGCTTCCCCATGACGGAGCCTCTCGCTATGGCGATGTTAAGCCCCACAGCCAACAGCCTCTCCTGTCCCAGCCAAAACTTGATCAGGCGTTAGAATAAACAGTTAACTGGTATGGTTCTTATTGGTCGCAATACCTGGGCCTTCCTCTGGACGGAATCAATTGATGCCCGTGCTCGGGCATCGACGAACCTCCATTGAACCAGCCTGTTATGGAGAATGCGGAACTTGTGGAACTCCTCCTCAGCAGACGGAGACGCCTTCTTCTGCTTGAAGTACTTCAACACCTTGCTCACCGCACCATTCTTGCCACGCGTTCTCTGATCCTCTGACTTGACAGCAGGAGGAGGCAGGGTGAAGTCAGGAGGAACCTCCGTCGACAAAGCACGCCCCGAGGACAGTGCCCATGCAGAGGGTGATGGAGGGGCCGACCTCGACTTCCTTGCCACGGATACTACTCCATGGCTACTGGTAGAGTTAACATTGCTCTCGTCATTTTGTCGGTCCGTCACGGAGGGCCTTGTTCTCGATGTTGATCTGGAGCGGTAAGTCAGGTAAGACCTTGGAGTGGAGCTGCTGGGGTACGAAGTTGATTGTAGGGTGTCGGATGAGGGAGCACTGCTTCTGCTACGGAGGAGGCTTGGTTGAGGCGGGGCACGGTGGGATGGATGACTAGTAGTAGTAGCAGTATCAGTAGTAGCCTTCTTCATATTTCGGTCAGGAAAGCAGCATTGGGGGTCGATGGATGGAGGAGGGAAGGAACACCGAACATTATAAAGAAGGCGGGAATAAGTTGAAGGCACGTTAAAACAATAAAAGAACTTACATAACAAAAAAAAGTAGGAGTAATGTTGTAATGGCAGCACGTTTTGGGAGCAGAGCAGGGGCAGACGAAGGGGGGGACTTGTTTGGCGAATGGAGAGCTGCGGGGCTAGTCAAGTCATTATGGGGTACCACCCCCCACTAATTCAGCACGACCCAAATTTGTTGGTGCTCTATTAATATTAGGAGTGCACGAACATTCAATTGTTTAAAAAAAAAAATTCCGATATTTTAAACTGTTTTTTAAATTTGCAAAAGATACGAATTTTTTAAAAACACGATTCCCTTTACAAAACTCGTGGATAGGTCAAAGGCGTCGTATTTAACCTATGAAATCTCTTAATTTTAGTATCAGTGTGTGCAACCGAAGAAAAGACCATCACGTTAACATTGGCGTTTTGGTGATATAACTTTCTGTTTAAATCGTCATACGAACCCTCAAATACGAATAACTCATTCGTGTACGGATTTGGGAGTCGTAATTAAATATGGAGATGAGAGAATAATGAATCCTCGGATGAGAATGGACCCCCCCCATCTCAGCACAAAAACACAAGCCAATAGTCAAAGAGACACGACACTCTCTCTGTTTGTTGCCCTCCCGGATGTTAATTGCGCCTGGATTAAACTGAAAAAAAGCGGTTAGCTCTCCCACTCACACCCACCAGACCAGACCCCATCACCAGCAGCAGCAAATGCCAAATCACAACATCCCTCCCGTGTAAGAAAAAACAACAACCATCCCCATCATCATCATGTACACAAACAAACTGGATCCCCCTCCCCATGCATCATCGCATGGACTTGTTTTCCCAGTTGTTCTCTTTTAAGTGTCTGGTAGCTCGTTCAGATCTATCGTACTAACCCGACCTTTCTTACTCGAAGCAGCCCCCGCACTACAATTGGGATCGGGACTGTTGTCGGATATCTGCTGTACGTGAACCTTCTTATGCCCCCCCAATGCTTGTCCCGACTCGAACACCTTCCCACAGTAGGGACATTTATATACCTTTTCGTTGCCCGCGGCAGACCAGTAGTAGTTCTCACCTCCTCTGTTCTTCCGATGTAGCTTGACCTTCTTGTGGCCTGCCCTGTGCCCGCCGAGTGCCTGATAAGAGCCAAACACCTTTTTGCATGTCTCGCACTCGAACCTTCCCTTGCTCCTGGCCTGTTCCCGAACCCGACCGATCGTCTCGTCGTCCGACTCCCCCGCTTCGCTCCCCGTGTTCGGCCAGGCGTCCCTAGACAGCATCATGAGACACTTAGCACCCTCCTCGTCCGAGAAAGTAATGTCGGACACCAGGCTGCCCTGTCCAGATTCGGCAGGGGACTCGACAACCTCTCCCAGGGACTCCCGTCCGGCATTGTTGTCGTCTGTCCCGCGACTTCCGGAGCCGGGCTCAGGGTGGATGGCATGGCGAGAGGGGAGATCGGGATCATTGAGGAAGGGGAGAGTGGAGGGAGTTGACTTGGTGGGGAGGAGAAGCTTGGCGAAGTGGGATCTCATGTGACCACCCATGGCTTTGCCATTGGAGAAACTCCTGTTGCAGATCTGACACACTCTGTTTCTCTCCATTTGTTACCTAATCACATCTATAAACCCCTCCTCCTGTTCCTGTTCCTGTTCCTGATCTATTATATCCCCCTCCTCCCTCCTATCACTACCAAACAAAAACAACAACACAGCAGACACAGATAACAACTAACCTGTCTGCTCCGCTCCCTCGATGGATTCACAGATCACACAAGCATAACCAGAGGAACACGTAGAGAGATGGGAATAGAGGAGGAGGGAGGCGTTTCACTTTGGGGGTGGGTGGAGCGAATGGGTGCTAACGATCAAATGGGGAAGACCAGGCCAAACCATTGAATGAGAGAGAGACCATGAATTCTGGAGTCCTGTTTTGGAAGTACGTACATTACTAAGCGCAAACATTTGTAACTGAAGATATCAAGACCAAATAAAAATATTTTTTTTTAAAAAAAATGAGATCATATTAATTTCTCCCCCTTTACCCGGATCTTCTTCCTAAACAGAAAGAAAGATAAAAAAAAAAAATGCAATCTTTGACTTCTTTAAAAAAAAAAACAAAAACAAAAAACTGGTTTTAGTTTGGTGAAGGGAGAGGAGGGAATGACAGTACAATTAATGGGGTAATAATAACAAACACCCCCCGTGAGAAGATTTCATCAGAAAATATCAGGCCTTCTTCATTCTGCATTCCACGTAAAAAAAAAGAAGATAAAAATATTACACCATTTATTTCAGAAAGCATCTACTTCAAATCCAATCGGATGGTAACTGACATCTCTATCTTAGCTGGTTATTATTATATTTAGTAATTAGTTTTTGAGGAGGAGGGGACAGACAGCTCACACCCCCCTTACTTGACTGCATGAGGAGGAAGAGGAAGAAGAAGAAGACCTTGTGTGATGTGTCGTCACGTACACCTTGTTTCAAGGAGGGAGAGTCGACTCCATAGTTAATTGCATTCGGTCCATCAACCATCATCATCTAACCCCATCCCATCCTAACAAACAAATTGAGTCCCATTTTCCTCCCCAAATGAAATATTATATGATAAATCATGGCTGTTGCAGCCGAGGGGGTGTTGGGTTTCATCGGGCGCAGCGGAAGCTCGTTTCGTAAAAAATTGTTCGAAACACAGTCCCGAATTTATGTTATATGTATAAATTGAATAATAACGTTAAATACAACGTACCTCGTTGTTGTCGATGCGAGCTTTAATAATCTCAAATCCCAAACATAACTCCTTTAAAAGTATCACGCACACGCGAGTATCCGGAAAATTCGAACTCGCACACGGGTGCCCCTCGAAGTTCTAAACTTTATAACCTCCTTCGGAAGCCTCGGCCAAAAATTTCGTTCTGTGGCAATGTCGGGTTTTTTTTAATCTTTTCGCCCCAATCCACTTTAAAATGGCCGATTTCACACTTTATATTGTAATTTAGACGTGGACACGTTTTAAAAGCAATGGCACTAATCGGCACATGATCCAAAATGAATTTTCACATATTTACATTAACCGCCATATAATAATACAATAATTAATTATTATAGTCCACAACTTAGATATATTTGATCAACTTAAGTCCGATTTATTGCTTCCGAATATCTCATAACAAATTTGTACTCCAACAAATTCTAATTCTGAAAATTTATGTCTTTTAATTCTAATATTCATTAGAATTAAATAATTAATGTCCGTGTCCACGTGCTTTTATGTGCGACCCTCTAGGTTCTATATACGAAGACAGTATACATCCATACACAAAGTGAGGTAACCGTCTAGCAACAGTTTCCAGTCGCCCAACGTAATAGAATATTGATTATTATCCAAAACCATTATAAACCGATTACTGTGTAATTCAATATCTTTATCTTACCGATATCCCGATTAATTCAGTACATCATGCGTCATCACTGAATTAATCGTTTTACTTGATTTTTGATATATAATAGATCTTAACTTGAATGATAAACATTCCCCCACGGCCGTTTGTTTAAACTCACTAATATCTCAATCAAGAGGCCAGGATGTCAATTCTCTAATCCAAGAGAGCGATGAATCCTATATTGACTCAACACTATCCTCTCTACGCTTCGCCATACACCCAATAACCGTATTACTCACAATCCGATTAAAGACTGCTTTTAACGGCATCAAAGTGGACAACTCCACGCAGAGAATAAATGAAGGTCTCAAGTCAGGAGATTGGTTACACTCGTTCAACAAGAGAAGTGACCAATTACGCTTAACATGTGGTATTCTTCATAAATGAGTCGTGTCCAGTGTACCCTAAACTTGGGCACCCCCAAGTGTAACTTGGACATCCATCCCTTGGTCTAACTCGACCAAAGTTATACTCGGTGTTGATATAGATGTTTATGTCCCCTCTAAACATCTATCCACAATTTTAGATTGACAAAAATCAATCTATCGAACTTTACCGTAAATTAATTACGAGCAAAACAGTAATTAATTAACAGTAAATACTTACCTTTATTAATAATTATTCACATACATTACAAAATGTTTTGACACGTATGTGCACACACTAATCGCGGTTAGTTAGGGTTGATTTATGCCTAACCACATAATTTCACCAAATTAATTCCTGCAGGTTTGTTGTGATGCAACTACTAGGCCTACGGCAATCACATCCAGAGAATACAAGGATATCACATATCAGTTTTGCGTGTAATTAATAAAATAACTACCACCAGTCTCTAATGCTGCTACTAATACACCCGCCAAAGTTGGCTACACCGTAGACACGAATTCGGCCGTCATGCCGATGGGAGGGAAGGTGACGTTGTCGTACACGAGGCCCGCGATTGCAGCCCCTATCAGAGGCCCGATCCAGTACACCGCCTGGTTCCTGAAGGTCCCTGCCACCAGGGCCGACCCAAAAGAGCATGCCGGGTTCATCGATCCCCCTGAGAATGGCCCTGTCGCTAGGACCCCCGCCCCCGCCACGAATCCCACCATTATTGGCCCGATGGACGATTGCTTCCCCTGCCTTGGATCCCCGGCAGCGTACACCGCATACACCAGGACAAATGTCATGACGCCTTCCAGCATCGACGCCCCAAACCCCGTCATTTCTTGAGCGATTTTGAATGTCGGCACAGCCTGGCCGGCAGTAGTGGATTTCATGAGGATGGATGCCATGACGGAAGCGAGCATCTGGGATATCCAATAAAAGATGGCCCTGGGAACGGTGATGTGGCCTCCGATAGCCTTCCCGAAAGTCACTGCTGGATTAACGTGGCCGCCCGATATGTTGGTGGATATATAGATGACGGAAGCCAACGCGAACGCGTTGCAGATGGCGACCACCACGAGACTCGATGGCTCCGAGGATGCATCGGGCAGCATCTTCCGGGAGGACATGGCGGAGCCGACAACGGAGAGGACGTAGAAGAAGGTGGAGATGAATTCGGCAAGATAGGACTTGAAGGCATTGGCGGTGATGGAGTCACGGAAGCGTGCGGCTAGTCCAGTTTGGGCCATTGTAGAGGAGAGGAGGAAACAAAAGAAGGGGTGTGTGGAGGAAGTGAGACTGGGGGGGGGGGGGGGATATTCAACACAAAAGGGGTGACGGTTTCTCTGAGTCGCTGTTTTTGCTTTATTTTTATTTGAACGTTAACTAACTGTTCCCGCCGTGTCGATTGGGTTTTGGGCTTATTACGTGTCATCGGCCCAATTTCAGCCCATTAATTACCGGCCCCATCCTCAGGTTCCCTTTAGAGAATGATTGATGGGATAATAGGTCGACAAAGGAACTTTAACCAAATTTTAATACTGTATAAACAAACGATTACCAATGCTGGGGGTGTTGGTGTTGCCTGGGGACGGCGAGGAATTTTAATTGGAATGACATCACCTATCTATATATATATAGAGAGAGAGAGAGAGTGGGGAGATCATCGTTTCGTTTTTGGTTTTTGCCCCCTCTCTCTCTATCTCTCTGTTTGTGCGTGTGTTTTTCTTTTAAGAAAAAGGGAGGAAGGGAAGGGAAGGGCAGGGCAGGGGAATTTTGGGGGTAACATTTGCAAAACTCCTTCCTGGATCCGCCACTCAATCCCTGGATTTCGGCATCCCCGACTGATGCCACAAACGCGAGGAGGTAAACAAACGATGATCAATTTTTTTGATATTTTTTTGTTCAATTTTTAATAATCTTCATCATTAATCAAAGTCAAAAGCCACCACCACCTCCTCCTCCTCCCCCGGGAGTCGCACAATCACAGGCTGTTTTGGTCGATCGGTAGGAATTTCGATGGAGTCAGTCCCGATCCACCCCTGCAATTGTGTTGCCTTTCCTTCTATTTTTCTAATCCCCCTTTTTTCGGGGCTTTGACAGTAGTCTGCAGCTGGCGATCGTCTCGGGTTTTGATTTGATTCTTTCTACCTTAGACGGTCGTAGATGTTACGGCCTTGGCGATTTCTGATTCCCCCCTACCCCCTTGATTTTGGGTTTCTTTCCTGGTGTTGTTGTTAGGGACATTTTGTTTTATTTTGTATGGGGGTTTGTTTTGATCCCCAATTCTGAATTCAGTTGCCTGAGCTGCTTCTTTCCTGCCTGCAGTTGCTGCTTGGGTCGTCCTGATATGATCATGTTCTCGTCCTGATATAGTGTTGACCCGGGAGGAATGATCCTCGAGTTATCTGCGATGTGAATTCCGCGGGAATACCAAAACAAGACTGGCCTTTTGAAGAAGCCTCCGGGAAGCTTTTCTTCTACGATGGCTGTCAGTTATTTGGCAGTCTCCACCGTCTGCATGTTCTCGAGCTTCTTAGGACTTCAGTGGTGGGCTCAGGTTTTGATCGGTAAATTCAAGGACGATGGGCTGACCGTAGAGAACCTTTCTGGGCTTGACACCAACGCCTCTCAGCTGCTTGATCTGCTACTCAGTTCTTCTGCCACAGTCCTGCTACTGGCAACATTCATCGTCAGTGTATTCACTCTGGTTGTTTTACTATTGAAGGTAATTAGATACTCACGCACAAGCAGTGTTTTGGATGTTCATACCTTTAGTTTATACGTTGTCCATGGTCCGCCACAATTACAGCACGAGGGTGTCACAGGGGTCGTCCCATAACAGGCAAATCAAAACCCCTCTGGCTTTCATGGCGGTCTTGGAATTTCAGCTTTGAGGATATATCATTGAGAATTCGGAGATATGTTTTGACATTTTTTTTTTTTAAAACCCGATTCTCCAACTGTTACTGTCACCTAACTATAAGGCATTGTCGACTGAATGAGACCTATCAACACAAACCTTTTATCTGATGGCTTTTAAAAGTAGTTTGTTGGTTTAAACGGATGCAGCATTCGATCTACCGCAGAGGTGGAGAGATACTTGTTGTAATCTCAGGCTTTTAACCTTTCTTACGCAGAATTTCTTTTTTGGCGAGTTATCTTCTTCTGAAACCAGAAAGCTTTTGGAGCGTCTCGTCAATTATGTGATTTATAAGGTATTATTTGACAGACATTGAGTAATGTGATGTCTGTATTGGATAAAATCTTATAATAATAGGTAACTGTTGCCTGTCAATAGTGCTTTCATGTGCATGGTTTTGAATTATTTGCACTGTCTTTCTGAGAAAAGAATGGAGGCAAGTGTTAGATTGTGGGTGATTGTGAAGTGGTTAATACTAGCTGAATTTTTTTCAAACTATTGAAATTGACTTGATGATTGATGTTTGACAGGGAACTTTTCTTCCTCTAGTTCTCCCTCCGACGTTGTTTCATCTGGGACTATGGTCTACATGGTTAACTGTACTGTGTACTCTAAAGGTATACCCTTCTCACAAATAGGTATTCTAAACATTGTTCTGTGTTCTCCGAGTCTTTTAAGGATGCATATGGTTTGAAAATTGAGAATTTGTACAATTTCTAATCTCATATATAAATAATGTCCGTCTTGATGTTCACAATTCCACATTTAGAAAAGGCAAAGCAAAGCGAGCTCTCAAAGGCAACTTCATTCATGTCTATCCGGTGTCTATCTGGTCTAGTTTCAATAGACATCATAATGGATGACATAGCTAAAACAGTCATCTGTTGAGTGTGAGACTGATTTGTTTTAAAATATATTTGGTGAGAAGTGTTGAAAACCAAGAGTTATTCTGCAATGCGCAGATGTTTCAAGCTTTGGCTAGAGATCGTCTAGAAAGATTGAATGCATCGCCAATGACGACTCCTTGGGTGTACTTTCGGGTATACTCAGTGCTGTTGGCGGTCCTGACCGTTGACATTTTCTGGTAATACATATTTTCATGCTTTCTGTTACTATCCATGCCGTCCTATATTGTCATTTATCTTTGTTGTGTATTAGAAACTTGGATAATCCAATTGACAACCGTGGAAGTTTAAGCTGCTTTTGATTTCTCCCTGTCAGCCATGGAATTCATCAGCTTCAGCATTCTTGACAAAAAATTTTGCTTTCATTGGCGCTTGCAGGATCAGAATGTCGCTTATGATCCATAGATCCCTTGGGTCATCTGTTTTTCTGTTGCTGCTTTTTGAGCCCTTCAGTGTTGCCTTTGAAACACTTCAGGTGATTATTTTCTTTTTCTCCGACATTTATGTGTGCTTGATAATTCAATAAATTCATATGAGATAGTAAGATTAGATATACTTTTTTCCAAAATGTTCTGTAGGCAATGGTCGTTCATGGGTTCCAGCTTCTAGACATATGGGTGCATCATTCAGCGGGAGAAAGCAGTTGTTGTCGTTTATCAAA
This sequence comes from Melastoma candidum, assembly GCA_023653495.1. NCBI lineage: Eukaryota > Viridiplantae > Streptophyta > Magnoliopsida > Myrtales > Melastomataceae > Melastoma > Melastoma candidum. The sequence continues at coordinate 6,815,831 of CM042889.1, read as the reverse complement.
GTTTATCGATACCTCTGCAGCAGGTGTGTCTTCATTTTGCCTCATAGCTGGACCAAATTTGTCAATGGTTCTTTTCAGTGCCTTAGGCTTAGTGGCTGAAGTTTCCTCCATTAAGCACTTGCAAAATTTGAATATTTGAAACTATCAAAGTTATCCTCATCAATGGTCATGTTGAATTTTCATTTTAAAATATTGGCTTTAAAACTTTGCCATGATGTTTTGCATTCTGTGCTTCTGAGTCATAGCAAAGCTTCTAGCAATCCAGGCCAGAAACTATTGGAATTAGGTGTAGGTGTGCCATCTGCATGTATAAGTGTTCAATGTTTGCAAAGTGTACGGAAAAGTTAATTGAACTGATGAGCATTATGTCAATGAATTAAGGAGCTAAATAACTAATTTGCCTATTTGCGTATTCTAGTGTCATATTATACACTGGGAATAAACTGGGTATCTGCTTGCAGTCTTCTCAGTTCAAGTGTATTTTGGATCCTTTATGTTGGCCTCTGTGAGGAAATGAGTCATTCTTGGCTCCCTTATTTTTGCATATAGTCCTGTTTGCAAACTAAGAATGTGTCTTTCTTGTTTGATTGATGTATTTTTGCCCAGGTTCACTATTGGAATGGAAGAGCTTTCTGATACGAAATCTTGGTTTCCTTCTTGATATGGCAACTTTGTTGACGGCGATCGGTCATTATGCCCATATATGGTTTCTGCGGAGCATGTCCCTACATATTGTCGATGTAGTTCTATTCTTGAATATACGAGTACATCTTCTGCCACCTCTCCTGAATTTTGTACTGGTTCTTGGTGTGACGTACAATTAAACTTTGTGGGTCTTCTGCCTGCAGGCCTTGTTAAGTGCAATCGTGAAACGTGTAAAAGGTTATATCAAACTAAAAATGGCTCTAGGTGCACTTCATGCAGCCCTTCCGGATGCTACCTCTGAGGAGCTCCAAGCATACGACGATGAATGTGCTATTTGTAGGGTATATGCTTCAACTCTCCTCTATTAATTGTGACCCATTCTTGTTCTCTTATATGTTTGTTTGCCCTTGCTTGTGCCCCATCTTGCTCTTCCTCTATCTAACAACTGAAGTTCGTAGGAAGGGATGCCATTGAATAATTGAACTTGAGGTTTCATTCAGCTAAAATTATTGAATTTACAGGAACCAATGGCCAAGGCTAAACGGCTACACTGCAACCATCTGTTTCACCTCGGTTGCCTGAGATCTTGGTAGGATGGACATGATCCATATTTTCCGAGATTAAAGTCCTTCAGTTGGCATTGTGATTAATACAGTGCACAACTGCTCAATAATGCCAGGTTGGATCAAGGTCTTAATGAAGTCTATTCATGCCCCACTTGTCGAAAGCCCCTTTTTGCTCCTAGCCCAGAAAATGAAGCAAGCATTAATAATGAAGTCTCCGCTGATGAACAACTTGCACGGAGACTAAGCTCTGGTCTTGATGGTCCAAATCCTCCCGGAGCTGTGCTGCCTGGGGGATTGTTTCCCAATCAGGCACAGATCCCACTGGATGGTTCTGCCTGGAGGTACTTTAAGCTGTTTATTATAAAAAACAAACTGATTCTCGTTATTCTGGATGGAATAAATCTACAATCTCTTCTATGGATGTGAGGGGTTCAATGAAAAGCAGCAGAAAGTTGTTCAACTGTTCTAAGTTACTTGAATTTTTATGGCATTGTTCTCTTTTGAGAATTTTCCGGGATATGTTTCATTGAGCCAGAATGGAGTCTGTTAACAAGTGATGGTCTCCTCTGTTTGATCCAAGTATTGAAAATAGAAGTACTATTCTTGATTGTTTTGTTTGGGGATACATTATTGTTTCCAGTGTGGATTAACATGTGTTTCAATTACTTGATGTTCTTTTGTTTTCATCCGGGGTATAATCGGCAGGAACCCTGGACTAAACACAAATTGGCTTAGTCAGAGTGTGGATGGTGCTGGACCTTCTACTTCAGTTAGGTCGGCTGGTTTGAGTAGAGTCCAGCTGATGATGAGGCATCTTGCTTCTGTGGGGGAATCTTATACACAATCTCCACTTGACGACACTGCGTGGGGTCTTTGGCCTGCAAATGTTTCTCAGCCTGCTGCAAATGTTGGAGGGCTTCCTGGAAGTATGGGTGGACATGTGAGGCGTGCATCTCGGTCCGCTAATGATGATATCGCAAACATACTTTCCATGGCTGAAACAGTTAGAGAGGTTTTGCCCCATGTTCCAGACGAGTTGATTTTCCAGGTATTGTTCCTTTGCCAAATGGCATTGCTAAGGACAAGATAATAGTTCACCGGCGAAGCATCATCTGATTGGAGAACACAATTCATTTTGACTACTTGCATCTGTTTCCTTTTTTGTCTAAACATTTTGCATATTTTGCATTGAGCAGGATCTGCTGAGAACAAATTCTGTGACCGTCACTGTGAATAACCTTCTTCAAATGTAAATATGGGCCATGGTTCATCAAGCTGGGAGTCAAATAACGGTCGAAGATGTGGAGTGACTTTTTGCTGGCTAGTCAACTATAGAAGCTTCAGGTTCATCGTCTCAAGCTCGTCACGCGACCTCAAGTTTCTGTACATGGAGTAAACTTTCCAGAACATGGCTCTACACAAAGCTGTGCTGTCTCCATATTCTGGGGGGGGGGGGGGGGAGGGGGGGAGGGGGGGGGGCATCTCGTTTCTGGATCGAGAAATTCGCCGCATCCCCAAACATCCAGGGTGCTGACAACATGGTTCGATGGTTCTCTCCTCTTGTATACTAGATGGGAGAACGTCCTCCAGCCTAACTTGGCAGGGCGCTGGCTGGATTTATGTAAATTTACGAATATTACATGCGGTGGTACTTCCCTTGATCAATGAAATAACTCTGGTGCCAACAGCGGTGGGATGTAAAAGACGAGGAAGGCACGGCCACCTTGGGTTCGGTACCTCCCAATTCCATGATGTCTCTTAATCTTAAACAATGGTGGTTCTGTCTGCCCGTCTTTTGGGGGGTAATCAGGATAAGGGCAGGCCAATGACCTCCGCGGTTTCGGCCTGATGGTGAGGAAGGCAAGGGAAGGAGGGAGTTGGGGGTGTGGGTGGGGACCCAAAGTGAGCGAGAGACATGGAGCCTCAACCTCGTATTTGAACGACGGACAAATTTGGGGTGCAAAGACTTTTTTAAGACTACTTTTTTCTGTAAGGGGGGGCAAGGCCTAATGTTCCCCTTCTACTAGACACTCATAAAAAATAACTGGTAGTTTTGCTGGTTTTGGCGTATCGGGCCTCGACAGTACTTCCAGCGATGTCGTCAAACGTGTTGGCTTATTGTAAAAAATTATTAGCATAGGAAGAATTTGTGGATTCAATTTTCACACCACCAACTGTTCACATCACATGCTCCATTCAAATGATTTCTGGGTCCTTGTGGAAGACATTGATTTTGTCAAGAATGGCTACTGAACGAAACTCAATCCCAAATACCAATATGGACGGAGAACTCCACTTTGTGGAGTGTGATAAGGTTCTTTGCTTTTTCTTTTCTTTTCCTGTCTGAGACAAGGTACAAACAACATGTTCATAACATGGATTCTTATTTTAAGGGCGAGAGAGAGAGGGAATGAGAGAGGGCATTGGGGAGTGTGCGTCGGAGTGTCTCGAATTAGGTGGGGGGATATGCAAAGCAAACTATGCAGGCATGTGTTGTTTTTGCCCACTAAGCGGCAAATAAATACCTGCTTATATTATTATACCTCTCTCTAACCGACTTCATCTTCGCCATAACTTTTGATCCGAGGGTATGTCTGCTGTGACTTCGTCCCTCATCCTTCTCCTGTGCCTTCGGGTTCATGCATCGGATGCTCGCGTGCTTCTCGGATGGAATCCAAATGGAATTCCGGGGGCCTTCGACCTTCGGAGAACGGTACGTTGAAGTTCCTACAAAGAGTTTCTCTCTTTTCCCTAGCAGTCGCTCTGTTAGCCCTCTAATGATGATGATGCCCTCCGAATCGTGCAGGCGGGATCATCCCAACTAATGTCATCTCAGAAGGTAGAGCCATTCGGCGGAGATAATGGACTCCCAACAAGGTCGTCGTCCCTCTCCTTGAGTCCGTATCAAGAGCATCCAGGGGAAGTGGGCAACGGGCATCATATCCAGGGGGCAAGCTGTGCTAAAAGCAAGAACGGGAAGCTCGTCCCATCCAAGAGGCGGATCTCTCCACGTACGGACTCCCCTCGGGAGGGGGGCTTGTTCTCGGATTACTCGAGACCGAGAATGCGGCCTCCCTCCCATAATTGATAGGCGGTCAGCATCCGTCTCGGGAATTTTGCTCTTAATAGACGATGGGGGGGGGGGGGGGGCGGCGACTCGGGTAGAAGCTAACATTTTTTTTTTTTTTGGTTTAATGGTATAACCCTTGTTTTGTAACCCTAGGATCAGCAATCAGTCGGAGATCCTAAAAAGAAAACAGGAGGAGATAGAACTAACATTCATCACAAGTTCAATTCTCGTTCAGTTGTGCCCCCAGAAAGAAGAAAAACAAAAAGCCTGGGGATCAAATAATTTAGGAGGAAGCATCAAAAGCAGGTAGCTGCTGCTGCATGAGAAGAGAAACCCCGCCCTAGACAAACAAACAAACAAGGGAGCCCCACAATCCCCCACCCCCATCCAGAAAGAAATGGACAACTAATAGAATTTCGTCCCTTTTTTTGGAAATGTCTTCCCCCCCTTTCCTCAATGAATTTAGCAACCAGCCACAGTTCTCAGGAACAAGCGATCATGATTTTTTATTGATTCAACGCGAAACTAAGCGTCATCCTCGTTTCTGAACTAGAAAAACAAAATAACAAACATAGAAATTGGATCGGTTTAATGGTTAAGGAACCGCGACGTCTCGGAGCCCTTTAATCGGCCCAGTCAGATCCAAGGCAGCGACCGTGATACGGTAACGGTGGAGTAAGGTCACTTCGACTCAAGACGTCACGGAACGGCGTGGAAAAAGAGAAACGCGTATGGTCCGAAGGGTGTGTTTATGGATGAGGATGGGCGGACGAACCGAGTAATAAGGAGGAAAGACATAGAGGCGACTAAAATATGATTGAAAGGGTACGTTGAGTTTCGACTTCTAAGGATACATATACATCACCTTAAAAAAAAACTCGAATAGACTAGCTTGGAAACAAATACGACAACGAACTGCCGTGGACGAAGGCGAGGACGAGTACGACGCAAATGATACATGAAAACTATCACCGGACGATTAACTTAAACTCAGACTATGTTTGGAATCCGAACGAAAGAATGGAGAATCTACCCACATATTTTCTGATTACGAGACACTCAATCAATAACTCTCGTTTAAGTAATTATATATATAACATTGATACATAAACGATAAATAAGATGCATAAAAAAACTAACTATAAATAACTAATTAGGAATGGACGTACTTATATGTCAAGTTCGAAGGATGAAGGAGATACATCCCTTTGGTCATATGATGACGTGGCCCAGATGCCATTCCTGTAAGTTAATTGTTGGCAACGAAATTTTAACCCGGAACAAGGTGATTGGGCTCTTCCTAATACGCATTCGAAAATGGGCCTCCTCGACAATTTCAAACCATCAAGTATTCGACTAAGATTAGTTGGTATTGCTTTAATAATAAAGAGTAATCCTTCCTGGGATTCATCATTGAAATCTGTTTGTTTTTCTACCTCCTCTATTGACCTCTCTATTCCTGTTTGGACTGTCTAACCTAACCAAACCAAACCAAACCAGATATGGAGGGAAGCCCTAGACAAAAAAAAAGGAAAAAAAGAGTCAGTGGGCAACAAATCAAATGCATGTGCATTTAAAATCAAATCGGTCAACTTTCATCATCTCCAGACACACATGAGGAGGGTGGTAGAATTATTTCGGAATCCGTGATTTATGGGAGGCCGTAATATGAACGATTGTGTTAATTCCCACTTACTTCCGAAAGGGTTGACTTTGGAGCAGATGGATTGGATTTAGTCATTTATTTATTTTTTTTAAGACCCGTATAATACACACATACATATCTACTATATAATTAAGGATTAAGATTAATCATCATAATCCCAGTCAGGGTCCGGCTGTCAATTAATAATACCAACCCACCCCCTTTGTTGTATCGATCCACACCCAACCCCAAAACATTGGTTTTCTTTTATATTGTTTTAGTGAGGAGGGGGGGATTTCCCAATGTGCATAGGAAACTACCTCAAATAAGTAAAAGAGCTCTCTCTCTCTCTCTCTCTCCCCTTTTAAGAAGGAAGGAAAAAGACAAAAAGTAAAAGACTAATCCTTTTGATGAAGAATTGCTAATTAGTATCAAATAATTAACTAATAATACAAATTTTGTATCAACAAAAAAAAAAGGTTCTTTGAGTTAATTTGGGGGGGGGAGAAGAAGGGAATATTATTATTATTTTTATTAATTTAGGGGAGAAAGCGCGTACGACAGGGAACAGCCCCTTCCCCCCCGCGTCGGATCCGCCCGCGTTTGGAATATTTTGATTTGATTGGGAAGGGCTACGGGGGGGGGGACGGCCGTTTCAGTCTACCACTGTCCTAAGTCCCAGTCCAGACACACTCCCCCCTCCACGCCCGTTTCTTCTGCCCCTCCCACCCACCCCATTCCCCTTTCTTCTCCCCCTAACATGTAAACAAAGGCCTCTTCTTTTGCTTCTCCAAGGAAATGGCTCCTCCTTCCTCCTCTTTCTCCTTCTCCTTCTCCCGGGTGCCCGTCTTCTTCCTCATCCTCATTTCCCTGTTCTCCGTCCCCTGTCTCTCCGCCGACCCTTACGCTTTCTTCAACTTGAAGTTCTCTTACCAGACTGTCTCCCCCCTCGGCGTCCCTCAAAAGGTTCCTCTCTCTCTCTCTCTCTCTCTCTCTCTCTCTCTCGACTGTCTCCGCTGAGGGCTGCGCCTGGTAGAATATGTCTTCTTCCCTTTTTTCTGTTTCCCGACGGAGAGGTTTTTTTGCGGCACAAGTGATGATTCAAGATTCCGAATGTTCCACGAGTTCCTTTCTTTCTTTCTTTTTCCGAGGGTTTCGGATTTCTCATCTTTATTGTTTTCTTGGGCTTTTGACTTGTGCTGTTCGGGTTTTAATGACGACGTGACGTGATCAGCGCAACGCCGTGATGGTGGTGGGGATTTCTGGCTTTTTTTCTTGTTGCAGGTGATTGCTGTAAACGACTCCTTCCCGGGTCCTCTCATCAATGTCACTACTAATTACAATGTTGTGGTGAACGTCCTCAATGACCTCGATGAATCCCTCCTATTGACTTGGTATGTCTTCTACTCTAGGCTGCCTTCCTTTTTCTTTTTTTGTTTCCTTAATATGAATGATGGGAGCCCCTGAATGATTCTTGAGTGGGAATCTGGTGTCTCAGGCCTGGGATTCAAATGCGGCATGATTCCTGGCAAGATGGAGTTCCTGGCACTAATTGCCCTATTCCATCCAAATGGAACTGGACTTATCAGTTCCAAGCCAAGGATCAGATCGGCAGCTACTTCTACTACCCATTTCTCAACATGCAGAGAGCGTCGGGTGGTTTTGGACCCGTTATCATCACCAATCGAGATATAATTCCCATCCCCTTTGCTCAACCGGATGGGGACGTCATCCTAATGATTGGCGATTGGTATACACGAAACCATACGGTCAGCGAGCATTTGTTGCCTTTTCTTTCTTACCTTGCCTTTGATTCCTTTACCCCTGTGAACTGTGAATCGTTACAAATATTCAATATACTTCAGGACTTAAGGGTGGCCTTGGATGCTGGAAAAGACCTCGGGATGCCTGATGGAGTTCTCATTAATGGGAAGGGGCCCTTCAAGTACAATAGCACTCTGGTGCCTGATGGGATTGCTTATGAAACTGTCAAAGTGGATCCTGGTATTTGAATATCGATCTCTTTTACATTCACGTTGGCACCACCTTGTCATTTGAAATAATTTTTCGAGTACTAGCTTTCTGCCTAATGTGTTTCCCCACATATTTTAGTTGTTAGTCTGCACTCATGACTTATCTGGTTTTCCAGGAAAAACATACCGGTTTAGGGTGCACAATGTCGGGACATCCACTAGCCTTAACTTTAGAATTCAGAATCATAATCTTCTTTTGGTGGAAACTGAGGGTTATTATACACTGCAACAAAATTATACGAGTTTGGACATCCATGTCGGGCAGTCGTACTCCTTTTTGGTTACCATGGACCAGAATGCTAGTTCTGATTACTACATCGTGGCCAGCGCCAGGTTTGTGAACGAATCTCTTTGGCAGAGGGTTACTGGTGTGGCACTCTTACACTACAGCAATTCGAAGGGACCTGCATCCGGTCCTTTACCTGACCCGCCACAAGATTTTTTTGACAAATCAATGTCCTTGAATCAGGCAAAGTCTATCAGGTATTGCCCTTGCTTTTCCTTTTCTGTGTTGATACCCACGGGCAGCTGACTTGGCACTCTATGGATATGGTTTTCAGTTTATCTGAAGTTTTTCTTGTTGTTGCTGTCAGGCAGAATGGAACTGCCAGTGGAGCTCGCCCGAATCCGCAGGGGTCTTTCCATTATGGTAGCATTAACGTAACTGATTCTTACCTATTAGAGATTGTCCCTCTTGAGACTATTGACGGGAAGACAAAAGCCACCTTGAATGGTATATCATTTGTGAATCCTAGCACACCAATTCGGCTTGCAGATCAGCATAATGTGAAGGGAGTATATAAACTTGATTTTCCCAGCCAGCCACTTGATCGACCAGGTCGGATGGACACCTCCTTGATCAATGCTACCTATAAGGGTTTTATAGAAGTTGTCTTCCAGAACAATGACACAACCATGCAGAGTGTCCATGTGGATGGCTACTCATTCTTTGTTGTCGGGTACTTCTTCTTGTCCGAATTCCTGTTTATTTTGACAATATATAGCTTCATTAATTGCGTGGACTACCAGTTGCTGGTTTAATGTAAGGACCTGAAGTTCCCAGGGATTTGGATATACGATAGGTGGTAGATTCTAACAGTTTAAGATAGTGTACTTTAGACAGTGATAAGGTGCAGCTACTGCTTTTTTGGGGTGAAGGTTCTCTTCTCAACATTTGTTACTCATGAATTGCTGAGTGACGCTTGTTATTTGCTTGCAGCATGGATTATGGTAATTGGACAGCTGACAACAGAAACTCATACAATCGGTGGGATGCAATTTTCCGTCACACTACTCAGGTTCGTTCAACTGTGCATAGTTTGTGCTTGAGCAGACTAAATCCGTCTGCTCTTTGTTTTTCTGAATTGGTCAATCGGTTCGTGTATTGTATTCCTTATGTGAGCAGAGGAATTTTTTGGATGTGTTGTTAATGGGAACATTTTTAACGCTGTGTTTCTTAACGTGATTTATAGGTTTTCCCTGGTGGTTGGACGGCAGTTTATCTCTCTCTAGATAATCCTGGAGTGTGGAACATAAGGGCAGAAAATCTAGATAGACGTTATCTTGGACAGGAAACTTACATGAGGATTGTAAATCCTGAAGAAAATGGTAATACTGAGATGGCAGCTCCAGACAATGTGCTGTATTGTGGGGCACTGAGCAATTTGCAGAAGTAAAAACCTCTCTTCCTTCCTTTGTCTCTGTTCATCTTACTGCCTATCCCTTGGTCCTCCTCTTTAATCCACCTGGACTACCGTATTTTCTCAGGGAACAACATCACTCCTCTTCAACTGCCATCGTACCTGGAAGACTGGGACTCCTCATCACCTTCGTCGTCACAATAGCTGCTGTCATTGTGAACTTCCGTTAACTCCATGCGATTCGTGTCTGTTTGTTGGGAAATATGCACTTTTAGGGTAGACTTCGGGGACAAAAGTTTCATTGGTTAAAAAGTATGATAGATGAGATGGTTGACTTAAGTGGGAGCATCCACAGATTCTCATAGGGATTCATGTTCTTTTTTTTGGCTTTAGGTGATTGGCATTGAGTTTTTTTTTATTCATGTTGTATGTCACACGCTTTACCTGTCGATTGCTATACACTCTTCCAAGTCCTGTTGTCATTTGCATTCATCTGATATTGATCTCCTATGGCGATTGAATGAGAAAACTGATCCCTCTGAGTCTAATTCGGCGAACAGCACTTACCGTTTGGTGAACGTGTTTTTAACTTCCATTCCCACCGGCTAATTTTGATGATTTACGCCAAGTAGATAATCTCATGAGATTGAGCCGCATAAAATTGAGATCAGGAGCATGTAACCAACAGCAATTACATGGTAGCCATTCCACTTGACCCTGTTAGAAGTTGAACTTCCTGGACCAGTACTCATATATTCGCTGTAGTATACCGTGTTTGCAAAGTTAGATGTATCCCATGCAAGCCACCTTGAAGGACTTATCAGAGAACTCATATATGTCCCCATGTACACCGTTCTCGAGGACTGCATCCATGGCCGTCCTAAATAGGTAGGGACCGAACTTACCTCCCACGCGAGATCAGGCGCTGCCCTGACTTGCAACTTGTGGATCACTATGCCAGTGTTCTGGTAAGGATCGATCCGGCCTTGCGCTGTTATGACATTTGGTTGTTCTTTCTCTGGTTTCTTCAAGTAGATATGGCAGTTCTGAAAGACAACTGCGTCATTCTCAAACTGGAAGAATTATTCACCATCTGAAGCAGAACTTATGTCGGACTGCCCTAGTTCATGCTATGGCCACCGGTGATTATAGTATTTTTACTCTCCAATTAGCACGATGTTGTCATTGTTGTATGCAACCTCTGTGATTTCATCGTACACGCCGTAAATAATGAATCTTGAACTCACTGGCGTCCTTTCTGCAGCTTCATTTAAGTCCTGCTTAATGGTGTGGAAATTACCCGAACCGTCTTTTGCCACCACGAGATTACACTGCACTGATGCCAGGGAATTGGATTGCAGAAGCTTCCTATCATGGTTAGAAACCCAGTTGGGAAAATATTTGTGGTCGTAATCCTCCTGCCTTCCGATTGCCATCATCAAGACCACATTATTTACCAATGTATTACCTATTAGGTTCGACAGTTTACCCGAATGGCTGGTTATATGACATCCGAGGTATTAAAGTCTAGGAATCCCAGCCTGCACGTTTCGATGCTTGTGAGGGCCGTGCTAAGCCAGGCTTGAGCATCGAAGTAAGAACAGCTTCGGCGGGATACTAAGCCCCTTTAATGTCTGGTTCTGTTGAAGAACCATGATATCGTACAGCTTCCTGCAATCACGCCACGCATACTTCACCCTGCACCTCCTGCATTTCCACCTGAGCCCCACAATCTGGGACAGACTCACCCCTGTTTTACGTTTCATGGATTGACAATGGATGGGATGCCCTCCCCTAATTTCATCCTTACCGAGAACGAGGCTAATCTTTATGTCGATCCACGTCAAGGCTTTGAATTTGATTGACCACCTCCTTGTCGGAAATCAATTCCAGATCTGTTTTTTGTTTTTTAGGGACTCGTAAAATAAATTCGTAAAAAAGATTAAACAATCGATCATCCTCCGGCTGTCTAACCAAGCCTGCTGTTGTTGGAACACAATTATTGGCTCATTGTTATCACAATTAACAAAATTGATCATTTTTAAGACACCATAATTGACGGGAACGAGGTTTTGTACAACGATTAGGGAGGGATCCATGCCAAAAACAGACATTAATTTGACCATGAACAATTATATATTTAAGCTACATTTATATATACACATGCTCGACTTATTTAATTTAGGAAATGAATATAAAATTCTCGATGTAAAATATATTTTCATTATTTAATAATTAAAACAAACCCATATAACATGTACAATTTATCAAAATACGTAAACAAAAGTATATGAGTATTTTCCCATATAAAAAAGAAGGCGGCTTTCGTAAATGACCAATTGATATTTTGGGATGGTGACATGGGCCCTCTTCTTCTTTTGGAGATAATTTTAAAAGAACTCTGACTGTTACATGGGCCCTCTTGGAGATATTTCTAAAGAACAGTGACTCCTCCCCCCCCCCCCCCTTAAGGTATGATTGATTCATCCTCATTCCGCTGTAGGGAATGAATTATACAACAACAGCAGAAGCAGCAGCAGCAGCTGTGTGCCAAAAAGCTGGGCAAAAACACTCAAAAACTTTTAAACCAACAAAGAGTAACTTACGGAGGCACTTAATTCCATTGGACTGAACCGGACCAGACCACACCAACTCTACTCCCAGGCTGCTCATCCCACTTCCATTGTAACCTACCTATATCAAACCACTACAACATAGCCTTTTACCTTGTCAGGCGTGGATGCCGCCCGACGCGTACCTGTTCACCAGAGCCAACGCGTTGCTGGTGAGATGGGCGACGGTCACGATCCCATCCCTCACCTGCATCTTCACGTCCCCGTTCATGGGCTGGCCCGAGAACCCGTCTGAGCAGGTGGTCTCGTCCGTCAGCGCCGTGCTCACCCACGTCTGCACGTCGTTCATGGTCAGCGCGAAGTTCGAGCCAGTGATGTGGCCCATCTCGTCGATGGAGTTCTTGATCCCGTCGACGGCCTCGGCCAGCTGTTCCACGCAGTCCCTCATGGCCCCCTGCTCCCTTGGGGTCATCCCTTCCCTTCGGGAGAGGGTCGCCATCATGGCCGAGGTGGAGCGCACGGAGTCCAACGTGACCCCAAGGGCGGTGCTGGCAAGGAGCTTGGGGCTAGTCTGGATGAGGTTGGCGTGCCTCGAGAGGGAGCTGTAACAGAGGCTCGGGTAAGCCGTGGCGCTGCAGGACGTCCTGAGGAACTCGGTGGTGGTCCTGGAAGGCTGTTGGGCAGAGCTCAAGCCCGTGGAGGCGAGGAAGAGGGCAAAAACGAGGACCGCACCTGTGCTGGTCATGGTTTCTTTCTTTCCTTTTTCCTTTCGTAAAGAGAAAAGAAGAACGTTATCCGAACAGCTAAACTAAACTCCTTTGGTGGCTAAGTGTTTTGTGTTTTCCGTGATGATGAGAATTGGGGAATGAGTCCAATATATAGGGAAAGGAAAGGGAGTTCGGGGTGGCAGTGTTTGCTGTATGTACAAAGTGGAGGGCTTTGCAAAAAGACTCCCCGGCGTCAGCAACAGTGAGACGCAGGGAGGTGTAGATGTCTGAATGAGATGAGATATGCTCATGACACCAACCAGTAAGAAAAGACGGGTTGGACCCCTCGGCGGCCAAGTAATATCGCAGTCATCATCGATCCAACCATTCGTTCATATCCGTATATACATTGTAGTCGTCCCACCAAAAGCACAGTGAGGTCTCTCTCTTTTTTGATGGAAAGGAGGGCCGACGTTGCTTAACGCAAATTGCACAAGGAAAAGAAAGCCCGCCCCACCTTTGGTAATTTCTGCACGTGGTTGGATGGATTAAGACGTTGATATCTTCTTCTAATTCGTCGTCTCCCCCCACCTACATTTATTGCAATTCGAATTATCATGGAATATGTCACGATTCGTTTTCATCTGAAATCTGCATGGAACACACGACGAAAAATGTTTTTGGTGTTTCATTGGAGTTGATTCTTTACGCAAAACACGTGGTCATGCATCGAAAGTGATCTTCAAGGAATAATAAAAGCTTAGGGAAGAAAAATCTAAGGACGCCAAAAAAATATCTTCTTTCATACTCCCAAAAATAATCCCCTTAAAGCCAATGCATGGGACAAGCTGACCCACACGTTTGGACATTAGCGACCGCATTCAATTCCACTTCTTCTAATCAGTGAGCTTATTTATATCAGACATGTCCTCAAATGACATTCTTCCTCGCTCGACGTTACCATTTTAACGGTGTTAAACAGGATTAAAAAAAAAAGGATCAATTCTTTTCTTTAACACTTCAAGGCTCTTTCTTATTTTGGTTGTGGCTAACCCTTCCTTTCTTTTAAGGATGATGAAATCGGGCTTTTATCCGTTAGAGTATCAAACATGTCCGGAATGTTTCGTACCGGAAATTTTAAGCACTATGCTCTGGACTAAAATTAGGTATATGGAGACTTGGGTCCATGAATTGATCCGGGCTTAACAATAGAGATCACTTACATTGTCATAGCCCAACGTCGTCGTTTGGAGTTCGCCCAGGGGATTATAACCCGTCGGCGATGTTCGTTTGATGAAGGGCACTGTTTGAACATTGGATTGATTGCCTGAACTTTGTCCGAGAAAGAGTTGTAGCTATGTTGACACATGTGAATTTCGGGCTTTGTCCCAAGTGGGCCAAAACAATGAAGCCCGGAGAAGTGGTACTTGAGAAGACGCCCGAATACTGGGAAGCATCCCGTTCGAAAGACAGCTCTCGAGCGCTCGAGAATAGGCTGCTCGAGTAATAGTTGCCTAGTTCGAGAGTTGGGGTCAACCATACTCGAGAGCTTCGCTAAACTTCGATCTAAGAACACTCTCAAGCGCATAACCGAGCCACGATCAAGGGAAAGGACACGTGGCAAGATCGGAGAGGATGGTTGAGATACGCCGCGCACATTTCCTACAAAATAGGAAAAAGGTCGTGCACACGTTCTAGGAAGATCCCGAATCTGCTGAGTAACTGCAACAAAAAGATTATGAGCTATAAAAGGATCGTAGCAGACGACAACAACAACAACGACAAACACAAACACAGACTCTAAGTCTTTTACCTTTTGCTTTTGCTTTTACTTTTACCTTACTAGGGTGAGCCTCCGGCCCTTGGCATCCTTCCACCGTCAGGGTGAGCCTCTGGCCCTTGACACCAAAATCCCGCTTCACTCCACCGTCAGGGTGAGCCTCCGGCTCTTGACGATTGAATCCCGCATCACTCCACCGTCACGGGGAGCCTCCGGCCCTTGACGATCAAATCCCGCCTCGACCCACCACTAGGGTGTGCATCAGGCCCTTAGTGTCCACATCCGTCGCTACCTTCGTTCCACAAAGTGAATTTCAGGAAAGGAGTTCGCGTCGATCGCCTCTCGTCCATCCCCGACCGTCGTGAAGCGTCACCAGGCATTTTTTGTTGTTATCCCATCCAAGTCATGTCTTTAAGTATAACGCTGTAAGGTCATTATCGTTGTATTGAATTCCGATATTGTTGTTTACTTGTTATATTTGTATTCATTCACTTCGCGATGTACAACACCAAATGCTGTCAATTCAGTACTATTGTATTGCGTTTACTTTCACTTTAATGGCGACCACATTCATTGTAAAATTCGACACGTGTTGCGGGGAACAACATTTTCCGTGCCAACACGTTTTTGGCGACTATATTGGGAGTCATAAATCGAAAATCTACAAAGAACCTTTAAAAAATGGCTCGCACAGGAGTCTGGAGACAAATGAGAGTCTTTAGGATCCCAAAGAAGTGGATCCCAAAGAGGTCAATCCTACTGAGGATCAAAGCAAGGATTAGGAGGTCCCTCCTATAATGCCCACCGATAATCCTAGGTAAGAAAATTTGCCAGATGCTTTTATAGGCAGACAAGAATTTATCGATGTTGTGATTAGGCTAAGATTAACTATGGCTGAAAATCATAGAGAAATGCAAGTATGAATGGATCAAAAGGTCCAAGAAATATTAGACGCCTTTAACTCCCTTAAGGATGATAGCAGACAAGAATTTAGCGATGTTGTGATTAGGCTAAGATTAAATATGGCTGAAAATCATAGAGAAATGCAAGTATGAATGGATCAAAAGGTCCAAGAAATATTAGACGCCTTTAACTCCCTTAAGGATGATAAGCTTAAGGAAAATGATACTGTAAAGGAAAAGTCCTTTATGGCAGACGCTAGGGCTGTTGGAAAACAAAAAGTCAATAGTGGGAACCTGCCTAAAGAGCAGGTCGGACTATATTCTATGGTTTCTAACGAGTTAGGCATAGGTAGCTCGAGAAGCCCAATACCTAATGTAAATGTCAATGTCAGCTCGAGAAGTCCGACGCTTAACAAAAACGCGAATGTAAATCCTACAATTATAGATCTGGAGAAACTACTTTCCCAGTCTATCCTCCTGTAAGTCAGCAAAAAGAAAATGAGAGTTTTTACTACAAACCCAAGGAAAATGAACCCAGCCTGAAAGCCAATCCAAATCCTATTATTGACTTTAGTAGATAAGTCGCTCGAGTTGTAGCCCAAATGATGCCAGGTGCAAGGATCGAAGAGGAGTGCCTGTATAGGAGTCCAATTCTCGATTATATAGAACAAAGGATAGAGATACCTGGAGGGTATAAGATTCTTAGTTTTACCTTGTTCTCAATGAGAAGATGAAATGACTCCTGTAGAGCACGTAGATTGGTTCACTTATCAAATGGGGGAAATGTCGGGCAATGATTTGTTAAAACTTAAGTTGTTCCCTAATTCTCTAACGGGGGATGCTTTTAGTTGGTATTCCAAGCTTTTCACGAATTCAATAGCGAGCTGGGTCGAGATGCAGACCCAATTTCTAAGAGCATTCGATAAGCTAGATTCAGTGGTTACTACAGGAGAAATATTGAAAATGAAACAACTTCCTGGTGAAAGTCCTTCTTTGTTCTTGGCGAAGTTTAGGAAGAACTTGTTAAAATGTATAACAATTTTGGCTGAAAGAGATCAGCTCGAGATTGCACAAAGTGCCTTAACTTTAGCAATAAGAAAGAAACTTCAGGGAGAACGTTTTCGGGACTTCTATGAACTCTTGAGGCGAGCCACTGAATACCACAACCTTTTATTAGAAGAGTTCCTCTCCTCGAGAAACTGTCAGGCCGAGTGGGCAGAAATCGATTTGGTCGAATTTGTGAAGGGAGATCCAACTGTTTGTGAGCCTCTAGTAAAGAAGAATTCTAAGGCTCGAGCTTCTCTAAAATATGGGGAGGACAGCAAATTCTCTTTTGACGTAGAACAGATGGATCAAATCTTTGATTGGCTGTACCAGAAGGGGCGTATAAAGCTCAGACCTGGTCATAAGCTGCCGCAAAACGATCTAGAGAAGCTGAAGAAGCATTGCAAATAGCATGGGACGTTCACTCACTCCACTCAAGAGTGTGTGCATTTTAAGAACTTGATCCAGGACTTGATCGAGTCAAAGGAATTAAAGTTTGCCGAAGTAAATGAGTCGAGTGCAATAGATGAGAATCCTTTCGGCGAAGAGCCCATAATACATATGTATTCTCTTGAGAATGAAAATAAATGTTCTAAATGCGTTGATGACGATGCGTCTACATCGCAGGGAATCAAGGTGTCTGGCGAAACCACTGTAGCCAATGGGCTCTTCAAGCGCCTGGTCAAAAGGCAGGTAGTGAGTTGCCCGGCTCGAGAAATCCAAGAGGAGCATTGTCACTGGCATATCGACGCATCCCATACCACGCACAAATGTCGCAACCTTCGTAGGTATCTGCAGATCAACAAGGAAAGCATGCGGTAAGATTTAACCCAACTGGAGGTGGTAGCTATGGGAATGGGATCGTCGTACTGCCGCTTTGCCCAGAAACATCCTTCGGGCAGTTCTTCATTTGGATCGGCGGGCTGTGAACCTCGACAGAGGCAGGTCGAGGGAGTCGAACAAGCGACTAGGCCTTCTGTGCATGAGCGTTTGAACGGTCGAGGCAGGACTGGACAAAATGCTCGAAAGCCCGATAACCCTGGTCTAGTGTCGGTAAAAAATGAGAAGACTGTACTTGAGAGAAGGAAGGAGGTACCTCAGATCAATCCAAGCCTGATGCAAGAAGGCCCACAGATTGCCCGTTTCCTCGAGGAGAAGATGCTCTGTGACAAGTGCAAATTAATCGCCTCGAACTGGTTCCTCATCCCACAGATGTGCACTAAATGCTGTGTAGTGTACTTCCTGAAACTCGTCCAGATGTCGGCGAATGAAAATGTCTAGATCAAACTCAAGAATGAGAATACAGGTAATTTCACCACCAACCTTATCGATACAGTGATGCCTGTAACTAACATGCAGGGAGTTCGGGGCTACGACCCCATAAAGGGAGATTTTGTTTACGTCAAACGCCCTGTTAAATGTTTCGGGCAAATTGTAGGAGAGAACTCGAGGGATCCACAATCAAAGTGGCATCGAGTCTGCAAGAAAATAATAATTCCGAAAACGGCTTGCAAGAGAATCCTAAGATGGACTCAAAGGGAAGCTAAGAAAGAAACGAACGAAATTCGAGAGAAGACACCACAAGTAGAGGACGAAGATCCTATGGTGGTCTCTTGTAATGCGGTCGAGTTGCCTATCTGCTTCTCGACGGAAGGTAAGAAGGCAAAGCTCACTAACGATGTAATACGTAAAGTCTGTAAAGCGAGTGCAAGGTTCCCGAGAGTATCCCCACTCCATTGGTTTCAAAAACCTACCTCCACGATGAGGCAACACATCCATTCCATGTTCATCACAGCGGAATTCGATGGGGTGAGAGTGAACAAAGTGCTAATAGACAATGGAGCCACAATTAACATCCATCCCTTCGAAACTTTCATAATGATGGGTAAGGAAAGATGGCAATTAACAGATACGAGGATGGCAATTACCGCTTTCAACGGAAGGAAATCCGAATGCATGGGAGTATTCTCAGTAAACCTCCGAGTCGAAAGACACGAGATGGAGACCTCTTTCTTTGTGCTAGACATCACGTCAGCCTTTAACGCTCTCCTGGGTGGAGACTGGCTGCATAAAGCTGCTGCTATACCGTCGACTCTACATAAGGAGTTGATGATATGGCTTGATGATGAATTAGAACTCATACGAGCGGACAAAAACTTTTGTTCTTGTGAAACTAAGTCTCTATGTTCCACTGCAGAACTCGAGGAACAGAAACTCGAGGAGGAGACCGACCAAGGAGACAGGTCATTGAAGCCAGAGGTCGAGAAAGTCGTCGTTCGCCAATCCGAGGTCCCGAGGGTGGAACCACCCATAGTACCGAGGGGCAGGGAAAGCGATGAAGAAAACGATAGCACTGAAGCCGTCCAACCGCAAGGCGTTGGTACGGAAGCTTCTCGAGAATAGAACGATAGCACGGAGTTGGGGCCCGATAGACTCCTACTCGAAGGCACGTATGAAGATTGAGGAAGTCGAGGAGATGGTTGACGTGTACCAAGAAACACATCCTTTTATTTTTTCTGATTCTCAAAAAGTGTGTTGCACCGCACCAGCATTTTCTTCACTCAGTTCTAGGTCATCATTAGGCATTTTTTCTTTGCACTTCGACGGTTACAATAGAGAGACTTTGTTTTCAACTTCAGATCTATTGATCAGTGCCAACGTTGGTACTGATGAAAATCCTCGTCTTACCTACATGAGCGCAATCCTAGACAATGAGTTATGAGTATCTCTGAAAGAACTCTTAAATGAGTTCCGAGATTGTTTCGCTTGGGATTATACGGAGATACCAGGACTTGATAGATGTCTGATAGAACATAAACTCCCGATTCGATGAAATTTCAAACCCGTCCAACAAGCTCCTCGAAGGATGGTTGGTGAGGTAAGCAACCTTGTGTATGAAGAAGTAAGAAAACTTTTTCAGGCCGGTTATATTAGAACGTCTAGGTACACGGAATGGATTTCGAGTATCGTACCCGTAGTAAAGAAAAACGGTAAAATCCGAGTGTACATAGACTTTAGAGACTTGAACAAGGCAACCCCAAAAGATGAATATCCTATGCCAATAGCCAACGAATTAATAGACAAAACAGCAGGGAACATCATTTTGTCATTCTTGGATGGTTATTCAGGGTATAACCAAGTCTTCATCGCAGAGGAAGATGTGTATAAAAAAGCCTTCAGATGTCCAATTGGCATATCCGAGTGGGTAGTAATGCCTTTCGGTTTAAAGAATGCCGGGGCCACATATCAAAGGGCTATGAATGCAATTTTTGATCCCTTGATAGGAAAGACTGTAGAGGTTTACATCGATGACATAGTAGTAAAGTCAAGAACGAAACATCTGCATGTTGAGGACCTTCGAGCGGCATTTCTTCAGATGAGAACACATCATTTGATTTGAATCATTTGAAGTGTACATTCGGAGTACAAGCCGGACAATTCCTTGGATTTTTAGTGCACCAGAAAGGAATTCAGATCGATCCGGGAAAAATTAAGGTTATACAAGAATTGCAACCCCTGAAGAACTAAATGGAGTTACAAGCTTTCCTCGGACGAGTGAATTACCTGCGAAGGTTTATTAGGAATCTGGCCGGAAAGGTGGAGGCTTTCTCTACACTCTTGAGAGGGGAAAACAAGTACATCTGGACGGAGGAACATGGACAGGCCTTCGAAAACATAAAAAATTACCAGATGAAACCTCCAGTCCTGACTTCTCCTCAACTCGGGATTGTCCTATATGTGGTTACCACTGCTACTACGGTAGGTGCATTGTTGGCACAAGAGGATGAACAGAAGAGAGAAAAAGCTGTATTCTATTTATCTCTCGACTCCTGAACCCTGCCGAGAAGAGATATATAGCTTCAGAAAGGCTATGCCTCTCAGTATATTACGCAGTGACAAAGCTAAGACACTACATAGAAAGTAGTGAAGTCCATGTAGTCTCGAAAGCTCAAGTCCTAAGAACATTCTTTGAGAGTCCCCTGCTTATCGGAAGAGTCAGCAAATGGAGCTTGGTACTTTCGACAGATGACCTAAAGTTCAAACCTCAGAAAGCCTAGTTAAAGGACAAGTTATAGCCGATTTCTTAGCAGAGTACTCAAGCGAAGCTTCGGTGGATAAGGAAGAGGACGAGCCGTAAGAACCTTGGGAAGCCTGGTTTGACGGATCCTCAACAAGGTCTAGGGCTGGAATTGGCGTCGTAATAAAGTCGCCAACAGGCTTCGAAACTAAATTAGCCTTTAAATTGGTCGAACACGTGATTAATAACGCTACAGAGTATAATGCACTCATTGTAACATTACAAACTCTACTCGCAAGTGGTGCAAAAGTGGTAGTAATTAAAGGTGATTCACAACTGGTGGTAAACCAAGTAAATGAGTTAAGTCTCTGTTATACTCAAGAGTTGAGAAGATATTTAACTTTAACCCAAAAGTTAATCAAATAATTCCAACAAGTTACTCTCGAGCACGTAACTCGAGAAGACAATGCCATAGCTAACTCGCTGGCTCAGTTAGCGTCAGGATACAAGTCGAACGGCGCCTTACGAAAAGAAATAGGCGGGATAATCCCCGAGATCAGTCCGCCCATCACCGAACAGGGAGAAAATGGTTCTACCTCTGTTTATAAGGTAGACATCATGAAGGCGGAAGGAGATTGGCGATCACCGTACATTGAGTTCCTAAGGGACCCGAATTCCCAGATCGAGAGAAAGATCAAATTAGCGGCAAGACAATATATACTACTGGATGATCTTCTCTATAGAAAGACCAGAGAAGGAGTACTGTTGAGATGCGTCGATCTCGACGAGGCAACGCCAGTCATGTTGGAGTCTCCTGAAGGTCTGTGTGGGACTCATCAATCAGGAGTAAAGATGTACTAGATGATCCAAAGACATGGATTCTATTGGCCGTCCATGAAAAAGAATTACATCGAGATAGCTAAAGGTTGTAGGAAATGCCAGAAGTTCGGACCTATTACTCAAGCCCCAACCATGGAGTTGAGTCCGGTAACTCAGCGATGGCCTTTCAAGTCTTGGGCCCTAGACATAATTGGGGAAATCCGACCCCATTCGAGTAAAGGAGACGCCTACATATTGGTAGCTACGAATTATTTTACTAAATGGGTAGAGGCCAAGGCTTATCAATGGATCGACCAAAAAGAAATTATTGAGTTTATCAAGATGAATATTATCTTTCGTTTTGGACTCCCGCACGACAAAGTAGTGGATAATGGAACCGCGCTTAATGGAGAGCAAATGCAAGAGTTCTCGAGAGAGTTCGGGTTCATCATTAACAATTCCACTCTTTATTATCCACAGTCGAATGGACAGGCAGAGTCCACCAACAAACTCATAAAGAATGTCGTCCAGAAGAGGTCGAGGATAACCCCAGGAGGTGGCACGAGGTGCTTCTCGAGACGCTGTGGGGTTTAAGGGTCGCTAAAAGGGACAGCACTGGAGAAGCTCCATATAACTTAGTGTACGGGCAAGAAACCATTGTCCCTATCAAGATAAAATACAAGTCCCTTCGAGTCAACCAGACAGACCAAATGAGGGGTCGAGCAGATGAAGTCTCTTGAGATAGCAAGTATCTCGAGGAGGTGCGCATGAAAGCAGTGAATAGAATGGAAGTACAGAAGAAGCGGATGATGAGGCATTACAACAAAAAGGTCCACTCAAAAGGCTTCAAAGAAGGAGAATTAGTATGGAAGATGGTTCTCCCCATAGGTACTCGAGACTACTTTCTTGGGAAATGGTCACCTAACTGGAAGGTCTATTCATAGTCAAGTAATCTTTCCCCAAGGACGTATATCGTTTAGCAAGTCTCGAGGGGCATTCTCATGAATTAAAGATTAATGGAAAATATTTGAAGTCTTACAAACCAACCATATGGAAAACCCATAAAGAGACCTTAAAAAGGAGGTTCCCGAGTCTATGGTTACAACTAGAATAAGAAGACTTTTATCGGAAATAAAATTCATTACGTTGGTATAGTTCATGAGAAGACAAAGTACATCTCTTCGAGTAGTTTTTCTTCTACAGAGAGATCCAACCATAGGACCGAGTTCTACCGGCCCCCAGGGTTGGAAGAGAAAGAAGCGCAGAAGTCCTCCACCGACCCAGCTTACTCCCAAAAAGCACAATGTCTGTCTCAATTCCCTCTTCAAAGTCTGGAAAGAGGAGACACGCTGGGACACGTCGGGGAAGCGGGTCGGGAGAGCGTGCTCGATTTCATTGCCTCACACTCAGGAAAGGGTGTGAGGCATGAAAGACGGAAACCCCGTCGAAGGTACCGGTAGCCTATAAGAGCCATGCGGTGCAGGTGAGCAACATGACCGCCTGAAGTTGTGGACCTAGGCTTCCAAGGGGTGCGAGGTTGTGAACTTAGGCTTTTGAAATCTCGAGGAGATTTTGAAGAAGAACAGCATCGCGACAAGACATGTTTGGTGTGGTTTGTTGAACCTTCATGAAAGGGGAATGAGGCTATTTATAGCAGGAACCAAGGGTAAAGCCAGAGCGACTGTTCATGAACCTCGTGACGTAACAATAGAAAATCGTGAAGATTTGATTTTGAGAATCTTATCTTTCGGGAATCTTCGCAGCCTTAAATGCAGTATTAAAGCTGTACAGAAGGAAAACGGAGATCACATGCTATTACGAAACGTCTTGGGAAAGCTGAAAACGTTTCAAGGAAAGTAGTGAAAGCATTCAGTGTTGTCAAAGAAAAATCATGACAATTTAGGACGACACTTGGATAGATGTTCAATTAATTCAAGGAGTTGTTTCTTGCGAAATTCCATCTCTTGAGAGATGGCTTGACCCATGATCTTTTCTCGAGTTGAAGGACTTGGTTCCGTGGCAGCTGTCCACATAGCTCGCTTGCTCTCAAGCTTGTACTGAGTTCTCAAAAGCTTTTCTTGAAGTTTGACAAGCTTTGCCATTGCATCTTGAACAGCTGCGAGACGCTTGTTGTTACGCATAATCTTTTTGTCCAAATGCCCGATTTCATGCCTGCCTTGAGTTTTCGTTTGCTCACATCGATCTTCAAAAGCTCGAGCAGACTGATCAAGAGATTGAAACTCCTCGTATGCGTCATAGGATGGCCAATATTGTTGTTGGATGGGCCTGCAGGGAAAGAACTGATTTGCCGTTACCAGAGGGGAGTGAATGACGCCACCTAGAGCAGCCCTGTACCGATGAAAACTTTCTTCTGTGTAGGGGGTGTCGGCACGGAGAAAACTCAATAGGAATTCGAAATCCATGCAGAGTTGATCTGCTGCATTCGGTGGGTCTTCAGAGGTCGTCCCACTGCAATCCACGGGCTCTTCACCAAAATCATTCCCTGAAGGGTCCTCAGCTAGATCCTATACGAAAAGACAATGGTTAAAGAGCAGAGATAAACAGCCTCAAAAGACATGGAGGAAAATACTCGCTTACACTGTGCGATACATTGTCGCGAGTCACGCCCTCACAAGCTGGCTCACCACCCGAGGATCCTGCAACTAAGGTACGTGCGACTGTAGTCGTCGCTACTATTTCAACGATGGGAACGTATTCGGCACCCTTAGACGACAACGTTTCTCGATTCTCCAGAACCAGAGTCACTTCTCCAGACGTTCCTTCATTTCTGAGAGAAGAAGGCTTTGAAGTATGCAGGTCGTCTCGAGAAGTTATAAGGCAGCTCGAGGTTCTTCGTCGGTATGTTGAGGCTTCGCCTGCCCCATTCCCAAAATAAGCACCCATAAAGAAAGAAAGCTAGCTATCAATGTCGTCCAGAGTAGGTAGAAAAATACCTTGAGAGATGACATCTCAGGAAGAAAGGGAAACATATCATCCTACTTACGAATTCTGATCTAAGTCCCAAACGACCGAGTCCTTAAGCATGCTTTTCACACGTCTTTGGAAAACACGTTTAATTCGCCCGTGGGCAAGTTCTTCATCACCTTGGGACTTAGAGGGACGATCCTCTCGAGCTTTGGAGCGCTCCTCTCCATGGATGTTATCTAGGGACTGTGTAGGACGAACCTTGCGTTTCCCTTTACGCATTGGGCCCTCTGTTTCAGATACCATCCCGGACGACGCCGTAGCATCGGCCTCATCTGTAAAAAGCGAACAAGGTTATACTCTAATGACTAGTAAACAGCAATAGAGGCCAAACAACTTACCCCTTAGGGCAGGAGTTGGCACATAAAGATCGCCCAAAGGCTACCCAGAATAAGCATAACCCCTCGCAACTCCGAACAGGTCATGGCCCAGTAAAGTCGGAAAAGCTCAGACGCAGCAACCATACTGTTGTGATCGAGAGGAAACTGTATAGCGGACGGAGCAGTCCGAGTGAAAACTTTAACTGTTTCCTTAAAGCCTCTGGTTGCGGTTTTTCCATGCACGAAGATGTTGAAGGATTTCAAGAAAGGAATACTCGTATCCTGAAAGAAGCCGAGTTGCCTGGCGCATAACTGTGGATTGTACATCTCGAAAGTCAGTTTGTCTCCAGGGCAAACTCCCACCAAGTCTCGAGGCGTTAACAGATTATCCCAGTCGAGATGCTCGATGAAATGATCTCGAGCAGAGTAGAACTTATTGGGAGGATACGGTTCCCACTCTTGTTCCCTCTCGAGATCAGCCAATTTGCGTATCAGGGAAGTGACAACTTCAGAAGACCAAGTATGGGAGTCACTACAAGCACGGATGGTATATCAAGCCCAAAGCATCTATCACCTTCAAGGGTTGATTTATTGAAGGAAGATAGCTGAGGGAACCAAAGGAGTGCCCATAAATGTAGAAGACACATCGGACCTCCAGATGGATGATTCGGAAAACCTTTGTCCTTGACAATAGTAGAAGCAACCCGAAGACTTCTGTACAACAAATGAAGGAGGAAAGGTGCAAAAGCCACAGGCTCATCAACCTGAACTAAGAAGTTGCTAATCCAGGACATGTAAATGGCAGCTTGCTTGCCAGGACAGCAAAAGATATATTTGCTGAGCCACTCGAGATAAAAATCAAATTTCTGCTCGCCCCCCCATCGAGACGTTGTCTTCCCCGCAGCCTGAAAGAGTTCCATGTACCTGGCAACTATGCAACGGATCTTATGCCCATTACACTGAAACTCATCTTCCTCCACTCTGTGAAGACAAACACTAACGCCCGAAGCAGGGTAGCCAGTTAACAAACAAACGTCTTCTACGGTAATAGTTATGGGACCGTTTGGGAAAAAGAAAACGTTTAATCTCGAATTCCACAAAGGAATCAAGCTTGAGCAAACCTTGGCATCCCAAAACTTCACCCTCCTCAAGATGGACACCAGATCTTTCAAACCCAGACAATGTAGTTTATGATCCAACTTATCCTCCCACAATTTAAACTACTTTTCAGTAATAGCATCAGTGGGGGGGAACCCTACATGTTCTTTAGCGCTAAGCCATGAAACGGGAGCGCAGAAATCAGGTTGACATACCGGAAGAGTCGGTGAGGTCAGGAGATAAGTCTGGGGAACATCATGTTCTTTAAAAATGGACAACGGGAGTAGAGGACCCAGGGTCAGAATTGGCGGCTCATAACACGGAATAGCGATGACCACGTCTTGATTGGCGAATCCGCGGTATCGGCCAAAACGGGCGTAATCAGATTCCGTCTGGGAAGCCATCACTCGCAAGCGGCATTCCGACGAAGAAAAGTTTACGACTTTAGTGGGAAGAAAGGGCAAAAAACACAATTTGATCAAAAAAAATGTCGAACTTGGGCGAAGAAACGGATTTGTGAGTCGAAAAGAGATGAGGGTTTTGAAGGAACACGAAACGGTTGGCCTTCCAAGCTTAATGAATGAAAAGAGCAGGAAAAGAGACTTACTCGACAAGATTCGTAGTAAAACGAGACCATTTCGAGATAAACATAAAGTTCCCACATTATGTTTAACAAAGGGGGGCTTAATGTTGACACATATGAATTTCGGGCATCGTCCCAAGTGGGCCAAAACAACGAAGCACAGAGAAGTGGTACTCGAGAAGACGCCCGAATACTGGGAAGCGTCCCGTTCGAGAGACAGCTCTCGAGCGCTCGAGAATAGGCTGCTCAAGTAATAGTTGCCGAGCTCGAGAGTTGGGGTCAACCATGCTCGAGAGCTTCGCTGAGCTTCGATCTAATAACACTCTCAAGCGCATAGCCAAGCCACGATCAAGGGAAATGACGCGTGGCAACATCGGAGGTGATGGTTGAGATACGCTGCGCCCACTTCCTACAAAATAGGAGAAAGATCGTGCACACGATCCAAGAAGATCCCAAATCTAATGAGTAACTGCAACCAAAAGATCCTGAGCTATAAAAGGAACGCAGCAGACAACAACGACAAACACAAACACAGACTCTAAGTCTTTTGTCTTTTGCTTTTATTTTTACCTTACCAGGGTGAGCCTTCGGCCCTTGGCATTATTCCACCGTCAGGGTGAGCCTCCGGCCCTTGACGATCAAATCCAGTCGTCGACCCACTACTAGGGTGAGCCTCAGGCCCTTAGTGCCCACGTCCGTCGCTACCTTCATTCAACAAGGTGAATTCCAAGAAAGGAGTGCGCCTCGACCGCCTCTCGTCCATCCCCGACGGTCGTGAAGCGTCACCAGGCCTTTCTTGTTGTTCTCCCGTCCGAGTCATGGCTGTAAGTGTAACGCTGTAAGCTTGGTATCATTGTATTGAATTCCGATATTGTTGTTTACTTGTTATATTTGTATTCATTCACTTCGCGGTGTACAACCCCAAACGCTGTAAATTCAGTACTATTGTATTGCGTTTACTTTCACTTTAACGGCGATCACATTCACTGTAAAATTCGACACGTGTTGCGGGGAACAACATTTTCTGTGCCAACACGTTTTTGGCAAACATAGTAGGTGTCAGAAATCGAAAATCTACAAAGAACCTTTAAAAAATGGTTCGCACTAGGAGTCAGGAGACAAATGAGAGTCTTAAGGATTCCAAAGAAGTAGATTCCAAAGAGGTCAATCCCACTGAGGATCAAAGCAAGGATCAGGAGGTCCCTCCTATAGGGCCCACTGATAATCCTAGGCGAGAAAATTTGCCTGATTCTTTTATAGGCATACAAGAATTTAGCGATGTTGTGATTAGGCTAAGATTAAATATGGTCGAAAATCAAAGAGAAATGCAAGTACAAAAGGATCAAAAGGAACAAGAAATATTAGACGCCTTTAACTCCCTTAAGGATGATAAGCTTAAGGAAAATGATACTGTAAAGGAAAAGTCCTTTATGGCGGACGCTAGGGTTGCTGGAAAGCAAAAAGTTGATAGTGGGAACCTGCTTAAAGAGCAGGTCGAACTAGATTCTATGGTTTCTAACGAGTTAGGCGTAGGTAGCTCGAGAAACCCAATACCTAATGCAAATGTCAATGTCAGCTCGAGAAGTCCGACGCTTGACAAGAACGCGAATGTAAATCCTACAATTATAGATCTCGGGCAAAATACTTACCTAGTTTATCCTCGTCTAAGTCAGCAGAAAGAAAATGAGAGTTTCTACTACAAACCCAAGGAAAATGAACCCAGCTTGAAAGCCAATCCAAATCCTATTATTGACTTGAGTGGATAAATCGCTCAAGTTGTAGCCCAAATGATGCCAGGTGCAAGGACCGAAGAGGAGCGCTTGTATAGTAGTCCAATTCTCGATTATATAGAACAAAGAATAGAGATACCTCGAGGGTAAAAGATTCCTAGTTGTACCTTGTTCTCAGGAGAAGATGAAATGACTCCTGTAGAACACATAGCTAGGTTCACCTATCAAATGGGGGAAATGTCGGGCAATGATTTGTTAAAACTTAAGTTGTTCCCTAATTCTCTGACGGGGGATGCTTTTAGTTGGTATTCCAAGCTTCTCCCGAATTCAATAGCGAGCTGGGTCGAGATGCAGACCCAGTTTCTAAAAGCATTCGATAAGCTAGATTCAGTGGTTACTACAGGAGAAATATTGAAAATGAAGCAACTTCCTGGTGAAAGTCCTTCTTTGTTCTTGGCGAAGTTTAGGAAGAACTTGTTAAAATGTACAACAATTTTGGCTGAAAGAGATCTGCTCGAGATTGCACAAAGTGCCTTAACTTTAGCAATAAGAAAGAAAGTTCAGGGAGAACGTTTTCAGGACTTCTATGAACTCTCGAGGCAAGCCATTGAATACCACAACCTTTTATTAGAAGTGTTCCTCTCCTCGAGAAACTGTCAGACCGAGTGGGCAGAAATCGATTTGGCCAAATTTGTGAAGGGAGATCCAACTGTTTGTGACCCTCTAGTAAAGAAGAATTCTGAAGCTCGAGCTTCTCTAAAATCTGGGGAGGACAGCAAATTCTCTTTTGACGTAGAACAGATGGATCAAATCTTTGATTGGCTATACCAGAAGGGGCGTATAAAGCTCAGACCTGGTCATAAGCTACCGCAAAACGATCTAGAGAAGCTGAAGAAGCATTGCAAATGGCATGGGACATTCACTCACTCCACTCAAGAGTGTGTGTATTTTAAGAACTTGATCCAGGGCTTGATCGAGTCAAAGGAATTAAGGTTTGCCGAAGTAAATGAGTCGAGTGCAATAGATGAGAATCCTTTCGGCGAAGAGCCCACAATACATATGTATTCTCTTGAGAATGAAAATAATATTCTAAATGCGTTGATGACGATGCGCCTACATCGCAGGGAATTAAGGTATCTGGCGAAACCACTGTAGCCAATGGGCTCTTCAAGTGTCTGGTCGAAAGGCAGGTAGTGAGTTGCCCGGCTCGAGAAATCCAAGAGGAGCATTGTCACTGGCATATGGGCACATCCCATACCACGAACAAATGCCGCAACCTTTCGCAGGTATCTGCAGATCCACAAGGAAAGCATGTGGTATGATTTAACCCAACTAGAGGAGGTAGCTATGGGAATGGGACCGCCGTACTCCCGCTTTGCCCAGAAACATCCTTCGGGCAGTTCTTCATTTGGATCGGCGGGCTGTGAACCTCGACAGAGGCAGGTCGAGGGAGTGGAACAAGCGACTTGGCCTTCTGTGCATGAGCGTTTGAACGGTCGAGGCAGGACTGGACGAAATGCTCGAAAGACCGAGCCTGAAAAGCCCGATAGCCCTGGTCTAGTGTCGGTCAAAAATGAAAAGGCTGTACCTGAGAAAGGGAAGGTGGTACCTCAGATTAATCCAAGACTGATGCAAGAAGGCCCACAGATTGGCCGTTTTCTCGAGGAGAAGATGTTATGTGACAAGTGCAAATTAATCACCTCGAACAGGTTCCTCATCCCACAGATGTGCACTAAATGATGTGTAGTGTACTTCCTGGAACTCGTCCACATGTCCACGAATGAAGACATTGAGTTTAGGTGATTGACATTGAGTTTTTTTTATTCATGTTGTATGTCACACGCTTTACCTGTCGATTGCTATAGACTCGTCCAAGTCCGGTTGTCATTTGCATTCATCTGATATTGATCTCCTACGGCGATTCAATGAGAAAACTGATCCCTCTGAGTCTGATTTGGCGAACAGCACTTACTGTTTGATGAACGTGTTTTTAACTTCCATTCCCATTGGCTAATTTTGATGATTTATGCCAAGTAGATAATCTCATGAGATTGAGCCGCATAAAATTGAGATCAGGAGCATGTAATCAACAGTGGTTGGACTTGCAATTACATGGTAGCCATTCCACTTGACCCTGTTAGAAGTTGAACTTCCTGGACCGGTACTCGTATATTCGCTGTAGTATACCGTGTTTGCAAAGTTAGATGCATCCCATGCAAGCCACCTAGAAGGACTTATCAGAGAACTCATATATGTCCCCATGTACACCGTTCTCGAGTACTGCATCCATGGCCATCCTAAATAGGTATGGACCAAACTGACCTCCCACGCGAGATCTGGCGCTGCCCTGACTTGCGACTTGTGGATCACTATGCCAGTGTTCTGGTAAGGATCGATCCGGCCTTGCGCTGTTATGACATTTGGTTGTCCCTTCTCTGGTTTCTTCAAGTAGATATCGCAGTTCTGGAAGACAACTGCGTCATTCTCAAACCGGAAGAATTATTCACACTCTGAAGCAGAACTTATGTCCACCTGTGATTATAGTATTTTTACTCTCCAATTAGCACGATGTTGTCATTGTTGTATGCAACCTCTGTGATTTCACTGTACACGCAGTAAATAATGAATCTTGAACTCACTGGCGTCCTTTCTGCAGCTTTATTTAAGTCCTGTTTAATGGTGTGGAAATTACCCGAACCGTCTTTTGCCGCCACGAGATTACCCTGCACTGATGCCAGGGAATTGGATTGCAGAAGCTTCCTATCATGGTTAGAAACCCAGTTGGGAAAATATTTGTTGTCGTAATCCTCCTGCCTTCCGATTGCCAACATCAGGACCACATTAACTACCAGCGTATTACCTATTAGGTTCGACAGTTTACCCGAATGGCTGGTTATATAATATTCGAGGTATTAAAGTCTAGGAATCCCAGCCTGCACATTTCAATGCTTGTGAGGGCCGTGCTAACCAGGCTTGAGCAACGAAGTAAGAAGAGCTTCGGCGGGATACTAGGCCCCTCTAACGTCTGGTTCTGCTGAAGAACCATGATAACGTACAGCTTCCTGCAATCACGCAACGCATAATACTTCACCCTGCACCTCCTGCATTTCCACATGAGCCCCACAATCTGCCTGCCTGTGAGCCGCAAAAGAAAGCTTCGGCGTAACTCACAGCACCATCTCGCGAAGGGAGAGAATCGAAGGGAGGGGATAGCGTAGCGCAGTGCATCGAATGAGAAATGAGATCTATGAAGAGTTTGGAGTTTTCTATCATTAGTTTTGAAAAAAAATTATCAAGTTTGTAAAATTCTCAAAATACCATTCTTAAAATGCGGTTGACTCAATTTACAAAAAGACGGGCCACGACTTTGATAAAAACGGAGTTGAAAATATGGGATTTTGGAAACCGCCGTTAATATAAAAAGGGTTGTCCCTATTAGGACATCGTTCCCATCCCCAAAGGGTCTTCTCGTGAATTTGGGACAGACTCACCCCTGTTTTACGTTTCATGGATTGACGATGGATGGGATGCCCGCCCCTAATTTCATCCTTACCGAGAACGAGGCTAATCTTTATGTCGATCCACGTCAAGGCTTTGAATTTGATTGACCACCTCCTTGTCGGAAATCAATTCCAGATCTGTTTTTTGTTTTTTAGGGACTCGTAAAATAAATTTGTAAAAAAGATTAAACAATCGATCATCCTCCGGCTGTCTAACCAAGCCTGCTGTTGTTGCCTGGAACACTATTATTGGCTCATTGTTATCATAATTAACAAAATTGATCATTTTTAAGACACCATAATTGACGGGAACGAGGTTTTCATTAATTTTGTACAACGATTAGGGAGGGATCCATGCCAAAAACAGACATTAATTTGACCATGAACAATTATATATTTAAGCTACATTTATATATACACATGCTCGACTTATTTAATTTAGGAAATGAATATAAAATTCTATATAACATGTACAATTTATCAAAATTAATTATATCTGTTTTTTATTCATATTACGTAAACAAAAGTATATGAGAATTCATCATGTTCAAGTTTTTTATTTTCCCATATAAAAAAGAT
This sequence comes from Melastoma candidum, assembly GCA_023653495.1. Taxonomy (NCBI): domain Eukaryota; kingdom Viridiplantae; phylum Streptophyta; class Magnoliopsida; order Myrtales; family Melastomataceae; genus Melastoma; species Melastoma candidum. The sequence goes on along the minus strand of CM042889.1, from coordinate 6,783,594 downwards.
GGCGGCTTTCGTAAATGACCAATTGATATTTTGGGATGGTGACATGGGCCCTCTTCTTCTTTTGGAGATAATTTTAAAAGAACTCTGACTTTTACATGGGCCCTCTTCTTCTTTTGGAGATATTTCTAAAGAACAGTGAACCCCCCCCCCCCCCCCCCCCTTTAAGGTATGATTGATTCATCTTCATTCCGCTGTAGGGAATGAATTATACAACAACAACAGCTGCAGCAGCAGCAGCTGTGTGCCAAAAAGCTGGGCAAAAACACTAAAAAACTTTTAAACAAACAAAGAGTAACTTACGGAAGGCACTTAATTCCATTGGACTGAACCGGACCAGACCACACCAACTCTACTCCCAGCCTGCTCATCCCACTTCCATTGTAACCTACCTATATCAAACCACTATAACAAAGCCTTTTACCTCGTCAGGCGTGGATGCCGCCCGACGCGTACCTGTTCACCAGAGCCAACGCGTTGCTGGTGAGATGGGCGACGGTCACGATCCCATCCCTCACCTGCATCTTCACGTCCCCGTTCATGGGCTGGCCCGAGAACCCGTCTGAGCAGGTGGTCTCGTCCGTCAGCGCCGTGCTCACCCACGTCTGCACGTCGTTCATGGTCAGCGCGAAGTTCGAGCCAGTGATGTGGCCCATCTCGTCGATGGAGTTCTTGATCACGTCGACGGCCTCGGCCAGCTGTTCCACGCAGTCCCTCATGGCCCCCCGCTCCCTTGGGGTCATCCCTTCCCTTCGGGAGAGGGTCGCCATCATGGCCGAGGTGGAGCGCACGGAGTCCAACGTGACCCCGAGGGAGGTGCTGGCGAGGAGCTTTGGGCTAGTCTGGATGAGGTTGGCGTGCCTCGAGAGGGAGCTGTAACAGAGGCTCGGGTAAGCCGTGGCGCTGCAGGACGTCCTGAGGAACTCGGTGGTGGTCCTGGAAGGCTGTTGGGCAGAGCTCAAGCCCGTGGAGGCGAGGAAGAGGGCAAAAACGAGGACCGCACCTGTGCTGGTCATGGTTTCTTTCTTTCCTTTTTCCTTTCGTAAAGAGAAAAGAAGAACGTTATCCGAACAGCTAAACTAAACTCCTTTGGTGGCTAAGTGTTTTGTGTTTTCCGTGATGATGAGAATTGGGGAATGAGTCCAATATATAGGGAAAGGAAAGGGAGTTCGGGGTGGCAGTGTTTGCTGTATGTACAAAGTGGAGGGCTTTGCAAAAAGACTCCCCGGCGTCAGCAACAGTGAGACGCAGGGAGGTGTAGATGTCTGAATGAGATGAGATATGCTCATGACACCAACCAGTAAGAAAAGACGGGTTGGACCCCTCGGCGGCCAAGTAATATCGCAGTCATCATCGATCCAACCATTCGTTCATATCCGTATATACATTGTAGTCGTCCCACCAAAAGCACAGTGAGGTCTCTCTCTTTTTTGATGGAAAGGAGGGCCGACGTTGCTTAACGCAAATTGCACAAGGAAAAGAAAGCCCGCCCCACCTTTGGTAATTTCTGCACGTGGTTGGATGGATTAAGACGTTGATATCTTCTTCTAATTCGTCGTCTCCCCCCACCTACATTTATTGCCATTCGAATTATCATGGAATATGTCATGATTCGTTTTCATCTGTGTGTGTGTGCGTTCTCTTTTTTTTTTTAAACTTTGGTTCGAGGTAAACGTGTTGTCTCCCGTCGTCGATTTACCGATTTCTGTTCTTGGAAAATACCTTCAGATTATTTGTTCACAATCCCAGACCGACATGAAACGTTTCTGAAATCTGCATGGAACACACGATGAAAAATGTTTTTGGTGTTTCATTGGAGTTGATTCTTTACGCAAAACACGTGGTCATGCATCGAATGTGATCTTCAAGGAGTAATAAAAGCTTAGGGAAGAAAAGTCTAAGGACGCCAAAAAAATATCTTCTTTCATACTCCCAAAAATAATCCCCTTAAAACCAATGCATGGGACAAGATGACCCACACATTTGGACATTAGCGACCGCATTCAATTCCACTTCTTCTAATCAGTGAGCTTATTTATATCGGACATGTCCTCAAATGACATTCTTCCTCGCTCGACGTTACCATTTTAACGGTGTTAAACAGGATTAAAAAAAAGGGATCAATTCTTTCCTTAACACTTCAACGCTCTTTCTTATTTTGGTCGTGGCTAACCCTTCCTTTCTTTTAAGGATCATGAAATCGGGCTTTTACCCGTTAGAGTATCAAACATGTCCGGAATGTCTCGTGCCGGAAATTTTAAGCACTACGCTCTGGACTAAAATTAGGTATATGGAGACTTGGGTCCATGAATTGATCCAGGCTTAACAATAGAGATCACTTACATTGTCATAGCCCAACGTCGTCGTTTGGAGTTCGCCCAAGGGATTATAACCCGTCGGCGATGTTCGTTTGATGAAGGGTACTGTTTGAACATTCGATTGATTGCCTGAACTTTGTCCGAGAAAGAGTTGTAGTTCTGTTGACACGTATGAATTTCGGGCTTTGCCCCAAGTAAGCCAAAACAACGAAGCCCAGAGAAGTGGTATTCGAGAAGACGCCCGAATACTGGGAAGCGTCCCGTTTGAGAGATAGCTCTCGAGCGCTTGAAAATAGGCTGCTCAAGTAATAGTTGCCGAGTTCGAGAGTTGGAGTCAACCATGCTCGAGAGCTTCGCTAAGCTTCGATCTAAGAACACTCTCAAGCGCATAGCCCAGCCACGATCAAGGGAAAGGACACGTGGCAAGATCGGAGGGGATGGTTGAGATACGCTGCGCACACTTCCTACAAAATAGGAGAAAGATCGTGCACACGATCCAAGAAGATCCCGAATCTGCTGAGTAACAGCAATCAAAAGATGTTGAGCTATAAAAGGATCGTAGAAGACAACAACAACAATAACGACAAACACAAACACAGACTCTAAGTCTTTTACCTTTTGCTTTTACTTTTACCTTACCAGGGTGAGCCTCCGGCCCTTGGCATCCTTCCACCGTCAGGGTGAGCCTCCGGCCCTTGGCATCCTTCCACCGTCAGGGTGAGCCTCCGGCCCTTGGCATCCTTCCACCGTCAGGGTGAGCCTCCGGCCCTTGACACCAAAATCCCGTTTCACTCCACCGTCAGGGTGAGCCTCCGGCCCTTGACGATTGAATCCCGCATCACTCCACCGTCAAGGTGAGCCTCTGGCCCTTGACGATCAAATCCCGCCTTCGACCCACCACTAGGGTGAGCGTCAAGCCCTTAGTGTCCACATCCGTCGCTACCTTCGCTCCACAAAGTGAATTTCAGGTAAGGAGTTCGCCTCGATCGCCTCTCGTCCATCCCCGACCATCGTGAAGCGTCACCAGGCCTTTCTTGTTGTTATCCCGTCCGAGTCATGCCTGTAAGTGTAACGCTGTAAGCTCGGTATCGTTGTATTGAATTCCGATATTGTTGTTTACTTGTTATATTTGTATTCATTCACTTCGCGGTGTACAACACCAAACGCTGTAAATTCGGTACTATTGTATTGCGTTTACTTTCACTTTAACGGCGACCACATTCACTGTAAAATTCGACACGTGTTGCGGGGAACAACATTTTCCGTGCCAACAAGTTCCCAATCCAAGCGAGGAATGCATAAACGTAAAAAGGGCGTGTCAAAAGATCGACATTCGCTCGAAGTAAAACAATAGTTTCTAACTCTGTCCAAACGAAGAACATGGGAAGGTAAGAAGGACATGTGTCACAGTGCTACGAGGTTTGTTGGGATTTAACATGACCGGGGAGAAAAAGATACGACCTCGTAACGTATGAGATACGACGTGACCCAGCATGTAGATAGTTATAAAATCTTAGACGGTGGTTAGAATTCTTGTATAAATAGGCTTTTCATAGAAAGTAACATGACAAACCACAACATAGAATCACAACTTTATCCTTAATTTTAGGCTTTTTTTGGCGTACTTGTTTTTCTGCTTCGTTATTTCTCTCAAGGGCGAAGAGTGGTATCTCATTTGAGTGAAATTTTGTGTCCCGTTTTCCAGCATTTCTAATGATGGTACCTCCTTCGAACGAAACATATTTTCTTTGTTACTCTAAAATCGAATTGGCGACCACAATCTTGAACATGTATATTGAACCTCGTGCTTGTGTTACCAAATACTCGACGTGCAAGATAGTCAACACGTCTTTTGGCGGCCACATTGGTAGTAGATGACTTAAATGTATTGTAAAACTGGTAGAGCGTCTTAGAACGACCTCGTGAATACGGGGAGTTGAATGATTTCTTTATCAATGTCCAAAATATGGAGATCCGGGACAAAAAAGAACTCTTGCCGGAGAGATCCTCTAACACCTATTTGGAGACCAATATGAGAAGATTGACAATGTTCTAATTCTTATTGGAAAATTCGGGAAAGTAGATGAGAAGATTGAGAGCTAGTCATATGACAATGTTCCAATTCTTATTAGAGAATTCAAGTAAAGTAAATGAGAAGATCGAGAGATTTTAACAAAAGATCGAAACTAAAATTGGAAAAGTGGAGCAAAACTCGAAACTCATCAGTAAAACTCGTCATTGTTGATGAGCTCCGAAGCCTGCAAAAATGTTGTGGCAGAAGGGAAATGAAAGCTGGGCCCTCGGACAAAAGGCATAAGGACCTCATATGATGTAAATGTCCAAGTCCCTCTGAATCTTCAAATTGTCCCTCCCACTTGGTTTCGTCGATGAGAGGGAGACTGTTGAGCGACACGAAAAGGGAGGAAATTATGAGCCTCCGCATTGTAGGCGTGAGATTTTTTTATTGTAGGCCCCCGGGTTTGAAGAAAGGATCCTCAATGAGGGGGAACCTATGGAGCGCCCACTAAGAGGCGGCCTGTTAAGTGACATTGTGGATCAAAGAGATTATGTCACTCGAATGATAAAACAGACGTCCCTAGGATGAATAAACGGACTTAGGAACAACTATATCAGACTTCATACCTGAAAATCATATACAAAGACTATCCATTCTCCTGAGATTGTAGGATGCCTGATTTCACCTAATTTTTCGGGGAATAAGGAATGTCTCCGGCAGAGTCTATCGCCCGTTTTACACATCAAGTGCTAGAAGCGGCTGCTAATGATTTCTAAAAATTAAGGCTCTTTTCAGGATACCATACGAGTACTGCTTTCTCCTGGCATGTGAACATGTTGGATCAGAAATTGGGAGAAGATACGATGAGACCAATAACAAAGGTAGCCGTGAAATCTTAGGCAATGGTTAGGATTCTTGTATAAATAGGCTTTTCACATAAAGTAGCTGGACGAACAACCACCGACAATCACAACATTATCCTTAGTTTTAGGCGGACTTGTTCTCCAGTCTCGTTCTCTCTCAAGGGTCGGTACCTCCATTGAGTATAACTTCATTTTATGTCTTCCAGCGTTTCTGTCAAAAGTGAAGGTCGATACATCATTTGACTGTAACCTATTTTATTTCTTAATCTAAAATCAACCCCGTGTCCGTTGGCCATGACAATCTTGAACTTGTGTATCAAACTCCGTGTTCGTTGGTGTTGACATGGCAAATGATTTTGGGCCTGGGCTTAGAACAGAAACCCAGTAATCCCTCAAGTCACACTCCGAGTCGGCTCAAGATATAGTCGTCTAGGCCGACTCATGACGAAGTCGACTAGGTCGACTTATGAACGGGGTCGACTAGGTCGACTCACAACGAAGGAGTATGGTGATCAAAGTCAACCAAGATGACTCAACAGTAGCTAGGCCTACTAGTAGGGTCAAGTCGACGGAATCCTGGATAAGTCGACCAAGTCGATCGTAGTCCGTACAGATCAGTCAAGTCGACGAGGTTGAAATAAATTTATTCATTTTCAATCACGTTTGTTAAAGATCGTAACTGATCTTAAATACCCAGGAACGTGATCCCATATATCAAGGGGGTTGTTGAGACACTCCCACGATATTAGGGATCACGATCTATAACACGATCTGCAAAACAATCTATCTGTTACGCGTTAATCACGAACAAGTCCTCTATAAATAGCGGAGGAAATCTTCAAGATAAGGACACGACCATACACAGCCAAAACTCTGAAGTTTGTTCGTCAACCTTAGGAATTAGATACCTCGACCCGGTTTATAGGTCAACTCCTCTTCCACCAGCAGAGTGAGCTCGTAGGGCCTTTGCCGTCAACTCCCGCCAGCGACACCACCGACGGAGTGAGCTCGTAGGGCCTTCGTCACAGTTTCCCGCCAGCGACCACCACCGACGGAGCGAGCTTCCAAGGCCTTCGTCACAAGTTCTCCGCCGTCACAGATTTCCATATCGTTGTCACCACGTGCACTTTTTCATTTCTGATGGCTGTAAGCCCTGTTTTTTTTTTAATTCGTTAAGATTGTAAGACTTGCATTTTATTTCAATAAAATTGTGCATCTTCTTACTGGCGACCACAACTCAATTCCTGTGAGTCCTTTGCCAAATATTTCCGACGTGATCCGTTTTATAGGCGAACAGGTTTTTGGCGACAAACTTGAACTTGTGTATTAAACCCTGTGTTCATGCTACTAAATATTCGACATGTTTGTTGGTCAACGCAAAATATTTGACAAAACGAACACGATACTTGCCATGAGTACTAACGATATTTATGATTGTTACGAAGAATGGTGATGGTTGTTGTCCTGGGAGTAGTTATTAGCAAGTTTACTTTAAATTTAAACACGTGCTGGTAGTTATCATTAGTGTAATGGCATAAATAGGACCATTGTGTAATAGGAAATGAAAGACACTCATTTGTAGCCCAGACGGGCATCTCGGTTGTCTTTTCGCTCTCAGTGATTATGTAGTTTCCTTCAGGCCGTTGTAACTCGCCCATACAAATCAATGGAAGTAAGCATCCTTTTCACTTATTTTTGTTGTTTTTATGTTCTTCATTGTTCATTCTTAAGTTTTACTGCAAACATATTACCCTACGAACTCTTTCACACCGAGATCACGACGTGTTTTTCCCCATAAACACGTGTCCCACGTCTTTATCTGGATGGATTAAAAATTATTTACTCTCTTTTAGGCGAATATAGTCAAGACGATATTTAACATTAAATTATTATAAGAACCGGGTGACACTCTTCATTCATCTAGCTATGACAACATACTGTAATATTTTTGGCGAAGGGCGCAATTCAGGCGATGACAGGTTGTGATAAGTGAAAACTAAATAATTCTCGTATACCAAAATTTAAGTTTATTCATAAGTACATTCTTATATAGGATTTTTTTTCTCTAAAATAGCGAAATGATAACAATACAGCATGGCCTTGGAAGAATAAGAATCTCTCGTGCGTCGGTTTGGCTACAAACCTCTAAAGACGACAACGTGGAGAGTAACTGGGCTTCGTTGTTCTTTGTCTCGTCCGTCCCTTTTAAAATATTATCGCTTTCAATGCCCCGACTGAACGTGCTTCCCACAAAATTGGGTATAGTTCCATTTCTACGCTACGTTGATGAAACAAATTCCTGGAATTCCGTATGTTTAAAAAATTCATAATATATTTTTCGTGTTTAAAAAACACAATTAACATTCGACAAGATTTTCGTATTTGTTATACTCAAAATTTCTTAAATAATTCCAATTATTCGGAGAATTATCTATCTCTTGGACTCTTGGTTATCTTATAAATCTCCTGCTTATTGTCATTATTATTTTGGAATAATCTCGGGAAATATATTTAGAATTTGTTCGGGGAAAAGATAAAAGGCCGCGCCATGGGAGGGACCGTCCCTCCCATCAAACCCCCACACCATCCCTATCTCCCGCCTTTTTGGTGCTTTTTGCCAGCACCAATCTTTTTCCTACTAGAAAAAAACTACTCTGTATGCCTCTATTATTGTTACGCAACCCCACACATACATGAACAAACCAAAGCCTTTGCGCCCTCCGCCTTTCATGCAAATAATGGCAGCTCCCACATTGACACCCTTCCCCCTCTCCTGTATTGCGGCACTCACAATTCTCGCCCTGTTATCATCCCTCACCATACCATGCTGTGCTGCATCCGATGCCGACCCCTCCTCGTCGCCCTACCTGGAGTTTGTCAAGGCGTCTTGTGCCTACACCACCTACCCAGACGTCTGCTATGAGACGCTTTCATCCTACGCGGCCACTATCCAGACGAGCCCAACCGAGCTGGCGAAAGAGGCCCTCTCCGTCTCCCTCAACAGTGCGCAGCTGACATCCGACGTGGTCACTAACCTCTCGAAGATGAGCGACCTCACCAAGAGGGAGTCCGGAGCCGTCAACGACTGCATGGAGATGATCAGCGACTCCGCGGACGAGCTTCGGCAGTCGCTGGTGGCGATGCGGGATCTCCAAGGGCCGGAATTCAAGGCACAGATGAACAACATCCAGACCTGGGTGAGTGCGGCTCTGACTGACGATGATACCTGCATGGACGGTTTTAATGCCGGCAAGGGTTCCGACAAAGGAAAAGTTAAAGGGATAATCCGAAGCAATGTGATGAGGGTGGCTCAGCTTACAAGCAACGCCTTGGCTTTAATTAGTAGACTTTCCGAATGAAAATAATGGAATCTGCAAGGCCTTCGGGTGGTCCTTGATTTTTCTCTATTCATCCCATCTTACTATCTTGTGAGTGACGTGATACTCAATTCAGGCCTCTGTCCTGGGGAATTTGTTCATATAAATTATGTTTTCCTTGATGTTCCATGTCGTCCTATGATAATTGCGGGAACAGATGAGACCTTCCATGGCTGTCCAAAAAGGGAGTATCCGAGAAGGAGGCGATGCATTGGCAAACCAGCCACACTGTAAGTTCTTAGCCCTGGCAGGAACTCCCATGTTAAGAAAAACTCTTTTGAATACGGTCCCAAAAGCCATGTCCACTGTTGGCGTCTTGGAAGCCACGTGAACCTAACTAACCGATCAATCAATTGTGGATCCCATACAACTTTTGTCCGCTGTCTGAAGATGATTCCAAGTAGCGACTTCTCAAGATAATGTCATTTTACATACAGGGGAACCTCACAACAGAACACACACCCCAATACCCAATGATTAGAATGGACTACCAACTTTTAAAGGCCAATTAGCCTAACGCCATTGCTCACAGTCCTCTCTCAATTAACATGATTCTAATCCTCTCCACATCATCCAGCATTCCAGCACTTTCGTAGATCTTGATCAGCAACCGGAAGTTATGCTCGTTTTCCGGTTCCAGGTCAAAGAGCTTCTCTGCGGCTATTTCCCCGATTTCTACATTTTTATGGAGGACGCAAGCATGCAACAGAGCTCCCCATGCTGTCGAACCGGCTTCCATCTCCATCCTCTCTGTGATGATAGAATATGCCTGATCAACCATACCGGCTCTCCCGTAAAGATTAACCATGCAGGCATAATGTTCCATACCAGGCTTTATCCTGAACCTTTCCACCATAGTGGAAAACAATCTCTCACCATCACTAACTAATCCCAGATGAGTGCAAGTGGAGAGCAACGATACAAATGTGACACAATCGGGTAATACATTGGCTCTCTGCATTTGCTCATAGTACCTTAGGGCATCGTGTGACTTCGAGTGGGCGTTTATAATGGCATTCCATGACACAACATCTTTTTCGGGCATGTTGGCAAACAACCAGGCAGCATTTTCCAATCTACCATTATTTGAATAGATGGCTATCAATGAATTGACGACGGACAGATTCCACTCTAACCCGACACGAACCACCCATCCATGCACTTGCAATGCAGTCTCGAATGATGAAATACCTGACAGGATCGAGGATACTCCGACGGAGTCTGGCTGAAACCCGTCCGCAATCATCTGTTTAAACGCATTAACTGCATCCACCAAGAGGCCGTGGCGGATGTATGCTGTCAGCAATGAATTCCACGATACTATACTTTTGGATTGAATCGTCTTGAAAACTCTCCTTGCTCTCGCTATGTCACCACATTTGGAATACATATCCACGAGCGCGTTACTGATGAACCCATTATTGACGAAGCCTGAGCGAACAGCATGCCTGTGAACCGCCTCCCCAATCCTAATGCTACCAATGCCGGCACAAGCCTTGAGGACACGGGGGAAAGTGTACTCGTCAGGCTGCACATCCTGTTCCCCCATCTGAAAGTACAGGGCAATGGCATCCTCATACATGCCCAATTCAGTGTACCCCGAAATCAGCGAATTCCAAGCAAAAGCCGACTGATCCCTGGTAGACATTTGATCGAACAGATCCTGTGCGTCCTCGACGAGCCCGTTGGCTGAGTACAGCCTCAGGAGCTTCGATGAGACTCCATGGTTCTTCTTCAGGACGCTCTTAGGAATCAACCTGTGAATACGAATGCCCTGCTCGATGGCCCCCAAGCGGTAGCATGTTTCGAGGACAGATGCAAAGACCTCGAGGTCGACATGGATCCTGCTGGACACAGAGGATTCAATGTCGTCGACGACGGAGACCAGCGCCTCCAGCTGGGAGTGAGGGGGCTGTTTGGGGTTAGGAACGATGGGGGTGGGCGTGGAGGGAGGGAAGGAGAGGGTCTTGGTCTTGGTCTTGGTCTTGGATGTATCAGTTGGGTGCTTCCGGGAGATGCTTTTTCTGCTTCTCTTGAGTCCTGAACAGCAGTTGAATTGGAGAGGAGATTGCCCGCTGTTCAGTCTCAGGCTCAGCAACACCATTTGGTTTTGGCGGAGGACGACACACGAGGGTTAGTTTGTATAATACCGTGGTCCTGTTTGGACTCCTGACGGGGCTCCCCAACTTGATAAAATAGCTAGGCATCATTCTTTGTTTGTACTGCCAAAAAACCCTAACGCCTCCTAAGGATTAAATTATTGGCGCGAGTCAGGTTTGGCCGTTTGTCCGCTGCCAACGACGGATAGGATAGAGGCGGAAGAAGATCGCCGCCGCTGACGCTCCAATGGCGGTGTGGAGGCTCTTCAGGCGATCTTCCGCAGATTTTCTTCTCCAAGGTTTCGAGTCAGGTTCTAGCTGGCGTTTTCTCGTTACACGAAGATGTCACTCCGCCTCTCAAACCGGTCTCTATGGTTTCGCTCCGCTGAAGACCGCCGGAGGCTTCAAGATTTTCGTTGACGAGGCGATCGAAAGGCTAGTTCAGTTTCACGAGGACGTATTATTTGCGACGATTGTCTTCATCATTTATGTATTTTTGCCATTAATGCGAGATTCTGCATCATCCTTGTATCTGCACATTCTCCAGGTCAAATGAACTAATTACTTACATCAAGTCTCACCCTTCGCCAACCGAGATTATCAATGCCATGGATGAGATTTCAAATACCGTAAGTTAGTTTATGCTCTGCATTCTGCCTTTTCAGGATTGATTCTGCAATTTGTAGTTTTCAAGAGTAAGCAGTTGCTTGAGATGTTCTCTTTGTTGCATTTTCGTAGGTTTGCTGTGTAGTGGATTCGGCGGAGCTCTGCAGACATACTCACCCTGACAGGTCATATGTTTTAGCTTGCTTATCTCCACCTCTATCAGCTATGGTTCTCTTAAATTTTAGCCGGTAACTAGTTTTATTTTTCCTTCTTGATTTTAAAAGAAACTTGTTTGCTTCCTAGAGAATTTGTTCATGAGGCGAACAAGGCATCCATGAGAATGAATGAATATCTACATGTGAGGTGACTGCTGTCCTTATTTTCCATCCATATTTTCAACAAAGACCAGATAACGTTGTGAATAATTGCCATCGTTTGATTGAATTTCTTCTCTCTTTTGTAGGATCTGAACACAAACAGTAGTCTGTACAATGCGGTGAAAGAAGCTGAAATGAGCGGACACTTGATGACTAAAGAAGCAAGAAGAGCTGCCACCAACCTGCGCATGGATTTTGAGAAGGGTGGAATTCATCTCAGTAATGGTAGGTGATCTGTGAACTTTTGTTTGTTCTTTTTCTGTTTTTTCCCCTTCCATGGATCGTCCTTTTTCTACAATCTAACATGTATATTCATTTGTCAGAGAAACTGGACAGAGTTAATAAATTAAATGTTGAGATTTCTAGTCTGTGTCGGGAGTAAGTGTCTTATTCATTTGACTCGTTTGTATTTTGTACCATAGCCAAAGCCTTAAAATTGCTTGGATTTGCTTGAATCTGAATGTCATACACAGGTTTGGTGAAAATATTATCATGGATCCAGGACATGTGGATGTTTTTCCGGCGACTCTAATTCCCAAGCACTTACATCATCTATGTAAGCCAATACACAAGTCAAGAACTGGAATGGCGACCGGCTTGTCAATCTCAAGGAATACATCAAAAGAGAGAGGATTGCGAGTACCCACTGATGCAACCACACTTTCTTCCATTCTGCAATGGACAACTGATGAAGAGGCATGTTTTCCGCATAGAGTGTAGTAATAGGTTGACTTGCATTTACAATAACGGTGCAAATTGTTTGAAGTTGTTAATGTCGAATTTATTCAGATATGTCTTGATCTTAGATCGACTGTTGCTAGTTGATCATCCACTAACTTTTTGAGTGAAAATTTTCAGGTTAGGAAAAAAGCATATATCAACGGGAACTCTACCCCTTTTGCCAACATTGATGTGCTTGGAAAACTTATTGCTACCCGGCACGAACTAGCACAGGTACTCATGTTGTTTGTCTTTTTAACTCACATATGGGAGAAAATGATTTTACTATTTTTCAATTATAAGCATGAAGTATCCACAGATAAGAAGTTTTTGACAGTGAAGAGCATTTTGTTGCATGTAGTAATGCTCTTCTAACAAGTTTTGTTATTTTATTTATCATTGAACCATTGATCAGCAGCTAATATGTCACCTGGTGGATGAGATTCCTTTTTTTTTCTTCTTTTTGTGATAGATTCAATCATTGTTTGCTCTAGTTTTAAGTTAACACCACTTTTTGTTGAACTTTTCAATCACTTGTGGGTTTTTTGTGCTTCAATTGATTGTTCTTTGATGAATTCCAGATAATTGGGTACAGATCATACATTGATTTCGTGGTGAGGCAAAACATGGCTTCATCATCCAGGGTTGTGAAATCATTTTTGCTTGAGATGAGTGAGATGATCAGGGGCAAAGCCAACCAGGTGTGTATGGGTTTTCTGTGTGAACTGCTTGTTGAACCTTGATGGATTGAGCCGTCTATTGGTTTTTCACCTGACTAGTAAGTTATATTTTTCCAGGAATTTAATGCAATTAAAATGTTCAAAAGAGAAAGGAATGGCTATGGTTCTGCAGATTTAGAGCCATGGGATGAGGCATATTACACTGCTATGATGAAGTCTTCCATGCTTAATCTGGACTCTTCTGTAAGTTATATCAATGAAATGTCTTCATTCAGTCTGGATCTCTGGATAAACTTCATGATCCTTCTTTGTGTCCTTAATTTCCACGATTCTGTTAATAATTATTTCCTATGAAAATGATGCAGGTGGTAGCCTCCTATTTTCCTCTGCCTAGCTGTATTAAAGGTTTGAAACTCTTGGTGGAGTCATTATTTGGGGCATCGTTTCGAAGTATTCCTTTGTCACCTGGAGAATCATGGCACACCGATGTGATCAAGATGTGTCTCCACCATCCTCACGAGGTGAACTCACTATAGAAATTAACCACCCACTTGACTTATTAAATTTCTAGCCACAAGAGCCAAATCCAGATTGTAGCATTGTTTAGATATGGTCATTGCAACAATCTGTCTCCTTGGTTGAAAAGGTTTGAATTGCTTGTGAATACCCCTAAGTTATTAGACTTCCAACTAGCTGTGATTTTTTTTTTTTCATTCACCTCGAATCCACTTGTTGCTCTCTAAAAACCTATACAATTGTAATCTATTCTTAGGGAGACTTGGGTTATCTATACCTGGATTTATATGCAAGGGAAGGAAAATACCCCGGCTGTGCTCATTTTGCTGTAAAGGGTGGACGGAGGATATCCAACAATGAATATCAACTTCCTGTAAGTGATTGTGGTTTTATATATTATCATGATGCACTAGTTTGCTCGTTTGTTCATGTGCTAGCCCAACGATCACTGAAATCTATTATAGGCCATTCCATTATTACTAGAGTATTGTCTTCATTACGAACATACAGAAGATCCTACGACTGTGCTTTTTTGGTCACATGGGAGGAAAAGTTACATGGCTTTCGATAATGCTTGGTATCCTATGTCATGCATATCTTTTTGGCAAAATGTACAATTATGGCAAAAACTTTTAAAAAATATTTTTGTTTTGTCAACTTCTTATTTTGCTATATGATTATATCACAATCTACCTCTTCTACCTTTTTTATGGTCTAACGTGGACAGCGTTAGCCTAACCGCTGACGTGGAGTTAACAGAGTCTTATGTGGTTTGCTCCGAAGGCAATCTTACTAGGAAATAAAAAAGTTAAAATATATGCTTATATCCCCTTAAGGCAAGCTTTACGTTCTATCAACTTCTTTTTTTTTATATGATTATGTCACAAACTTTGGATTCTATAATTTGTTTGGCCCAAGTGAATAAAGTCTGGCAAATCGCTGACATGAAGTTGATGGAGTTCTACGTGATTTCTAAGTGGGCTATCATACTAGAAAAAAACAAGCACAAAATTAATGGGGAGGGGATTTCTCTTCTCCAAATCGAACCAAAAGAAAACTTAATTGAAGCTAAGAGCCAATTATACATTCCGTTGACAAAGTCAAATCATAACTCAGTTCAAAAGTACACGGACCAGCTTCAATTAGGTTTAACATTTTTTCGATTTGGAGAAAAAGAATCTCCAACATATTAATTTTTTGGCTGTGTTTGTTTCCTCGAATATGATAGCCAATGTAAGAAGCACGTAAGACTACTCAACTCCATGTCAGTGATTTGTTTACCTGAAGCCGTTCACTTGGGTCAAACAAAAAGTAGAACCTAAAGTTGGTGACATGATCGTATAACAAAAAAAAGAAGTTGACGGAACATAAAGTTTGCCATAAGTTGAGGATATATTTTGCCTTTTTATTTCCAGGTAAAATCGCAAACAAAACAAAACGGTTAACTCCACGTCAATAGTTAGTCTAACGCCATCCACTCTGGGCCACAAACAAGGTAGAAGAGGTAGATCGTGATATATCATTTCGCAAAATAAGAAGTTGACAAAATAGAAATTTTTTAAAAAAAATTTGCTATAACTGCATATTTTGCCTATCTTTTTTATTGGTTACTAAGGCCTAACACCATAAGATGTGGTCTCATATTGTGAGTCGTCCATCAACTAATAGATGGAGCAGTCTGCTTGAACTCTGATGACTTCTGAGGTTGAAGCAAGCAAGGTGATATTGCAGGTTGTGGCCCTTGTTTGCAATTTCTCTGGTTCCCCTAATTCATCATCTGCAAGGCTAAACCAATGGGAAGTTGAAACTCTGTTCCATGAATTTGGACATGCTCTTCACTCGTTGCTCTCAAGAACAGTATGATTACTACATTTTTATTTCTCAGAGGCATTGTTACACTTCTGTCTTTATCTTCCAGTTTGTTTTTTCGTGAAATGTTTTTAGGATTATCAGCATTTTTCTGGCACGAGGGTGGTTCTGGATTTGGCTGAAACTCCATCGAATCTATTTGAGTGAGTGTATATAGCTAAGCTTTCTCTCTTTTAGTAAGCATTTGAGCAGTTCAATGAATTTCTATGTTGAGCTGGCTCGTTGTTGTGGGCCTCCTGTTTTTTGAAATCTATTGTTGACCTTCAGAGAGAGCCTAGAGCCTCTCAATCAATTATGATAGTATCTCCAGAATGTTCACTTGTTTTTTTCCATGAGAACGTGCTTTCTAGTTCCTGCTTATGTCTGGGATTTTTCTCTAGGTATTATGCAAGCGATTACCGTGTCCTGAGGATGTTTGCTAAACACTACTCGACCGGGGAAACAATACCGGAGAAGTTGGTTGAGGCAATGCAAAATGCCAGAAAAATGTTTGCAGCTACTGAGTTGCAACGCCAGGTCTTACTTCATACTATTGAATACTGAGGAAAGAAAGGAAGGCTCTGCAAAAGGAAGTACTAACTATGCTGTCTTTTTAAATCAGATTTTTTATGCGATGGTTGATCAAACGCTTTTTGGTGATCAAGCTCCTTTACAAAGAAATACGAGTTCCACTGTTGCTGATATAAAACAGAAATTTACCTGTTGGAAGCACGTGGATGGAACTCATTGGCAGGCTCGGTTTAGTCACCTTCTCAATTATGGCGCAGGTACAGTCCTTTTCTTTCCCTTTCTCTGAGAATAGATCATCCAAATCTGTACGTTCCACAATCACAACCTTTGCAATAAATCATAACTTTCTGTCCATTTCTTGTTCATGTAATTTTTCATAATAGATTGCGCAATGATTACTTTGGTAGCCTTATACTACAGAAATTAGCTCTGTTAGCACTATGTCAACATCATTTGACAAATCAGATGTCCAATTGTAGGTTACTACAGCTACTTGTATGCCAAATGTCTCTCTTCAACCATTTGGAAAAAGGTTTGTCAGGATGACCCTCTGTCATTAGCCACAGGAGATGCACTGCGCACCAAGTTCTTGCAGCATGGAGGAGCAAAAGAACCCTCTGAAATGCTCAACGATTTAGTTGGAGGTGGCATCCTAAGAGATCACGGGGAAGGCATTGTACCCGACATTACCTGCCTTGCAGAAGAAATGGAGCTGGTGATGGATGGGGAGCAGATGGAAGTTTTGAGTAACCTGGTCAGAAAGCAATGAACTTATATGTGCAAGTACTGATAATTTGTTAACAGAGAGCTCTTCATCAATGCCGTCAAAGCAAAATGCTTACTGCATCGCAGAAGTACCCCGATTAATAAATTTTCTAGACTCTGAGGTTCTCTTCAACTCTCTTTATCCATTTGCAGATAACTGAGTTAACTTCTTCAGGTAGCTCGTCATGGGGACAATGGCCTGGGACAGAAATTCAGCAAGCCCTGAACACGTTGATTATCATATCCTACAATGACTGCCAAGCAAATGAAACATCACCCACCAGCATCAACTTCATGTATCGAGATTCCAGGACAGTGTTGTCTCAAAAGAGACAGCTTTGTCCTGGAGTTGGAAATAGGATCTCTCATTCCCTGGGGCATGATTTGGTGTAAGCAAAAGTAGACTATCAGTGAACATAAAATTTAGAGAGGCATATTTAAGGTTAACGTACCTGAATCACCAGGACCTTTTCTTCCAATCCTTTCAAGAGGTAATTCAGAGGGAGGGACAGATTTAAGCTGAATATACTCTCCAAAACAGCTAGCCCACCAGGATCATTGGACTACAATTGTGAAGGTAGCACCTCATCATACAATAAACTGACAAGGGTAAAATAGATATTACATTGCCAGTGGTACGAGGTGGAGG
This sequence comes from Melastoma candidum, assembly GCA_023653495.1. Lineage (NCBI taxonomy): Eukaryota > Viridiplantae > Streptophyta > Magnoliopsida > Myrtales > Melastomataceae > Melastoma > Melastoma candidum. Next base: position 6,766,231 of record CM042889.1, on the reverse strand, counting down.
TGATAAAAGGATACAGCCCGTAGCATCTCCCCCAGGAGCCATTCGTCAGCCCGCTCGGGTTTCTGCAAGAGACGCGCCAAACTTTAGCAGTACTTTGTCAATTAGACGTCCAAGTTAGATGGCCATGACATAATTTACAGACATTAGCTAAAAGAAAATACCGCGGGGTAACAATCTTTGACTAGTTTTCCAAAGCTCGTCTTCAGATAAAACAAAAGGACACGAGCACCCAACCATGTAGCACCAGAAGTCAGTCTCTCCTGAAAGAAAATCCTTCTATGGTCAGGGAGTTATCTCTTCCCACAAAAGGACACCGAGTTTCATACAATGAAAATGCACTTACTCCAGGTAATGGAATAAAAGAATAACCAGGAATAACATCCCCCCCGCTATTTATAAGTACCACAGACTTCAGCAACTTGGGCCAGAGGCCGGCGAGAATAGCAATGACATAACCTGAAAGACATTAGTTGCATTAGCTAAAAATAACAGATGCTGATGATTACAAGAACGGAAATTTCAATTTCTCAAGGAAATCTTCCCGTCTCAGTAAAAAATTTCAAGGAAAAACAGTAGGACCAGTGTACCTCCAATTGAATTTCCTACAAGATGGACTGGTTCACCGACAACTTCGATTACAAAATCTCTGAGCAATTCAGCCCACAAAAGTTCCGTGTACGCAATGTTTGGCTTCTCTGATCTACCAAAACCCAGAAGAGTGAGCGCCCACACTCTGTTATTACCATCAGATATTCCTTGTATGTTGTCACGGTAGTGCTCCAAAAAGGCTCCAAAACCATGAACCAAAAGTGTAGATGGACCAGTATCACCAACGACAGTGTACTAGAAAAGAAACATCCACCACATTCAATAAAACCATCAGGTAACTATAGAAAATCAAGGCAAGCATTATAACTAGTTACCTGAATCAGGTGTCCTCTCCACCTCCATATTCTTATGGAGTATGTTTGTTGTCCAGGCTGTTGACTTATTCTAGCCAGATAGTAATACCACTACATTGAAAGTCAAATGACTCAAAATCAATTATTAGTAATAGAACAAACAAAAGTTGCCATAAGGAGTCAACAGGGTAAACGTGACAATGTACAATGGCTGGCAATGCAATTTAGCATGATGGGATGTGCCATACCTCAATCGAACATACAGCATCAGTGGCTGCAGCAATAGTGGCAACTGAATATCCAAAAGGTGACAAAGACCCAGCACCTTCTTTCTCATACCGAACAGCTTCGCTATACACTCTTCTTCTGGATAATATGCCTAACATAAGCGATGGACCAAAAAGTGCATAAAAAGATGATCCTCGGTCACGAGCCTTCCGCACTTCAGCATGGACTCTGAATAGCACAGTTAGCCAGGAAAAACGTCATCAGTATTTAAAATTAAAATGTTCCACGTGACAACTTTAGAGCCCCGATCTAAATGGGAAGATGAAGAGTGAGAGCAGTGGGGAGAAGAAACCAAGGCACATGTATACACTTAAATTTTGTTTCATTCAAATTCACGTGTGACATTTCTTAACATGCCCGTTAAAGTTAACCACCACAAGAATGCAATATTATAAAATTTATAACATACCCCTGCCAGTCGTCATGTGATGTCCCCTCGTTATATCTTATATATGCAGTCAATGCATTTAGCACGTCACTTGAGCCTCCTCCAACAACATTTCTGCTACGAGCGACAAAGGCAGAGGCAGAACATATTCTCTCAGTTTGTATCGGAGGAAAAACCTTCGAGCTGGCAGTGATGGGTCTGGAAGATGTTTCCCGCAGAATTGTTTCAGCTGATATCTCCCTCATCAGAGCCCAATTTTCAGCTAATTTTGCGGGACTTCCATCCATAAATTCCTTCAACTTGTCATATGATGGGGCATCACCTGTAAAATTCAAGGATGTCTAGGAGACCAAAAGAGCACCGAGACAATAACAATAGATTGCTATGAACTACGACAGTAAGGTGATAAGGTGACATACCCCAATCCACATTGATAGGACTTGTATGAAATCTAGGGCAAGGCTGACAAGGAACAAGTGGCTTTTGGAGTTTCTTGAAAGCATCATACAACGTAGTCGACTCATTTGGCTTCTGGGTTCAGCAACAATAGAAGGATAAACGCTTAAGGACAAAATATTACCTTCAAGAAGCTGAAAACAAGACCCTTACGTGAATTTCAAACAAAGGTGCCTGCCACTTACGGAACACCACTCTTTTCTCAATGAAAGGTAAGGCCATCAGAGCTTCATCAACAATAGTCAAGACATTAAGCAGGCTGTACTCCACCTCATCTTCTGTGAGCACACAAGTAGCATTCACCTATTGAAGTTACATGTTTGACATCACATACACAAACAGTGCCTAAGCATCATGCTGAACGCCAGATTAATATATTTTCCCCAATTGCAAATGGAAGAACCTCGTCGACTAGCTCCAGCAGGATTTTCTCCGCCCTACCGAACCTGATCATAAGATCTAAACCTTGTCCTTGAAGTGAACTTTTCAGGCTTCCAATTGCAGACACCAAGAGCTTCAGCATTTCATCGGAAAAGCCTGCAGATCGTTTCACTAATATTAAGGATTCTTGGCAACTAAAAACAGAATGCCGGTTCAAAAGGAGACTGCGTGGAGCGAGCGAACATAATAATAATAATCAAGAAAACGGAAATTGCATTCGTCAGTTTGACTACAGCTAGGAATTCGGGCAGCCCCTCAACCAAGACAATGCTTCAGTATGTGGAACGGCGGAGAGGTTACGAGAATCCGGAACAACTAAAGAGTAGTAGCTCACAGCGAAGCAATTGGTGATCGAAGACATAGAGGGGGAGACAATCCGTGTACTGAGCGGCGGCGACGAGGCCAGGATGATCGTCGACGCGGAGATCCTGCTTGAACCAGACGATAGCGACTCCGTCCTTCAATCCTTCGTTAGTCGCCGAAACGGCAACGCCGAGACGGCATCGTTTAGTCGGTCGGATGCGGCGAACGGAACGGGGGGATGGCAAGGCGAGAGGGCGAGGAAGGAAGGCGAGGGACGCAGCAGCCATCGATTCAGTAGACCAACGGCTTTTCCGTTAGCGAGGAAAAAGCGGCCATCGAGCGAGATGACGAAGTGGTCCAGTGAGGGAGGTGACGCTTGGGTTCCTGTGGAGGAGAAAAATGCTGAGGGAGGTCCAAAAGGGTATTCGATGGGACAGACATTCTGACTTTGGTCTGAGTTCATTACTCCTTTGGCTATGTACATATTACATAATCGACGACGATTTTACGTCTGTAAACAAATAATTTGCTAAGCGAGGATGTTTCAAATTTTCTAAATTATTGTCTCTAAAGTCGCTACTTGAATTAGCTTCAGTTTACGAATTCAAATAAGGTAAGTGTTACCGAGGAATACATTCTCTTCCTAAAACTGGATCAAAGACTTCATCTTCGCTCCCGAAAGCATGAACCCCGTCCTCCTTTCCTCAAACAGAGTACTCTTCCCTCTTCGGGGATATCCTTAAACATATGAACGGCAACGTGCAATGATAACGAGTTGGGTGTCATTGTTTAGCAACAGAAATTCTGGGCCACAGATCTTGGCTTCATCTGTGAATCAATGGTCCAGAACACGGGCCTAAGGAATGGAAAGCCAGTAAAGAGGTGACAACGGAAACACACCAGGCGAAGGCTTGCTAGGCAAAACGGTCACCAAACGACATGGTTACCAGGCGATGGGTAACATGGACAGCGAAGCAACAAGCGACAGTCAGCTGGGCGAGCGAGGAAACTCTATGGTGAAGGCCAATGGGAAATGCGGTCGATCAGCTTAGCTATTAAGGAAGGCTCTAGACAATCTCAGGATTCGGGAGGAGATTGTTGCCAAAATTGCTCATATAGAAAGGAGATATTCTATGGAGACCGGCAGCAAAGGAAGCGTAATATATGTGCAATATTACATTACTGTATATACGTAGGTCTAGCTTAGTATAAATACTTTTTCTTAGGCATTGTATAAGGGACCTCTCTACAGACGAACATATTGTCATTACTATTATCAAGCATTCCAGCATTCAAGCTCTCTTTGTGCTCATGTGTTCCTGCTTCCCTCCAAAGGCATCGTCGATGGCATCCGTAAGTGCTTTCGCTTAGGAGTATTCGTCCGATGTCTTCTCCCTCTATTTTTTACTTTCATACGGCGACCACACACATTCAACGAATCTCAGGGCACCAGTTGCTCGTAGGGCCAGAGATTTCCGACGTGTTTGGATCCGGCTTATCCGCGGTCACTTCCGGAGCGAACACGCTTTTGCCAACCACAGTGGGAGGAAATCTAAGCCAATCATGCTTAGAACCCGAGTTGGTGGTAATTCGAACAACCTCGGAGATAACCACTCTGATGGGGAAAAGAGCAATGATGGAAACAACTCAGACCTAGACATAGCTGGAGAGCTGTCCGCCATCATGAGTACTCTTCAACTCTTAATGGAGAAAGTCAGTGCTATTGACCAGAAGCACGACGCTTTCAAAGAGAAGATTGACTCCAAAATGGAGGCGTCTTTCAAAATCTAGGAACTATGACATGGGTACCGATGAGCAGCCCCAGTGATAGGAAGGATGAGTCAGCCACCAGGCGTCAACTTCATTACGACCCTCACAGGGCCTCAATCGCTGAGGGAAAGAAAAAGATTGACATGGACGATGTCCCAATCATCCCAGCGGGTCCCAAGAGGGTCATACATAATAATCCGCCACTTGCGATAAACGAGCACAGAACGGCTGCACGGCAGAATCATCATGTGACATATCAACCCTATTTTCGGAGGAAAGAGAATGTCAATTGGCTGGTAGATAACGAATTCGTTCCGACTGAAAACCATGAACGATCTGAGTACTCTCCTCAACCCGTACATGGAAGGGGAGCACCGACTCAAGAGGCAATGACGCCACCAGATCTCGCACCCGAAATCAGATATTATGTCACCCGTCTAGTGGAACAAGCGATCCCTGGGGCGGACGATGCTAATGAGGTGCAACTCTATCGAGCTCCTTACCCTGATAACATTGATCGGGATTATTCTTTTCCAAGGGGATACCGCGTTCCTGAATTCGCCCGTTTTTCGGGCGAAGAAGGCATTTCGCCAACGGAACATGTTGCCCGTTTTACCCACCAGGCTGGGGAGGCTGCCACGAACGGTTTTTGGAAACTTCGTTTGTTTCCAATCTCTCACAGGAGCGGCTTTCGCGTGGTATGTAAACCTTCCTCCTAATTCAGTAAGAAACTGGGATGACATGCAGGTGCAGTTAACGCTGGCGTTTGCTCAGACTGACCAAGCAGTGACCTTACAAGATCTCACTCACATGAAACAATAACCTGGTGAGCCAGTGGCTGTCTTTTTAAACAAGCTTCGAAAGGCACGACTCAGGTGTAAAACCTCTGCATCCGAGGCCGAGCTCATTGCCATCGCTCAGGACTCCCTTCTCTTTTGACTTAGAAAGAAATTAGAAGGAGAAGTGTTCAGAGATTGGAACGAGTTGGCCAGGAGAGCTATCCGATATGTGAATCTCCTTAGAGAGAAAACACAAGCAAAAGGAGTTTGGTTACGGGACCCCTGATGGCTTATCAAGCGAAACCGGTCGTAGATGTCGACATTGCAGAATATGTGAAAGGGTAACCTTTAACATACGACGAGTTGACCAAGAAAAACTTCCGGGCCAAAGCATCCCCGAAAACTCAGGAGGAAAGGAAATACTCATTCGATGAGGCAAAAGCTGACGAGATCTTCGAGTTCATGCTCTAAAATGGGCGAATTCGATTGAAATCGGGCTACAGAATTCCTCGTACCGATAGAGAAAAGTCGAGGAATTTCTGTAAATGGCATGAGTCATTCACCCATACTACCAGGGACTGCATCACGTTTAGGAACTTGGTGTAGGACCTTATTGAGTCTAAGGAACTACGTTTCCCAGACTCGCAAGATCAGGCGTTAACAAAATCGCATCCATTCGGGGATTTAGTTGACATAAATGCCTTTGATGTCAATTGCCTGACTATACTTCCCTCGCCAATGCAGGGAGACAAAGATCAAACGCTTGAAACTGGCGAGAAGGGAGTCTGTTTTACGGGTGAGCCTAAACTCGTAAACCCTAAACCCTAAACTTGCCAACATGTTATTCAAGCGGCTCGTGAGCAAAGGGATACTTCAGTGCCCCGCTGATCTCAAAGGAATGCAACACAACCGTTGTCGCTGACATAAGGATCCGTCGCATACTACTGATCATTGCCATACTTTCAGGAAGTAGCTCCTTAACGAAAGAAGGGCAGAATGGTATGACCTCAATCGTCTTGAAGAAATGGCGATGAGGATCAACAATGGCTCGAGGACATACCAACTCACAGAGAAACGCCTAGAGCAAAAGGATACCCTACCGAGTGGAAATAAAGGGCTCTGTACCAATAAAGAACTCATGAGGCAAGAACTTGTAGGCGAAAGCAAATCTAGTCAAAGAGGGGTTCACACCAAAAGGCTTTCCAGGCGACGTGCTGTAGATCGCCTCAGACCTCAGCATGCGAAAGAAAACACAGAGCAACAAGTCCACCCTCGAAGCGACGAGGGCGCAATGGAAAAGGGCACAACTATAGCCCAATTTCTAACAGTTGACATGCTTTGTTATAGGTGCAAACCAATAGCAACCTACAAGATGCTCATTACTCAGATGTGTCAGCTTTGCTGTAACCAATACTTCATACTCTTAGCGGGATTGGCATCTGAACGAAAAATCAAATTGGAAAAGAACGACCCTCCATCTGGTGAACCATCTGACTCCGGATTCACTCGTTTCTCGGAGACTTCGCCTGAAAGGAGACTCAAAAAGGGTTATGACCCCATCAATGGGAGTTTGTTCGGGTTGATAATCGCCTGCAACCTCTCGCAAACTCACGCTTTGTTCTTGTACCCATCCTTCCAAGTGTAGGGACATAGCAGAAAGTCGGCATGGGAACACAACCCCAGATACCTACCGAAAAAACCAAGAAACGAATAGAAAGGACGACACGACGCGCTGCGGGGAAATGTGCCATGACGGCAATCTCTGATGCTAAAAAGGGTAAGGAGTCAAGCGAAAGTGACATTGCGTCTAACTCGTTGGGCGACTACAACGCAGTTCAATTCGGGACTCCTCCCGAGGCGAACGAAGCTGCTTGCAACGTCCTCATGCTACTGGCTGAATTCGCTAAGAAGGAAGACAGTCAAGCGAAAGGTAGATTAGCACTACCCTTTAATCTTAATACTGCCATCAAAGTACCTCGGAACTTTCCGAGTATGTGGTTAAAAGAACCTCCAACATCATTACGGAAACATATGTTTCCCCTCCATATCCAAGCGACAATCAACAACGTAGCGATACGCCGTGTCCTTGTAGCTAATAGAGCGACTATCAATCTGCTGCCCCTCGAATCTTACAAGAGCCTAGAAGATGACATAATCGAACTTGGAGAAACTGACGTAAGAGTCAGCGGGTTCAACAGAATCACCTCTTTTTGTTTAGGCATGGTTTCTACGAAGCTCCGAGTGGGCACGCATGAAAAGAAGACTACTTTTTTCGTCATTGACATAAAGCCTTCTTTTAATGCTTTACTCGGAAGGGATTGGCTCCATAAGACTGGAGCCATATCTTCTACTCTCCACCAAGAACTCCTGCTATGGGGAAAACATGGTTTAGAAGTTGTTATAGGAGAGGCAAATAAAAATGCTAATGTGTCTTATGTCTGTGCAGGGGCAGTCAAGCAAGTTAAAGATATGACACTGAAACAGATGTATGGCATGGGAGACCCAAATGTAAGTCATATAGGCGAAGCACGCTATGAGTTCCTGGTCTCATATGACGAACCACCTCTGGCACCGCCTCAAAACCCAATCATCCCGACTGGATGGGGAGACGAGCTGCAGTTCGAAGTCAATGAAGACCTAACCCCACTAGAAAAGGACATCCATGAGGCTGGGATACGAGATGACAACGACACATCAGACGAAGATGAATTTGGAGCTCGATAGACTCCTTAACCCATCCTCGTCTAATGGAGAGTGAAAAGCTTGATCCCATATTAGATATCTTAGAGAGACTAGATAGTAGGGAATCCAGAATAAGTAGGGCACAATATAATGTGTTCCCTCAAGCATGTCAGGACATGCTAAATATTCATTTAATTAATAAAGAAATTCCTAATATTTCTGTCGTTCCATGCGATCCCTTAAAGGAAATAATCCTAGGGACTGCGAAAATGCCATGTGTCACCTATCTTAGTTCACTCATGAGTGAAACTGAAACATATGACATAAGCAAGGTTCTACATACCCACAAAGATTGCTTCGCGTGGGACTACACCGAGATGCCTGGACTAAACCGGGATTTGGTTGAACACCGATTCTCGACATAGACTCCAAGGAGGATGTCATGGAAAGTAGCTCAGATGGTCTACGACGAAATCAAGAAGTTTTTCAAGGCCGGATACATAAGGACGGCTAAATACGTAGATTTGATTTCTAATATAGTACCTTTCGTCAAGAAAAATGGCAAGATCAGGGTGTACATAGAATTCCGCGATCTAAATAAAGCAACACCGAAAGATGAGTACCCCATGCCCGTGGCTGACAACCTTATAGATAAATCAGCAGGGCACAAGCTAATGTCTTTTATGGACGGATACTCTGGTATAATCAAATCTTCATCGCTGAGGAAGACGTGCATAAGACAACATTCAGATGCCCAATAGGGATATTCGAATGAGTAGTTATGCCTTTTGGATTAAAGAATGCTGGAGTCACGTATCAAAGAGCAATGAATCTAATTTTCGCTACTTTGATAGGAAATACAGTTGAGGAATACATTGATGATGTGGGGTAAAATCCGAAAAGAAACGAGATCATCATGTTCATCTAAGCAAAGCATTTGAAAAGATGCGAGCACATAACCTCAAACTCAATCCATTAAAGTGCACCTTCGGAGTACAAAATGGGCAATTTCTCGGATTCCTTGCGCACCAACGAGGGATTGAAGTTGATCCCTTGAAGACTTCTGCTATCTAAAATCTCTCAGCTCCTCGAAACAAGAAGGGAACTCCAAGCCTTCCTCGGGAGAGTAAATTATATTTGCCGCTTCATAGGTAACGTGGCGTCTAAAATAAATGTCTTCTCGACGATCCTGAAGGGGAAAGAGAAAGAACAAATAGATTGGACATCGCAACACAAGCGAGCATTCCAAGAATTAAAAGAATATATGGCCAACCCTCCTGTAATAGCACCACCAAACATAAATGCGACATACATCCTTTATGTGACTACATCCCAGCTCATCATTGGATCTATGCTGGCGCAAGAATATGACAGAGTAGAAAGAGCGATTTATTACCTGTCACGGTTACTCATAGAAATCGAATAGCTATATACCTCAACTGAGAAGATCTGCCTAGCAGTATACTACTCGGTGATGAAACTTATATACTACATCGGGTCTAATGATGTTTATGTCGTCTCTAAGAACCTTATGACCAAGGTATTCTTTGATAACCCCTTGCTCACGGGAAGAATAAGCAAGTGGAGCTTAGTGCTCTCAGCATACAATATTTATCACAAACCACAAACTTCAGTTAAAGGCCACGCCTTAGCTGAATTCATAACCCATTATGGGGAAGGCAATCTCGATTCTGTACACGAGGAAGCTCACCCAATTGAAAGATGGGCCATTTGGTTGGATGGGTCTTCCAACAAGTTCGGAGCTGGCGTGGGCGTCTTTATCGAGACACCATGGAAAGCGGAAACCAGAATAGCTTGTCGCATTAATGGAAAAGTGACTAACAACGAAGCAGAGTACGAGGTCTTAATTTTAGCCTTGCAACTCACACTAGATTGGACATTGGGAAACCCAAAATTATGCGGCGATTCCCAGCTAATGATACAACAACTTTTTGACCAAAATGAGTGCCACACACCTTGCCTCGGTCAGTACTTGCAGAAAGCGAAAGGGCTCTTCGCAAACTGGGCAAGAATGAGATTGTTTACGTGAGGCGGGACGACAATCAGGAGGCCGTCTACTTGGCATAGTTAGCCTCTTTGTTGATAAATGACTCGGAAATGCCCAAAAACAGTATGACTTTGTTCGTAAGCAAACTGCCAGAGTTTTACAACGATGGTGAGATAAGGAACGAGGAGGTTCGTACTGCTAACCTATTTGAACGGAAAGAGGATTGGCGAGAACCAATACAACAATTCCTCAAGGATACCAGCACAAGAGCCAAAAGAAGGATTCGAGTGATCGCCAGACACTACGTACTTCTTGATGACGTTCTCTATAGAAAAACCATCGAGGGTGTCTTTTTAAGATGCGTCGATTTAGATGAAGCTATCCCAATAATGATGGAAACACATGAGGGGTTGTACGGAGCGCATCGGGCTGGGATCAAGATGAGTTGGTTGATCAAACGACATGATTTCTACTGGCCATCAATGGTCAAGGATTACATCGAAATGGCTCGAGCCTACCAAGCTTGCCAGCGATGCGGGCGAGTAAAATGAACCCCTGCAGCTGACATGAACGTCATAGTGAAACCATGGCCTTTTAGGACGTGGGCATTACATATCATGGGGGAAATCCATCATCACTTAAGCAGAGGAGATGCTTATATACTCGTCGCCACGGACTACTTTACCAAATGGGTCGAGGCAGTGGCGTATAAGTCCATTAGTCAGAAGGACATAATTTAGTTCATAAAAAACTTCATTGTTTACCGATAAGGTGTTCCCCAAAGTATCGTAGTAGACAATTCAAAAGTGTTCAATGACGAACTTATGGACGAATTTGCCGAAGATTTTGGATTTAAAGTGCTCAACTCAACCCCGTACTATGCTCAGTCAAATGGGCAAGCGGAATCCTCCAACAAACTCATTAAACGAGTAATACAGAGGATGATTGGTAACAACCCACGCACATGGCATACCCTTCTTCAGGAAACGTTATGGGCACTCCGGGTCAAAAAAAGAGAAACCATAGGCGTCGCCTCGTTCAACCTTATTTGTGGTCACGGCAAGATGCTTCCGATAGAAGTGCGACATCGATCACTTAGACTCCTCAAGCACCTCGGGGAATATGAGGGGTATGATGAGGACATGCACGTTGAGCTAGAAGACCTGGAGACCACCAGGATCAATGTGCTAAACCATCTAGAAGCCCATAAGAGGAACGTCGCTCGTTATTACAACAAGAATGTGGTCCATCGATCATTCAACAAAGGCGACTTGGTTTGAAAACTTAGGTTGCCTGTGGGAGTCTGTGATTACTTTCACAGGAAATGGATACCGAATTGGGAAGATCCCAATTGGGAGTCTGTGATTACTTTCAAGTGGTTGATCCCATCTTGGGAATTCATATTGCCTAGGGGGCTTGATGGATCAGTGCATCACCTCAAAATCAACGGAAAATACTTGAAAATGTATAAGCCAACGATGTGGGAGATGCACAAAAATATTATTGCACAGCGTTTCCCCACCCTGTGGGGGCGAATACAAATGTAATGTTTTTTCATGAATGAGGCAAGGAGTACAATAGACGTTTCGCCCGGGCCACCAACCCGGCGGCTATCACCTCCTTTGCTTCGACATCCGCGGCCTTGTCCCATTCCCTCTCCAAGGACTCTCGTTCGTGCTCGGCGGCTTCGCACTCAGTCGCCTCTTCGGCACGGCGGCGCTCAGGCTCGCACTCGTAGCATCTAACTTTTCCTGGAGACGTTGGAGAGCAACTAACATCTCCCCTCTCTCCTTGAGAAGGTTCGCCTCTTCAAGAGACAGCTCAAGCACCCGAGCAGAGGATGAGAGCGACTGGGACAGTGTCGACTTTCTCTTCTCCAACCTCACCCAAACTGCGAGGTATTCCTGGCGCTCACCCCACGAACGCCAAAGAGACCTCCGAATAAGCGAGAGCATAACTTTTAGCTCAGGCGGAGCTGCACCCACTCACCCAAATCATCAGTCACGGACGTCGGGGCAATGAAACTGTCTTCAGTCTCGGCCCCGTGCTCAAGGATGACGATGAATGAGGTGAGCAGAGAATGCAAGGACTACCACAAACCTACCCAAGTTATATAATGATCTGAGTACAGGCAAGGGACACGACTCTCAAGATCCTTACCGAAGGCGCATGTGTTTGTAAGCCTTGGGGGGCTTCTGTCGCCTCACCCCGACACGCTTCCCTCACCTCGCTAGAGAAAACCCTTGTTGCTCGTCCCCAGGGGGTTTCTGTCGCCTGACTTGGAAGACCCTTGTCGCTTCGCCTGATGTTTCTCGGGTGACAATGACACCATCTATTGAGGAGGCTCCGGCCCAATAACTCGAGGATGGGAGCGAAACGTCATGTGCCACTCCGTTGGGGGGCTCCTCCAACTCTTGCAAGCTTGAGCAGGCTTAACCATCCAGCCAAGAGGAAATAGGAACGTCATCAGGGACGTCATCAACATCAATGGGAGAAACACTGGCACCACCTTATCAAAAGATATGGTGTCATTCTAAAAACCCTATCGAAAGATAAGATGTATAGCACATTAATACCTGACACCTTCCCGGAGGACACATGCTCGGGAATGGCACGATCAGAGGACACTCTCGGCAATACAGGAGGAACAGACCCATGGGGAACCTCCCTCTTTAACCGGGCTCCTTGTGTTGACGAGCCCGCGGAGGAAGGGTTCGTTCTCTTGATGCCTGTAGCATACAAAAGATTAATCCACCATCTGGATACCGACATGGGAGATGAGGAACTAATCTAACTTACCTAAGGATGACATGTCACCACCTCACGACCGTTTCCTCGAAGGCGCCTCACTTGAACTAGGAAGCGTTGGAAGAGGAATCGATTCCTTCTCCTGAATCAGCCTATCCAAATGAGAAATGGCCAGTAACTTTCCCTAGATTTCATACCAAACAAGGGAGAAGTGCGAAGATCGGCCACCTGAAGGCGCAGATTTAACCCAATGGGAGTGAAGGTACGGCGGCTGAGATTGCTCGGCTACCCCAGATCCCACAGGGAATACGACACGCTGGTCCAACGGCTGATTCTTGGACTTGAAGAATGGGACGGCCAAACACTGAGTAAAGCTCAGGTGACGGGTATAGAGTTAAGGGTTGTATACCTCGAAGATCAGACCATCAGAATCCACAGCTACTAGATCTCTGGCAAAGAAGGCCGGACGAAGGCTTTCAATCATCTTCAGACGCAGCCCCTCCCAGTCCCCAGGGAATGGGCGCCAAGAGAACATTGTGCCCGCACTATTGTCCGCATGACCGTCCGCCAGGGCTTGGATGCATCCGACGACGCTAATGGGAGCCCAATACTTATACGAACCCACCGCGATGACCTGACTACGGGCATGCATTGCGTCGGAATAACGTGTGAATCATGGAAAATACAGAACAATCCACAGGTACACGATCCATAGAGGGTCATCCGTTTAACACCCAGGAAAGTCGGCCGAGTAGATTGTCGCCTAGTAAAGCCCGTGGTAAATCATGCTCAACAAAAACGAGGCAAAGGCCACAGGCTCTGGCTTGTCTGCATTGTTAGCCTCAATGAAGCTGGCAGCCACTCCAACCATAAAGCGACCGGGAAGTTTCCCTCAGTTGCAGAAAACATACTTGGACAACCACTCCAAGTAAAACTCAAACTCCTCTTGCAGTACCCACTTGTCATTAGAGAGGTGCGGCTTAGAGACTTCGCTGACGCACTCTGAAGGGTTGAACCTTAAGTCAGCTCGCTTGAGGTCGAAGCGAAGGGGGACTCCATCCATTTGGGGACCCAATCTTGCCAGGCCTTACTCCCAGGAGAAGGGAAGTAACGGAGGTGTGCCCGTGCGGATGGCCCTATTCGGACGGCTTAAATTCACCAAAGGGGAACAAAACAGGCGACTTGCTGGTGTAAAGGAATGACCTTTCCGCATCGGAGAGGATGTAACGCTTGCCATCAGGGATGTACGGACCCAGGGCCTGTTGGTCCGGTATCGGGATATCATACTCTGACTTCGCCTCATTATAAGGGAAAATGTGAAACTCCTGAAACTCGGCAAAGGCTCGTTGAAACCTGGCCTTATCACCATCCTCATGGAATGGAGAGGCTGAGGATGACGGGGATGAAGCACCAGAGTCCATGGAGACAGAAAGAACGAGGGTTTCAGAGAATAAGAAAGCATGAGAAGGGTTTCTAAGTGCGTGAGCGGGAAATCCTAGCCCCTCGAGGACTTTATGCTCCTAGAAACCGATAAGAGGGTTGAAGCCCAAAAGGGACGTCGCCTGACGACCAAGGTCCAACAGTGACGTCGCCTCACTTGTAAAAGGTAACATCGCTTCGCTTGGAAACTGATGACGATTCAAAAATCAAAAGTGGGAAAATGAAAAGACTTAAGAAACGCATTTAATCTCATTCAGATCTATTCATTACATGGGTTTGATTGACGATGAATGTACAAGGAATGAAACGTAAATGACTCATAAACGACGTTTCCGCTCACCAGGAAACACTCTTTTAAAATTCCTATGAGTATTTCTAAATATTCGAAGGGTTTATCCACAGAAACCGGATATACACCTGGTTCTTCTCTCTAATGAAGAAGATCCTTAGCTGCAAATGGAAACTTCATCACACTGTGGAGTTGCCTATATGACAGCACGAGGAAACTCTGGTCTTCAAGGGGTACCAGGTAGCGTCTCCCGAAAACTCGCGATGCCGTGGAGTTGAAGACCTGAGGCCTGGTATGATCTCACGGTAGACTGTGAGGATGGAGTCGCACCTCTTTCCCATGTTTCCCTGCACTCCTCATGGGTGCGGAGGCGTTGAGAAACGGCAAAGGCGGGCTTAAATGAACGCCACCCAGGATGCCGCGCCGAGGATTTGTACAAGGCCTCTCCCCTTCCAGAAGAAGCAAGGTGGAGAACTTGAAAACCACCAACATAAGGCGATGGACATAGGCTCTCAAGCAAGCTAAGGTGATGGATATAGGCTCTGGGTGAAGTACTGAAGGGTGGAAAACCTCATGGCTTCGCTATTTTCAGGGGTGATGGTTTGTGGTTTGGAAGATGAACCGGGCAACACTATTTATAGCGAGGATATGGGAAAAAGTAATACTCTGACAAAAGATATCACAACAGAGATCTCGAGGATTTCAACAGTTACCCTGGGGAATCTCAACCGATACGCTTCGAGAATATCGACAGTCAAGGATATATGCTCGCCTGCACACGTTACTTAATTGTAGGGGAATAATTACTTGGTCTTTTTCCAGGCGCGACAGATAACTCAGTCTGCCTTGAGGGGGGTTATATGTTTAGCAACAGAAATTCTGGGGCACAGATCTTGGCTTCATCTGTGGATCAACGGTCTAGAACACGGACCAGGCGAAGGCTTGCTGGGCAAAACGGTCACCAAGCGACAGGGTTACCTTTGCAACGGGCGACATGAACAGTGAAGCGACAAGCGACAGTCAGCTGAGCGAGCGAGAAAACTCCACGGCGATGGCCAATGGGCAATGCAGTCGATCAGCTTAGCAGTTAAGGAAGGCTCCAGTCAATCTCAGGATTCGGAAGGAGATTGTTGCCAAGATTGCTCATATGGAAATGAGATATTCCATGGAGACCAGCAGGAAAGAAAGTGTAATATATGTGCAATATTACATTACCGTATATACGTAGGTCTAGCTTAGTATAAATACTTGTTCTTAGGCATTGTAAGGGACCTCTCTACAGACGGACATATTGTCATTACTATTATCAAGCATTCCAGCTATCAAGCTCTCTTTGTGCTCATGCATTCCTGCTTCCCTCCGAAAGCATCGTTGATGGCATCCGTAAGTGGCTCCGCTTAGGGGTGTTCGTCCGCTGTCTTCTCCCTCTCTTCTTTTATTTCATACGGCGCCCACACACATTCAATGAACCTCCGGCATCAGTTGTTCGTAGTGCCAGAGATTTCCGACGTGTTTGGATCCGGCTTGTCCGCGGTCACTTCCGGAGCGAACAGTTATGGCTACGTGCATGGGGACCAAAACTATCAAAGGCGTGGTAGGTATGAAAATTAGCATCTCCTTCAGTGTTTTGTTTTCTTAATCACCCGTGATAGGGTAGTGAACACGGCAATACCAAGAACGATTTTGTGTGCCACCTCGACAGGTGCGAAGCTCTGCCTTTGAGTAGATATGACTGCCCAACTTCATTAATGCTGTTGAAGAAAGCAGTGAGAAAGGTTCCCAAACCATGGGCAACTCGGTTCACGTGCATTCACGGTGCCAAATAATTTGTTGTTGATCGGGTGATCAATGGCATCATTCACTTTCATACCTAGATCGACATTGAAGAAACAAAAAAGATTGTTATCTTCTCAAAGGACAGTGATACTGAAAAGCTTTTTCATCCTAAAAGAAAGCTACGATGGATAAAGAAACATACCAACTGGTGAAGGTCGTATGAAGAAATTAACCCGGGGAAGATTCAATCGATTAATTTAGTGTGCGCGTGATGTGGGACTACTTGATAGGAACACAAAAACGACTACGATAGCGAAGCAGAACATAACCAATACTAACGACACAAGCGATAAAACGATATCACATGACAACCTCAGACACAGGAATACCACCGAAGGTTGCACAGTCTGATTCGGATGACTACGCGTACTGGAAGAACACCGAAGGTTGCACATTCTGACTCGGACGACTACGCATACAGGAAGACCACCAGAAGTTGCACAGTCTGACTCGGACGGTCACGGATACAGCGAATGCACCAATGGGACTTTTACGAGCATTGAACGCCACACAATCGGATATAAATACACCATCGATTCTGAGAACGCTCGGGTAATTCTCGCCACGCTTGGAATTCTAGTAAACCATGACATAAATAACAAAAATTTCAGGAGAGAACTTTACGGCTGAGTATTCGGAGAATAATTCTTAAAAGTTGTCTTAACCTTAAGCCTATGCATCATGTTTATAGTGGATTGAAAGTGACTAACCATATTTTCTAAATGAGCCTAAATAAAAAAACCCAAAACAATAATTAACTAAATAAAAGCTCAAATGTGATTAATTAAAGATATTAGGCATGCTGACGGGTTAGGCATTCCTTCAAGAAGATCCATCTTGAATTGAGCTTGTCTCGAGAAGGGGGATCTCGACTTAGGTTCATCTCGAGAAAGGCGAAGAGATGATTGCCTTTCATACTCAGGAAGAAATATATTGGTATAAGGTGATGCCAATTGGATTAAAGAACGCTAGAGTAACATATCATCTATTCATAAAAAATCTTTGATGATATGCTTCATAAAAACATTGAATGTACGTGGATATATATATATAATATTATATATATATATTCTTCACCCGAAATATATCTTGAGATGTACGTTCTACCTATATATCCAGAACAACGTTAGAAGAATGTAGTCTATTATAATCCTTAATATTTTTTTAAAGAATGTGACCAAATACGTAATCAAGGGGTTGGGGTTGTCTTCTCATCTCGCTTTCCTTGTCAATTACTTGCATGCTAAATCTCATCTTTCTTAATTGAGGTGATTTATGATTGATATTAACGTCGCCACCATCCTTTAGTCTTTTCCTTGCCAATTGTTATCTTTAACCTTTTATTTTTGTTCAAGAAATTTCCTTATAATTTGTAACGACTTTAATTGATTGTTTCATTCTTCAACATGGATGCCTCTCCTTCTGCTGCTTATTAGGTTACTCAAGTTTTTTGCCTTTTAATTTGTGCAATCAAACTTATACTACGCCAAACTTAAATAACCTCCTTAAATTATGAAAATAAATTTCAAGTGTATCCTCATTTTCCTTTTAATGGCCGACATTCCCCTTCTATAAATAGAGAGCCTTCATTCCACTTGCTTTATTGTCAGTACATTTCTTCCACTTGTTTTGAGATTTTGGGTAGATGTTGATATGATTCAGTGGCTTTGCGTTTCACGTTAATGGGTAGATGTTCGTACTCTTTTCTTTATGTTGCGTAACATTAAGCTATCTTATCCCTTATATGCATTAAAAAACTTTATTGCCTCTCTTTTTTACATAGGCAATCGAACTTCATTTGGCCAAAGACAATCATAATATACACCAACCAAATATTCGGGGTTCGCAAATCTTAATTGACTCTTCCCATTTTTTATAATTGTTTTCCTTACCTTCTTTTTTAATTTCGTTGTATTTATTTTTGTTTAGAAATCACTGTTCATTTTGGAGAAATTTTTTTCTTCCAAATGCAAATACTTGTACTTCACGGCAAACGAAGATACTCATAGTGAAAATGGACTAAAATTGTTGATCCTTCCGCCGAAAATTGGTTTGCACACTTCTTGCTGCATTGAGCTCGACATAATCGAGACAACCTCAACCAACAGTATGAAAAGGCTTTAGATGACTCCTCACACCCAACCGCTTGGTTATTAAGATCGCCATTACATCAACATCCTGTAGAACCCGTGCCTCCGCCGAAAGAAGATCATAAGAGGAAAGTCTTATTGGAGGACTCCTCCTCGAATCTATCATGAATTCATATATACTCCAAAGTATTGGGAGTGACTTGAAGATGCAACTTCGCGTAACCAAGACATTCTAAGAAAAGCACTTATCCTCGAAGCCATATACTACTCTTCACGATATATATATGATCATAACTCAAACATCTTTCGAGCTTTTTGCAAAGCCTAGTGCCCAAAATTTTAACGCCCTTGTGACGTTGAATGTAGCTATTTCGATTTCGTTGTCGGAAAAATTTGGAGGATTATCAATCTATGGAGAAATATATGAGTAGACAATATCATGCCTTACCGAGCTTACGTGTGCATGTTTCAATTCTAGATATCACCCAAAAAGTTGTGAATTTTTATTTATAGGGTTTTATCAACTTGCGGATGAGAAGAGAATAGTGCCAATCACAAGCTGAATCGAGTTCAGGTTTAAAAGAGCTTTAAGATGCCAAAAACCACCTAAGCATTGCTGAAAAAGGCCATTCGTCACACAAGCACTCATAATCCATTTGAGCCAATACCTGAAGCATGTCTGCAAGATCATATTCAAGAGAGTATCCCTCAAAGTTGATGTAAAACGGACAAATCACAGCCTAGGAGTCTATCATAGAGAAGAGTAGTTCATCATCTATCTTATTGGTCTGTTTCCAATAATGTAGCGATGACCTTCTTTGTTGATGTTACTTCTCGAGCTTACAACAAGTATGTGGCTAGTATTTGGGAGGAGATCATAAATAAGTTTTTCTACACCCTTTTCAATCCGAGTCATATTATCATCGAGGAAGTTCAGAAGATTATGAGCCTCATGGACATATGTGAACTCTACTCCCATTCGTTCCTTAATTAACGGATATATCAAAGATGTTCTAGAATATTCATGACTCAAGTCCTTCTCAAAAATTGAAATGACATCTACCCCCACTGAGAAAGAGATTTCATCGATTCGTCGTCTTACTAAATCCCATGAGAATATATGAACACAAGTTGATCATCAGATTTCTATACAAAAAAAGAACTTCTTGAAGTGAGTGAAAATCTTGCCCAGGTATGGAGAAAGGTATTAGAAAATGAGGCAGTCGAAACAAAACTAGCATAACTTCTTGCAAATTATGCGCATAAAGCAAAAGAGGTGGAACTGAAACCATAAACATGAGAAAAACCCTGTCAACTCTAGTCAAGACCAAGGTAGTTAATGACATGGACCTTCACTCACTGGACAAACTTCGCAAAAAGGTCGCCAAGACTCATCGAGGGGTTGTGCAATTTCAGTGGGAACTATGAATGTGGTTTATTTCTTCTTTGTTATCGGTGTACTAGTCACTTTCTGAACAATCTTGAATAAAATATGATTATTTTTTCATGCATACTTTACATCATATTTCATTCTCATTTGAAATATTTAATAAGTAAAGACTTTCACGGTTTATCTTCATATGGGCCAAGAGTATTACACGTATCACTTTTATTATTATTATTTTACCATTTTTTTAATAATTTTTATAATGAAATCATATAACAAGAGATAACATATATGTTAAGCATAGCGTCGCTTCAAGAACTTTATCTTATATGCTCCATTACCACATATGAACTATCCTATTTGGGCATGAACTTACTTCTAGTTCGACGTGTTACAATTATCGGCATTGTCACTGCTAATATAACATGACCAACTTGGAATGAGCGATGACGAATCTTCTTATTAAACGATCTTGACATTCTTACGTGGTAACATTCAATTTTATGTTGTGCTTCGAGACGTTTTCATCCCAAGCTTCTAACTCCTACACGAGCATTATCTTCTTGACATAAGCCTTCATGTATAGCTATTCATAGAGATGGTATTTGTTGTTCAAATGGTAACACGCTTTCACTCCATATACTAATGAATATGGCGTCATTTGAGTTGTAGCTCTATAAGTGGTACGATAAGCCCACAAAGCTTGCTGACTAGTTCTTGCCAACCTTTCTTGGCCTGACCCACTATTATTTTCAAGAGATATGTTTCTGCCAAACCATTTGCAGGAGCATTGTACATTAAAGAGTTTGAGGCCATCTACGCATTTTATTGCTCTACCAAAATTGTTTACAAAACTTATCCATTGCTCGATTTGAGAAGTTTCAACCAATATGTTGGATCAAATATCATGGTTGAGCTTAATATGGTAAATCCCATAAATCAAATTCATATAAGGGGAGTCTGGTTCAAAAGAAAAATGATATCGGGCCAATTTTGGTGAAGCCCATGACCTGGCACCTAGATGACATTGGATGCTTCAGAGTCTTTAAATAGGGAGCTCCCTCATGGCATTCGACACAACACACAAAAGAGGAGAAACTCTTGTACCTATACTCTTGAGAAGTTTATGCTTACAATAGTTTCAACAAAGTCCATCGATATATCTCGGTATTCTCCATTGATTTCGGAGGGCTCACTAGAGTAACTCATAAGGCCCTAGTGATACCACCCCACAAATTTTCGAAGGCTTTAACAACACACTTATTAGAACTTCAGGGCCACAATATTCGTCGAAGATCAAATCAAGGGATTCATTTTGTATTATTACAAATTAGAGATTGTAATCAACTATACATTTAATATGAATATTTGTCACGCTAGTTTTTATCTATATCCAAATACGAAATTTGATGCGATCAGCGACTTTCTTCTGCAAGCGAAGTCGTTACTTTCAATAGCGTCTTTGGGACGATATTCCCCAATTTTGGAACTCGCGACCGTATTTCCATCAACATCCAAAAGCGACATCAATGATATATTATTTTTGTCTCTTTCCCAGATTTGGAGGTATGTTTCTTAATAATATTGGTTCGTAAATTATTTTATGAAATATGGTTACTAGTTTCAATATTTCTTGACTAATACCCCTAAATTGGCGTTTAAAATAGATTTTATTATTTAAGGGAATTGATGTTTCAATCAGATTTTGCTTATCGACTTCCTTATGAGAAATTAAAACCGATATTTCAAAACACCGATTTAAGGACATTAATTTTAGAAAACAATCATTTTTCGTGAATTATTTTTGCAATTAACATTATATTATAACGGAACTCCTCGAATCTAAATATACATACATATACGCTCGGGTTGGGCCTTTCCGAAAATCGGAAGTCCGTTTTCAAAATTCAACCCATCATTAAAATTACTACAGTTCCCAATCTTCGCGTGTCTGGTCATCCTGAAGTCGGGGTAAAATCTTTTTGCTTGTGATCGAAGGGAGAGTAAAGTAACCGAGAACGAGATACGTGCAATTTTCAGAAAGGCCACGTGAATTATAGGCAGGCTCAAAATGACTCCCCCTACAAGAAGAAGAAGGTTTTCGAGTTCAAAAATGAAAAACCCTTAAGGAGATTGGGCATTTTGAAACTAAGTATCATACTTGGGGAATATCTGGAATTTTCAACGCAGAAATGGTTTTATTTACTCAACCAACACACCCAAAGGCCAAGGAGAGCAGGTGCGCCTAATCTCCATCAAATATGGGGGAGGGCAGGGGTGAATCAGGTGAACAAGATTAGGCAACATCCCCACACTAACAAGCTCTAGCAGTTGCAACAAACCGGCCCCCAATATATTGCCGAGGGTCTTTGAATCCAGACAACTGCACCGAGCTGAGCATTGTTGCATCTGGCTATGGATGAAGGAGAGGTGCCGATTGCTGTAGCCAAAACGCGGGCGAGGCAGTCTCCCTCCATCCCCTTCCTCTGGGAAGAGAGGCCGGGCATCTCAAAGAAGGATTGGCACCCTGGAACTTCTTCATTTAGACTGCCGGCCCCACCTCCGGCAAAGCTTGTCGCGTCAGTTCCCTTCATGTGGGAAGAAGAACCAGGGAAACCACTATCCTCATTCTCAGTCTCAACACTGCCTGTGACTTCTCCTCCTCCGAAACACAGGGAAGGGGAGGAGGCTACACAGGAAGAGAAGTTGTGCAAACTGAATGGGGATTGCTTTGGCTATGAAACTGAAGAATCCTTCAGCTCCTCCATCAATCCAATCAAATCAACATCCCCACATGATCATCCTAGCCCTCATTCTGGATCTCCTTCATCATCGGATGCTGTCATCAGTAGAACAAGCCTTGAGGGTCCTTCATTCCTCGAATACCTCTTCCCACTGTATGCACCTGATTCAGGATTCCTTGGAGAAGCAAGGGCTTCAAACATCAAGGATGACGTGAGTGAAATCATGGGTGGACACAGGGTGAGACATTCAAAAACTCTTCAAGACCTGATAATGCTGAGCAGAAGGAGAAGCATAGCCCTAAAAACGGCAGTAACAGGGATTGAGAACCCATCACTGGTAAGCTCCATGCCAACAACTCTTTATAGGTCATAAGAAAAAATAAAAGCTACAACTACTTACATAAAGAAGACACATCCATTCCATCTCTCCTTTTGACATACAGTACATATATCTCAGATGATCTAGTATTTACAAATGAAATTACCTTCATACATTCAATCGTTACAGGACTGTGCAAGAAGAAATGCCATTTGGTGCTGCATCTATGGGATAAGAGGCAAAATGACTTCATGACTGAATATCAGGGGCTGACCTGTTAGAAGTTTTTTCCAGATCACAAGTACAGTGAAGTTCCTACAAAAAGCGGGAAAGACTCCCTATTGAGATTTATATTGCATTTCATCTGGGTTGGGGGGAGGGGGACCACTTTTGTGTGCTTAATTCCTCCTTTCCATTAAGTACTAAGAACAGGAGGTTCCATGAGCCCCTCATCTGGCATGCTTGCAAAGTTTGGCAACTTTATTTATCCTGTCCATGACAACAGGAATGTCATCTTTTAATATGGTGGTAAAACAACAACGAAACCATCCTGGTTCTGCACAGTGACATGCAGAGCCTGGAGTGGCATTCACTTTTGACACCTCTAATAGCTTCTCCCATAATTCAAGTTCCCCTTTCTCACTGTACGAGGACATAAATCCACCCATGTCAACCCAGCAGTAAGAACCAGCAACACTGTCCAGGTAGTTCACCCCCAATTGTTCTAGACCTTCAACAAACAACTTGTATGTTTCTCTGGACCTATCTCTGTTTGTCCCAAGAAATGTGTTTATAAATCCTGAATCAGTAAGCATGGGAACCAGTAACCTCTGTGTCAGGGAAGAGATTGAAGAAAATCTCGTCAATTTCTTGCTAGCTGCCAGAACATCCTCATTGTAGGAGTGGATAGCACCCACTCGAAAGCCAGCAACGGATAGGTCCTTTGACAGACCGTATACTACATGTACCCTGCCCTTGTCGTATTCTACTAAATCAAGAATCTCAAGCATGCTCACAAACTCCGCATCCCCATGTACTGACCCAGCAAATATTTCATCCGAAATAATGTGGATATTTTTCTCCCTGGCAAATTCCAAAAGGTTGCAAAGCATATCTCTGGATAGCAAATTACCTACAGGATTCGAAGGATTGGAAATAAGAACTCCAGAA
Source organism: Melastoma candidum (assembly GCA_023653495.1). Taxonomy (NCBI): domain Eukaryota; kingdom Viridiplantae; phylum Streptophyta; class Magnoliopsida; order Myrtales; family Melastomataceae; genus Melastoma; species Melastoma candidum. Next base: position 6,742,191 of record CM042889.1, on the reverse strand, counting down.
ACTTTCAGCCCTTTCTTCATTGCCTGATCGAATGCTTGATCAAGAGCGGTTATACTCAGAGTAAAACTGTCAGCACTGCGACAGTGGACAGGAATGACTTCAACACCTGTCCGCCAAGTCATATCCCGGTCAAAACTGCAATAGAAAGATAATGCCAATAAGAGATGCCACTGGGATCAATCACATTTTATGCATCCCATGAAATTTCAATCCTACTCACCCTGGATAGTAAGGAGTGGGGACCAGGAATGCATTCCCATGATCAGCCAAGCAGAAGCACAAAATCTCGATAGCAGGAGTAGCACCGGCCGTTAAAACAACGTTAGATGGATCAAAAGAGAGGGTTCCGCCCAGGACCTTGGACATAAAACCAGCCATAGCCTGCAAAAAAAGGGTGATGCCCACCCCAAAAACACACTGCTATCTGAATTGCATCGGGTGACAGTAGTGACTCAACCCAGGTAGCTTCCTAGCATCTATATCTAAAAAACTAGTCAATGCAATGTCCCCATCATTTCAGAAGGCATGCTCCGTATCCCGCTGGTGAGCAAGTAAAAAAGAATACCAGTTTCATCTCAGGCATCCCGTCAAATGGCTGATACATGGCAAAATCGCCGCCTCCAATCGCCGAACTCTCGAAATGCTTGGACATCCAATCCTCAATCAAGTCCAGACATAACTGCAACAGAAAAAGGAGAGCCCCCGGGCGGGGATGAGGAAATGAAATGACAAAATCAAATCGAGGGGAGTAATAAGACTAGGGGTGAATAGGGACACCTTGTTATCGGACAGCCCGAGCTGGATAACGCCGTGGGGATTGGCCACCCTGTCGTAGGGATCCTCCCGGACCCTATCGAGTCCGACGTAATATGGGGAGTGGTTAGGCCTGTAGATGGGGACGGCTCTCCTGGACAAAGGGGCGGGGACGACGGACTTCCGGGGGAGGTGGGAGCACATGAGCAGGCCAAGACCTCCTCCCCGGACTTGCAAAGCAAGTGTCGGCCTCATACTCGTCCTTGTTCGGGAAGACGACGGAGAACGGAGCAGAGCGTCGTCAGCAGAAAGCACAAAAAAGTACGACATCTCCACCCGCTGGGCCCATTTATTTTGGGCCTCAATCTCCCTCGCAATGCCACGTTGGAACGACACTACAATCCAACAGAAGAAGCAACCCATGCATGATGCCAGGGAGACCCTGCCATTTGGGATAATTTTGATTCGAGGGGATTTGCATCGGAAACCACCGTACCATCCCCTCCCTCGGAAAATAAAACAAGAAATAGTAAATGACCAAAATTTTCAAATTTTGAATACTCGGGAAGTTGTCCCCTTGGGAAGCGACCAGCTTGTTCCTTCTTGTTCTTGTTTTTTCATCTACGTGGGTGTTGCTTTGACACATGGGCAAAGCCAGAGCCCAGCACTTCCTCGGTCAGCAGCATGTAACACAGCCGTGGGGAATGGAGCTGGTGCTATTTCATGCCATCCCCTGTTTTGAGATTGTCACTCTGCGTTGGGCTCGAACATGTCCGACGCATGGATTCTGGTAGTGTATCTCACCTTGAGTGGATTTGACAATATTTTTTTAATATTTCATAATATCTGAGAAATCTCAGTGATATTATTTACCATGTTTTTGAAGATTTCCAAGATCATAAGACCCTAAATGTTTTAGCATGACGTGGCCCCGTGTGGAGAGGGGGGCTTCTGGACACGAGGAGAAAACGTCTTCTGCCGAAAAGTACTTGGTTGGACTCACGTTTTAGAGGACGATGGTTGCGTTTGTTGCATTGGCCACCACGATTTTTTGGGGAGGGGGATCGTTTTCTTTGCAATGACGGAGAGGAGGACAACGGGGTGAAATCAATTTACTATAATATAACCAGGTGGTGGTGGGGGATGACGACGATGAGGAGAGAAAGGGGACATCGTTGTTGTTGGTTTCTGTCCTGGCGGGTATAAATATAACCTCTCCAACGTCATCGCTTCCTCCATTTTTTGCTTTTGCATCCGGGGCTGTTTTTTCCCTCCCTCCCTCCCTCCTTGACTCTTCTCCCCTTTTCTTTATCCATCTCGTCACGATTTTGTCTCGAATTCTTTCCCCATCCTCCTTGATCGGTCAATCAAAATCTTCTCTTATTCCTCTCACAAACGACGTCCCTCTTTCTTTTTCTGTGGACTGTTGCGGCGTGTTTTCGGCCGTTTACGATCGGAAAGCATCCCCTGTTTGTGCGTCTGAGAAGAGGAGACGGGGTTGCCAATGGAAATCCTGGGTCCTACCGGCGAGGAGGCTTCCTTTGCCATCGACCCTGACTATGAGTTTGACGTGGCTCAGTTCTTCGATTTCACGCGGCCCGAAACTCGTTCTGAGGAGGAGGAAGCCGAGCGCTGGTTCAACTACGCACCGGCTTATCCGCCTTCCCGTGAGCACCATTTCCTTCAAACAAGGGATGTTTCTAGGGGCTGACCTCTTACGCTTCTCGTGTTTGGACCCTTAATGGATCAGCATTTGCAGCGAGAGCCTTTTGGGGCGTGCCTGCTTCTTTGGACAATTCTAAGAAGTCCCAGGATTTGCATCGTCAGGAGGATGAGCGTCCGACCATCAGTGATGATGAGGCGGAAGGTGATGCCCCTGCTTCCAGAACAGGCCATTGTAATGATGGTATGGCTTATCTGCTGAAGATCCGGTTTATTTGACTTTTGAAAGTGGCCAGCTTGAGCTGCAAGCACACATCTTAACGAGACGGCTAGCTCCTGGCAACTGTTCACTTATTGTTACGTTGCCTTCATTTCTCGTTGCAGATAAAGACCCTCCTCCAAGAGGACGACCAAAGTTACAGTCAGGCTACATGAAACCTACGGCCAGTTACTTGGCCAAGCAGAATCACATTCAAGATTTTCATTTTCGCAGAATTCTAAGGTTGTTACGCGGATTGTTTAGGTTTTTCGTTCGTTCCTCTATCGTTCATTTACTTTTGAACTTTGAAGACTGCGAGTTGCTATTGTCCATATTTCTCTCATCTGACCCGTTTCCTCAAAAATTTCAGGTCTCCAGCCATAGACAGAGATCACAAAACATCTTCACATAGTTCATCCAGTAACGAAATGCAGGCAGCCAAACGGCAGAAGCTTGATGCCGGATATCTCCAAAAGGTCCTGTTTCACCTAAGGAATTCTTGTACTCATCTGCTCATGCAATTCGGATACCATCATAGTATAATGAGCATATTGATCTAGTTCAAAGAACTTCGCCAACCTGGCCACTTACTAATCGATAGATTTATAAGCCTGACGATTTACATCCCTTGGCATTTTCCTTTTCAGATCAACCATGTCAAACCCCGATCACCTCTCCAACATAAGGCGGCGAAAATGGTGAGAATGCCCCTTCTGAAGCATTCGCTAAGAAAAAAGATTAGGAGTCTTATCCTCTACCATTGATTTTTATCAGGAAAGGAAAATCGACGAACGTGTTTCTGGAAAACCAAAGATTACTGTCCCTAGGGAATTCTCCCTCGAGACCGCCAGAAGGGCAGTACGGCATAGGTGTGTCTGTAATGTCATTTTATTCGAATCTTGTTTCGATACCAACAAGGAAATCTGGAATTTTTACTCGGTGAACTTCAGGTCCAAGAATGAAAGCAACTCGATTGGACAACATTCGGTGGAGGTGTGAGCAACATTTCGATTTTGTAACAACAGGAGTATTTTCTTGTTTGGTTATTGGTTTGTTCTCGAAGATGAATGCCTTCAATTGCTTTCCATCCCTCAGAAACTGAAGATCCCGGCAGCAAAGCAGCCCCCCGTGGTCAAACTTTTCAAATATGTAAGTTGAGGATGGCACCTGAGGATTGATGCTTTACAATCTTTTGCAAATTAATACATCGTTTGCTTGCCTTAATGCGAATTCTGATAACACCGCAGCTATCCATTGATCCTGAAACCCGGCCTCATTTGAGAAACCAATTCCCATCATGCATCTCCTCAGCAGAGGTGGGCTTATTCTGGCATTTCTTTTGTCATGGGGGAGTGATTCGATTACTTGTCATTCCACTTCCATTGCTCACCAAATAAGAAAAATATGCCAGTGTCACAACTGATAATAGCATCCGGTCTTTGATTAATTAATAGATGGTGGATGCAGCGACGGAGAAACCGTCAAGGTCTTGTGTAAAGCAATTCCAGTACATCTCTGATTATCGATCACAAGGGAGCTTTAACAGGTAAAAGCAGAAGTCACTTCCAATTTTGTTTCATGTATGTAGTTCACAAGCAAGTTTGGCTCACTTAAGTGCATTTGGCCCTGATTTAGGAGCTTGGGCATCCGCTGAAATGCTTGTACAACGGGGAGACATTTGACGGCCAGCTCCATTAATGCACAGGAGGATTGATACATTTGCCCGAGGGGGAATTCCCACTCAATGATAATGGAACGGATTTGTACATTATTGATTGACAAATGAGGGGAGAATTGCTTCCAAAATTTGAGCAGTGAGTTAAAAATCTGCATGCAACCTACACTGGATAGGATGGATTTGCAAACAGAGTTCCAATTGGAACAGACTAGATTTTTGGAAGCAGAGGAACATAAAACCTGATCCTTTGACATAGTTTCATAACAAGCTTCCTAATATAACCATTCCCAAAATGGATCAGTAATCTCCAAAACAGCTTAACTTTGTGACCATGGGGTAAGTTGAGAATGAACTAAGGAAATTGCCTGTGGCCCACAATGGTTTTTCCCCCAAATGTGCCTTCAGCATCTGATTCTGCCATCTATATTCTTTTGTAGTGTCCATTTATCACCTAAATATATCTCTACTATTCCATTATTTCTTGGATAGGGCCTCTAGAAACTTATACTGTAGGATCCACTGAGCATCCGATGAACTGTTCTCCAAATGGATTGGAGGCAGCTGACGCATAAATTGCTCCTGATGTGTCTTGTTTTTTACCAGCAGTCGAGTATAGTCAATATTCTTGACATTGTTCGAAGAATTCTTGGTGGCGGATTCGGGCAGCAGAGAGACCAGCACACGAGAGACTTCATGCATTGTTGGTCGATTGGCTGGGTGTCGCTTCGCACACAGCAGAGCAAGCTGAAAGACCTTCCTAATATGAGAGTGATCAATGCATGTGACTGAAATTTCGGGATCAACAGATTCCATCACTGTGTTGCTGTCTGCCTTGGTCAGTATCTGTTGCAAAACACATAAATAATAAGAACAAGGACACTCTAAGCAACTTAAGAACAGGGACTTCAGGCTTCAGAAAGTAAAGAAGCAAGACCTTAGATTCAACTACCATACCAGAACTCAAGACAATGTCACCGAGGAATAAAACATACCATTTGCAGCAAATTAGAGTCATTGTCCACAGCTTTCTTGCCAGTCAGCAACTCCAACAAAACAATGCCAAAACTATAAACGTCAGATTTTTCAGTCAACCTGGAAGTGCGGGCGTATTCTGGGTCAATATACCCAATGGTACCGAGAACAAAAGTCGATGAATGTGTCTTTGCAGTTGGAATGCTCTTGGCAATTCCAAAATCAGAAAGATGAGCCTCAAAATTCTCATCCAGCAAGATATTTGATGATTTGATGTCTCTGTGGATAATTCGAGGGTTGCAGTCATGGTGTAGATAGGCCAATCCATGAGCAGCCCCTACAGCTATCCTCAGGCGAGTTTGCCAATCGAGCTTCACCTTAGTTGATGGCCCTATGAGGAGACAACATGCAGAACGTATAAAGGGATCCGGAAGAAAATTGGCTGATCACACATAACTGGTATAAAAACTTCCTAAGGATAACATCAACAATGAATAATGAAGCACTGACCATGTAGGAGATCCCACAAGGAGCCATTCTGCATGTAGTCATAAAACAACAAATTTCCATGAGCAGATAAAGCATAACCATGCAGGGTCACAAGGTTCCGATGCCTAATACTCCCAACCGTTGCCAGTTCCGTCTCAAACGCATGCAAGTCATGCGGAGTCTGGTTATAAAGCCTCTTTATTGCGATAGGCCGGGAACTCTTTAACACACATTTGTATACTGTACTGGAAGCCCCATAGCCAATGGCGTACTTCTCACTTAAGTTGTCGGTTAGCCTCATCACGTCAGAAAGTGTATGAATAGCCATATCCATGTGCAGAATCACGAGCTTCGAAGGCCCTGAAAAGAAGCACAAATCAGCATGGACCTGCCAAATAAGTAGCACAAGCAATAAGCAAGAAAAAGAGGCGCATACCATGGAGAGCTGCCTCAGTGCCCTTGACAAACTCTTTGGGCTGCTTGGATTTGTAGATGGCAGCCAAAACCATCGAAAATAGTATAATGAAACCCAATATCAAGCAAGCCACGGCAGTCTTGGACAACACCCCTGGACAAAAAACACGTGTTACCACACAGGAACAGTCGGTCTATATTAGAGGAAACAGATAAGATTAGCCTATACTTTGACGATTCAGAATGTGAGATCCACAGAGGGATCCTGCCCAATTGCCACAAAGCAAGTTGTTCCCAATAAAGCTGAAAAGAGAAATACAGTCATGTCAATGGGTTCGCTGCAAACAAACTGCCAAAGCAAAACCCGATAAATTGCCACCTGTTACGAGGAAACCGCGAGAAGTTTTGGTTCGAAGGTACTTCACCCGAAAGGTTGTTGTATGATAAGTTCCTGAGGCACAACATTTGTAAATTAGTACCCCCAGAGATCACATATACTGAACATCTCCGGAGAAGGACTCACAGAGTAACAAGACTGAAACAGTTAGTCAGTTGATCAGGGATTCCACCATGCAGATTGTTGTTATTGAGTATACTGTCCATATTTCGAGAATCAGAAACAGAAAAACAATATCCGTGCAGAGGAGACACGGCAATAAACTCTGAAAACAAGGGTTTGAAACCTACAGCGACTCAATATTCTGCAGTTGACCAAGTTCCCGGGGAATAGAACCAGAAAGATTGTTGAAAGAGAAGTCCCTGCATCGAAACAAGAGAAAACTCCAAATGATTTGAATTGCATAAAAGAACTGTAGTACTTTTCCAAAAAAAAGAAGATACTAACATAAACTGTACGCTCTTTAGGTTCCCACACGCAGAAGGAAGAGGTCCATTGAAAATGTTTCTGCTCAAGTTCCTGAATAAAATGCACATATATAATCACAAGGCTGTCTAGGAACAACTTGAGCAAAGTCAAGGCTTTTACAGTCATACAGGGTAAGGAGATGTTCGAGATCACCGATTGAAGAAGGCAAAGCACCAGAGAAACTGTTGCTAGAAAGATCCCTGGAAAGAACAACCAAACCATGAGATGCCTGGAAAGAGGCATGTACAATAATGACGGAAGACATACAGCGTGTCCAAGTTGATAAAATGCCCCAACTCAACCGGTATCGTTCCATTGAAGGTGTTTGCTGACAGATTGCTGCAGTAAAAAGCTTTCCATGTCAGAACGATCTTCAAAGCAAAGTCACAGTCCACATAACTTCAAGAACATACAGGTAAGTCAAGCTTTGAAGACGACGCAATGAAGATGGGAATGATCCACTGAGATGATTTCCATGCAAATTTCTGGATGGGGAAACAGAATTTTCATCAGAGGTGTGGAAACAGAGGCCAGAATGCGACAATATGCAAACCAGGCATTGTCAAAAATAGCATGCAACTTTTCACCCATGCTTACATCTGATTTAGTGCCATACATGAGCTCAAGTTTTCAGGTATAGGTCCTTCAAGATTATTGTTTGCCAGATTCCTGGGGATAAACCATCAAGGCAATATTACAATCTTAAGTAGAGAAAAGCAGCATAAAAGAATGAAGGAGCGGGCAAAAGGGCAGACAATTCAAATAGCTGATCCAACTTTCCAAGTTCTGGAGGTATCTCCCCGGAAAGCATGTTATCATTCAATTGCCTGAAAAAAGGAGAATATTAAAGTGGCCGACAAATAGAGTTAACTCCACATATCATTTTATCAGAAAAGGACAGAATCCTTACAGATAGCTAAGCCTGGACATGTTCCCAAGCTCAGGAGGAATAGGTCCACTAAGCTTGTTCTTGTGGAGATACCTATCGCAAAAAGAACAATGAGTCAAGAAGAAGGGAGGAGAAAGTGGACGCACAAGATGAACAAGGGGATTGCAGGACTGACAGTTTTCCAGTATAGGATAAATTTCCAAGAATAGGAGGAATCGGTCCAACCAGGTCATTCTCACTTAGGTCGCTGGAACAAGACAGGAGATGATCAGAAACAAACACCAGAGAATACGGGATCACAAATATAAGCACCAGAGGAGAGCAAAACACTCACAGTACAGCAAGAGCCTGCATTAGGCCAATAACCTCAGGAATCTTTCCAGTTAGCCTATTCCCTTCCAATGATCTGCCAATAGGCAGCAACCATATAACAAGAGTAAGGGCATCTTTTTATTGGGGGGAGGGGGAGGTGTGTGACTAATATGCTTACAAAGTGGCAACTTGGAGGAAGCCTACACTGTAAGGAATTTCACCGCTGAGCTGATTGTATGATAAATCCCTAAAGAAAAACAATCGTTAAGCCAAAAGCAAAAGATAAAAGGGTAGCAAGATGATGGATTTGATAGTGCAGAACATACAAGATCTCAAAACTTGTACAATTTCCAATTATGTCCGGTATTGTTCCAGTCAAATTATTGCCCCTAACATCACTGAAGAAAAGAATATGTCAGCAAAGACACAATAAACCTTCAATGAGGCAAATTGATGAAAAAACAGCACAAAATACATATAATAGAAAGCCACAAGACATACAAGAACCAAAGACCAGTTAGCTGGCACATGTCAGGAGAAAGGGTTCCACTTAGCGAATTCCCCCTCAAGCCACTGTGAACAAAAAGGATCAACGGTATAATACATGCTACATTGGGACGACCATACTTGACATGCACGACCTACATAAAACAAAACTGGAAATTATGAAAGCACCACCACAGGCAACACTTACAGATACTGTAACACTTCGTTCCAGTATATTAGCCGAGGAATCTCCCCGGTAAGCTGGTTTCGGGCAAGGTCCCTACAATTCAAAAACCAAGGGCTCATGAGCACAAGACAGACTGATATTTCAACCGGTCATCAGCTAATGGGTGTAGCTAAAGAACACAACGTGAAAACAGGCTTACAGCGTCTTCAAATTTGGAATTTGAGTGAGGGTGGTAGGAAGAGGACCGGTCAACTGATTGTTCTTCAGATTTCTGCATCGTCGTCCATGTAAAATTAATACCGAGAACATTTGGTTCAAAGTTATAGAAATTCATAGGAATAGTGACTCTAAAAAGCCAATTAAAGCTACTCTTTTAACGACGTCTATATCATAAAAAGGAAGATAAATTATCCATTATAAAGAATGATAAATAATGAGAAATTCGAAATAGTAATGCCAGTAAGATAAAGAAAAACAACCAAAGCCGAGAGAGAGGCCACACATCCCGGTTTTGCAATTTATGAGAAACATAACAGGAGCAACAATTCGGGCACTTACAAAAACTCAAGGTGCTTAAGCTTGGAAATAGAGAAGGGTATGTCGCCACCGAGTAAATTGTATGACAAGTCCCTGCAGAGAACACAAAAAAAATCAAACTTCAGCGAGGCAAAACCAGCCAGCGACACAAATGCCCAGTCAAAAGCAATGAGCAGGGTGCAGGCGGCTTACAAACGGGTTAGAACAGAACAATCTCCAATTTCATCTGGAATCTGGCCAGTCAATTTATTTCCTTGGAGGTCTCTGCATCGGTTGGCCTTGGTGATTACTTACTTAACCCCAGCGCAGCTATTGCCATCATTTACCATTCATTAAAGAAGGGCCACTTACATGGACTGCAAGTTCCGCAAATCGCAAATGGCAGGTGACATTCCGCCTCCAAGATTCATGTTTGACAGGTTCCTTAAACATCACGAGTGAGGAACACCCAGGTCAATATCAGCGGACGGCTTCCGGCTTCCTCTTGGTGGACCAAGAACGTCACCGAAACAAGATGATCGTTTGGGGAGGGGGGGAGGGGGCTTACAGAGAGACAACGGTGAGGCTCGCATTGTCACAGAGAACTCCAGCCCAAGAGCAAAAGTGGTCATTTTGGGCTATGTCCCAGTCCAGCAGTTGGTCGGCCGCGTCGCCAAAGGATGCCTTGATGTCCAGCAGAGTTTTCCCTGGGGAAAGGAGGGGTAACAACCAGAGTAAGTTGCCAGGAAAAACACGTCAAACGAATGCAACATGGACAGGACGGATCAGTGCAGCGGAGCAAGACCAACAAAAGGAAGCAGGAAAAAACAGGGCGGGGGGGGAAGCCACCACCTTCACCACTCAAAGAAGTGTAAACGGAGGGGAGGCCTAGCATGAGCAAGGCAACGGCTAAGGCAAAGGAAGCTTGGGGGGAAGGAAGAAACCCTCCCGGAGATAGTAGTGGAGGCGAGGGGAGGCGCTTCATTGTGGGAGAAAGAATGGCAGAGGGAGGAAGCAAGGAGGGGGTTGGAAATGAATGGAATGTACAAGTAGGAATGGGAAAAAGAGGAGATGAAGGAGGAAGGGGAGGTTGGCGTGAACAGGAAAGGGTAAGGAGTGAGAGGTCATGGGGGCGTGGTCTCTGTCGTCGGGAGAGGCAGAGACGACTATAAACATAGGCGCGCACACACAAAACATGACAGTGGCAGTACCAAAAACCAACTGTCCCAAACCAAAAGAAAAAGCACCCCCACCCACACACAAACACTCCCTCCTCATTAATTTAGAAACTACGGTAATAATAGTTCATTAGGACCATTGTAGTAAGAAAGGGAGGAAGGGGGGGAGTCATTCGCATCCTCCGTTTCCCAACGCGGACAGCTCATATTTAGGGTGGTTGGGGGGAGAGGGTGTCCAGTGTCCTGTCCAGGGAACGAAGGATGATGAATTCCGTACCCTTTTCACAAGTCCCAAACGAGGTCTGGTCAGGATCAAGGCGGGCGAGGGTGTTGGGTGAGATTTATGATGAGAAGAAAGCGCTCCCTTTGGCGTCCGGCGGTCGAGAAGAGGAGGGCGGGGAGGGAGTAGGCCCTGTTGGCAGGCAAACGAAACAAAGCTGAGGATGATTCTCCTATTTCCGGAGGATGGTCCTTTTTGGTTCTCGAGTCTCTCAGGACAATTGCCTTTCTAGGACAGCCACCCCCAGCCCCCGGTTGCAGTGAGAGACGCAGGACCCAACTGGACTCAGTAATGTCGTTTTGAAGAGGAACCACCCCCACATCCCCCCCCCCCCCCCAATTGGAAAAATTCCAAGCCGCCCTGGATTGTGTTCTGCCATTCTCATTGGGGATGTGCAGATTTTGGATGGGTAGATCCCAAACATGAAATTTACTCGATAATAATCGATTTTTTATTTTTAGAATCGAAAATTTAATAACTTAAAAAATCACTCAATAATCAACCCGCGTGTTCCGACACCGGGTCACGTACCACCAGTTCACACTTCCAGATTTAACCATTCCCCCAAATCCCATTTCACGTTCGCCAAGAAACACCGACTCGATCACGGGAAACTCCGAATCTTCCACTCGAATCTCCCACCTCCTCTCTTTTTCTCCGCCCCGCCCGTCTCCGTTCGTTTCTTCTTGTTCGTCCCCTTTCGACCCCTTACGCTAACCCGCCGCTGGGGTCTCGTTGATATCCCGAGGCCGTCTTTCCTCGTTGAAACCCCATCTTCCCCCATTTCGATTCTGACCCCCCTCCCCCCCTTGTTTGTCGGGATCAAAAGTCTCCGCCTTGGCATATAATTGGGGAGGCATTCTCCCCCCGGCTTCGTGGGTCTCGTCTCCCGGTTCCCACGGTTCTTCGGATTCCGGGTGCTTTTATCCACGACCCGTGAGCCGTGCATGGTTCAATCGGTTGCCATATGTGATCGTTTCTCGTATTGATTTGGTTTCCGTTTCTTGTGGGTTCAGCGCAGAAATGGCGCGCCGGGGCAAATCCGGGGCGGTTTCCGAGACAGCTGAGGAGGTCCATCAGAATCAGAAGCCGCAGCAGCAGGTTTCGAGCAAGGCTGGGAAAGGGAAGAGGCTGTGGAAGAAGGTGAAGTATCAGCCGGTGGAGAACCATTCCTTGCCTGGTTACTTGAGGGACAACGAGTACATCCTCGGTCATTATCGAGAAGCGGAACCTCGAATTTATTCGATTTAGTTGAGAATTTGTATTGACATCGCTTTTATGATACTGATTTCGATTAGTTTTTTATTTTATCCGAAACGTACGTTCAACCTTAATTCTCATGATCTAAAACCAAAATTAAAAATATAATAACTAAAAATGATTCGCCAACTTGGCAAAGTCTACTACTCCCATTCCCAGCTTTCCCATCCAATTCCCATATCTAGTAGTTACTATTTCTTTCCGTTCGGATCTGGAAACATTTCATATTCTCCCCCTTTGTAAATCTCATTGCATGAAAAAATAAAATAAAAGATAAATGCATGTCGGGATGTTCGAGAATATGTGTCAAATCATGCATAAATATCTGTCTCATATCTTTCATTATTTGTTTTCTTTTATATAATAATAATAATACTGCTACTACTGTTCGCATAGTTTACCGATGGGAAAGGAGGGGAATATTATTTGGGTATTATTTTATTTTGACCGAGCCATTAAATGAGCGGACAAACTTCTGGTCCAAAAAAAAGAAATCCAAGGTATGAAGGTGAAAATAAGAAACCAAAAAAGTAAAGACGAGTAGCTGCAGTGCAGTCACTCCGATAGGTCGGATTCCCTTCTTTGCTTTGCTTTTCTGAATCAGTAAGAGTTTTTCATTTTATACTCACAGGGAGACAGGATTTTCAGGAACAAAGAGGGAAGGAAGGGTGGGATTAGCACGCGATGATGAAGTGATGGTGGGAGGAGGAGTTAATGGGGCCGACCTAAAATGGGATTTTTGGGGGGGGGGCGGGGGGGCTAAGAGGGGACACAGGTGGCAGGCGGCGATTTATTCGCCGGTGTAGGACGCCGTCAGCTAGGGGAGCGGGTAAAAAGAAGTTTGCAGTAGGGCTACGTTGTCGTCTGTCCGCCTGCGAGACTGCTGCTTTCTGGGGTTTGACGTACGAGCACGACACAAGGCCACCTCCCCCTGTTGGGAGGAGATAAGCCACACCTCATTTTTACATCCATTTAAAGTCATTTTCTTTCTTTGCTGTCGAAGAGATTGAAACGAAGACAACTTTTTAGAATTTGATTTACGAAATCTGACAGGGAGTGTCGCAGCTGCTAGTTGTAAATAACATACGACGGATCCTGATAGCATAGTAATAAGGATGTAATAATAATAATAATAATAATTTAATATTTTAATTAAATATTAAAATTACAAGGACTTAACAAGTGTACTTAAAGCACCCGGTAACAAAAAAAAACCCTATTAATAAAACCTTTTGTGGTTTTTGGAATAAAAAAGCAAACACGCAAGGAGGCTGGGCTAATCAATCCCATCACTATTCATTTCTCTCCCTCTCTGCGATCTGCGAGATAATAATCCCCCAAATCAGTATCGGAAAATGTCCGGTCATCCGCAGTGTCTTTTGACCTGCGTCCCTGTCTCCAGTTATAAACTTACATATAAAAATATAGGCTGATATGATTAATTCCCATCTAACTGTTATGTTACACCCTATCCATGTCCACCTCCCCGCGTCCAAAAATCACGACCCGGTTGGCGATTTAATGGGCATGAGCCCGTGTTCAATTAATACAATGTCGGACGCTGATGGTGTATCTAATCTTTCCCCTCTCTCATTTTCACTCTCCCTTTTCTTCTCATTCTTCTTCGTTAGTTTCAAAGCCATAGCCTAAGAGGTTGCCCAACTTACGTTAAAACAATGTCTGATTACAAACCTTCTCCTCCTCTTCCACCAGCAAATCAAATGAGTCATTCTCATCCCTGTCAACCTCCACGCGATTATTCGGCGGCATCTTCCCCAATCCCAAGCCCCATACGACTCCCAACCGAAATTTAAGCCTCTACTATCAAGCATGGCGATGAAAAGTATACTCTATGGAAGGGTCATATGCTCGTTGCAATTGCTTGTAAAAAACTAATTCATTGCTGTTATCGTATAAATTGTGCTAAAGAATGGATAAGGGAGAAAATATATATACATAATCTTCCTCTCTCATTTTCTCTCTCCTTTTTCTTCCTCTTCTAGTACTTCTTCTTCGGTCTCTTCACGGGTCTGGATTTGGGCCTCGATGTTTACTCACGCAAGGAGAGGCCTCGGACAACATTTTGTATGGGCCAATTCGAATGATACATTCCACCCCTATTCGGATTTGTTTTATTGGGTAGACATCTTGTCGTTTTCTCATTCCCAATCTTCACCCCATCGAAAGGAGCGTGCTCTCCACAGGTTCTGACGACGCCCCCCCCCCCCCCAAAAAAAACTTCTGCTTCGTCCCGTGCTCGAGAGAATCCTGACAAATGGCCACTGTCGTCAACATGGCGGGTTTTGGCTTCTCATGCCTCTCCCAGCCGGTCCGAGGGGTCCGGCGAGGCGCGGTGATTGTGCGGGCGGAGGCCGAGGGTGTGGCCATCAACCCCGCCATCCGTAAGTCAGAGGAGAAGGTCGTTGACTCCGTAGTCGTCGCCGAGCTATCCAAGCCCCTCACCGCCTACTGCCGGTTCGTTCTTCTAACCCATCCTATCCTATCCTGTCGTCGATTAGGCTGATTAGTTCGGTTGTATCCTGGTGGAGTTAAAGATGAATGGCTTGATTGGATGATATAGACTGGCGGTTTGACTGGCGCTGGTATAAGTGAGACGGGTAGCTGTTGGGTTGAACTCTTGTTCGATTGCTTACGGTAGCTCTCTGTTAGCTGTCGGTGCTGCTGGAACTTACTGCCAATGTGGGTAAGTTTGTAGAGCGTTGAGTGCGGTATCCGGGCTCTTTCTTTGGTTACGGTGTCTCGTAGTAGCGATTGATTGAAGTCCATTGCGTGCATGCGGTTATGTTTCCTCCACTTACACTGCATAGTTGGTGAAGTGTGGCTTCAATCTGCCCATGTTGTTTCCGAATTTGGTCTGCAGGTGCTGGAGATCGGGTACTTTCCCGCTATGCGATGGCAGCCACGTGAAACACAACAAGGCTACTGGGGATAACGTTGGTCCTTTGCTGTTGAAGAAGCAGAAAGAGTAAACTACACATTGTTTCTTCCCTCTTGTGCCACTTTCGGCTTGTTTTTCGAACATTGGAGTTCCGCTTGTTTTCTTCCCAGTAATCATCCCTTGTTTTGATGTGCCTCGTATTGTCTGTTATCCCAAGCATGCTATCTATGGCCTCTGGATTTATGCCGGATTCTTTTCTCGGTAGAATGTTTCATGAATAAAGGATGGACTCACATTCAGGGGAATTCCAAGAGGATGTTTCCTGATTTTCTGCATTCCGAATGGTTCTTACTTTGTTGGTATAGCCTCTAGGATGTGATCAATCAACATCCAACCGTGGCTGTTGGCGTAGTTATGCGAGGATTGTACTTGTATACAATTAGTCTAGGGTTTATCAAATAAGGCAGCAGATTTCAAAATCCATGCATTACCCTCCCGTGTTGCTACTTTAACTAGCTGTAAGAAAATTCAATCCAATCCAGGATTACCGCAATCGAATTTAGGATACGAAGAAGTGCGCAAACATACCTATGATTAACGTACCTCCATAAAACCATATTATTAGGCCTTTAGACTCCGTCATCATCAGGATCTCTATTGTCGGATCATTGCTTGAAGAGATCTGCAAAAGCAACACGAGGACGGTGATCAAGGTCTTCCTCTCCCTGACTTGCCGACGGCCGATGGAGCGCCTGTTAGGGTTAGGGCAAGTGGGAGAGGGGACCTAGTGAAAGGTCTTGGGGATTCGGTAATTAAGAAAGTAGATTATATCACTATCATACAAGGATACGTAATAAACATTCTGACATATATATATATATACACACACCTATGATATTCTTTTTCTTCTTCAATCCTGTAAGGCATCATAAGACCATTTTAATTAATCAAATTAATTAAACATATTAGACAAACTTAATTGTGCTAAAATGTAATTTTATTTGTTTATCCACTAATTCTATTCCTTGTTCAATCAATAATCCAACAATTCCCCCTTAAAGTAGAACATTCCAGGGTACACAATCAATTCCATACCCCTACTCTATTCGGTACGACAAGGCAGTTCAATACCTCGCATTACCTCGCGAGTTTTCTTAGTTCCAATTGACCAATATTTATCAATTCATCCCACCCCATTATAGAGGTTTTTCCTCTGCCCCACGTCATCTTTTTTTTTCCTCCTCTTACCGAGGCAAGACATTCTCCACCTTATTTTCATCAATTCCCATTCTCCCATCATTATTACTGAACTGCCGTTCTCGTACATGCCAGAGAAAATCAATAATCTTAATGGTCATGTACGTAAATTAAAGAGGAAAGTAAGATGAGAGCGTACCTCGTTCCACTTCCTCCGCAAAATACTTCAAGTTCTCGACGTCTCCGTACGATTTCACTTCGGGTCGGACGCTTTAACTCGTCCTTTCTTCGAAGTTCTCCACGGAAATCCGTCTTCAACGTCTCTGTATCCCCCGCTTCCCTCTTTCTTTCTTCTCTTCCTATTCTTCTTTTCTTTCTGTCTTCTCCTCTGTCTCCCCTCACCCCCGTTCTTTCTTTTATAAACTTTTGTTTTGTTTTATTTAATGTCAGATAACTAACCGCCCTCCGTTCCTTCCCTTTCCTTATGTTGCTTAGTGTCCATTAATAATGACTTGGGTCCCACCATTTTTTTTTGTTCTAATCTAAATCGTGGCCAATGATCGAGGTCCTTTCCCATTTGTCCAACCACATTTGACAACATAAATACAATTTCAAAATGTTTTTATCATTACAAACTCCCCCCCTTAGGAGATTTCGTCCTCGAAATCTTATTTTTCAAACAAGGAAGGGTACTTGTGCCGTATTTCTGCTTCGTGCTCCCAAGTTTTCTGTTCTTTCCCAGCTCCGCTCCATAGAACTTGTACTAACGGTACTTTTCTATTTCGTAGTATTCGGGCATCCCGATCAATAATTTGTACTGGTTGTACCGTTACACTCATATTGTCGTTCACTATGACTTCTGATGTTTCCGCCTTTAACTCTGGATCTGGTTCATATTTGCGCAACATTGAGACATGAAAAACGTCATGACAGTGAGAGAGTTCCGCAGGGATTGCGATGCGATATGCCGACTTTCCGATACGTTCTATTATTTTATATGGTCCAATGTAGCGAGGACTTAACTTGTGAGCTCTCCTCGCCCTGAACATTGATTTGATCGGCGATAACTTTAGGAATACCTCGTCTTCAATATTAAATTCCAAAGGTCTCCTTCTGCGATCAGCATAACTCTTTTGTCGACTCTGCGCAGTTTTCATTCGTTGTCTGACTGTAGTTATCACATCTGAGGTTTCCTGTATCAACTCGGGTCCGTTGAACGTTCTTTCTCCTGGTTCATTCCAACACAGTGGCGATCTACAACTTCTCCCATAGAGAGCTTCGAAGGGTGCCATGCCTATACTCGCGTGATAACTATTATTATACGCGAATTCCACCAATGGTAAATGATCGACCCAACTCCCTTTCCATTCAAGAGCACACGCCCTGAGCATATCTTCTAATGTCTGAATGGTTCTTTCTGTCTGTCCGTCTGTCTGCGGATGAAAGGCTGTACTCATTTGTAACTTTGTATCCAAAGCCTTTTGTAAGTTCCTCCACAACTTAGACGTGAATCGTGGATCCCTATCAGACGTGATAGTATGGGGTACACCATGGTATCTTACTATCTCCTTAATATACAGCTTAGCCAAGGATTCCAATGACCAATTGATCCGAATAGGAATAAAATGCGCTGACTTCGTGAGTCTATCAACCACTACCCATACAGAATCCATATTCCGGCCTCCCCTGGGTAGATTTGTTACGAAGTCCATTGCTATATCTTCCCATTTCCATTCTGGCACTGGAAGTGGTTCTAATAATCCCCCTGGTCGTTGATGTTCAATTTTCACTTGCTGACATGTTTTACAATAATTCACGTACCTGGCCACATCTTTCTTCATCTTAGGCCACCAGAAGTTCTTTCGGAGGTTTCTGTACATCTTTGTAATTCCTGGATGTACACTATATGTACTCTTATGTGCCTCATCCATCAATCTATGTTTCACTTCTTTCACGTCAGGTACGCATATACGTCCTTGGAACCTCAGCATCCCATCAGGTGCTAGTTCAAACTGGGCATATTTCTCTGCTCCGATCTCTTCTCGCACCATTCTTAAGTACTCATCTTGGAATTGTGCTTCACGGATCATCATTAATATTTCTGGTTCTACCTGCCCTCTAGCCATACATAATCGCCCATCTGGCTCTTCGAGGCGCAAGTCTAAATTACTTAATTGTTCTATCATTCGTGACTCTTCTACTAGGAGGCACATGAGCGAACAATGTTTCCTGCTCAAGGCATCTGCCACCACATTCGCTTTGCCTGGGTGATATTGAACCGTACATTCATAATCTTTTAATAGTTCTATCCACCTTCGTTGTCTCATATTCAACTCCTGTTGTGTGAATAGATACTTTAGGCTCTTATGGTCTGTATATACTTCAAATTTTTCTCCATAGAGATAATGTCTCCATAATTTTAGTGCAAACACCACAGCAGCGAACTCTAAATCATGAGTTGGATAGTTTTCCTCGTGTTTCCTCAACTGTCGAGAAGCATATGCCACTACCTTGCCGTTTTGCATTAATACACAACCCAATCCTTGAGCGGATGCATCACAGTATACCACAAATCCTCCTGATCCACTCGGGATGGTTAAAACAGGGGCGCTAGTTAATCTTCTCTTGAGTTCCTCAAAACATTTTTCACAGTTGTCTGTCCATTCAAACCGGACATCCTTTCTTAACAGTTTAGTCATAGGGGTGGCTACCTTCGAAAACCCTTCGACAAACCTCCTGTAGTAACCTGCCAACCCGAGGAAACTTCTTATTTCTGATATTGTCGTTGGTCGTGGCCATTTCTCAACCGCTTCCACCTTCGTAGGATCTACTTCTATACCCATAGCTGAAATGACATGTCCAAGGAACGTTACCTTCTCAAGCCAAAATTCACATTTACTGAGTTTGGCGTACAATTTATTTTCTCGTAACGTCCTTAACACAATAGTAAGATGTTCTTTATGTTCATCCTTACTCTTCGAATATACGAGAATGTCATCAATGAACACTATCACAAATTGATCCAGGTACGGTCGAAACACTTGGTTCATTAATCCCATGAATACTGCTGGTGCATTGGTTACCCCAAACGGCATTACTCTAAACTCGTAATGACCGTATCTCGTTCTGAATGCAGTCTTAGGGATATCTTCTTCCCGTACTCCAATCTGGTAATAACCTGATCTCAAATCAATTTTGGAGTATACCACTGATCCCTGTAACTGATCAAATAGGTCATCTATACGTGGAAGTGGGTATCGATTCTTGATTGTATTTTGGTTAAGTAACCTGTAGTCAACACACAATCGCATCGATCCATCTTTCTTTTTTACAAACAAAACAGGAGCGCCCCACGGACTTACACTAGCACGAATAAAGTTCTTATTTACAAGTTCCTGCAACTGTGCTTTTAGTTCTTTCAGTTCCGCCAAACTCATGCGATACGGAGTCCGAGAAATGGGTGCTGTCCCCGGAATTACATCTATCACAAACTCTACATCCCTATGAGGTGGTAATCCCGGTAGTTCCTCAGGAAAGACATCCGGGAAGTCCTTCACCACTTCAATTCGCTCCAACATCGGTAGCTCAGCTTCTTTGTTTAGCACATTCGCTAGGAACGCGTCGTGCCCCGTATGTACAAGGTGGCACGCTCGCATCGCTGATATTATCAAAATCTGGCCGCATCCTCCATGGCCTATGTACTCATGGGAATCTCCGCCTTCCGTGTTGATCAAAATGCATTTCCTTTCACAGTCTACCTGCGCATGGCTGGAAGTCAACCAATCCATGCCCAGAATGATCTCGAAATCACGGATCTGTAGCACCAACAGGTCAATAGTAAATTTCAATCCAGCTACAATCAATTCATAACCCAAACACGCATCATCAACGCAATATTCTATTCCAGTAGGGAACACAACATGCCATTGCTTAACTGTCTTTTCTACTGTCCAACCATACTTCTTCACGCAGTCATAAGATACAAAAGAATGTGTAGCACCACTATCAAACAAGGCATAAACTAGTTCACCTTGAAGTCGAACCGTACCTGAGATCACGCCGCGGGATGCAACGGCATCCGCTTCCGTGGTCGCATTCAGCCTCACT
This sequence comes from Melastoma candidum, assembly GCA_023653495.1. Taxonomy (NCBI): domain Eukaryota; kingdom Viridiplantae; phylum Streptophyta; class Magnoliopsida; order Myrtales; family Melastomataceae; genus Melastoma; species Melastoma candidum. The sequence goes on along the minus strand of CM042889.1, from coordinate 6,721,788 downwards.
GTTTCCGCAGGTCCGCTAACTGATCCCCTAGAAATAGACACAGTCGGTTCCGGCCTGTTTCCTCATCTTGGGCGTGGAGCATTCGATCCGGTTAACCCACTACTGGAGCCCATTCCTTGTCCTTGAGGACACTCCCTCCGAATATGTCCTGACTGTCCACACCGATAACAAGTAAATTCTCTGGACATACATGAATCTCCATAGTGACGTTTCCCGCATCTCTGGCAGAGGGGCAAGCCTCCTGTTCTCGCTCCCTGGCCTCGTCCCTGGGAGAATGATCGCGACGGCATAGGAGCTCTCGGAGGTCGGTTCGCCTGAAACCGTGGAGCAGAGGAGGATGACTCTCCAAACCGAAATCTCTTTCTTGGAGGTGGATCTATTCCTAACATCCTTCTCATGTTCACTTCCTCCCCCGCAGCTTTCATATCTGCCCATCCTTCTTCAGCGCTCTGTGCTCTCATATATATATCTTCATAAGTTGTGAGCATCAGAGTTCTCAGTTGGAATCTAATTTCTGGTCTCAGTCCCTCCTCAAATTTCTTGGCCTTTGCCTCAGCACTCATTAACGGTCCATACCTCGATAGAGCAGAAAATCGTGCCTCATACTCATCCACTGACAACCCCTCTTGCCTCAGATATAAGAACTCTCTAGCTTTCCTTTCCTTGAACACGTGAGGATAGAATTTCCCTAGAAACGCCATTCTAAACACTGTCCATTCATCTCCAGAGTGAAGAATCCGTGCTCCATCCTTGTTGGCCTTCCACCAGTCATTTGCTTCTCGTTTAATTGACTGTTGTACCAACATTATCTTCTCTTCTGTTGAACATCCCAGCACATTGAAAGCATTCTCCAACTCAACAATAAATTCTTCCGCCTTCTCAGGCCCTTCTTCGCCCGAATAAATGGGTACTTCGAGCTTCCGAAATTGGCCGATAAGCGCGACTCTTCTCTTGCGTTGTAATTCCTCATCTCTAGGAGGAGAATTCCGCACAGCGTTGCGTATGCTCTCTTCCATCATCCTGAGTTCACAACAATGGTCGTATCAGTCCAAGTATTATGCTAGCCATTCATAATACTACACCAACTGAAATATGAAGTAATTTGCAGACTTGCTCAATACCAGGCATAATCACATACACACAGACACTCATCATTTCACACATTCATACCATGAGTGAAAGACAATTCTTACTACCTCAAACATTAGTTTAAGCAACATTAAACATGTTTGAGCAATCAACCTCTAGACACTCAATCCTTAGTTTAAACACACGATTGTTCAATTCCAACAATCGACATTTAATTTTACCATATCCATATCGTTACCCATTTTCTTAACTCTTCCAGGTCCGACCAACTTCCTAGGTCATACCGACCTTTCACAGCCTCAGGGTCAAAGATGTCCCGAGATCCCATCAATTTTGTATACTCAACTACAAAATCAACTGTGTTTCCAATCACCCATTTATTTCCCGGAAAGTAGCCGTAAACCCGTCAAACAAGTTTGACTAACTCACGCGCATGTTTCCGCGCGTAGTTCCATTTCCCGAGTCCAAAACCGACTCATTTACATTTTGAAGTTCCAACCTTATTACTCCGAGCTTAACCCGGCTCTGATACCATCTGAAAGGTCTTGGGGATTCGGTAATTAAGAAAGTAGATTATATCACTATCATACAAGGATACGTAATAAACATTCTGACATATATATATATATACACACACCTATGATATTCTTTTTCTTCTTCAATCCTGTAAGGCATCATAAGACCATTTTAATTAATCAAATTAATTAAACATATTAGACAAACTTAATTGTGCTAAAATGTAATTTTATTTGTTTATCCACTAATTCTATTCCTTGTTCAATCAATAATCCAACAATTCCCCCTTAAAGTAGAACATTCCAGGGTACACAATCAATTCCATACCCCTACTCTATTCGGTACGACAAGGCAGTTCAATACCTCGCATTACCTCGCGAGTTTTCTTAGTTCCAATTGACCAATATTTATCAATTCATCCCACCCCATTATAGAGGTTTTTCCTCTGCCCCACGTCATCTTTTTTTTTCCTCCTCTTACCGAGGCAAGACATTCTCCACCTTATTTTCATCAATTCCCATTCTCCCATCATTATTACTGAACTGCCGTTCTCGTACATGCCAGAGAAAATCAATAATCTTAATGGTCATGTACGTAAATTAAAGAGGAAAGTAAGATGAGAGCGTACCTCGTTCCACTTCCTCCGCAAAATACTTCAAGTTCTCGACGTCTTCGTACGATTTCACTTCGGGTCGGACGCTTTAACTTGTCCTTTCTTCGAAGTTCTCCACGGAAATCCGTCTTCAACGTCACTGTATCCCCCGCTTCCCTCTTTCTTTCTTCTCTTCCTATTCTTCTTTTCTTTCTGTCTTCTCCTCTGTCTCCCCTCACCCCCGTTCTTTCTTTTATAAACTTTTGTTTTGTTTTATTTAATGTCAGATAACTAACCGCCCTCCGTTCCTTCCCTTTCCTTATGTTGCTTAGTGTCCATTAATAATGACTTGGGTCCCACCATTTTTTTTTGTTCTAATCTAAATCGTGGCCAATGATCGAGGTCCTTTCCCATTTGTCCAACCACATTTGACAACATAAATACAATTTCAAAATGTTTTTATCATTACACCTAGCACCTGTTAAAATAAGGTGAGACGTCAACACACTGGGCCTACACCGAATGCCGTCCAGCCCACATCAATTACTAAATGAGATGTCGCAAAAGCTCGAATAAGAGATCACCTAAATAAAAGAGCTATCATGCATTGTCTCATATATCATAATACAGCCTATTTTATAAAAAACTGAAATCGGTAATTGATTATACCCCAATAAGAATTTTATAAAAAATAAAAATAAAATAATAAAGGTTAAAATAAAATTCCAACATTCTCCCACTTGGGCTATGATCAATTACAAAGCTTTAAAATAAACATTTTACTTTTGAAAATGATTCTCAGGCTGTATACAACAATGGCCATAACAAAAACACAATATACGAGACAACATCTCAAAACAACCTCGACCATCAATGCTACTAACACTGAACCATAGCCGTTGTCACACCATTTAACGGTGTTGAACAACCATGATCACAAGCGTCAGCAGCACTAACGTCAATAGGTCAATGTGGTGGTGTAGCCGAAAATAATCGCTCTATAAAATGTCTCATAAACCTTAATGCGCGCTAACTGCATTGTGCTTTATAAGAGACAAACTATATTGACAAAATCGTCATACTCAAGACCAAACACCAAGTCTCAAGATTTTCTTTAAAAATTAAATAACTCTGTAACCTTTATATTTATCTGAAGTCGGAGTGCACAATCCGTAACCTTTATACTTCAGAGAAACCAGAGTACTCATCTGTAACCTTAATGCTTCAGAAAAGCCAGATGAAATCATCTCCCTCCGTAACCTTAATGTTTCACAAAGTCACAGAAAACCATCTCTGTAACCTGAATACTCAGTGAAACCGGAGGAGTCATCTGTAACCCGGATGCAACCAAATATATCTGTCACTTTTATATTGAACCAAGGTCAGAGAATACTCTCTGTAACCTGTATACCTCGGTGAAACCAGAGTAATCATCCGGAAACTTTACGCCTCAAAGAACCAAATGAAATAAACCGAGCATTACTGCTCTATATGTCTCAAAACATAAATATCTCGAGAAAATATTTATGGTGTCATACGAGACGTACAAACTTGACATAATCGTCATGCTCAAGATAGACACAAGATCTTAAGACTTTTAACAATGTGCACAGAATAAACCAGATAATCAACGGTCATCAAATCTGATACTCCACATGTCAAAAGCATGTGTCAAATACGAGAGTTAAATAATCATGTCTATCAAATAAGATAGTAATGTGATGCTCCCACTAACCAAGTAAATCAAAATAATGAACCACTTACAGTAATTATAAAATCCAAGTGGACTTCAAGTGGCATTCCCCTTGGTTAGAAATCAGTCAATACCGCACTGATATCATAGTAATTAGCATGATTATTCAAATTTATCATCGACTGCGGTAGTTTCAAAACAATACTCACTAGAAAATCTTTGTATACCATTATTTTCTAATTACAACATAAAGGATTCATAAAACTTTCACTGAAAATCCTTGAACTTGTTTCTTGATTATATGCATATTTTCAAATGTGCTCCCACAGATCTAATCAACTTTAGAAACAAACTTTCAAAATCGATCTCACATATGCAATAAAATCCAGGACTCCCACAAGTTTATTGAGACACATATTTAAAATCTCCAGATCTTTGGCTAAGTTATTATTAAGCAATATTTCATTATTTGAGTGCTTATCACTCTTCTCATAATTTATAACTAAGTAGCCAAAGTCATCTGGCTATAATCACAAATCATATGTATTCACAACTTTCACAATACATATTATATAACAGATCTCAACAAGCGAGTCGCTTTGGCGACTAAATACTTGTATCATCATGTGAAATCTCCCATACCGGATGCTTATCAAACTTTTCCTCTTAACTCGACAATCGAGTTAAATACTAGAAAAATAAATTATGTAAACCCATAATTAATTTAATATATCATCACACAAGCAGATTTCACGGATCTCAACGAGCGAGTCGCTTTGTCAACCAAGCGCTCGTATCATCATGTGAAATCTTTCAATTCCAGGATGCTCACAAAACCTTGTTTAGCCCACAAGCAAACAAAATGACATTCTCAAGAAGTTCACGTTGATACGTAAGTGCTCATCAAGATTTACCCTATTACACAAGTCAATTTAAGACCTCTAAATTTATACATGAACCAGTGAGCAACCGATAGTATAAGGACTATCAAATAGAGACCAACTCAATGATCTCCACAGAAATACTCGAAATGTACCAAATGTAAGAACCAAACACCTTTGGGCAGAAAGGTCCCTACACCAGTACACCCAAGTCTCCGAACATACCCTCAACAAGATTTAGAAAATCTCACCTGTCACTCTAAGTGAGCCACTTTGGTAACCAAACACTCAAAGCACAAATATGAGACTTCTCACTTGTTGAGAACACGTGCGATTGTAAGAAATTTCCAGCTGTCACTCTGGCTGAGCCACTTTGGCAGCCAAACAACCTGAGCACAAATCTAAAGTAACTCACCCGGATGCGCGTGCCCATGAAGCACCTCGCCTGTCACTGCAAACGAGCCACTTTGGCAGCCAAACGCTTACAGCACAAATACGAAGTAACTCCACTTACTCACATAATTATGCATACAAATCTTATGTATGTCAACTTAGACCAACGAGTCAAATAATGATTCATAAAAGTCTCAAATCGAATACCAACCATGGTTGATAAATTTATTTACTCTCTAAGTATTATATATCTTTCAAATACTTTTAGTGTAATCACACACTTTCTAAGATAGTAATGTTTTAAATTACACCAAAAGAATAACCGTGTCTCGACTCTATTAAATAATAGGTTTTCTCCTAAAAGCTCAAGGCAATTACGGGGATAAAATTTAATTATATTGACAAAGTTATCTCGTTTAACCTATCATTTCATAGCCAAGTACGCATCGCGGTGCTAGTGGGATCCATCTCCACTCATGCAAAAATAAGCGGAAGATCATAACAGCAAATCACAATTCAAATCATTATTCTCGGGCTATAACAATTTAGTAAACAACTCCAACCCATTCACTGCACAATCCGTCCATATAAGCATGACAACATGGTGTGTGTGTGTGCGTGTATATATATATGCTTGACCTTCGTAGGGTAGCCAAAACTCAACCGGAGCAAAATGAGAAATCAGTAATCCCGGGAGGGTGGACTCACAAACCGACGGAATGCAGACAAATCTTTAATTATTAAATCTTATTCATGTTGAATTCGGGAATCCCACCAATTAAGGTTATCTTAGTCCTCTCCAAAACAACACACGGGGAACAGCCACCAACTTCACAAGGGCTACAATTCCCAATCATTCCAATGCGGCCATCAAGAATCAAGACATAACTACCTTATCTCATCAAATGTTTTAAATTAATCATTAATAACATCATCACATAACCACCATATAGTTCTCACGAGATTGATATTTTTAGAATAAAATTCAATTCGCGGTGCAACGTTTATTACAAATAACATGACCCTCCCTTTTTATTTTTTATGTTTTTTTTTTTGGCTATTCATATATTACAGACACATGTGCTCACCTAGAGTCTATTTCCAGAAATCAGCAAATTAATTTTAGTTGTCACCTTACAATGCTCGACGAGAGGACCCTAATGAAATGTTAGTTTCAACTCAAAATGCAATATCGGATGGATCACCACATAAACTTATCAACAGTAACACCATTAATATGACATCCAATGACGTAGACCGCATGACATAAACCGAGCACCAAGTGACAACACAAAAATTGTCTAGGACTCCCTGGGTAGCGAGACCAGGCGTTCCACATTATCAAGTTAACAAAAAAAAAAAACATAAAAATTAATGACCAGCAATTCAAAGGATCCTTTGATTCGGAGAATATAAAAATGCAAGAAACGCAGGTCTTTACTTGAGAATCAATCAATTTGCAACAAAAGCCTTCACCCTCAGTTTCACAAAAAATTCCAGCCTCATTAAAAGGTTTTGACAATCAAGGTCAGCCATAGGAATAGTTAAATCCTTGAGGTCAGAAAGTTTCAGATCCAAGGGAAAGAGAAGGCGTCAAGGTAGAGAATGTATGGAGGCCTGACACAGGGAACTGAGTTCTAATACAATAACTATCCAGATTTTCATTATTTGAGAGTAATATATATATATATATATTAATCCCGCCAAACCCACAGTCCAACAGCCTCCACTCACCACACCTATGTGGGGAAGGGTGTCAACGAATCTTCGCAAACAGAACCGGTAAAAGGGACCACGGTCAATCACTTGCCACAATAAATTTACTCATACCGGCATGACAGCAAGGGAAGGCACAACATGAAAATCCCAAAGATTTGCAAAACCAAATTGACCGTTCAACCGTAGTAGAAGAATAATCAATTAGACTCATAGAAACACAATCGCTTTGCCACTCGATTTCAAATCAAGTCCCCAATTCGCACTAATCAATCTAATTGCATCGGGTTCATACGATACACGTTATCCTCACCACAATACGTAACCACCGACTAGAGAACCCACCATTCTCACCACCATCTATGCATCCGCGAGAGTAAAGATACCGAAGTTTAACGAACCCATTCCCAATACACCAAAAACGATGCTTGATGTTCCTCTATATTTGCGGGGCAATGGTCACAAATTAGTGCTTTAGGAAACGAGTTCAGAACATGAGACCCCACAAAAACCGACACAAGACATGGACTGACCAACCCATGGACAGATGTCAACACCACCAGTAACCACGGAACACACAGTTCAGCAACCCATGGACAAACTACAGAACACTCCTAGGTTCGACGAAAACGGAAGCACAGAGAGAGTAGGGAAAAGTAAAAGGGTAAACGTATAGGATCATAACCGAATCCTAACGGCGACTCATCAGACAGAGTCATCAAACAAGTCATACGATGTTCGATCCTAAATCGATCTACGGTTGCTCTGATACCACATGTAAGAAAATCAATCCAATCCAGGATTACCGCAATCGAATTTAGGACACGAAGAAGTGCGCAAACATACCTATGATTAACGTACCTCCATAAAACCATATTATTAGGCCTTTAGACTCCGTCATCATCAGGATCTCTATTGTCGGATCATTGCCTGAAGAGATCTGCAAAAGCAACACGAGGACGGTGATCAAGGTCTTCCTCTCCCTGACTTGCCGACGGCCGATGGAGCGCCTGTTAGGGTTAGGGCAAGTGGGAGAGGGGACCTAGCACCTGTTAAAATAAGGTGAGACGTACCTTTCCATCACGGGCTTACGTCAACACACTGGGCCTACACCGAATGCCGTCCAGCCCACATCAATCACTAAATGAGATGTCGCAAAAGCTCGAATAAGAGATCACCTAAATAAAAGAGCTATCATGCATTGTCTCGTATATCATAATACAACCTATTTTATAAAAAACTGAAATCGGTAATTGATTATACCCCAATAAGAATTTTATAAAAAATAAAAATAAAATAATAAAGGTTAAAATAAAATTCCAACACTAGCGACTTAGGTTTTTCACTTTCTCCGTGATGATAAAAAGTAGCTATTTTATTATGGTTTGAGCGGAATGCATAAAATCGTTATTCGCGAGTTTAAGAATATCACTTAGCATTTTGTTTTTATCCGTTGCTCTATTTTAACAAGACATCCTTCTTAAACTAATAAATACTACTTATAATTTTTTCTAAAATGGGTGTTTCTTCGGGAATTTTTTATATTTATTAACGAGGGGAAATTTGACGATTAAATTCATTATGACCCAAAAGAAAAGAAAAGGAAATGTCGGCTCGTAAAAAGAAGGTGGAAACGTCAGACTTCTTAAGCCCATAGAGAGAAGGGAAATATCTCCGGCCCATCTTTTCAATCTAACGGCCGACTTCAACAACGACCCAAATATATGGACGGCCCAGATAATCTGACGCAACCCAAATAAAACCCCCAACCCTAACCACAAAATATATTCCCCCTCTCTCTCTTGCGTTTCTCCCGCCGCTGCGTACTTCCACCGCCGGGAAACCCTAACAGCGGCAGGAGAAAACAGAAACCCCCCTCCTTCCGACGCCATGCCCGCTCTCGTCATCTCCGACGATTCCAAATCCCTTATCAAGGAGAAGAAGATGAAGCTGATGGTCCAGACCGTTGACGACACTCCGTCGTCCGAAAAGAAGGACAAGAAGAGCAAGAAGAGCAAGGACTCCGCTGAAAGGCTCTCGAAGAAGGATATGAAGAAGAAGAGGAAGGCTGCGGAAGCCGATGATCACGAAGATGAGGGGACGAGCGACACCTCCAGCTCCGAGCTGGTCGATCCGGACAACTCCAAGGGCAAGAAGGTTAAGTTAAGTCACGGAGATGAGGAGCTTGTGAAGGAAGAACATCCCAACGCTGTCTCCAAGTTCAGGATATCCGATGGCTTGAGGGAGAAGTTGAGGACGAACGGGATTGAGTACTTGTTCCCTATTCAGGCCATGACATTCGATATAGTTCTCGACGGTTGTGATTTAGTTGGCCGCGCCCGCACCGGTCAGGTATCATGTTATTGCTGAGTTACTCTATTACTGTACTTCTCTTTCGTTGACTATGCCTTGTTCCTGCTGATTATCTAATAATTCAAGTGACGCGTCTATATTGACCAGGGAAAAACGCTCGCCTTTGTGCTGCCAATCCTGGAATCTCTGATTAAAGGGCCCGCTAGGGAATCCAGGAAAACTGGACATGGTCGGCCGCCCAGTGTTCTGGTGCTTTTACCCACCAGAGAGTTGGCAAGTCAGGTAATGAGATTAGTTATGCTATGTTGATGTTGGCCATCCCCTGGTTTTGTTTGTATCTAATGGCTCTTTAATCGCAATATAGGTGTTCTCTGACTTTGAGGTTTATGGTGGGGCAGTGGGCTTAACATCATGTTGTTTATATGGTGGCGCTCCCTACCATCCTCAAGAGACAAAGCTCAGAAGAGGGGTTGATATAGTTGTTGGAACACCTGGCCGTGTGAAAGTAAGATGGGGAGGCTCATCTCATGGGTGGTGCGTGTATTTCATAACAGCGCAATATTTATTAATTTCGTTGCTGTGGCAGGATCATCTTGAGCGTGGGAATATTGACTTTAGCTCCTTGAAGTTCCGTGTCCTGGATGAGGCTGACGAAATGCTTAGGATGGGATTTGTTGAAGATGTTGAATTAATTCTTGGTACATATTCATGCTTCTTAATCTCTGTGTAGGCGTTAGCGTGGAAAATTAGTCAAATCCGTTGCAAATTCTGATGCTTCTTGTGCATTTGTTGTCCTTTTTGTGCAGGCAAGGTAGAGGATGCCAGTAAGGTCCAGACCCTTCTTTTCAGCGCAACGTTGCCACATTGGGTGAAGGATGTATGTATCTTGGGGGGAGATGATAAATCTTCTTTCTTTCTTAAGAGCTTGGTTCAGTTAGTTTAATCAGTAAGCATATATTTAATTGCAATGTCCGCATCTTTCCAGATATCTTCAAGGTTCCTTAAGCCACAGAAGAAAACAGTCGATCTGGTTGGCAATGAAAAAATGAAGGCCAGCACAAGTGTTAGGCACATTGTAATTCCCTGTTCGACTGCTGCTAGACCTCAAGTTATCCCGGACATTATTAGATGTTATAGCAGGTTTGACATTGAACACCCTAGTAGCTCTTGGTTCTCTTACTTCATGTCATCTTTTGTTAATTCTGAATCTGGTCTCTCTGTGTTTTTTCTTCAGTGGAGGTCGTACAATTATCTTCACAGAAACAAAGGAATCTGCCTCTCAACTTTCTGGGACGTTGCCTGGTGCCCGAGCTCTGCATGGTGACATACAACAATCACAAAGAGAGGTATCAAATCTGTGCGGTTATGCATGTGTAATGTAATGTAGTTGGGAGTACTCTTTTTCTTTGGCTGGGAGCACGCCTTTTGAATGGCGCTCGCCTGGGGCTGGTTAGGGCGCACTGCTCTCGCCTCGCCGTGGCGCCTAGGGCGCCCGGGCGAGCGCCTTGGATAACACTGGTTTGAATCATCTGGATCAACTATAATAGACAATTATTGAGTCCATGAAAAGTCGAAAGATATGCATATTGTGGGAATTTTACTCTTATGGTTCTTGCAGGTTACTCTTTCTGGCTTTAGATCAGGTAAATTCATGACATTAGTTGCTACAAATGTTGCGGCCAGAGGATTGGATATCAATGATGTGCAGTTAATTATCCAGGTTTGTATTGGCAGTGTACTTCTAATATTGCATGTTTATGTGGTAATTTTTCCAATATATGCTAACTGGTTAATTTTCAGTGTGAGCCTCCGCGGGACGTTGAAGCATATATTCATAGATCTGGTCGCACAGGCAGAGCAGGTAACACCGTGAAGCCTATATTATCCTGTTGTGAGTTTATTACTTGTTTTGCTGAGTTTTTCATTGCTCTTCTTCAGGCAACACTGGGGTTGCTGTAATGCTGTATGACCCTAGGAAATCAAGCATATCTAAAATTGAAAAGGAATCTGGTGTGAAATTTGAACATGTTACTGCTCCTCAACCCAGCGACGTAGCTAAGGCAGCTGGTTTGGAAGCTGCCGAATCCATAACCCAGATTTCTGATAGGTATAAAAATTGCCTTTGCTTCCTGTGTGCTGTTAGCCTGTTTGGGCATTTTTACTGATGAAAAACTATTTGCAGTGTTGTTCCTGCTTTCAAGTTGGCTGCAGAGGAACTATTGAATTCATCTGGCATGTCTGCTGTTGAATTACTTGCAAAAGCTCTCGCTAAGGCTTCTGTGAGTTTCACACTTTGTTCCGATTATTAAATTCAGATTTGGATGAGGAGTTGGCTTTGATGAACGACTGTAGGGATGCAAAATTTCTTTACTCATTGTTAATCAAGTAAAGTTGGTAATCCTCTTTTCTTCTGCAGGGATACACTGAAATAAAGAGTAGGTCCTTGCTCAATTCGCTAGAGAATCATGTCACATTGCTTCTTGAATCTGGAAGACCCTTCTACACAGCTTCGTGAGTTTGGTGGATTGATTTGGATTCACTCTTGCAATTTGGACGCTGGTCAGCTAATGAGTTCTTTCCTTCATCATTTGGGTAATGTTTATGGTCTCTCAGGTATGCTTTTGGTGTGTTGAAGAGAGTTTTGCCAGAGGAGAAAGTTAACAATGTGAAGGGCCTTACTCTGGTTGCCGATGGGAATGGCGCGGTATTTGATGTTCCCTCTGAAGACGTGGACACTTTTCTCACTGGTATGCATGCTCTTGAATGCACTGTGACAGTACTATGCCATGTTTGCGTTCAAGCTCAATTGGTGATTTTATATTAATATCAAAATCCTGAATTTGGTTCCAGGGCAAGAAAATGCAGCCGATATGAGCCTGGAAGTGGTGAAGACCCTGCCTCGTCTCCAGGAAAGAGACCCATCAAGGGGCGGGAGATTCTTCAGCAATGGGCACGGGGGGTTCGATAGAGGAAATGGGGGGCGGTTTTCGGGAGGAAGAGGGGGCAGAGGCAGTGGATTCAATGGCCAGAGAAACGACAGGTTCTCCGGTGGTGGCCGCGGGCGCGGGATGGGTCGCAGCAACAACAGATGGTGAAGACTGATTTCCAGAGTATACGGGCAGCGGGTCACAGCAACAACAGATGGTGAAGACTGATTTCCAGAGTACACGGGCAGCAACAACACATTGGATCTTCCAAAATTCAAAACCTGAGAAGCATCTGGCAGAAGCGGATGCTTTGCCAAATTTTGACTATCAATAATATTTCGTGATTGTATGTAGTGAAGGAGCCGGACATTGGGGGCATCAATGATATTTATTTTTCTCAATTTATTTGTTTTTTCTCAGTTTTGTTTGTTCGAAAGAACCCCGGTACTGGCGTTTCCGCCTCCCTTGATGTTCTCTAACTTGCTCCACCTCCCTTGAAACCCTTTTGGGCCCAATGGCTCCTTACTACGAAGCCCAGGCCCATGAAAGTCGTCACCTTCCTCGGTCGTGGTCTGCGTCTCGGAGGAGAGGAAGGACTTTTTTGGACTCGTGAATTTACTTGACTTGTTGCCCCCGCCATCGCGACGGGCCTTACGGACAAACCGCTGTCCGATTCCCAAATGTCTGATTTATTTCCTCGGAAGTTCAATTCATTCTGGTGTTAAATGTCGTAAAAAACTCGGTCAAAACAAGGGACCGCTCCGGAGGGAGAGCGGTTAAAGAGGAAGGAAGAGAGAAATGTCAACGATGCTCATCAAAATCCGAGAGGAGGAAGGGGGCCTTGCCTCCCCTGCCAAGGAGAAGGCCTCCTCCCGGGGCCCCTGCTGGCCCGGCCGTCCTCCGGTCCTCATCTGGAGGCTCCGGAATGCGGTCGGCTTCTTCAGGTCGAGGGTCCTCGTCTGCTTCCTGGTCTTGCTGTTTCTGGTCGTCCTCTATTCCCTCCTGCCGAGCTTCGGCTCTCTCATGGGATGGAAACTCCACCAGCCTTCCTCCGTCTATTCCCCTTCCAGGTACCCCTTCCCCTTGACTCCTCCGAATGGAGATCCCCCGATATCCTCCTGATGTTTTCTTCCGATCTCTCAGGGGCAGCTACACGGTCCTTATTAATTCCTGGAGGCCGAGCTCCCACCTTAAGCGGACGGTCACTCACTATGCATCGTGTACTGGCGTCGATGCCGTCCATGTTGTTTGGAGTTCGACTGTTCCTCCATCCGAGGATCTCCTTAACTCGTTCCCCATCTCCAAATCTCGATCCAATCGGAGTCCTAGAATCGAGTTCGACCTTAACTTCAAGGGTGACTTCAAGAGTAGGTTTAGGCCTATTGGCAGCCTGAGAACAGATGCGGTGTTCTCGGTGGATGACGACACTATTGTTCCGTGTCCGAGTCTGGAGTTTGGTTTGGCTGTTTGGCGGACGGCGCCTTCCAACATGGTTGGTTTCGTCCCTCGCTTGCACGTGCTGGATAATAAGGTAAGGGATCTGGTCTTCTGCCATTAACTGATTTGTTGATACATGCTCCTCGGGGCTCTGTCCACATCTTTGAGGGCGCCCTAATGAAGCTTATCCGTTCCGTTGGAACGCTGGAGACAGAATAAGGATTGGCCCTTAGTTCTTTAGAACTTTTGGGAAAGTCTAGCTTAACTGTACATGAAAGCAACTTGTGAACCTGTAAAGTTTATCTTTTCATTTAACATGTCCTTTTCTAAGTTTGGAGATCTGCATGTTCTTTTCTTGAGATCGCCTTGTACTCCCCAGGATTAGAGATGCCGTAATTTCAGCAATCTCTTGTTCTCAATGCTTTTACATGGGTCCTAGTTGAGGGGTTTAGGACAAGATTTTGAGACCAGTTCAAAGTGAAGACTGTTGTCGCTAACATTGGCCTGGAAGAAAGATTGAGTCCATCTATTTGGAAGGCAGAGGATTTCCTATTGACGAATTGCCCCGGGAACTGACAATTGACATTAGGCTACCGTTTCCTTTTTCTTTTGTCCTCTGTATATTCGGACACTGGACTAATCTATGTAGGCAGTATTGAAACTGATGACTTCATTTTCTCCTGATCGCAGAGAAATGGGGCTCCATATTACAGGTATGAAGGTTGGTGGACTGTTTGGTGGAGGGGTGCCTACAGCTTTGTTCTAGCAGAGGCGGCATTCTTTCACCGTAAATACCTGGACATGTATGCTTCTGGGATGCCCTCACGGATTTATGAGTATCTAAGCCGAGAGAGGTATTTTTAACAGGCACTTAGTCCTGTCTTTGCCCATGTACTACGAGGTGGGGGTGGCGGTGATAATCCCTCGTGCCCTTACTGTTCTTGTGGTTGTTTCGGTCAGGGTTTGCGAGGACATAGCGATGTCACTGCTCGTTGCCAATGCAACCGGCTCTCCTGCAATCTGGGTGAAAGGTAGCGTAAATGGATAGCTGGTGTTAGTTCGTACTATAGGATCTCGCGTCGTATGAACAAGCCACTTACCATGGAAAATTTGGGAAATTTCCAGGGAAGACTTACAAGATAGCAGGATCATCGAGGATCAGTGTCGAGACAGGAGGAGGGGATAGCAGGAACAACTGCCTGAACGATCTCTTCTCGGTGTATGGGTCCATACCCCTTGTCGAAACTAACATGAAAGCGGTGGATGCGAGACAAGATTCGTGGTGGTAGTATACACATGTAACCCAGAAGGCAGGCGGTTTAACCTGCCAGTTACTGGATTGGATGATCAAGTAAGTAGGGAGTCATTACACGGGAGGGAGTGGTTGAGTGAGGGAGGGAAAAGGACCAGCCGGGTTGAGAAAGTTTAAACTCCCGTGTTATGCAGGAAGAAGTTAGTTGAGATGGTGGTTGAACAGTTGAGATCCACTGGGGATTAGACAGTTAATGATACGTTTTGAATATTTTGATTTTTGGGGTTAACACAACAACACTTGGCTGTTGGATTGTGGGGGGTGGGGTTTATCCACATGCTGTCCGATGCTCCAACACTAGTAAATCTGGGCAAAAGCATCTACCTGAACTGAACATACACTCTTTTTGAGTGTGAAATTAAAGCTTGGGATTTAAAGGGATGGCTTGGGTTTGGGATGGAGGGAGGGAGGGAGACAGCTCACGTGACGACAACAAGTGTGATATTAGTCAGTCTGTGCTAACAGAGATTTAGGAAAAGGTGTTACTTCCCCAAGTTCTTACTTGGCCTCCATCTAGTCGCATCTGTTGTTTTGACTTGTCCTATAGTTGTTTCACACGTTCGCCTCCTTGGTATATTGCGTCCTCTAAGCATTTATCCCTTCTCCTTGAGCCTTGTACGTTCGTATCTTTAGTTAAAAAAATTTTGTGCCAGATATGTGCTAATTTTGAAATTACCTACTTGAAGTATCGATATTAACTAAAAAATGAAGGGAAACACGTTAGAATTCGTTACTTGGAGTAGCGAGTTATTACGGGCAGTTGGTTTGACATTTTTAACGAATTTTTTTAAATTGTTGGACACTCATACACATTATATGATAAGTTGCTATTTCAAATAATGAGTTCCTTTGCTTAGAAAGAACTAATAAGTTGAAGTAGCGATTTCATGTGGGGATTCATAAGGGGTATGAACTCGCTACATCGTTAGCGACGATAAACTTTGAAATTCTAAACTTAGCACCATATTTCACAAAATTTCTCCATTGATTTTACTGTCGTATCTCACGGAGCGTGAAAGCGTTTGAAGAAACATGTACCATTAACTACAATTGAATTACAAGATAAATGATTACAAGCAGCAATCATATCCCTTCGAAGTATTTGAAGTTTTCTGAAAGATATTGTCTATCCCAAAACCAATTTTCAACAAACTATTTATGATTCTATATGAAAATCCTAGCATATATCCTAAATTATATTGTCCTAACATGTTCTATTAAAATCATATAAGGTAATCCAAAAAAGATATTGTCGAAAATTAATCATATACTCTATAGATTACGTTTACACCGAATGAAGTTTGTAGACTTGCAGGTCAGTAGACTTATGCTTCAAGCGTCCTAGTCATCCGCTCGATTGAGTCTTTGCTTGAACCGATCATTGCTTGCTCGATGACTTCGCCTTAGCTGCCTTTCGTGCATCCAACTTGTCCATGTAACTCATTGCATTCCCATCTACATCGTTCTCTATCACCTCTGAGAACTCAACCCTGAGTTCTCATATCGATACGGAGGTGTATTGTTTGGAAAGAATAAAAATAAATCTGTCACATTTGTAGTCCTCAAAATCGCCATTGTCGTAGGTAGATCAACAACATAAGCGTTATCATTGACCTTTTGGACAATCTTGTAAGGTCTATACTTTCGTGGTTGAAACTTATTATAAGTATTCATGGGAATTCACTCCATGTTTAGATAAACCATTATGCAATCCCTACTTCAAAGAGTTGCGTTCCATCTCCTATCAGCAACCTCTTTGTATTTGACATTAGCTTTCTCGATCTTTGCCTCGACCTCTTCGGAAGTGTTTTATCACTGCTTTGTCAAGTGTTTAGCCGGTATTCTGTACTCGACCAATTTTGGAAGCCTCGCTAAATCTAGTGCATGTTGTGAAACTTGGGTATAGACGTTGGAGAATGGGGATCTTCCTATAGAGCAATAGACAAAAATTTTGTAAGCAAACTCTGCCTGAGGCGAGCATAAATCCCATTGGCGAGGTTTTTCTCCACAAATACTCCTGATGATATTTCCTAGAGTTCTATTGGTAACTTCAGTTTGTCCATATGTATGTGGGTGTCCATATGTATGTGGGTGTGTGGTGCTACTATAATTCAAAGTAGAGTCAAACATGTACCACAATGTCTTCTAGACGTAACTAAGGAATTTAGTGTTTTTATCAATTGTGATAAACTTGGCCACTCGATGATGACATCAACATATGAAATCTTCGTACAATTAATGAAGTGGGCCATCTTAGAAAAACTATCAACCACTACAAAAATGAAATCAACACGTTGTTGAGTTTGAGGCAAACTGAGGACAAAATTTATAGAAAGGTCCTCCTAAATATTATCAGTTTCCGATAAAGGTGTATATAACCCAACACTTTTATAGTGTCTCTTGGGATGTCTGACAGATATAACATCTCTAAATAATTTTGCCCACATCTCTTATCTGCGATAAAATATATCTCTCGATCACAATTTCAAGGGTCTTATCCTTTCTCAGATGGCCTGTTAAACGTCAATTCCATGCAACTCTCCCATTAACTTCTGCCTTAGAGAAGATTGATGAATACATATTTGGTTGCCCTTCATCAAATAGCCTCATGTATGTGGTGGTCTTCACAAGGTTCCTTCCTACTACACCTGCCCCAAATCTCACCAAAATCATAGTCGACATACAACTCTTTCGTTTAATCAAACCTGACGATCTCAGGACTAACCACAACTAATATGTCTACCATCCTGCTCAAATCGTAACCAACATTATCTTGGAGTTTGGACTTATATATTAGTTAAAAAGGAAACCTTCGCAAAAACTGGATCCGTCTGGCATGCATGTTCCTTGCTAATCCTATTTTGATTACTTAAGTATTTCAAAGCCTCACAGTCTGAGTATAAAACAAACTCCTTACCCACTAAATAATGCTCCCACACTCTTAAAGCTCTTACCACTTCGTATATGTGTAGTTCCCCTAAATCGCGGAGAAAGGAAGGAGGAAGAGAAATCATCACTCGGTCAAACCCACAACTCCCCGTACACTTACAATTGGTCACAAAGATCAAGACAAAAGGGAAAAGATCAAGTCAAGCATTAATTGACTCAGAGACAAAACAACATCCCCTCATAAATGCGCATGACAACAGGTCCCAACAATGGAAAACTAAATCAAATCCCAATGAGGAAATGAACCTATCGGATCCCCAGTGTTTCCCACCAGCTACCCCTCGACCCCTCCCTCTTGTACATTCGCTTCATCCTCCCCTCTTTTCGTTTTAAGTGTCCATCTCACTTTCCACATAAAAACAAGGAGGAAAACACATAAATCGGGAATCAATCTTCTTCATTTCATACCCCTCCATCTCGGAGGCCAAAGTCCTCCCCCACAACCAGAAAACAACCTCTAATCCTCCGCATTGGTATGCTCTCTACGACAGTTCATTCCCAATCCTAGTGATGGTAGCGGCTAAGCCGAAGGCAACAACCTTCTCCAATCCCTCACTCGGCCAAGTCCTGTGGCCAACAAACATACAAAAAGAGGGGATACATGCATGAAAAAAGGTGTTGGTGATTGGATCAAACCTGATATGAAAATCTTAGGAAATATCTTAGAAAAATCTTAGAAAATATTTTAAAGATTTTATAGGAGATACAGTATCTTTTATTTAAGATTTTGTTGAGATTTTATTTGATTTCTTTAGATTATTTTTGACCCTATAAATAGGGCTTGTCATCAGATGTAACTTTTCACTTTGAGTTTGTTTAATAAAAGTAGAGAGAGTTTCTACTGTGAGGAGGTTTGGTTCCTACACCGGGAACACCTACAATTGGTATCAGAGCATTTGTGATCTTTCGGGAGCTGTGGAAGTCTTGTGAAGAATTTTTGGGAGTTTTCCTTTTCATCCAAAAGAAGGAGATGGAGGCAACTGCAAGCAGTTTCTCTTCTACGACGCCACCTATGTTTGATGGGGAGAACTATCAAGCTTGGGCGGTGAAGATGAACGCTTTCATGGAGGGTAGCGATTTGTGGGAAGCAGTGGAAGGTGACTACACCGTGGATGCACTCCCCGACAACCCTACTATCAACCAAATTCGGTATCACAAGGAAAGAGTCACGAAGAAGGCAAGGGCGAAGTCATGTCTCTATGCTGCAGTGTCGCCTACAATATTCACGAAGATCATGAAGTTCCAGACTGCGAAGGATATTTGGAATTTCTTGAAGGAGGAGTATGAAGGTGACGAGAAGATAAGAGGCATGAAGGTTTTGAACTTGATGAGAGAATTTGAGAGGCAACAGATGAAGGAAGATGAGGCTGTGAAGGATTTCTCTGACAGATTGATCAATCTGGCTGACAGAATCAGAGTTCTGGGCACTGATTTGAAAGACGACCGTATCGTACAGAAGGTTTTGGTGTCGCTGCCAGAACATTTTGAAGCTACGATTGCTTCATTGGAGAATACAAGAGATCTATCGGACATAAAGCTGGCGGAGTTGCTGAGTGCGTTGCAGGCTCAGGAACAGAGAAGGCTGATGAGAAGGGAAGGTCAAGTTCCTACTGAGGAAGCCTTACCAGCAAGGTCGAAGACAACAAATTCTGGAAAAGGGAAGAAGCCGTGGAGTCAGCAGAAGGGGACTGCAGAAGGTTCAGGCAGAAGTAGAGGTTCTGGTGAACAGAGGCGGCCTACTGCTGATCAGAAGAAGAAACTAGATCCGTGCAAACACTGTGGAGGCAGAAGTCACCCACATTACAAGTGTTGGAGGAGGCCAGACGTGAAGTGTAATAATTGTCAGAAATTAGGGCATATTGCAAGGTTTTGTCAGGAAAAAGATTCTCAGCAAAGTGCTACAGAAGCTGCTGCAAATCATGAGGTAGAATTGATGTTTACAGCATCTTGTTTTGCTACCGGATTGACTCGTAGAAGCTGGCTGGTGGATAGCGGATGTACCCACCACATGACATATGATAAGAAGGCATTTGCAAGTCTAGATCGAAGCTTCTATGCTCGAGTAAGGATCGGGAATGGTGATTACATTGACGTTGAAGGGAAAGGAGATGTAGTCATTGATGGTCCAGAAGGTGCAAGGCTAATCTGTGATGTTTTGTATGTACCTAAGATTGACCAGAACTTGTTAAGTGTAGGTCAACTCGTGCAAAAGGGGTACAAGGTGATGTTCGAAGACGGGTTCTGTATGATAGCAGATTCATCTGGAAAAGAGATACTTAAGATTCAAATGAAGGAAAAGTGTTTCTCTTTCGATCCAGCATCACAGAGTCAAAAAGCTTTAGTGGCTCAGATTGATGAAGCAGAACTTTGGCACAAAAGGCTGGGGCATTTCCATAGCAAGGGCATAGAGTTTCTGCTGAAGAATGAGATGGCAGTTGGACTTACAATTCTACAGCAGAAGGATGCATCTAACTGCAAAACGTGTGTGCTGGGAAAGCAGGCGAGGCTTCCTTTCAAAAGTACGGACTGGAGAGCTAGTAAAAAGCTACAGCTTATACACACAGATGTTTGTGGACCGATGTCGGAAGCTTCCATAAATGGAAGCAGGTATTTCATCATTTTTATTGATGACTTCTCCAGAATGTGTTGGATTTACTTCTTGAAGGCTAAGTCTGAAGTTGCAGAGACTTTCGGGAAGTTTAAAAATCTTGTGGAAAATGAGAGTGGGAGGAGTATACAGATTGTGAGGTCTGACAATGGGACAGAGTATACTTCTGCCAGTTTCAGGTCCATCTGTGAAGATTTCGGAGTGCAGCATCAGTTTACTGCACCATATTCACCACAACAAAATGGGGTGAGTGAACGGAAGAACAGAAGCATCATGGAGATGGCAAGATGCTTGATGCAGGAGAAGGAGATGCCGAAGAAGTTTTGGGCAGAAGCTGCAAATACTGCAGTATTTCTGTTGAACAAACTACCTACAAAGTCGGTAAATATGAAGACACCTCATGAGGCTTGGTATGGAGTCAAGCCTACTATGAAGAACCTGAAGGTATTTGGTTGTGTGTGTTATACACATGTTCCTTCTGTGAAAAGGGACAAGTTAGACCAGAAGGCAGAAGCTGGTATTTTTGTTGGATATAGCATGAAATCGAAGGCATATAAAGTTTATCAGCCACAGAATGAGAAGATAATTGTGAGCAGAGATGTCAAGTTCTTTGAAGAAGAAAGATGGATCTGGTCGGACAGAGAATCAAACTCTGAGCATACATGGCATGTGTCACATAAGCCTATTTTGGAGGAACAAAACGTTGAGGAGCAGAATGCTGAGGGACAGAATGTCGAGCAGCAACTCAGTTCTGAACAACAAATTGATGATCCACCTGTAAGAGGTACGAGATCATTGACTGAAATCTATGAACGATGCAATGTAGCAGTATTAGAACCTGCTGGATTTGAGGATGCAAAGGAAGATAGAAGATGGCTAGTTGCAATGCAGGAGGAGCTAGCTATGATTGAGAAGAATCAGACATGGGAGCTTGTGGATAGACCTACCGATCGAAAGGTTATAGGAGTTAAGTGGGTCTACAGAACGAAGCTTAACCCAGATGGTTCCGTGAACAAGCATAAAGCTAGGCTTGTTGTGAAGGGCTACTCTCAAGTATGGGGGGTAGATTATTCAGAGACCTTTGCTCCTGTGGCAAGACTTGACACAATCAGGTTGATACTTGCAATTGCTGCAGAAAAAGAATGGAAGGTATTTCAACTTGACGTTAAATCCGCATTTCTTAATGGGATTCTGCAGGATGAGATTTATGTAGAGCAACCAGAAGGTTTCTGGGTTGCAGAACCTGAACAAAAGGTGTACAGATTGAAGAAGGCTTTGTATGGGTTGAAGCAAGCTCCAAGGGCTTGGTACAGTAAGATTGATAATTATTTGGTTGAGTTAGGATTTGAAAGAAGCCGCAGTGAGCACACTCTGTATGTCAGGAAGGTTGATATGAGTGTGATTATTATTTCCTTATACGTGGATGATCTTCTTGTTACTGGAAATGATCATAAACTCATACAGAAGCTAAAGCAGAATCTGATGCGGATGTTTGAAATGACAGACTTGGGAGAAATGTCATTCTTCCTTGGCATGGAGGTAAATCAAAGTCCAGGTGAGATCATCCTGTGCCAAAAGAAGTATGTTGGAGAAATTTTGAAAAGATTTCGGATGGAGGAGTGCAAAAGTGCAACAACTCCCATGAATCAGAAGGAGAAACTGAGCAGAAACAATGGTTCTGCTCCTGCAGACAATGCATTATACAGAAGCTTAATTGGTTGCCCAATGTACTTGACAGCAACTCGACCAGATATTTTATTTTCTGTAAGTGTGCTTTCAAGGTTTCTACATTGTGCTACAGAAGTACACATGACAGCTGCGAAAAGGGTGCTCGGGTATCTCAAAAGAACGAGTTCCCATAGTGTGAAGTACAGAAGGTGTCAGAAATTTGAGCTTTATGGTTTTTCTGATAGTGATTGGGCTGGTTCTGTAGATGACATGAAGAGTACTTCTGGGTATTGTTTCTCCTTGGGATCGGCTTGTTTCTCATGGTGCTCAAAGAAACAAGAAATTGTAGCTCAATCGACTGCAGAAGCTGAGTTTGTTGCAGCAATAGGTGCTGTAAATCAAGCTATTTGGTTGAGGAAGCTTCTGGATGATATGGGTTACAGAATGGAGAAGGAGACGAAAGTCTCTGTTGATAACCAAGCTGCACTGGCGATTTCAAAAAATCCAGTTTTCCATGGTAAAACAAAACACTTTAATGTGAAGTATTATTATCTTAGAGAAGTACAGCAGATGGGAGAAGTAGAGCTGATTTATTGTCCTACAGAAGATCAGCTAGCCGATATTTTCACGAAGTCATTTCACCAGAGCAGGTTTGAGTGGCTTCGACAGAAAATTGGCGTGTCTATCAGCTCTTGATCCAAGGAGGAGTTTGTTGGTGATTGGATCAAACCTGATATGAAAATCTTAGGAAATATCTTAGAAAAATCTTAGAAAATATTTTAAAGATTTTATAGGAGATACAATATCTTTTATTTAAGATTTTGTTGAGATTTTATTTGATTTCTTTAGATTATTTTTGACCCTATAAATAGGGCTTGTCGTCAGATGTAACTTTTCACTTTGAGTTTATTTAATAAAAGTAGAGAGAGTTTCTACTGTGAGGAGGTTTGGTTCCTACACCGGGAACACCTACAAAAGGGTATGACTTCTCTCTCCACCTCCGAAGTCCCAAGCCAAATGGGAACATTATCAAGGATTACCATTGCCTCCAATCATCAGCCGCAGGACCTCCTTGTTAAGGTGAGGTAAACCCCTTGCGAGAACTGATAATTTCTCTAAAATAAGTTACATGAGATTACTTATTTTACGCTTCTTGATTGTTCACGAAGGCGTGGACGACATGGTGGCAAAACTCCAAGGCGTGGATGAAGATTTACCTTCCTCAATTACCAAGACCTCAGGAAACGATGACATAACAATTGATTATCATCTAGAGAGAGAAAGTGATGACGAATACCGTGGGCCTGACAGGCAATCGAGAAACAAGTATCCTCAAGAGTAACAAACATGGACCCTTGAGGCAAATAAAAGCAGTAGATGGTAGGATTCAAATATGACAGAAATATGGAGCAAACAATTGGATTAGGCTCCATTTAAGAAGTAGAGATGTAATCAAGGTTAGAAATATTCAAACGCTCTCATGCTACGCCTTTTGCTCGGCCCGAAAGTAGGGAGGAAATGGCCCAACGCTTGGTGTTTTCTCGACAGCACCGCCATCCAAATCAAGGGTACAAAAATTGGTGGGTTAGCATGGACAAAAATTGTCGCATTATTCTTATTTGAATATTTTTTTTTTCTCTTTACACATTATTCACGACCACCACGTTGTCAAACTAAATCCGATATTCATGTGCCGAATAATTCGCAGGAGATTTTGGAATGTGAAATTGGTCCCATTCATTAGTAAAAGAAAAGCATATTCACCGACCCAGGGGTGGATTCTCTTTGTGTCGTAACTTCATTCCAGTCCCATCCCCCGTTAGTTACGCTTTGTATGATTAAGGGATGGGGCCGATCTCAGTAATTACAAACGGACACGTTCCCATTTAGTAGCAATCATTACGATCCAGGAATAAATAACCCCCGCGTTCCCATTCCCTCGTCAGGCGATGGTTTGGAACCTGTTCGGAAGACTGCGGGGGGTTGTCAGTCAATGTCATTTGTTAACAAAGCATACGGCTTTTCGACCCACATTCAGAGTCATTCTCGCCATCTCTGCATTGGATTGGAGGGTTTCCAAAGGCCACAAATCTTCAGGAGCTTTGGTGCTAGGCTATAGGAACAGGGAAAATATCAAAACACGTTTCTTTCGTTGAAGAAAGAAGAAGAAGAAGAAGCCCTCCCACCCAAATTATATCTTGAGTGGAAAAAAAAAACAAAGGAAATCCGATGGAATCAGGAGGACAGCTTGCTTCACTTTGCGTGTATGAAGAAGCCTAGTTATAATAATACCCAATAAAGGGAAGCGGCTAACGGTACGTGCACGTAACCGTTACGTGCTTTACTAATTACTAAAATTTTTTTAGTAATATTACTAAAAATCGACTAAAAATTAGTAAAAGTTTTAGTAAATTACTAAAAAAAATTAGTAATTGGATACTAACTTTTCACTGTTTGAAGATTAGTAAAGTTACTAAATCACATTACTAAAACTTTTTAGTAATCGATTACTAAAAAGTCGTGGTCAATTTCGTAACTGATTACTAAGAAAATGGTGACTTTACAGTTTATTTTAGTAATCGTTACTAAAAATTCACTGTAGAACTTTAGTAATCGATTACTAAACTTTTCGTTTTTTTTAGTACACGGTTACTAAAAAATTTAGTAATTGGTTTTAGTAACTTTCCGAATCGTCAAACAGTGAAAAATTAGTAACGTTTACTAATTTTTTTTGGGAAATTTAGTAATGATTTACTAATTTTGTAACCGAATTTAGTAATGATTTACTAATTTTGTAACCGAAATTAGTAAATTACTGTTTGACATAGTAAAGTCGTTAGTAAATTACTAAAATTTTGTATTACTTTTCGTAATCAGTTACTAAATTTTGAAAAAAATTTAGTAAACAATTACTAAGACGATTTTAGTAATGGTTTACTAAATTTTTTTCAAAATTTAGTAAACGATTACGAAAAGTAATACAAAAATTTAGTAATTTACTAACGACTTTACTATGTCAAACAGTAATTTACTAATTTCGATTACAAAATTAGTAAATCATTACTAAATTCGGTTACAAAATTAGTAAATCATTACTAAATTCGGTTACAAAATTAGTAAATCATTACTAAATTTGCCAAAAAAAATTAGTAAACGTTACTAATTTTTCACTGTTTGACGATTCGGAAAGTTACTAAAACCAATTACTAAATTTTTTAGTAAGCGTGTACTAAGAAAAACGAAAAGTTTAGTAATCGATTACTAAAGTTCTACAGTGAATTTTTAGTAACGATTACTAAAATAAACTGTAAAGTCACCGTTTTCTTAGTAATCAGTTACGAAACTGACCACCACTTTTTAGTAATCGATTACTAAAAAATTTAGTAATGTCATTTAGTAACTTTACTAATCTTCAAACAGTGAAAAGTTAGTAACCAATTACTAATTTTTTTTAGTAATTTACTAATACTTTTACTAAAAAATGTCGATTTTTAGTAATATTACTAAAAAAATTTTTCGAATTTAGTAAAGCACGTAACGGTTACGTGCACGTACCGTTAGCCGCTTCACCCAATAAAGTGGTACTACTATTACTAAACCTCGGGACAGTCAGTGGACAAACACGACCACCACAGTCTCCAACAAAGAAAAGCAAGATAAAATAAACTAATGCTTTATTTATATGGAAGAAGATCGGGGGGTAGTGATTTTGCTGGGGATTTTTATTAGGGATATCAGATCTTGTAGGGAGGGTGCCATGGAAGATGGGGTTGAGGAGGAGGAGGGATCATCACACCGCCCAACCTCAACCAACCCATCCTCACATTATTCCTCCCCATATCTCCTCCCAGAATCTTCATCTTCATTTCTTAATTCTGACTTGTCTTTCCAGCCTAGCCATGATTCTTTCTTGATTGCCCCAAATCCTCATCCTCGCTCTTATCATCCTTCCCATGATGCCCCATATGCTCTCATATCTTGGCCCGAACCTCCTACTCATATTCCCCGCCCCCCTCAGCCACGTCCTTTCGTTTCCATTGCCGGCTGCCCCGGTGTCAACCAGATCAGCCATGAGGAGGCCAGCAAGAAGATGCATAGGGAGGTCGAGCGTCAAAGGAGGCAAGGGATGAATTCCCTTTTCTGCTCACTTAGATCACTCCTCCCTCTAGAATCTGTAAAGGTTTCTACGAACCCTTCTTCCTATGCCTAAACTGATTTGGACCTCCATAAAGTATCTAAATATTTAGAATGGAGCCTGAGTTCCAAGTAAAAGATCTCTCGAATTTCCCTTAACTCGGTCAGTGACTTGTATAAACTTTAGGGTTTGTGTTGAATCTGTGTGGTAGGGGAAACGATCCTTGCCGGATCACATGAATGAGGCCTTCAACTATATACATGACTTGCGAAGCAGGATCAAGGACCTAGAAGTTAAGAGAGACAAGCTCCGGAGGAAATCCCATTTCGTCGCCCTTCAGATGGAAAGTAGCAGCTCCGGGGCTACCCCGGTTAACTGTTTTAGCGTGCATCCATATCTAGATGGAATCGAGGTGGTGATCCGGGTAGAATTTAACGAGCATGAGTTTCCCTTGTCGAGGGTGTTGCTTCTGCTGGCACAGGAAGGAGTTCCGGCTGTTAATTGCTTGTACACCAGGAATAATGACATCACAATATACGCCATCAAATCCGAGGTGTGGAAATAAGGTTTGAATTTGCCAGACAATTTATTGGGAGATCATTTGTGTGGTGCATTAATCCTTCCCCATTGTGCTTTTGCCGTAGGCTTGTGTTCCTGGGAGCTTCGACATAACTGGACTCCAGATGAAGCTTGGCCAACTACTCAACTTGTGAGGGCCGTGTATTTGTTTGATCGTCTGCAATGGGATGTTTACCAAAACCCCGTGTCTTGGACAGAAAATGGATGCTTGTTTTTGTATTGGAAAGTATGCGATGGGGGTAACCCTTTTCAGGAAGATTATCCGAGTTGGTCTCCGTAACACCCGATCAAGCATGGTAACGATATCCAATGATGATGTCCGATCAAAAACTTAAAGAATCTGATTTGGTATGGATCTGAAATTAAAACCTTAGAGGTTAAGATAGAGCTCCGCGGTGAGGATAACTTATGTTGTGGATTCAAGGTACATATAGATAGACGTTTTCGTCGGGGACGTAGGATGCGGACATCTGCTCGAAACAAGGATGGGTTTTTCGCCAAATTAATGGCCGTGGCTCTGCCTGGAAGTCTTTGAGAAGGATTAGTTTGTAGGTTGAGACATGGCCAGCTTCAGTAACAAGCAAGCAAGGCGGATTCATTCTTTCTTCCTAAATGACCGGGATAATTCACATCAGTGTGCCTCTCTCTCTCTCTCTCTCTCTCTCTCTCTCTCTCTCTTTGTGGAATGGTGTTGTTCAAGAATGATAAAAGGGAGGAGTTATGGTAACGAAAGAGAAGCAAAGTGTCTCTGTCTGGATTACCACACGAGCATTAAAGCTCATTTTTCGGCTCATAATTTATTTTCAGATGATTGGGCTTGTCTTCCGGACTCTCCTAATCTGACCGAAGATTAACGTGGCCCAACACCACGCTCGAAATCCAATTGTAAAATATTCCCAGTCCGAATGAAACCAGAGGAGGTAGTCGTTCTCAGTCTACTCTTGTCAATTGAAAACGTCAAAGAAAGGTTTACCTGTTCGTCGTTTGGGAATACCGACGTCTCCCCACGTTCTTATCCATTGATTAAATAATCATTCTTTTTCAAATAAAACCAAAAGGGATTAAAAAAAAAAGAATTAACCAGACATCTGGTCTTTAACTTCCTTTTTTCTTTCTTTTTTTTTTAAAAAAAAAAAAGACTTAGCAGACAGATTTTAAGGCAAGCCTCACCGTGGACTTGGCTATCCACCACATCTTCGGATTACGAGCCCCTGACGAATCTGCTTTTCGGAGGCGGTTTCATACGAGATGGTCACTGGAAAATGGATGGTAGAAATGCAAAGAGCATCTTCAAAGACACAAGAAGCAATTCATTTTTAACAAACCCTTACAAATAGCCTAAAAAGAGCAAGCTCCTCCTCCTATGTTAAGGAAGAATATTCCCTTGCTAGTCGGCAGGTTGGAGTATTTGCTTGACATTTGCGGAAACTTCGTCTTTGAATAATAGCCAAAACAATCCCAGAAATTAATTACAAATATTCGGAACCCCATCAATCTAAATCAGCTTATGTCACTCACCTTAATCAATTTTAATCAAACATACCAAAAGAAAGATGCCATGCCAATCAGTTTTGTAGCATTTGAGTCCCTTGTTGTTGTTGTTCCATGACTCCTTTTAGTAAGGCATGACGGATTTATAATGTTTTAACGAAATAAATTTTATATATGTTACTCGAAAGAGTAAAAGATTATTGAACAAAATTGAAAATTTAAGTGGAATGGTATATAATTAAGGCATCTGAACAAGTTACATGAGTTTAGTGGCGTTGTCTAGTTATGGTCTGACAGAGTGCATCGTGGAAAGACAATTGAATATTTTAAATCCGGCTTTTGCCCATCAAAAGTTAAGAGGCAGCTCACCGAATACACAAAATTCCGGTATAATACAATAAATAAACATAATTTTCATGTGACAGCTAATGGGGGCACAAAGTAAAGGCAAGGGGTTTAGGACTCGGGAGAGTCCTTTTGAAAATTGGTTTTCTTGACTTAAGCAAAGCTGCCCCTTTTTGTCCTTTAACCCCCGATACTTGCCGAGTCCCCTTGAAATATCAGTTCATTAATCCTCCCCAGTTGTTTCTCCTAACTTCATCGTTTCATCTCCTTCCTCAACAAGGAAAAGATCCCTCCTCCTCCTCCTCCTCCTCCAACCAAACCATCTTACCTAAGCTCTCCTCTCGGCAACCCTTCGATTTTCCCCATGGTTAAAGCCATGCGCAGATGGCTGTGTTGCATCCCAGGCGGAGGAGGGGATCATGAGATCAGGTACATCCAGTTTGAGTATATCGTGATCGTGTCGTCCATATTCGATGTCCGTGCCGATGAGACTGATGTTTTTCCTTCTTTTATTTTTTTATGATTTTCAAGTGGAGGCCAAGAGAGAGACTATCTATGGGAGATTTACTCTCTCAAGGAGATCCAGCATGCCACCAACAACTTCCACAATGACAACAAGATCGGCGAAGGCGGTTTCGGTAGCGTGTACTGGGGTCGAACAAGTAAAGGCGTAGAGGCAATTCCGTTGTTCTTTTGTTGTCCTATTTTTTTTTCCCGTCCTTCTTATTGTCCCGTACGGCCTTCAAAGGCTAATTATTGATTGGATTGGTGTTTCTCATTATGCTAAGTTGGTGATTGAATTCCAGATCGCGGTGAAGAGACTCAAGGCGATGAGTGCTAAGGCTGAGATGGAATTCGCGGTGGAGGTAGAGATTCTTGGGAGGGTGAGGCACAAGAACTTGCTAGGGCTAAGAGGGTTTTATGCTGGAGGTGATGAGAGGTTGATTGTGTATGATTATATGCCAAATCATAGCTTGATCACCCATCTCCATGGACAACTTGCCGCCGACTGTTTGCTCGATTGGCCCCGAAGGATGAACATCATGCTTGGATCGGCCGAAGGATTACAGTAAGTACACGACCTTCTACTTGTCTTTTCTATTAACCCTAGACAAAACCGAGCGGATCACCCACCATCATACCTCGAAGACAAGGCCTTCCTTCGTTTTTTAATCCTTTGTGTGTTTCTATGATAAAAAGGTACTTGCATTACGAAGCGAATCCTCACATAATTCACAGAGATATTAAGGCCAGCAACGTCCTTTTAGACACAAACTTTCAGGCGAAGGTAGCAGATTTCGGCTTTGCAAAACTTATCCCGGAGGGGGTGACGCACTTGACCACGCGGGTGAAGGGGACTCTGGGATACTTGGCTCCCGAATATGCGATGTGGGGAAAGGTGTCGGACAGTTGCGACGTCTTCAGCTTCGGGATCTTGCTTCTCGAGATCATCAGCGCGAAGAAGCCACTCGAGAAGCTACCCGGCGGGATGAAGCGAGACATAATCCAGTGGGTTACCCCCTACGTCCAAAAGGGTGCCTTCGAGCCCATTGGTGATCCTCGGATGAAGGGCAGGTTCAACCACGACCAGCTCAAGATGACGGTCCTGGTCGCATTGAAATGCACTGACAGCAATCCACAGAACCGGCCATCCATGATGGACGTCGTCGAGTGGCTAAGCGGGATGAACAGGACGAAGGAGGTCAGAACCATGATGAGCAAGAATCCCAAGGACGCGCATTACGAAGACGACGAAGAGACAGACCGCTACACGTCCTATGAAGAAGTTACGGACTATGAAAGTTTCGAAGCAATCGAGAAGGTCGTGGACAAGGGAAAGACGCCACCTGCACCAAGGAAGGCGAGATGAAACCATAAGAGATGTGGGGGAGGAGTTCGGCAGATGCTTTGTTCCGGACGTGTCTGTGTTTTGGTCATTTGTTTTGGCTTTGGACACCCCTGAAAAAGCCATGTAAGCAACAAACGGAGGGGAGGCGAGACAAGATTCAGACCTCGCAATCAGTCAATCGTCTCACTTCCCTCCGACCAAGTCTCATGTTCTTTTCTTTATTCATCATCAACCCCCCCCCCCCCCCCCCCCCCTTTTTGTTTGGTTGCATTGATGGTTATATTCATGAGGACGACCCGCATTGTGTGAATCCCCATTCCTTCTTCTACATTGGTTACAATTTTTCCTTGGGTGTCTCATTCTTTTCTTGGTGGCTTGCGGGTTGTTTTTTTCTGTTTGCCACGTGTTTCTCTTAAAAATAAACTAACCCACGAAAGAACACAAAAGATGTGATGTGGCTGGGCCATTGCCCATGGAATGAAAATAGAAGCCCCTCCCCCCGATCATATTATACATATAATAAAGAGAAATGAGTAAACCGGCCCAGGCCTTATTTGCCCTGAAACCGCATCGTCATTGCATGAATATAATAAATATCGTGATCGAGGTTGAATGGGGATGATGATGACGGGGCGATTATAGAGAGAGGGAGGAGCCGTACTTTTAGGTCAAAACTTAGGCCCCCAGGGATAAAAAGATCAAAAAAAAAAAAAGATAAGATCAGTAGTCGTACAAAAAATACAACAGAAGAGCAGACACACCACCCGCTCGACTTTTCTTTTCTTTTTTATTCTTCCTCCTTCTCCTTCTTCTTTCTTTCGTATTCAACTTTTTCTTCTCCATGAAAAGATAAAACGTACTTACGACTTTTTTTTTTTATTTGAAAACAAACTGCATCCTGCAATCACATTTCATTCATCTCATTCAATGTAAATCCCTCAAATAAAAAGCATTCTTTGCGACCAAAACTGAACACACACAGTCTAGCGGAATCTTTTCTTTATTTAGAAGAAAAAAAACAAAGAAACGGCAATCTAACCATTCCATTCTTGTGTGGCGTCCACCTCTCTCATTATCACATGCACAAACAACCCCCCTTCCCTTCTCTTAAACCACACCTAAACCCCCCCGGGGGCTTAGGCCGGCGGCTTCCCCCCCATCTTTACCCCTCTCCCTATCTCTCTAGGATTTTTATTTTTACCACATGTGGGGGCGTCCATAGGAAGCTTTTGTGTCTTAATGTGGGTATAAACCATTAGGCAAGAACAATGAAAGGAGAGTAGTGGGTGGAGGAGCTAGGGGAGGGGAGTACATGGTGTGACCACTCCCCATCTCCAATAACTCAAAGGTTCTTCTTTTGCTGCTGGGTCTTGCCTTCCGTTGACAATTTAAGCTGATTTTGAACGTGTTAGGAATTAAGTTAGCTTTTGTGTTTGCCTTCCACGGGTCCCCCTAACCTCCGAAACCTCAAATCATTTTAGCGTTGAAATAGCAAAGGCGATTGCGGTTTTATGCAACCCCGTTCGTGGGAGACTGATCCATACAATATATGGCACTTTCTTTATCTGCCAAGTCCGCATTATAAAATGGAACTTGCAAAAGAATCGAGTGATATCTCCCCCCCGCCCCCTCCTCATTTAACGCTCTTTAGATGAGACAAAAACGCAAACTAATCCTAAGTAAATTATTCATTCTCTTGCATGCATTTTTGGAGAGTGTGTGGAGTTGTGGGTGTGTTTCGACAGAGCATTAAAGAGTGAGTTTTAACCCTGCAATACATAAAATTGGACTCGTTGACAAGAGAGAGTTGGAAAACTATACTATAGACCCATACTTAGGGCCATTAAAGGATGGCCCCATACCATCCCCACACACACACTCCCTCTTCTTTCTTTCTTTCTTTTTAATATCGAGAACTATAACATAGCGTTGGAGAGAGCGGTCACTCGAGAGAGAGAGAGATAGACCGACAAGTTAGTCTGGCCCTAAGTGTTGTGGTGTCGGGGAACAGATGGGGAGAAGGGCTGTGTATTGCCCCTCCCTCCCTCCCTCGAGAGTAATTAATCGAAAAGGCATGCCGATATTCATTATCCAAGAGGAGTACTCCGTAATTGATGTGAATGGTCTTCTCTCCACCGATATTGAAGTAAATGTGCACACAAAAACTTTTGGAGTCGCAACAGCTGGCTGTCGTTATTAACTGTGTGGGAAGAGAGCGACTATGTGACTTTTTCCCCCCACACCACAGAGTTTGAAGACTCAAAATCCATTGCATACGAGTTAGCAGTTCACGGGTGTCAGAACAATTCGTACGACTGGCAACGTATATATAATATACAGCAGAAACATTCATTTTCCTACCCCACCCACACTATAACTAATAACAACAACGTTGGATAAACCAGGAGGAGGGAGATTATTGGGTGTGTCCGAATTCACGAGGGGAGAGATGTTGGATGTTCCACTAAGAAGAAGGGGGAGGAGGAGATCCCTACAGCTAAATGATGCTTTTGATTTGGGAGACAGAGGGAGGGAGGCCCTTTTGCCTGCAAAGCAAAGCCAGAGTGGGGGTGGGGTTGGGGAAAGATAGAAGGAGGAGGGAGTCAGCAAGCGTAGCATGGCCCATTAAGAAAAAAAAAAGACTTAAACAATTTATTTTATTGTTAAAGAAGAGGAGGGAATGGTCATGGAGCAGAGCCCAATTCAGAGGACAAGTCCCTATCATCAACCCCCTCAAAGAAAGCCCTCAATTTTCACCCAAACACACCTATCAAAAACCTATACACTGCCCACTAATCCTTTTTGGATCCCTCAGCCCCACTCCCTCACTCACTCCCTCTGCTGTTAGTATAAATATTGTGCAACCCAGAAAACAAAAGAAAGCAGGCAGGCACGACTCTTTTGTCACCTTGCAACAAACGCTAAAAACCAAAACCTATTGAATGCAACAGTCGGGGAAAGATCAGCTCCCCTCAGGGAAAAAGGAATGTTGATATATATAACTCATATCTCAGAGAGGAGGAGAGAGGGAGGGGTGTGTGTTTGTGTGTTTTGGAAAGAAAGAGGAGCAGCTGTTGAGTCTTGGTACAATCATTACTCCTTACTCTGCCAGCTCTCTCTCTGCCCCCACCCAACCCACCTCCTCCCTCTCGCTTCTACTCGTCATTTTCAACTTCACCTCGCACCAGCAAAACCAATCATCACGATCACCCACAAACACACAAAACCCCCCTGTTATGTGTTCGGTTCTGTGTGGGGGTGTTATTACCCAGTTAAAACTACGGCGCGTCCTTGTTGGCATGTTTTGTTTTGCTCCCTCCCCATCCCCCCCCCCCCCCCCCCTAACAACATCGGTCATGTCTCATGCTACCCTCCTCCTCCTCTTCCTCTCCTCTTCCTCTCTCGTATGCAGGCACGTCCTTCCTCGAACCCCTGTCATCATCACCCTCTTCCTTTCTTCTTACAGCTCAGCGCATAAAGTAGTTAAAATCTTCTCGAAGCTGGAAAGGGGGGGTTTCCTTTATTTTTTGTTTAAACCAAAGGCCACGGCACGGACTTCAACCTCACCTGTTTGAGTTCGATCGACTGCCCCCACGCCTTATATTCCATCCCCCCCAGCTGATGCCCGTTTGTTCTCTCTTCTTCCTAGTTCAGTTCCGCTGCTAGGTTTTCTCGTCGGTTTTTGCTTGCTCTCTCGTCCTTTCAAAGCTATCATCATCCCATCCCTCTCCCTTTTCCTTTGCCTTGCTTTCTACTTCATTTACTATTTGGGGCCCAGGTGGGGGGGGGGGGGGGGGGGGGTGAGACTTATACATGACTGATAACAGAGAAGAAGGCGCATCCGACCATCCTCCCCACCAGCAGCAGCAGCAACAACAACCGCTTCCCCATATTTCCTCATCCCCTCCCGATTCTTTCGATGATGAGGCGACCGAGCCTTTGCACCCCGCCGTTATCATCCAGGGACAGCCTTTCCTCCCCCTTTATGTCCCCAAAGGCACGCCTATCTCCCCATCCCCACTTGACCCCAACCGCCAGTTCGAGGCGGCCAACCCCAAGAGGCCAAGGTTTGGCACCGGTCAGTGGAAGCTCCTTACATCTCCGCCACACCATCAGGGGCAGATGAAGCATGCTTCGTCCACTCAGATGGCAGGGATGTCGACAGAGTCCACCCCCTCTCCCTCCACCACGCATACCAGCAGTCATCCAGCCTTGAACCCTCAGACGGTCTCCTCTTCGGACACAGTCTCATCCCCTAGCCACTCACCCATCCAGTCTCACCCGGAAGCCGTTGCAACATCGGCAAAGCCCGAATCTGAAGCACGCCACCACCACCAGTTCAGGAAAGGGAAGTACGTGAGCCCAGTTTGGAAGCCAAACGAGATGCTGTGGCTTGCCAGGGCCTGGCGACTGCAGTACCAGGGCGGCAGCGGCGGCGATTCAACAGAAGCCCCGTCTGGCAGCGATGAGGCAGGTTTCCAGCCTACGAGGGGAAAGACTCGAGCGGAGAAGGACAGGGAGGTGGCGGAGTTCCTGAGCCACCACGGTGTCAACAGAGACGCGAAGACAGCAGGTACGAAGTGGGACAACATGCTGGGAGAGTTCCGTAAGGTCTATGAGTGGGAGAGGGGCGGCGAGAGGGAACAGCTTGTCGGTAAGAGCTATTTCAGATTATCCCCCTACGAGAGAAAGCTGCACCGGTTGCCAGCGTCTTTCGACGAGGAGGTGTTCGACGAGCTGTCCCAGTTCATGGGTCCAAGGATGAGGAGCTCGCACCGAGCGGCACCATCGGTCGCCCCCT
Organism: Melastoma candidum; assembly: GCA_023653495.1. Classification (NCBI taxonomy): domain Eukaryota; kingdom Viridiplantae; phylum Streptophyta; class Magnoliopsida; order Myrtales; family Melastomataceae; genus Melastoma; species Melastoma candidum. The sequence continues at coordinate 6,686,494 of CM042889.1, read as the reverse complement.
CGGGCGACTTTGAGATGGCTAGTGGAGGAAGCATTAGGGCACTACCGCCGCCGCCTCCTTTCAAGGACGATGATCCTGTTTCGGCAGCCGCTGGTATATTTTCAAAATTTTAACATTATTCTCTTTATCGAGTAACATGTAACGTAACGCAAATTTCAATGTGATATTTCTTCTTCTCGCCGTTTATCACTATGATAGAATTTCCAAACCATATTATTTCAGTTGGCCTAGTCACTAAAAAGGTTCGATCAGGCTCGAGTTTTCTTTCCTTTTATTCGTACTTCTTTCATGGTTGACGTTGACTTACACTTTAACATTCACTTATTGGCGGGTTGTGCAGGGAGGAGTAGACAACAGCTAGCTGTTATCACCAGTGGAGTAGAGGGCTTCTTCCCGGGGACCAGCAGGACCGGCGGAGGAGCACTAGGTTTCAGCCCGGGTTCCGACGTCGGGACAGCGTCGTCCGCGGGAGGGAAGGAGTTGCGGCGGATAGGGAAAGTGAGGATGACGTGGGAGGAGTCGGTGAGCCTGTGGGCGGAAGAAGGGGAGAATCAAAGGGGGAGGATAATGGTGAGGGGAACGAGCTTCCTGAACGCGGACGAGCTGGCGTTCTTGGACGAGTCAATGGTGGCGGGGTCGATGGAGGCGTTCGAGGAGGGGCAGCTGGCGGGGTTATCGGTGGATAGGTTCGTGGCGGGGCAGCAGGTTAGGGTGTTCGGGAGGAGGAAGATGACGTCGTCCAGCTCCCAATTTAGTAGTACGCCTTCTGGCGGTGCTTACGGTGGGTGGGTTCCTTCCTGACCATATCGCCATCGTAAAATCCCGATATTCCGGTTTTTCTTTTCCAATAAGTCAATTCCGGATATGTTTCGATTCTCGTGTTTTATAATTTTCTTTTTAACGAAAAGGACAACGAGTTGATTTGACTTGATTTAATGCTGTTTCCATCATTAGTTTGACGAATACTTCTTGGGTATTTTATTTGTTTTTTTTTTTAATTATCGTTTCAATCGCAGGTTCTTCCGAGAGAATGATGCTCCCTTTACCTGAAGCATCCGTAAGATGTATGACCCCTCCCCCTTGTGATCGATTTGATTATTATATTAACATTCGGATTGTATGTCTTCTTTATGTCGTTAGAATTACAGTATGAATTAATAATGAAATGATAAGAATGGGGTTGTGTTTTTTTGTCGTTTTTCTTTTACGCCAGCCATGATTCCACAGTTGGAGTTTCAGGACCCGACGGAGTACTTCTTGGGATGCCTGAGGGTCCCTCCTGCTGCCCTTCCCAACCTCCTCGACCTTTCCCGGTACGTACTGGAGCCACCGCCCGCGGAGTTCCGGTTCCCACTGAGGAAGGACGTTTATAGGGACCTCCCGCCAGGGAAAGAGCTCTTCTTCACCACCTCCCACGACCTCCTGGACTGCCGGTCCATTGCGTCCGAAATCCTCAGCTCCCTCGTTAGGCCCTACCCTTGCCTGAGCTACCCCACCAGCCGTGACTCATTTGTTGGCCTTTGGGACGACTGCATTTGTAGGCCGGTGGCCAAGTTCTGCCTGGCCGAGGTCGTCCTGGTACGAAAACCTTCCTACTCCTATGTTTACTCATCATCGAAAGGGTTACAGGACCAGTGGCCGAACGTCACGGGGTTTGTCCGGAATTTCTGCCTCTGGCGGGGTGAGGAGACGGACTGTTCACGGGAGGGTCAACCGGACTCATCGGAGTCCCTAACGGAAAAGATCATGTGGACTTATGCGGACCTTCCCTACTTACTGGGGTATTATGCCGTTGGCTCAACAGTGACTTTCTGCGCACTGAGTAGGTCACAGCAGGATCACCGCATCGTCCGGACAGACCTCTACACGTTTGACCTGCAGGTGCCAACGGAACGGGTCAGGTCCCTCGTCCCGTGCTACCGGATCGCTGGCCTCCTTACCCTCCTGGCCCACCGCTGTCTCAGCAGCATGGACAGGGACTTAATCTACAGTGATTTCGAGAGGGTCATTGGCTTGGGAAACGGGAGCGTGACTGAGATGACCCCTAGCTTGGTGACCCGCTTCTTCTCAGACCGGAGGAAGTGGGCGGCTGTCAAGGAAATCCACGACTTCCTCGACCACAGGGTCCCGCACGCCGAGTTCTTGCACGAGTCAAACGAGAGTCAGCTGGCTTTGGTTTTCAAGCCTCGGGGTTGCAGGTATAAGCCGACCAAGGTCGAGCAGCTGGTCGAGGCATTGATGTGCGTTACCAAGGCCCTGGTTGCGCTGCACGATCTATCCTTCATGCACCGAAGGCTGGGATGGGACAGGGTGACGAGGAGGGTCGATGGGGATGGAGTCGACAAGGGGGAGTGGTTGGTGTGCGGGTTCGAGGACGCGGCGGGGTCGCCGCAGATATATCCCCACGGGGAAGGCGGTTCAGGGGGTCAGGCGCCGGAGATGGGGAGGGGGCTGCACGGGGTCAAAGTGGACGTGTGGGGGCTGGGCTACCTGGTGAAGACCAGCGGGATGGCCTCGGGTTTGCCGAAGACGATGAGGGAGCTGCAGGAAAGATGCATGGAGGCGAACCCGGAGTTAAGGCCCACGGCGGCAGACTGCTACCGCGTCCTATCGCAGCTGCAGTCTTCACTGTCCTCCGCCGCCGGTCGTCAGCAGTAGCAGTGGGCTTAATATGACTCCCCCCTCATTTACAGATAAAAGGAAACATGGGACATGACCTGTTTTGGACAGTGTCACTGGGGGATGACATTGACACACTAGCGCCAGACACGGCAACTGTTGCTTTTATTATTATTATTATTATTGTTTTTTTTTTTTGGTAAGCTTTATTATTATTGTTTCCTTAGAACACTAGAGCACTACTAGCTGCGCCTTCTTAGTCCATTTTCCCAATTTTATTTTTTTAGTTTTTAAAAATCATGGGTGGTGTGAATGGAGAAGGTAACAGGCGATTGAAAACAGGAGCCACAGAGTTCTGTTTTTTATTTATTATTATTATTAGTTTTTACCTGAAGAAAAGACAGGTATTAACTTATCTCGCCAACCATCGGGGACTGAACTCATTGGGGAGTAAGGAATTGAAATGACATTGATGTTACGTTGGTTGTAGGGGGGGGGGGGGGGGGGGGTTTGGAAAGGTTGTTTTTGGCGGCCGAGGGAAAATGGCAAAGTCTAGGAGGGCGGCAGATTTCAATCAGGGGGTCGTCCTATCCATCACATCAAACTCCATTGGGTCACAACAGTGCTTTTCGGTTTTCGTTAGGGTTTTTTCTTTCTCCTTTTCAAATTTTTCCACGGGGAGGTGTTTGGAATATCTGCTGGGTACCACCAGTGAGTGACACGCCATATAGTTTCGTGGATTTCTTCTTTTATCCGAAAATATTTTCACTTTCATGGCCGGGTGGGTGGGTGTCGCTTGATTTGGGTAAAAAGGAGGTCGGTCGATCACGTTGCTGCTACGCCACCAGTTTCCACAAACTGTTGAGCAATGGAAAGGACCTACACCCCCCCCCCCCCCCCCCCCCCCCGCCCACCCTCACTGCACACATTGTCACTTTCCTCCATCTCTTTTTATCTCCCTTTTTTTTAACTATATTCTGCATAGTTCATGCAGACGATGCGGATGAACATCGCCTGCATCGAATTTTCTCTCTTTTTGAGAGATTCCGAAAACTCCATTCCGGTAACCTCTCACTAGTAATAAGTCTAATACTCTCTAGAGGCAGAAAGAAAATGGGAAGAAAGGAGGGGGAAGAGATTGGTGTGAAGTGAAGACCACCATTTATCTCTCTCGAACTCGAAGCAGCTAAGGGCAGGCTGTCAAATGAATGTTAAGCCCAGGGTTGTTAACATCTCCGCTCCCCACCCAATGAAAAGGGACAGGAAAAAGGTAACATTGTAATTATTTAGTTATCCTTTTCCCATTATGAATATGCTGGGGACAGTGGATGGGGTTGTAGTGCGTTTAGGGCGCATGTAGCTGCTGTTTTCCTGCGGCCCTTCTATTCTGTGGTTAAATTGCTGTAAAAAGCCTATACACCAAAGCAATGAAGAAAAAGAAAAGACAAAATGAACCCAACCCCCTTGCACACTCACACTCACACTCACTCCCCTCTCTCACTAATGAAAATCCCCCCTTCGAAGAAGATGAGTTGTTTTTTTGGGTGGTGGCCTCACTTCCCACTCTCCCTCCTATCAATCCCTCCCTGCCCTCCGGTCAATACCTTGCCTTCTGTCTCGCTGTGCCCCACCCGCATTTTCTTTCTAGTTCTTTTATTTTAAAAAATAAAAATAAAAAGAAAAAGAAACCATTCTTGGACTTCAGACCTTTATCAGGTGGGCTTCACATTTGAAGGCCCATATTCCTGGGAGCCTGCACGGATCGGCCCAAAGTAAACAGGCCCATCATAAAACACTAGTTACTCTTTTCATTAAGGGAAAAAAAAACAATACAACCCACGACGGATTAAAACAAATTTAGGTGCGGGTGAGTTATTAAGTAGACAATATTTTGTTGTGGAGGGTAAGGCGACAATTATGGAGGCGGCGGAGAATGGAGACATTCATGATGTTGTTGTGTCTGTCCTCTGGAGAAATAAAGTAACTACAACTTACAAGTTGGATGGATGGAGATGGAGAGTCCCCAATGTCCCTTCCTTCTCGTATTCTCCGACTCCCGTCCTTTCCCCCGCCAACACCCCCACGCTTACGAAACGACAAAAGAAGAAAGAAGAATAGAATAAAAATAACGGAGAAATCGATCGTATACATATCCAGAAAGGAGGAGAGCGATGTTCGAGGGCTTTATTTTTATTGTCCTTATTTGTTTCCTTTGTCCGCCCAGCCTATCTCTGCAAGCGCTACTTCCCTCACAAACACGACAACGCCCGACCTCAAAATCACTAGTTAATACGATGAAAAAAGGGGCTGGACATTAGCAGAACAACGAGGGGAGAGGGGGGTTTTGTCGCTTCTTCATCGTCCTTTAGTATTATTATTTATCGAGCCAAGCCAACGCAAGGGACGACGAAACGAGCCGGGAAAGAATTTCCCATGAGATTTGGTTGCGAGGAGATTTCCTTTTATAATGATGAATTTGGTTTTTTAGCTCCTCGTGGACAGGAGGAGGACAGCCATAGATCACGATTATTACAACTCAAACCGGAACGTGTCTCCTGGTGTTTTTTTTCTTTAGTACATTATTTACTTGCTGCCAACTACTGGGGAGAGAGGAGTACAGCAGGCAGGCAACCCCCCCTCCCCTCCCCTCATATGACCATAATCATTACCGCCCGTACCTATTATATACCCCCAGATATGATATTTATATTCAGTCTAAGCGATGGACTGGCATTTACGACCACTTACTAGCTATACCGATTATTCCCCCCCCCCCCCCCCCCTCCCTTCTCAAAAACCTTATCAACTCGTCCCCATCGAGGTCCTTATAACCCTCCCCATTGTTTTCTATTGTTGCTCTCGTTGTTCTTATTCACTCTTCCCACGTTTGTCGTTTATCCATCCCCACTAGGCGACAGGAGGGAAAACGAAGATTAATTAGTATTTACAAGTTGTGGATGAAATAGTAGCGGGAGCCCCTTCGCAAACGACAACAATGATCATGCAATCCCATTATTATTCCTTTCTTTTTAATTAATATTTTATTTGGTAAATGGGGGGTAATGAGTTTTAGTGAGTCGTTATTTGATTCAGAGCCGAAGAAGAAGAAGATCCGGTTTTCAGACAGCGTGGCATTCTGGATAGGATGATGATGCATCATCATCAATATTATATAAAAAAAAAAAACTATATCGTTCTAATATATGATCAATACTACATTTGAGATTAAACAGGTGTTGATTGAGTGTTTTTATTACAGTGACGTGGCATTCGTTCAAAAATGTTTCCCATCTACCCAAGAGACCACAAAAGATTTACCCTGTACTGTACAGAATCTCTTTTCTCTTTTGTTTTTTGTTTTTTTTTTTTGGGGGGTGGTGGGGGAGGAAGCTAAGGTTGTTTGTCTTTTAGCTAGCTGATCTCCTCATCCCCGAGGGCAATAGGTCTTTTATGTATATATATATATACATACTTGGATAAACTAAGCCGACGTGATGTGATATCACTCACTGCTTTAATCTAGTTCTGATGCGTTATTAAACAGTGAATATTTTTCATTTGCTTTTTAAGACAAGATCGATGATGGGGGCAGGAGATATATTATCGGAAAGAGACAGCGTGTTCTCAGTAAATATCCCCTTCTTCTCTTCTTACCATTACTTCTCTCACCACCATCATCTTTATTTCACGTCCCCCACCAAAGCCAAAAAATAAAACAAAGAGAAACGGCTTGATTCACGTGAACTCTCTCTATTTCCCCAACGCCACCACTCACGAGAAAAAGTAGTAGTTGTTTTTGGTGATATAACATCAGTTGGAGGAAACCCACAGTTTGATATTCGTAATTGATCCACGAGGAGGGTTAATGCACTTCCATGTATATGTTACGAAGAAGGGAAGGGGAGAGGGAAAAGACATTTGGAGGGAAGAAGGGTGTTATTGGGGGCATAATGAAGACAAGAGGTTCACACGTGAAGGGAGAGAGAGAGGGAGGGGGCATTTGATTGTTGTACGTACGGCGGGGGGGAACGTTTCTTCTTCCTTTTTTATTTCTTTCTTTTCTTTTGGTTCCCAAAGTGTCATCGTCCTGGCGGTTCCCTCTCCCCTTATACTACTAAAACTCCTTTCTATCTCACTCCGTTTGTCTGTTCGTTCTTTGATATTTGGCACACCTATATTTCACCAGATCCGTAGTGCTCTCTAGTTATCACCCAAGGGATTTGGGCTATGTTCAACTATTAGCGGAGGGAGGAGGTAGTGTTTGTTTATTGTGCTCCCAATCATGGAGCAAGAGAGAATCCTATGCTGATTTTCCCCCTCTTCTTTTAAAAGAAGAAACAGATACAATGCGATGCTGGCTGAATCTTTTCCAGGGCATTATTTACAAGGGGAATGGCTCCAGGGTAAGTACAGATATCACACAAGTAAAGCTGGGAGGGGGGATAGTGGAATTCTCGAAAGTTTTCGATAGGGCTAAAGTTTCGCATATGGGAGTGTTGTCGGGTGGGGAAACTTGCAAGAAGGAGAATTTTTTTAATATTATGAACAAAAGGTGGGCTCGCCACAAACACCAAGGGGTGTTGCTGTTGTAGTTTGGTTTCTTTATTTTTCCCTAGACACCCCCCCGCTCCACGCCGATGGATGCTGCTATGCTGCCGCTGCCTCTGCGTCTGCCTACGTTAATATTTATATATAAATAAAGAAAGAGAGTGAACGGAATGAAACGACAAACACCCCCTCCCCCCGCCAACACACGCACTTGGGTGGCCATCGGTTGAATGATACAAGATAGGGCAGCTCTGCACATCAGCAGCAGCATTCTTCCTTGTTCCGAAAATGGCTCTCCAAGTTCATCCTTTACTTCTACATTATGCGATGGTAGAGATGAAAAAACTGAGCAGAATCACGACATGTTGTTTTCTGCAATGATACTTGAGGATACATAGAGTACCCACCCAGATTTACCTACCAACTTTTGAAGCCTAGGATGGATGGATGGATGGATGGATGGACATTATACAAAATTACGAAAGAGAGGGATGGCTACAAAGACAGACAGGTAATCCTCTGCCCCCCACCCAAGAAAAAATAAAACTTCAAGGTTCCAAAAACATCATCGTCCTAATTAATCCTACCCCCTCCTACTAACACCAACTGGTAGTAGTAACTTCAAAGAAAGAGAGAAAAATTTAGCAGCCCCCCGATATTTTCTTCTTTTTTTTTTTTTTTTTTTATTGATCGATGATTTTGTTTTCCTCTCGGTCTCTCGACTCATCAATAATCCAAAAGGAGAAGAGGGAACGATAACAAAAGGCACCGCCCTGCGAATTTTTGTTTCGGTTCATATTCTGTGATTCAGGGTGATATCGGCCGATCAGTTGGCTTGTCCCGGGCTTGTTTGTACCCAACTGCTGAATGCTCCGAGCGTGCTCATGTCTGCCCTGTAGTGCTTCTGCGTGAACTCCAGCAGCAATGGCCACGTGAAGTCGGGATACACGCGCCCCGAGCCCGAGTTTCCCCCCTCCAGGAGTTCCTTCGGCGGCCTCACGACCTTGTCTCTGTTCGGGCACAGGAAGAAGGCCAGCGATTTCCTTGGTTTTGTGCTGTTCACCACCGCCCCTGTGCAGGCAGCTCTTGTATATTCCGTTTGATAGCGCCTGACAGTGTCCAACCAAATTTAAGAAGTGTGACTATGCCGGTCATAATACCTTCAGGGACTAGACAAAGAAACTGTTTAAGAGATCCCGGTGGTCTACCATGAAGGTGTCGCCGATGTTGACGACAAAAGCATCGAAGTTTGGGGAGACAGAGTGCCACTGCTCGTCAACGAATACCTCGAGTCCTCCGACCTGGTCCTGGTGGAGGATCGTCAGGGATGTCGGGTCGCAATGAGGGCCCGTGCCGAGTGTCAGGTCCGGTTTCTGGCAGGTTGGGTAGTAGTTCAGCCTCATTATGGAATTGTTCCCTTCGAAGAACTCCCGGAAGCATGTCCTTCCGACGCCTAGGCTCATCCCTAGCAGCTCCATGATTCCTAACGACAGGGTGCTCATGCATCACAGTATTCTTGATAAACCCTCCTGCAAACAGATAACAAGCAAACGGACTTGTCCTCAGGATTCTGACCGGGCTGTAGACGAAGATTTAGTACTCTGGAGAAGGCAGATGCCGTTTCTACTCACCCAAATTGCTTGAATTGGTCACCCATGGTGTTCACCAAGTAGTCCTCGACGCAGTTCGATGCATCCTCTTCAGCAGAGTAATTGAACGACAGCGTCTCCTTCCACGGTAGCTTCGTCTGGAACCTCCCGGTAAAGCTGCTGGCGTAACCGCAGTGCTCCCCGGGCTTGCGCTGAGCCCTCTGTTTCTCGGGTCAGCGTCAACCCGAAGAACATGTCCATGCAATGGTGGGCGTCGGAGATGAGATTCCGGTCGATGCCGTGGTTCACCACGAGGAAGAACCCGTGCTTACAGCAGGCCTCGCCCACCATCCTGGAAGCCTCTAGGGAGGCAACTGGGTCCCCAGAGAGGAAACCACGCAAGTCGACTGACCGGGACATGGAGCCTGGGGGAGTTAGCGTGGGGACGCTCGTGGTCGGGCCATACAAACTGGTTAGGATGTTGTCCTTGATCAGGAAGCATCGAAAACAAAGGTGCTGGAGTTGGATTCTGGTTCTCGGTGATGCAATCGACCGCCATCGCATGAAGATTGGGCGAGAGGAGTTAATATTATAGAGAAAGAAGCAGGGGGGAGTTTTAAAAGAGGGAGAAGAATCGAGTTTGAGAGTTGATTGATAGAGGAAACGCCAAGGCCGTTCGTCTGTGGGGGGGATCTGAGGGGATACAAAGTGTTGGATTCTTATATAGAGGCGTTTGGGTGGGTGGGGGTGTTTCTTGCATTGCATACATTTACTACCAAATGCCAACTGTGAGGGGGCATTGGTAGTAAATGTCCCAACTTTCCCTTGTCTGTTTATTGAGTGCGTGTGGGTGTGAGAAAGAACAAAGACAAGGGATGACCAATCAGGGACGTTCAGAATCTCAAACGGGGTCGTGTGCAGTTCATTTGCTATACACCGGGGGATGAAACAAAACAAAAGGAGAACCAAGTGAGACTTTTGTCATCACAAACTCGAACAGACAGAAGTAGGTCCAAATTTTGGACTGCTGGCGGTTTTGTGACAAGGTGTGTGTGTGTTTGAGGGGGGGGGGGGGGGGATTGTGATAATGCACACAGATTGGCCTTCAATAGAGATGGTAAAAAAAAATAGAAAAGATAAACAAATGTGAGTGGGGGAATTAGATCCATCCACGGGATAAGATTTAAAGGAAGCGTTAGAATTATTAGTGGTGATTAAGGGCATCTGGTGGATTGTGTCCGGGTGATTTTGGGGAGGACCAGATCGTTCTCTCTTTCTGTCTCTCTGTCTGTGTTGTTGTTGTTGTTGAGCGGGTTTGACCACATAGATATGGACCCGGACCTGTGTCGTGTCCCCTCGGGGCGACCGGCGAAGTCCATTCAGTAGTCCCGGCTCTGCAGACGACGAGCATTGACCCCGGTCTGCGAAGTTGGCTGGGGATTAATGTCAAACTCAGCAAAAGAAAGAACAACGGTGCCTAATTAATCATCGCCACTAAGAAAAGCAAAGACAGAAATAGAATTTCACCTTTTTTCCTAAAACAAGGCATAAGGGATGGGAGAAATAAAAATGGGTGGGGAAAAGCTTTCTTCCTTTTTTGCTGAATTATGGAAGAAGCCAAGAACGAAAAGGAGGGGAAGGGTGGGTCAGGTCAGGTGGGGTGGGTGGGTGGGTGGTCATTTACGACTCCTCTTTTCTTTTTCTTACCAGAGAATGGATGCATGGAGGTACATATCTCCCAAGTGATATTGCCTCCCCAGTTCTAGAGTAACAGACGAGAAACGAAACACATAAAGGAAGTTTTTAAAACTAGAACAATCCCTCTCTGCTTCTGTTCTCTACAGATTGACAAAGCATTGCACTGACTCCCCCACCACCACCACCTTGAATGAACGAGTCGAGTGAGTTGAGTACTATTAAAGGGTATCAAATGATTAAAGGGAGCGGCTGTGTGGTAAAAGACTGTTTGCATGCAATTGCAGGAAGGAAGCGAAGCAATTTCCATCCCTTGGATGATGACTCCCCCCCGGCACCCACCACCGGACCAATTCTGTCTTAAGAAAATCTACGACCATAATTTCTCAGTAGGACCATATCTTTGCTTTGAACTCATAGATCATCAAATCAACCAAATTAAAAAAATATATTACAATAAAGCAAGAACCCCCCCCCCCCCCCCCCCTCTTCTGAACGGAGACATGTCCATGCGGCATTGTCCGTGTCCTTTCAGCATATTGCTGATCTTATTTTTTTCACCACCCTCGGACACAAAACAAGCCAAATTCATTTCCATCTTCAGATTTGGTCCTAATCCATCCCCATCCAATGGCTCCACATTTTGGCAGCTGCTCGTGTCGTCGTCGTCGTCGTCTTCGTCCTCCTCCCTCGGTGTCACTGACGACCCTTTTCATTCTAAAGAACCACTATAAGCTGCCATTCCTGTGTAAGTATAATCACCAGGAAAAAAAAAAGAGGACTTTCTAAGTAAAAAAGCATGGCATGAATGGGGTATGGTTATTAGTGGTTGGTTGCACTCGGTTCGAGCATCTCATTGTCTACCCCCAAAACAAGACTATCTCCCCCACCTCCGTGTAATCACATCAGGGCTAAGGAAACAAAGGAAGGTGCATGAGCTGTAACTAAGTTCTTAAGATATGAATAAAAAGAACACATTGCTTGATGCTTAAGCAGGTTGTCTGCCCAAAAAGAAAGAGATTGGACAAGACACGACTAGCGACTGATCAAAGCTTTGTCTTGTGAAGATTTTAGATGTAAGGGAGGGGAAGGGGAATAATACCGTCTGTGATATGATCCTCCCCTATTTGGACGTGTGAGGGAAACGAACAACAGTTTCTCCCCTTTGAAATGATACACCAATGGAATCATTGGACTGGACTATACGTGTTTTGAGTTGTGGAAATGGGAGACGAACGAGAGAGCACAGAGTGAGTAAATTATTGGGGGTGGAGGTGGTGAGAGACACATCTGATCCCCCCCTTCCAAGCAAATTGATGCTTTTGGCTATCCCCTCTGTTCAAAAAGATAAGGGGCAGATCATGCACTGGACCTGACCCCGACCCCCAAGTAATTTTTTTTAAAAAGAAAATTACAGTAAAATCTGGTTTACCAACAAAACCCGACAAGATCTTGTGGGATTACTGCTGATAAAATCATCTTAGAGGGAGGAAGTGGTTTTTGTTCTTTCTGGGTTCAAATCCTCAATGTAAACCATTATCAAGGCCACCCCCTCCCCCCCTCCAATATTCTCTCTTCAAAGTCCCGCCCCCAAATCAAAGTTGCCATTGAAGTGGACTCAAGCCATCTCATTCTACTTGTAAATTAATAATGATGATATCGTTTTCAAAAGACAAGTTCGGTGGGGAGTAAACGACAGAATAGTTGATGGACAAGATGGAAAGAGGGGGAGGGGGGGACAAAGAAGGTCCATCAGGGGAGGCAACTAACATGATGGAGGAGTTGTCACAATTATGCAAAGAATTCAAATTGATGTACTACTGTTGTTATCATCCTCATAATATGAAGAAGAGTTTAGGTAGGGAGGAAAAAGGAGGAGGGAGTGTTTCTTACGACAGCGTTTAGGGTTTAGGGTTCATGACCATTAATAGATGGAGCCGGCAAAGAAGGTTGGATCTTCTTTTTAAGACCACTGTTCTGGAAAGGGGAATCCTCAAATTTTGAGGACAAGTAAACCCCAAACAGTCGCATTCCTGTGTAGTATTCTTGTTATCCACTACTACTATAAGATGATGAGGGGAAAGCAAAAGAGAATCAAAATCATTAAAGAAAAAAGGAAAGGGAAGGGAAAACCTTTTCACGTGTCCACAACCATTAGTTGTTGGTGGGTCTGGATGGATGGACAATCGTTGGGACACAACAAAGTCGTTTAGCAATGGGGAGCAGGGATGATCTCAGTCTGATTTGATTCTGGATTTTTCCCAAAAGAAAGAGCGCCCCCCCACCCCCCCCGGCTGAGAGAGAGAGAGCGATAGAGAGGTCTGGAGGAGGGTGGGGTCGGGGCAGCAACTGAAGACCCAAAAAAAAATAAATGCACCATCTTTGCCCAGGCTCAAACAAATGAAAGCAGGAGTGACTTGACTGTTTTGTTTGCACCCAATGTTCCTGTCCTCCAGTCCTTCAGAGTTTTTGTACTGCCATTCCACGAGAGAGAGAGCCCCTACCCTTCCAAGGCTGAGAGAATCTAGCGACTGACTGTCCTTTCTCTCTGTTTTTTTTTAAAAAAAAAAAAAACATTTCCTGGGTTCCATTCGGGTATATTAGTGCGATCTCATAGCGGACTGTTTCTGGGGTCAATGGCTTTGCCTGTTTGGAAGGGACACTGGTGGGTTCCGTTGTCGCATAATCAATGGCGGAGATGAAAGCCAAGCCCCCCTTGTATATGGCCCATTTGATTGGAAAGGAGATCGCCGATTGGCTGAACAAGAGAACATCTTATCAGAGGTGGCCGTTGACTTCCTCCAATTCGGACCATTGGCATTGGTTTGTAAACATGATGAAGTAACAGCAGCTACAATCACCTAGAACCCACACCGTACCCAAGACTAAACAGTGGGAGAAGGCTGCTATTGGTGGTGCACTTTCCTCCTCGGTTGTCCACTCAGCTCCCATGTTAGAACGGTACTATTGGTTGCTTAAAAGGAAAGGGGTCCGTCATGAAAGCAGCTCCTTCCGCCTCGAGGTGAAGCCATGGAAGTCCAGTTAGCCATTATGGTACGATGTGTGTGCTCTTCTTCTAGCACATTATTAGAATGACAGAGAGAGAGAGAGAGAGAGAGAGAGAGATTAAAAAACACCACCTAAGAATGTTTCCGGCAGAGGTGACCATGTCCACGTGCCTACCAAGTATCTGGGCACCCCCCAACACCAGCGTATCCAACCGGTGCAATCACAATAGCACAAAGCAATAGCATCAGGGATGCATCACATCATAAAAGAGTGACCAGCTTCAATGAATGCCTCGATAATGGGATGAATCACACTATGGAAAATTGTATGTGGAAACAACTATGCAATGTGCACCAAACCAGATGATGACCAAAGGAGCAACTCATTATATCAACAACAGAGAAATTCTCAAACTCATATGCAAGAACATTGAACATAGAACGGGGGCAGCAGATTGTTTCTGTTCTCAGTAGGCTACACATCATCTTTTATAGGCAATGAAAAGGAAACATAAACAATAACAGGATAAGAAGTAAGAGGGATTAACTTACAAACTACTCCTCCCTAAATATGCGGTGGATAGACAAGACTAACTCATGAATACTACCCATTATATCAACAGTCCTTCCGGAAAGGAAAAAACAATTCAAAGAGAATGACTTATCCTATCACGTCATAACAAGAGAACCAACATGGATCATATCATTTATTTCTATTTAAGTAAATTGGGAAAGTAGGTATGTCACAGCAAAAATATTGGTAAGACATTTTCTACGTCATGGACACTTACCTCGCCAAAAAAGACGTATTTTACATAAGTAACCCACCTCGAGGCAAACAGGGCTGGGTCCTAAATAGAATGGCAATCTCTGTCGGCTCTGCTTTACAGTAGTGCTGTATGGAGGAGAAAATACTTCTTCATGTGATAACTGTTGGCTTCTCCCTTCCAGTAAAATCTTTCAGATTTGATATAGACAATGCTAGATCTGGATTAATAACAAGACCACCGAAAGATTGATAAATAGTAGTCAGCGAAGATAATGACAGGCATTAAGATATGATAAAAGAAACAAGCTCAAAGACAAAGGAAATACCAATCAATGGTTTAGTGCTATCTGAGCATCCAAATCGTGCTTAGAGGCATCGCACTGAAACAGCTCAATTTAAATTCTAACTATTGCACCAGCTGAACCAGTTCCCTGAATGATGAAATGCTCGGTCAATGTTCTTGTTTGATATATTAAGGAAGGTAAACATTCAGTAAAACCTACGGACAAACAGTATATGATCCCCGAACCATAGGCTAAAAAACAAAACATATCCCTTGTTTTGATACCACACTCCCGTCAACCTGAAGAACAGAACATCATACGGTCCATTCAAGAAAACATTGTTAGTCTACTTCCTCAAAATAAAAATTTGAAGCGTACACAATGCAGTAACAAGCAAACTCAGAATCTGTGTACATGACATCATCGGCGAGCTGAAGGACGTAATCACCTGCAATATCCCCCAAACCTATTCTCAGAAATTCTCTTCTGGAAAATGGGGGAGGGACCCGACGTACCATACTTTTCCCCAGACCTGTCTGTGGAGACCAATTCTCTTAAATAGGCCCCCATTTTGTCGGCTCCTTCTGATTCACATTCCCAGAAATAATACCGCAAAGAAAACGATTCATCGTTGTCATGTTTCAAGTTCAAACAAAACATCTTGAAGTCCACAAAGATATGGTGGTTGCTCACCTCATGATCATATCAAGAAAAGAATTTTCTCCCGTAAATGGCCCCGATGTTCCTTCACGACATCGGAGACGGTTATCAATTCCTCCTCTGGTTTCCTATCCTTATTATGGAATGCTAAGATCGATAGCCAAGCTAACAGTGGCCTGGTTACATGGGGAATAATTTCAAAACTAATGAAAGTAATATTTTGACCACACACTGTTGATGGTCTTTATTTACCGACGTGGAGAATGAAAAATAAAACCATTGATGACCTTTATTTCCAGACATGGAGAATGACAAATAAAACCACAAAAAGAAGAGAAGGGAATCACTTACTTCTGTCAAACCTCAGAGTAGATAAATGCAATCATATAGATAATGTAACAGAAGCAAGCAATGGAGAAAATATGCCAACAAGAGGAACAGTTACCATATTTCGCCTTTCTCACGTATATGATCCGAGCCTGTTCCAAAGCTCTCTTCACCACAAATAGATAATTTCCCAGCATCCATTAGATTTCCAAAAAACTTCCCGCCTGTTAGAACCTAGAAACCAGGGAAGGTCACACAAAGGATTAATCCCTGTGGTGAGATGCATGAAAAATAATGCCAGTTTAACTGCTATTTGGGAATTGACAACCTCAAAGAAAGTTAGATTCAGCTTTTCAGCGACTCGATCCAGAGCACCACTCATAGATCGAGCAAGGCCCTACATTGATGGAAGAAAGGACTAGCAAAATAGTTATCTCCTATATCTCTGCTTCATCCAGATTATAGGCAGAGTAGAAAACAAAGCAAAGATTAGATTTCGGAATGAAAGGTGCAATGTGCTTCTTTTTACCTTTGGGCCGCCTTGAAAGTAGGGAATCGCTTTCTGTGTTTTCGCCGCAATAATGGCAACAGAATCTGAAGGAGTTACAAAAAGCATTTACCCAGGATCATGTTTCGGTCACCATCTCCTGAATTTGTGTGACAAAGAAAGGTTAAAGATAGTCATTACCCACATATTATACGTACGCTGAACTGAAGCACTAGAAAGTTCTGAAGGTCAAGTAATTTTACAATTTGCTTCAAGAAAATATATGAAAATCATTGTTTATCAGTCAACCAGTTCAGCAGCCACAACGAAAGAAGACTTCTCTACCATTACAAGAAACAAGGATTATGAAAGATAACAGTTATTCATTTTGCTACACAATCCTATAGGCAGTTAAAGATATTATATTGATGGAAACATGTTTCTCCATAATGTCCAGGGACAACGGCCCATCAGTCTACAAGCCATTTTTGGCGAAAAAAAGCGTATCTGTCAATGGAAATAGTTTGGCTACCCTATAATCTATTACTTGTCTATGATAAAGCCATGTATCTAAAAGCAGATATCTTTCACATATCCAATAACACATCCTGGTCACCTAAACATGCTTTCTTGTTTCAATACATACCGCTGGCAGCTCCGAAATCAGGTGCATTCGTTCCAAACATTATATTGTCGAGATCTTTTGCATACCTGTTCTTAATCAAAACAACATCAGTAACACAAACACCAAATATTAAACTTTTTAAATATTCAATTTCTTACGTAAGATTAGGGTCAGGATGCCCATGGCCAAAATCTTCCAGAGGGACCCCATTTGAGATAGAATCCTACTTCGCATTTTAATAGACATATCTCACCTTAGTCAATTCTCAATTAGGTGATAGTAACTCATACTTACCAAACTAGCACCTATTTTGTCAACGAATATAAGTTTTGCATAGGCACCCGTGACTGCATGCATAGCATCAAAGAATAAACCTAAAAGCAAAAGCATCGTGATATAGCTATGTAACACCGAAAATGGAGATATGTCCATTGATCTCATTGATTGTTCAGATTTTTGAGAACACACACGCCGGAGATAAATTCACAATCACTAATATAAGAGTGTAGAATCCCAGAAATGTGAAATAAGGATCTACAATGTGTGGTGCAACAGGAGTTAAAAATTTCCATGTAAGATGGTGATGCAGCCCATGCCACTGAGTCTTATTTTGACAAATGAAACACCTGGACAGTGAACAATGTTTTTGTCTTTTACATCGAGTAGAATGATCTCTTGATCAACACTAAGAAAATCAATAGTGGCCTAAGCTTTATCACAACCAGAAAAGCGAAAGAGAGGTGAGTCATGTACTATTGAGCAAAGACCTGAAATCTGGCAGTGACAGAAGATCTCTGATCATCTGGAAATCAAACACATTCTACCAGAGATTTTTTTTATAATGAATTCTGCCAGAGATTCATATCAGTGGGAGTCTTTCAGCATTCAAACAATGCCATGAAATATCCAGCCAACTTGTGTTCCTCAACTCCAGTAACTCCAGATAGTCTGAGATGGGATCAATCACTTCCACAGTAAAATTTCCAAATTTACTGAACCCAGTTGAGAAAGGTCTGTGTCCGGAATAGCCGCCTTCTTATCTCTGTAATCTATAATATTTATTAGGATATGCAGCTTCCCCTGAAACATTTTACCCACATATATTTCCAAAAACATGAGAATAAGAGATTCATGTTTCCACTCACTGCTGAAGAAAACCATACATTCTTAGATAGAAAAGATAAGTGAAAAACGAAAATGAGTACCATGTCACCATTTTTTTTCTCAGAGAAAATCATTTCAAATGGAAGATAGAGACATCAGGTTGCAGTTTTGTTTCCGTCTGTCAAGAAGGATATAAAGAGTGTTAAGAAAAAATAACTGTTGATAAAAAGCAGAACATTGTCTAGACAAGAGAGATCAAATCTCGAAAAATTTGGATACTCACAGACAGTGTATTGCCATAAATCTTGTCCATGATTGATTCCAGGGCTGGCTGTCCACTGCTGCATTTAAACTGGCAAATAAAAGAACTGACATAAGAAAAATAATCCATGCAAAAATATGACCCAGAAGTTTATGTCCTCACTATTTCCTGAGACTTGGAAATAAAAAAAATAAAAAGTAAAAATATTCCTCTAAATCTAGCATTGCATAGAAGGAGATTCAATTCACCTTGATACCCCAGTCATACTCTGGCCCCCCGGGATTATGACTTGCACTCATAATAAGCCCTCCATTTGCCCGCCAGGTTTCATGAGAGGTCAGCTCAAAGCAACAGTATCTATTGACATAGATAGATAGCTTCAAGTTGCCATTACCTTCCTCTTTTGAATGACAGCAGAAACAGCAGGGGTTGACAGGATCCCTTCCTGGATTGGTCAAATGCACCACTAACTTTCATCCACGAGATATTACACATAAATCTAAGATTTTGAAAGAACCGACACTAAAAGAAGCAATTGACTGATCCCAATTAAGGGAAAGTAATCTATCTTGAGCTACAGGAGGAACGGCGTGCATGTGCACGATAGATGCAAGTTGTAACCGCTTCATCGATGACCCCAAGAGAAACTTACTTGCCAACTAAGATCTTTCCAACACCATTTCCAGCAGCAATTTTAATGATGATCTGCATTTCATGGCCGCATTAGTTATTATCAGGAAAGGTCTTTGTGCATGTGACTAGATCAAGCAGAGGAGAATCACGGTGACCAGCAAATGGCGAACAATAAAAAACGTAGGCAGGGGCGAGGCACCTGCACAGCTTCATGGTTGAAGTAACGCCCATCACCTCCCAGCACCAACACGCCACCCACATAATCTTCAGGCGACAAAGAATTAAACAAGGCCTACAAAGAAATAACATAAGCATCAGTGATCCACTAGAAAGCAAGTAATCCTAGTGTTTACATTCGAATAAACTAATTCCACAACCTGGATCCAATTGGCAAGGTAATTCTCCTCCATGAAAACTTCAACCTGCGAACAGGACAGCAGAAAAAACATAAATAAAATACCACACCCCGGACAGTCGACAGCCAGAAAACAACAAATCGTGACTTCAGGGGAAAAGAAGGCCGGCGGGGCACGGACGGACCTTCTTCCTGAGACCGCTGGTGCCAGTCTTCTGGCCTTCAACGGGCTTCGTGGGAACCGAATCGATCTGCCAAAGCAAAAGCTGGCATAAGTCGTCACACAATCAGTGGAACTCCCAGGGCAAGAAAATCGAAGGACTGGACACGCGAAAGGGGGAACAGGAAGAAAACTTGGGCTCCGATGGTATTATTCGAGTAATTTTAAAAATTATTACCATATTTCTTGAACAAACCGAAACTCGGGTCGAGTCAGTTCAGTGCAACGCTCGGGGAGGTGAAAGAAGAGAAGATGATGATTGGACAGAGAGAGCCACTCACCTCCACTCACACAGCTCAAACGTATTCAGGTGCTTCAGTTGCTTTGGGGAACCAAACAAGAAGTGGGTTATCATTTACATGCTCGCGTCTTCCCCGGGAAGCGAGAAAGATTGATTTTTTTTTTTGTCAGCTTCTTCTTCTCTTCTCTTGCTTTCTGTTCCAGCCTTTGACTAGAAAAAGAGGGGGCTAAATATGGTCGGTGACCCAAAAAAATGGGGCGATGGCCAAAGTAAGATGAAGCGATAATTAACTTAGGCAAGAATAATTAGCATGACAGCTGATGACCGGGTTGGAATATTCAAAAAGAATAGGGAGGATCCAACCAAGGGTGTTAGAAGATCCCCAATTGTCTCCTCACATACAGCCCAGCCGCACACGCCGCCCTCCCCCTTCGCCCTCTCTTTCTTTCTTTATTTTTTTTTTTCCTTCTTGGTAAAACCCGAGTTTGGCTTTCCTTCTCCATTTTGTGGGTTTTTTTTTTTCCAACCGCACCCACTCATCCACTACGACAGAGCGAAGTCTCTTTCGCCTCTTCCGTTTGTTGTTCGAGGATGGGCTCCAAACATTCTTCCGGGTCGGTGGCGTGCTTTGGTTTGACTCGGGTTTCTTTTCTTCTTTTTTGCATGGTGTCTTGGTGTTTGGGTGGTGTTTGATTCCCCCGGTCCTTTGTCACGCGGCTCTCCAATGGGTTTGAGGAGGCCAAAATCTTGGGTTACGTTTTAGTTTTGGAAAGGAGTTCCTTTTTTTGGGTCCTCTGACGATGATTTGGTGTTAGACCACGTTTCTCGCTTTCTTTCATCCGGCTCTGTAACGCCGCCTTCTTGTTCTTTTTTATTTCTTCTGACGAGCGGCGTTTAGTAGGCGTTGTCTGGTTTTGGGGGGAATGGCCGGGGTTGGTCAGTTGCTGATGAAAGACTGCTTTTTTCATGAAGTTTTGGTGATTTACGTCTGTTGATGTCCGTGCCTTGATCTGCCGTAATTGTCCCTGCGATCTTTTTAGCGATGCTAGTTGTTTCTTCCATGGCCAAGAGTTATTTAGCATGTACTCAACCCTAGAGTTTGTGAAAGGGAGGAATTAGGGCTCTGTTGTTGCATCCAGCAAATGCTGCCGAGCGTAGGGAAACTAGTTGGAACACAGTATATACGTGCAATATGTGGTTGATTAGAAGCTGACAAAATTTTATGCAGGTGATGATGAGAGTCGTAAGGGCAAGCACGGCCTTGTCGTATGCTTTGGGGAGATGTTTGATTGACTTTGTGCCTCCCGTTGCTGGGGTATCACTTGCCGAGGCGCCTGCTTTTGAGAAAGCTCCTGGTGGAGCTCGGCTAATGTGGCCTGTCGGCATAGCCAGACTGGGGGGTTCATCTGCCTTTGTTGGCAAGGTGTGACTTGGTGTGCCATGAAAGTAGGATCTGTTGGCATCCTATGCAGCTTTAACTATTTGTTGATTGTGTGGTTGATAATTTGTGCATGAATGGACTTTCTATCTTTGTGACTTGGTTAATTGTTTTCATGGTGTTCCTTTAATTGCAGGTCGGGGATGATGAATTTGGACTCATGTTGTCTAACATGTTGAAAGAAAATAAAGTTGATAATTCTGGGTTGCGTTTCGACCATGGTGCGAGGACTGCTTTGGCTTTTGTGACGAACAGGGCTGATGGGGGAACGTGAATTTTTGTTCTTTCGTCACCCAAGTGCAGATATGCTTTCCATGAATCAGAACTTGATGAGAGGATAATCGAGAAGGTGTTGGGTGATTTTTCTTTTAGTTCCTCGTATCTAAGTCAGAGTGGCATGTAATAATTTGCTGTCTGATGTAATTCTAATCTATTCCAGCATCCCCTTGCAGGCTGTGATCTTCACTATGGTTCAATCAGTTGATCGATGAACCATGCAGGTCGACCCATCTTAAGGCAATGAAAATTGCCAAAGAGTCAGGGAGCCTTCTCTCCTACGATCCGAATTTGAGGTTGCCTCTGTGGCTCATCACCAAAGGTTGCTAGGGAGGAGATAATGAGGATATGGGACCAAGCTGACGTCATCAGGTGAGTTCCTTAATTAAGTAGGGCCATCTTCTTTTCCACCGAATTATGAGGAAAAATTAGATGAACTAAAACTATGTTCGTCCTTGCTTGGCAGATCAGTGAAGAAGAAATTACATTTCTTACTGGAGGCGAGGAACCCCAACAATGATGAGGTCATCATGGAAAAGCTTTTTCATCCCAATCTTAAGCTCCTTATCGTCAGCCGAAGGACCTGAGGGTTGCAGATATTTCACAAAGGCAAACTTTGACAAACTCAGTATTCTTTTCTCCTCTTATGAAACGAAAACCAACGTCCTAGTGTTTCCTGCTTGCTTAGCTTCCGCTGGAGCGCGACTAAAAATGTAGATGGATTTTCCTCCGTAAAACTTCCAGGATGGTTATTATCTTGTTTTGTTGTCTCGTAGATATTTTTAAAAAAGATTTTTGGTATAGGCTGAATCTGCTCATGGTTATCTGTTCGTAGCATATATTCATTTACCATTCCGTGCGTCTTGTGCAGGAATTCAGAGGTCTATGGGGTGTGTGAAGGTCAAAGCAGTCGATACAACAGGGGCAGGTGATGCATTCGTCGGTGGGTTTTTATACTGCCTGTCTGCCGATTTGGAACTCTACAAGGTACTGTGACACGTCGGTATCACGTTGCCTGGTCTGTCGAAACTGGTTGTTCAAAATCTGAGATTTGAGACCTCCTTTTAACGAAGAAAGAAGATTGATGAGGCTCTGGTTATTTTATTGCCCTCCCTCTCATTTGGTTACTCACCCTCGTGCTTTTCGGCTTACGTTTCCGTTCTAAAGACGAGTCACTGTTACGATATGCAGGATGAGAAACGGTTGAGAGACGCGTTATTCTTCGAAACATCTGCGGTGCCATTACCGTAACGGAAAGAGGAGCCATTCCAGCACTGCCCAAGAAGGATGCAGTACTACGGGTCGTGCGCCAACAGTCTCCATGATAATGAATCGGGTTGCGCAAAATCCACAGTAACGACTGTTGTAACACGCCCAAAGTTTTTGTCACTACAAATATGGACAATGGCCCTTAAAAGAAAAATGCCTACTCCGGGAGGTTTTTGTACGCTCTTATAAATTTTGATGAAAAGAAGGGCAAAAAAGGTAAATAAACTTGGGGAGTATGTATTTCTTGTGAGTTGATCCCTTTGATTAATTACAACTAATCTAGGTTGAGGATTATTATTATTATTATTTGACTGTTGTGGAGATCATGGTGGGCCAGGCCCAGACTAGAGTGTACTACATGGCCCGACCCATGAAGAGGCCCCAATTGAACCAGAGATCGTCGTCGTCCTCACGTCAATCTGAATTCCCTCCCTCTCTGGGTGGAAAAAAATAACGGACAGAAAAAAGGGGTGGATATTGAAAACCAGATCGAGAGATTCCGCGTCTCTTCCTGACTGAGAGAATGGACGACCTGCATACGGATTGATAGATCGACAAGGAGGAGGAGGAGGTTGAGAGAAGGATCCAATCCTTTCATTCTTGTGGACAAGAGATCCAAATGGCGACCGTCCCTTCGCTTTGTCCTGAGATTGGCCCGATGGCCTCCCTCGTGAGGCCCCTGTCATTGCTTACACCGAGAAGGCAAATTCCATTTCCTTTGATTGATTTCGGCCTCATTTCTGTTTCCTGCTTTTGGATGTTGACGTCCCTTCTTTTTTTTTTTTTTGTTCGTGATCTCTTGCGACAGATAATTGAGCAGGAGCAGCTCCAATTGAAGAAGTCTGTCCTCTTCTCCATACTTTTACTGATATTTCTTCTCTGTGAATTCCATGAACGTGTGTTCATTGTTTTTATCGGATAGTTCTTGGGAGCTGTGTTGCCGCGATTTAGTGGCTGCACGTGTGCTTCGTCTGTGATTGCCATTGTTCCAGTCCACACATTTGGATTGACTGTATGCTCTCTCGTCTAATGTTTGTTGTCGCGATTTAGTAGCTGCAATGCGTGACACGTATGGCTCTCATTGATTGTCAATGTTTCATTTCATGGGAAAGGCTAACGTGCGAGCGAACCCTTTTTTTTTGACATTTTCCAACTTCAGTACAACGGTAGTGTTGTGCGGTCGACCGAGAGTTCTTTCCTGACTGGACTTTCCTTCTAGAAGCGAAAGTTTCTGTAACAAGAGAGAGCGCGTAGGGAAGGTTTGTGGCTACGCGAAGGGTGTACTCAAGGTCAAAGTGAGAGATTTTTGTCATGTAACAAGCTTCATTCTCAACAAAAGCTCGTTCTCGAATGAACGTTCCTATAATGATTACAAGTCATGTTCGTTCAACAGGAAATTCGTACCGAAGGTCAATATTAGTGATTTTGTCATGTAGGGTTTAGTACTACTCCGAGTTTCGTTTCGCAACGTATGTTCCTGTAATTATACCAAGGGAGGTTTGTACTAGGATGTTAAAGTCGACTTATTTTATCATGTAGCCAATCCCGTTTCCAGACAAGATTTCGTTCAGAACAAACTTCCATGTAAAGCGAGTTTTGTTCTGGACAGAAATTTCATTCTAGAATGAAATGTCATGTAATTATTACTAGAATTTTGTTCAACGGGATTTTTTTATAAGTTGGTCTATCGTAATAGTCAAATGGTCACCGATTCGAAAGAGTGGGAAAAAAGCATGCTGCAATCATGCAGCGCACTGCATTTTTAGCCCTTCCCTCCATTTCACGCATTGGATTGCCTTGATGCATTCTCTTTCTTATGTTTGCTCGTGATTTACTAGCTGCAATGCATACTTCGTGTGGCTGTCTTGATTGTCATTGTTCCATTTTCGCGCATTGGATTGGATCGATGCGATCTTGTTTCTAAATTTGTTGGCTTGTGCTGGAATAGGTATATAGAAGAACATTATTCTAAAATACTTGATGTTGAAAGAGAACTTGCTAATCTATCCATGGAAATGAAGCTCACAGCTGGACCAAAAAAGGCAGGTTAGTCCTTTCCCAAGTGGAGATCTTCCCTTAAAATGAACGACAAAGTTCTCCTTAAATTTACACAATTTGTTTTGCCCCCTGCACTAAGCTCTTGAGTTGTTGAGAACGAAAATAGAAGCGTCACAGAGAAAGGTTTCAGATTGCCAAGCAGAAAGAAGAACAAGCACGTAAGGTTGTTGCCTTCTGGATTTTTACCTGGTTGTCCATGTGAATTTATTTACTTTTTGCAGCACTGCTCTTCCGTAAATTAGCATCGCAGCTGAATGAAATAAAAGGATGTAGCAAGCTTTTGGACTGTTTCAGTTGATTTGTTTCATGTGCTTGTAATAAGATTGTGATGGCCCGAGCTGTCATAGTTTACTAAGATATCTTAAATCTTACAATGTAAGAACCGAGATTTTCCTTGAGTGGTGTCGCAGGGCACTCCGCCTTTTATTCTATAATGCTTGGTATAGGAAGTATAGGTATTAGTCAGAAGCGTATGAAAAATGACAGAGTCTAGTTGTCTGGTTTATAATTTAACAGGTAGTGGAAAGTGAGTGCTTCCCCAAATCAAGATGGTTCAAGAGGTTGTCAATAGCTAATCAGTAGCAATTTGTGAGTCAAACCCATTTGTTCTTATGCTGAATTATAGTTAGTGTCCATCCTTCAGGTCTGGGATGCAGCTTCTCACGCTTTAAAAGAGAGAGGAACAAATGGAAACAGAAGCTATGCGATTGACTTGACAAACTTGGTGAACTCACGAACTACTTCTGGGTGGGAATTTCTTTAACTGCTGTAGTTGTCTCTGACAGAATTAGCTTCTTAGGGTCCATGAGAGCAGTAATTCTCAGTTTGCAAGACTAGAAGAACTGAAAGAGACGAATTGCAGCACTGAACCCAAACAGAACATCACTAGTTCCTGCTCATGTAAGTATCAGCCACTCTTCCTACTCCCTGTTAAAAGTGATTGCTCACTGTTGTTTTCAAAGTTTAGTCGGGACTGGAGCCTGAACCGTCTCCCTGTAATTGTTCATACCTTTGTAATATAGAGCTTCCGTCTTGCAACATATGGGAAGGTGTTGATTTTTCACAATTTGTTGGATGGAATTCTGATGCAACCTGTTGAGAATTGTGCAGCAGCTTTAAATGCTACCTCAGTTCCTCCGGAACCAGCTCTAACCAGCAAAAACAGACCAAATGGAGGAGTATTTTGGCAAATAGTCCAAAACAGCACCTTCCTGTTGAAGGAGAAGAAAGGGTTCGAAAGAAAGTCCCCTTCCTTGGCAAGGGAAAAAGCCTCAGGGCTTTCAGAGGACGTGGATCTTCAGGTCAAGTATGGACAGGCGCTGGATTCGATGTGGATGGTAGAAGTTGAACGTTACTACGCTTAAGAGGTGGTCAATTTTGGCAAGTAGTCGAAACCGCAATCATCGTTGAATTTCTAAATCCTAGGCCAGAAGCAGCAACGATGTGGGAAAAAGAGGATTTCCGAATTCGACTGTGATTGTAGTGGTGTATTTATGTAGAGAAAATATAAGACGCACTCAACTAAGGTTTACCATATAATTCTTCCTTAATACGAGAAATATATAGAAGGGGAAGAAATGTTAAAATATTATTCAATAAAAAGGAAATCGAGGTTACAAGTATAGTTGTTTATAAAACTAACTTGTTTGTAACAGCGATTTAGGGAGTTTTCACCGTGGAAGCATCAGAAGAGCAAGCCCACATCATGACGTGTCTCCCCACTCACACCCATCCTGGCAATCCTATGAACAAGCCGGTCTCAACGGCGAGCTTGAGGCACCGAAAACAGCTGCCTTTCCTGGTGCTGGTGATGGACACGGACTTGGCATCTCACCCTGTAATATCCAAAAATCTACGTAAATGGTTATCTCCTAATCTTTTCGCCATCAAGATAGCTGGCTTCTGACATCAGACAGAAAAGGATGGGGTCTTAACCTTGTCCATTGCCATTATTAACCTGGTATTTTCTTCTCTGAGTTTTCAGCTCCTGAATCAAACAAGATACAATTTTAGCCAGATGCATGAGAAGATGCCATAGCTTGAATCAACACGCTCGTTTATGGAGTCGATGATGCCTACCTTATTCTCTAGCTGTCTTACTTGCTCATGCAAGAGCTGAGCCTGTAACAAAGTCCAGATTCATCGAATCAATATCCTTAGTCTGTGCCGGGATGGGATGCGCTGTTATCTGTGCAGAGAAAGTACCCTTTCTTGCCCTAATGATGCATAAGCTTTGCTCCAGTTGGCTCTCCGTCTTCTCAATCTCCTCTAGCGAACATGATCCTAGACTTTGTCCTAAAAGTTTCCTGAAAGACGAGGATTTTGTCATCATCGCTCAAACTGGATTTTCCTAGGAAAGGTTCTCACCCTTGTAGTAAAAAAATCGTGCAGTGCATGCAGTGGTAAGCGTGCCAGGAAAATTTCTATCTGCATCCGTATGCACATCACTCTGAATATAAGTACGTATGGCTGGCAAGACTATTCAAGACGAGGATGAGCCATTCAATGCAACAGTCCTTGAAACGGTGACCGTGCTACCGAGAGAACTCTCTGCAGAGATTTCATTTAGAAGGATGCCATTTTAAAGAATCATTGACTAGCAAGTATAGTGTAACAAGCAAAAACACGAGACCCCAGTGGACGATGAATCAGTTGACTTCTGTCTATCTGCCTAAACCAGAAGGACTCTACTGCACCATTCATATCTATGCTCCAAAAAATCCATCTAGAAATTGAAGACGAACCGCAGAGAAACTTCAAGAATTTCGATCTTTCTTCCTGGTTAGCTACATCCTTCTTCAGATGCTGCACAAAAAAATCATTTCATAGGTAATCGAAGGAAGCAACAAACCAAAACATCTGATGACCCAATACGAATATTGTCTAAGGATTGGCTAAAATGGGTGTAAACAACCTCAAATAACCTCTTTCGTTTTTTGTAAATTGTCGTTAGCCTTTTGAGACAGTGCAGATTGGCTAAAGGATTTCTCCAAATCCTCAAGTCTGGCATGTTCAACTCTCTATGTAAACCCTCGAGTATTCTAGTCTACGAGCCCTTCTTTCATTCGAAACTTTGCCTTAGGTTCTTCAGATAGGGCATACATAATTTCGCCTTTGGGTAGGATTGCACAATATTCTATAGTGAATATATTCAGCAAAAACAGTTATGGTAATTATCTTAATACTTTGAGAACATAAACTAATCGAGAGGTTCGAGAACGAGAATGGACCAGAATGCGTTGCTCCAAGTGGAACTTGTAACTATCTGATCCATCATCACCTTTGTGCTCATAGTATCTTGCCAATATGTTTTGTATGCTGCACAAAATCCAAAGCGCCATCATAGAGAATTTCTGCATTGAGTTCAGGTATGCAGTAAAGGACTATGAAACCCTCTAAACATTTACTTCCGTTAATGCAATCTCTTTGGTGTCCCTTAACGATCAACAAGGCAGACAGAGATGAATTAACTGGCGATGTGTATGATCAATATGTGCTTAATATAACGTGAATGTCAAACACGCACCTCCTCTAGACAGTGATGAAATGATCAAAACTCTCCAATCATGCCATGCATTCAACCTCTTAAGCTAAGTCATAAGGACACAACCAAGCTTGGCAATGGAAACCCGAGTCTCTGGAGAGGGAGCAGCAAACATAATCCGAAGACTGCCATACGACTGGTCCATCTGCTCTAATGCACATGGATTCAGGGGAGGAATCTGGATGCTCTGGATACAAACCTGGCTCTAAGGAATTGTTGAACACTGAGCAAGAGATTCATGCAGAGGTTAGACACCCGCATCTAATCATTGGCTTTTATCAGCTATTTATGCTAGTCCTAGAAAGGAAGAAAGACAATTACTATGGTACAACTATAGGAAGATAGCTGATAGTATAAATCACCCATGGCTAATGGTAGGAGACCATAATTCTATTGCGAATGAGTCGGAAAAAATAGGAGGTAGAAGAGGTCACTGCAACCCAAACCATAGAGCTAACAGAGTTGCCTAGATTACCGCTCATTGATTGATCTAGGATACACTGGCCCTTGCACAACAAGTGCAACCTTAGATCCCAAGGCAAAATATCCTAAAGATTAGACAGGGTTGTGGCAAACTCAAAATGGATCAACCTATCCCAGAATCCTATGTCAAACATCTACCTCGATGCCACTCCGATCACCGACCCTACTACTGCAACTAAAACCCCCAGCCAGAAACTATGCAAACAGACCCTTTAGATTCCAAACGCATGGCTAAAGCACCAGGATTTGACAAACATAGTGAAGGAAGCATGGACAGATGGGGAGGATAATTATGAAACGGCAACCACTTTATTCAAAGAAAAGATTGAAATCTGGAAATAGGAAACTTCGGTAACATATTTAAAAAGCAGAGAAGAATTCAGGCCCGACTGCAAGGAATTCAAAACTTCTAGAAAGTAGGAACTCATCTTTTCTCAGTAAACATAGAGAAAAAGCTAATACAAGACTACAACACAATCCTAGAGGAAGAGGAACAACATGGTTTATGAAATCCAGATCAAATTGGATACTAGAGGGAGCGAGAAACATAGATTCTTCCATGCATCCCACAATACCAGACGAAGAAGAAACATAATTCTAGGACTCAAATAGGGAACACCTGGATTGAGGATCAGACAGAGATTGGTAATCATATCAGATCGTCCTTCCAGGAAAGATACTCCTCTACCCTCTCAAACAAACTCCTCTCTACCCACCCACCTAAAATCCCCTCTACCTGGCATCCCAGCCTTAAACCCCATGGCACATGACAAACTAGAGAGACTATGTGATGAAGAGGAAATTAAAAAAGCCCTGTTCGCTCTAAACCCGACCAAAGCACCAGGCCCTGATGGACTGCACCCAATCTTTTACTAGAAATTCAGGGAGACAGTTAGATCATCCATCACAGCTCGGATCAAACATATCTTTCGCACAAGGAAAATCACAGAAGATCTAGGAAACACATCCATTGTTCTCATTCCCAAAACAGATAGCCCAGAAACTATGGATCATCTAAGGCCAATATCTCTATGCAACACATTATACAAAGTTATCTCTAAAATGATAGTCAACAGAATCAGACCAGTAATGCAAGACCTAATATCACCTTACCAGAATAGTTTCTTACCTGGAAGAAGAACAACAGTCAACTTCATGGTGGCGCAGGAAATACTACGCTCATTCAACACCATGAAAGGAAACAAAGGGGATGCTAGCAATCAAGGTAGACATGCAGAAAGCTTTCGACCTAATGGAATGGAGCCACTTTGAGAAAATTCTGCAATTTTTCAATTTTCCGAAGGGATTGATTACCTTAATCATGAGTTGTGTGTCAACACCAACCTACAACATACTATTTAATGGAGGCCACCTCAACCCATTTAACCCAACAAGAGGGATCAGACAAGGAGACCCCCTATCCCTATATCTTTTCATCCTATGTCTAGAGTACTTAGTTACCTAATTGAGAAGGAGTATGACAATGGAAAATGGAGGAAAGTAACAGTAAGTAGAAGAGGCCCTCTTTCTCCCACCTTTTCTTTACCGATGACCTCCTATTATTTGGGGAAGCTACCATGAAAAACGCGAAGGCTATAAAAAGGGCCTACAAGAATTTTGTAGGCTATCAGGACAACCTGTGAATAGCAGCAGGAGCCACATCCTATTCTCACCTAATGTTGGTAATCGCATAGCTAGGAAAATTGCCCACTGAAACGGGTTTCAAGACCATAGTAAATCTGGGAATATACCTAGGATTCCCTCTAAAACAGTAACCAACAATACCTCAGCTTTTAACTCAGTCATAGAAAGAGTGAAAAAATAAATTAGCAGGATGGAAAACAAAATTCTTATCACAGCAGCTAGAGCAGTAGTGCTTAAATCAGTAGCTGAAGCCATTCCGGCATAACCTAATGTCATGCCTCAAATGGCCAAGGAAGGCACAAGAAGAATTGGACATAATT
This sequence comes from Melastoma candidum, assembly GCA_023653495.1. Taxonomy (NCBI): domain Eukaryota; kingdom Viridiplantae; phylum Streptophyta; class Magnoliopsida; order Myrtales; family Melastomataceae; genus Melastoma; species Melastoma candidum. The sequence goes on along the minus strand of CM042889.1, from coordinate 6,656,036 downwards.
AACAGGAATTTCCTTTGGGGAATCCACAGAAGAATCAAGAAATTACATCTAATAAACTGGCATCAAGTAACCAAGAGGAAAGAGGAGGGGGCACTAGGGTTATTTAGAGCCAAGGATAGGAATACCATTCTACTAAGTGGACTGTCCTGGAGACTACACACAGAGGAAAATTCACAATGGGGACAAGTCATCACTAACAAATAAGGGAAGCATATGGAAAAACGTAAACAAGGTTCCTGTATATTAAAAGCACTAAAGGCGGGTGAAGAGCTACTCAGACAGGGGAACAAAGATTAAGGTCCATAGCGGCACTCAAACTAGATTCTGGATTGATGACTGGTTAGGGTGCGGAAGTCTAAGGAACAAATTCATTGGCCCACTAAGCAAGCGGAAATCAATAGGACAATGGCTGACTACCACAATGAAGAAGGATGGATGAAAATAGGATCGGCAAACTATGCACTTGCACGCAGAGAGGAAGGAGCTTACGAAGTAGCTAAAGTACAGTGGATCTGGAAACTAAAAATCCTTCCTAAGCAGAAGTTCTTTTTATGCTATGCTGGTTCGAAAGACTGCCCACAAGAGATATGCTACACACCAGAAATACAACACATGAAAAACTATGCCCAGTCTTTGTGAATCGGAAACTTGAAACCATCCTTCACATATTAAGAGACTGCCCTATCTCCCAGATCACTTGGGGTCTATTCCAGCATCCGAAATCACTACAGGAGACAAAAACAGGAACTACAATGCAACAATGGCTACAAGTAAACCTCAACACAAGAAAAGCCAGAACAACCACATACAGAGGAGTGCAATGGCCTATTCTATTCACCTCAGTAACATGGCACCTCTGGAAACAGAGGAACAACAATATTTTCGGAGAGGCGCCAGCTCTAGAGACGCCTACACACAAATAATGGCAAATGCAGCAGAACTTCAAGCACTATTAGGAGGAAAGAGCAAAGAAAGAATTATGCAAAGGTCTCATTCAAACAACAGGCCACACCAACCCGGAGGGCAACAGGGATTCTCAAAATCCAACACAAGATAAATGGGAACCAAGCCCTGACCTGCCCTACATACTGAATACAAATGCAGCGGCCAAGGAAGGAGACCTAAATGTGGGTCTAGGAGGAGTAATCAGAGATCACAAAGGAACTTGGATTGGAGGTTTCTGCACCAGGAAATCGAACACAAACTGCCTAATAGCAGAAGTCATGGCTCTACTAGAAGGAATCCGATTTGCTCAAGTTATAGGAATCAAGCACTTAGCCATACAAACGGATGCATCTACACTAGTAAACTACCTAAATGGCGCCCAGCAACCAAACTCTTTGATAACCCCTATCATGGCTGATTGCAGGTTGCTATTGTATGAGTTTAAGGAGACTACGATATCGCACGTTGCGAGGGGACAAAATAGGATTGCAGACAGGCTAGCTAACGAAGCTCTTGACCGGACGACTCCTACCACTTTTGTTTATCCTCCGGATTTTATTTTGGATTTGTTGCATGAAGACATTCCTTACAACATGGGATCTGTAACCTAAAAACCCTAGACGCTATTATCTAATGATATCTATCCTTCATTACCCAAAAAAAAAAGTCATGAGGACATGTTTTCTAACATGTAAGCAAAAGCAGTCGAATCAGGACGAATCCAACACGAGACCCCCCCCCCCCCCCCCCCAAACTCTAGGGTGATAAATTCCTTTTATAACCAACTATACGATCCATGCGGCTTCCGTCGAAATTTCCACTGCGAATAATCAAACTTCAGCAAAGAATCAATGCAGATGCAAAACAATGGACTATTTTATAAATCTGGATCACACGAATTTGACAATTCAGTCGTCAGGTCAGAAAATCCATATTTTCCAGGGATAAAAAACTGCCTCTCACAATGTCAATTTTGGGAAGTCGCGTCCAACAAAAATACCGTAGGATGTGCTACTACCCTTGCGCCCCAACCCTCCTTTTTCTTTGACATGAAGTTTCTCACTATCAGGCCGTAGCCCGTCGATTTCAAGGTGGGGAGGAGATTAAGATTAGCATTCGAGCGTACAGATGGAAATCATAAAACCGTGTTTCATAGCCCCCCCTACATCAAATCAAATAATGCTGAATAATGCTAAAAGTCCTAAGAGTTGTATTTTCACTTTGCTGGTACTCACTAGAAATCCACACGAAGGGGAAAAAAGAGATGAGGAGGAGGAGAGCTTCTCACTCGGAGGTAGCGAAGTGGTAGAGCTTCCCTCTCTGAGAGAAGACGATCACCGCGATCTGGGCGTCACAGAGAACAGACAGCTCGTGGGCCTTCTTGAGCAACCCTCCCCGGCGCTTCGAGAAGGTGACTTGCCGGCTCGTCGCATTCTCTATCCTCCTCACATGAACCTTCCCTCTCGCCATAAAACATACAACCAACACCCCCGCTCCTGCGTATAAACGGAAACACAAACAATACACTTTTCAGGCGGCTCCTTAAATATGAATTGTCGTCAATTTTTGTAGGCGTACGGTTATGTTCGGAAAGCAGATCTAAGAATTATCTTTTCCAGTTCCATGAATGGATCAGCGGAATATATGTAACAAGTGACGAGGAAAGGCAAAACCCTAGGGGGATCCTCCACTCCAAATAAAGGAAATCACTTAAACCGAGAGAGAAAATCCCAAAACGCAAGAAGAATGAGAAGGACCTTCCATATCTCTAGGAAATCACTAAGAAGTATCAAAAGTTAGGAAAGAGATGATGGGAGAACAACGGACAAACGATAAAAGAAGAAGAGGGGACAGAGAGGAGGGAAGGAAGAACCCACCAGACGAGGGAATGCTCCTATTGTTTGGAGGTCGTCGGGGATTTCGTTGAATCGGAGGGGTGGAAAATGAGTGAAGAGACTGGTTTTGTTTTGGGGGTGGGTGGGTTTCTACTTCCAGCATGAAGCTCGAGGATGAAATGGGGAACCCAAAAACAAAACAAAACAAAATGGAAAAGCAGATGGAGACGATTAAATGTGGGAGAGGGGGAACACAAGTGGAGGAGACAACATCGTACCAGTTTCCCAATGATTGGCCGACAGCTGGCAGACCTCCCAAATTGCTCTCATCCCCTTTCTTACAAGTTCTGTTTTGTGCCAACCACGTGGAGATGCGTTATTGCGTTTGTCCCCCCCCCCCCCCAACCCACAAGAAAAACGTTGAAAATGTTGGCCTAGTGGCATTGTCGTAACCTTAACCTTACCACAAAAAGAGTGGGAGTGACGGTCGTTTTCTTTCGGCAAAATATGATTTATGGAATTAATTTTGAGTTAATTTTTTTGTTATTAATTTAATTTATTATATAATTTTATTACAAATTTTTATTTATATTTTGATTTTAATTAATCTTAAATTTTATCGCGTGAAAGTCAAACAAGCCTTAAAGACACAATTTTCGTTTATTGACTAATTAAAAAAATAAATAATATCGACCTCTCATATGTTATTTTATTTTAAAATTTCGATAGTCAGATCAACTGTGTTGGACGATAGTTGCTGATGCAGTAAAGAATACACAAAATTGAAAAAAATTGGATGATTGCTCTATTGAGTGGTCATTGTTACAGGTAAAGTAAATTGTGAGGCGAATGAATGAGATATTGGAACTTCACTATTATAGACACGAGTTAGATTATATTAAGGCATTGTTTGGCTTTCGCTAAATGAAATTCAAGATTGGCCAAAACTAATATGAAAGCGAAAATTAATGACAAAATTATATAACAAACTAAAATAATGCCAAAACAAAAAGTTGGCTCAAAGTTGAGGCTATAAACATATATTTTGCATTTTCTTTTCATCAAATACAATTTCCAGGTAAATGGGCCTGAATATACGGCCCTAAATAAATGGGCCTAATTCGTACTTATGTCGGCCAGAATTCAAGTCTGTTTTGCGAAATTCTTTCGTTCCGTAAGCGAGAAAAAAAAAATTATCTTCCGGGGGGGGGGGGGGGGGGGGGGGGAAACATTGGGTGGGGGCTAGAGGTCGACCGTCTTTTGGTCAAGGGCGGTGTATCTCCACCTCTCCTTCTCCACGAAATCCGCGTCCAGGAACCGAGACACGAACGCCCACAGCCTGTACACGTCCTCGAATGCTGTTAGGAAGCCCAGGGCCAGCGTCACCACCTTCACTCCTTCCACTCTTTCCTTGCCTTTTTTCGCCACCATGGCGCTCGTTCTCCGTTCAATCACCCCTGCCTTCTGCTCCCTGTACTTCTCCGAGAAGCAGATGTGGTGTAGGAAACCGTAACTTATGGATATGCCGCTCCTGTCCGCGAGCTTCTGGACCAGGACTGGCTCCACCTTCTCCCCCTTCCAGTCGAACACGTTGAATGCCAATGCTGGCCCTCGGTCGAACCTCACCTTCGGTCCATATATCCTCACAAGTCGGACTCCTTCCGTGTTCGGGTGTTCCAGCTTCAGCATAGCCTTGACAAGCCAATTTATGAGGTACCTTCCCCTGTTTGTTATGACCGTCATTGGCAGAATGTCCACGTGATCAAGCCCCGTGCAATCGAGCTCCCCTGAGGCGCACTCTTCCTGTTCGGAGAACGAGTTTGATGGATCGGCCATCTCATCCAGCGGCAACAGGAGCCCCCCGACGGGAACCAGGCTCACCGTCCCCATGCATAGCGAGGTCTCCAGGATCGGCACTGCGGACTTCTTCACAAAGAGGCATCCAAACCCGGACGGGTTCTCGCCAAAGATTTTGTAGAACGAGCAGACAATGAAGTCAGGACGAATCAATGACAGGCCGAAGCTGTCCATGTCCTTCGGACCCAATGCACAGGCGTCGAGCAGCACATGCCACCCATTCTCCTGGGCAATTTTCATCCATATGTATGGATACCTCGTGCCCGAAACCCTTGAATGGACCGGGAAGACAAACAGTCCCCTCATTTCCCTCTTCTTCTTAACCTTCTTCGTCACAATCATGCTCCGCAGTTTCGCCGAGTGGATCCCGAGCCTTGGCCAGGAGAACTCGGCCGACATGACCTTCGCCCCCCTCTTTTCCGAGCTGTTTATCATGGCATCGACGGCCTCGCTCTCGTAGTCGTAGACTGTCAGCAGCTTCCGGCTTGTCTGGAATGGGTAAGACTCTGCCAAGAGCTTGAAGGCCGACATCCTGTTCGCCGTGAAAACCATGGCGTAGTCGTCCTCCGAAATGTGAAGGAATTCCATTATCCTCTTCCTCATCAACGTCTCCAGATTCGCCAGTCCTCCAGCAGCACCTCCGCCAAGGAGGAGCTGCGTCTTCAGGCTCCCTGTCTTGTAGGAAAGGCTGAAGAAGGGGAATTCAGGATTCAGAACCCGGGACGGAGAGGGCGAGAACATGGAGGACGATGCCGTTTGAGATTGGGACTCGTTCGGACCAAGGTCCGGCAATTGGGAATGTGAGAAGAGGCCGACCCCGATGTAGTCGAGGCAGGCGAGGCCGCCCCGTGATATGTGGCTATACTCGGTCTCTCGTATCCGGTCCACAGTATGGGTGTCGGAGTACTGGGGGTAAACCTCGAGGAACTCGTGAAAGGATTGGCTGAGGGGAGGGAGGGACTCGTGGTTGGTGAATTGGGAGTTGGGGAAGATGGAGGAAGCGGTGGCGGCAGCAAAGTTGCGACGGCAGATGGAGAATTCGCTGCGTGGGGGACGAGGGGAGGGCTGGGGACGGGATTCGGGCATGGGCATGGTGAGGAGTGGGGTGGGGCAGCAACCGCTGGGGCAGTGGGGTTTGGAGTCAAGGTCTGGGTCTCCTCCAAGGTAAGAAATCTGCATTTTTTTCTTACCACCACCAGCAGCTGCAGCAGCCCGCCAAGTGAAAAAGGCCGGGGATTGTCCTCCTGTCTGAAGAAGACTCAGCCAATGAGAAACCAGCAAGGGAAAGTCATGGTTAAGCTACTGATTGGACTGACGACGCCCATGTTTGGGAGCGAAGAAAGGGAAAAAGGGTAGATGAAGATGATCATAGACAAAGAGGGCAGATAGACAGATTCATTCATTCATACATACGCCCCCGTCTGGGCACTTGAACAGGTCAGTTCTTTGGGTTTGTTTGGTTGACCTCGTCCTCTTTTTATCTTTTTTTCTGCTTTTCTTGTCCTTTGACCATCGTTGTTGCTTAATTACTAAGTCATATTTATATAACAAAGCTAGCTTTGGCTTTATTGCCGGCTTTATCGATATTTGTAACAATTCCCCCCCGCCCCCACTCAAAAAGAAGAGAAAAAGGCAGGCAGGCACGGAGGAGGAGGAGGAGGAGGAGGAGGCGTGAGTTTGTTTTTGTTGAAGTGGAATTGGTAGGTAATCCGTCCAAGTAATAATGATGAGGGGGTTGAATGATTTGACATCTCATGTCTCACTCGATAACCAAGCGGGGCAATGGCGAGCGTGTCATGATTTTAGTTTTGACCCAAATCATGCTCCCATTGATTGAGAGAGCCCTTCTAACAGCCCCCCCACGCCCCGGTTACAACTAACTCATTTTGGCTAGTGGCTCCGCTTTGTCTCTTTCGAGGAAGACAAGTGATTAAAGACCGACCCCTGAAAACCACGGGTTCTATCCACACTGACTCCCACGATACGCGTATTATGTGACCTTCATTCATGAACCAATGAACCCAAACTCTCAATTCATTGATTGTACGTCCAAAACAAGAGGCTCCCGGTCACGTATCCCCCTGGAGTAAGATTTCGTTCGTAACGTTTTAACGAATTCAATTACAAATAAATAAAGCTATGCATGATGATGATGATGATACGCATCCCCTGTAAGGTGAAATGGGAATGCTTTTCTTTTAAGTCAGATTTAGCCTTTTGATTAATCCAAAACCGAGAGGATCTTTCACTTTATTTACGCGTCCATCATTGTATTTCTACCCAAGACCTTCCCTTTTGCTTTATCCACCCATCCTCAATTAAGATGGGACCGCACATTCATAGAGGTGCCCCCACGGGGGGGCTGGGCCACCAATTAAAATTAATAGCCCAACGGTTAGAACGAGTCAACCGTCCGTCGTCGGATTCCGGTTTAATCCGCCGAATTTACGGGTCGAACACGTGGCGTGTACGTGTCATTTTCCGAAAATATTCAAGTAAGCTACGCACTTCCTGTCTGAATGAAAAAAAATAAATAAATATTTAGTCACATTTGTTATTTTGACTTCAATTATTTCATTGGATATATTATTTGCAGTTGTCCAAAATTTCGCCACAGATTTTATTTAACTGTGAGGCTGTATTTGGGTAAGATGGAAAAGAAAAGACGAGAAACTCGCATCCCAAAAATCTCCGACTCTCTGCATTTAAAATTTTCATAATTTTTCTTTTCTTTTCTTTACCTTTCCGTCTTTTCTAAACACGGCATTAAAATGAGTTAGAGAAATTAAGATTGTTCACTTCATATATGAAAAATATAAAAATGTTTGAATATATCCCTTCTACCTTATTATGATATTAAACTACATTTATGCATATGAAAAATAGTTGCACCATTTTGCTTTTATAGCTTATACTATGTAAAGCAAAGAGGAAGCAACTATCAATTTACTAAATTGTTGAGCAATATCTAAGGTTACTTAAGTTTGTAATTCGTGCATATATACGTGAAAAATATTAGTTGTAATATTAAAGATGGAAAATAATTTTAAGAATAGACATCGCAATATAATTAGGGTAATGTATGGCCATATTCATTTGATGTAAAAATGGCGTTAAAAACTCCTTACATGACTGCATACCAACATGTTTTTACTTGGAATTCCAGCGATGTGAAACATTACATCAAATGAAGCCTTTATAAATTAGGAGGAATGGTCATGTTGGTTCGTAAAAAATTTATGAAATAAGTTAATCAAACTCATAATTTGTCAACTCATGCAAATAAAACTCTAAATTCTAAAAGGAAAAAATCTCTTCCCCTCTCCCCTCTCCAACCCCATTTTCCCTCCTAATTCCGAGTTATTGCCATTAATTGAATTACGAATTTGATCTATCTATTTCGTAAATATTTTATGGAATATTAGCTAGCCTGCGAAATATCGCTATTGTTACATACAACCCGATCGACCCGCCATGATCGCACGGGTGGAAAATCATGTAACGTACAACTCGTACCCCTTATATGGATTGAGCCCAAACACCAGCCAATGGTAAATGTGGTTTCTTCTCGGGCTGGGTACGGGTCTAACCCGGCACACAACAATCTCTAACGTACATATATTTTATTATTGTTATTAGGTCAAATTATCAATTTTATCTTATATTATGACATTTTATTCTATATACTTTAGATAAATTAAGGCTGTTCACCTCAAAGCAGCTACAACGTGGGAACTTCAGGAACTCATGAATCAGTTGTTGGAAATTAGCATCGTTCTTGTGTTTTTTTTTTTTTCATATTGTTAGTCGTATGTCCATGTTGTATGTCCAGATGGTAACTATTACTGTTTCTTTGTTTTCATTATGGTAAAACGGATTGCATTATGTCGTATTTCCAGATTGTATGTCCATTGGTCGAATCTCTGTTTAATAATCGTATGTCGCAATATTGCGCTTTCAAATATCGCTTTTCAATATTCGACATTCAGAAAGTATATTAATCTTGACAATTAATAAATGACAACACAATATCCACCTAAAACAAGCCGAAACAACATCTGCAAATTTATCTTAAAGTTACAATTGATAAATTTGACATAATGGAGTTTGTTTTAGTTGGGGATAAAATTGATAATTTCGTGAAGAATAATTCTACAAGTATAGTGCCGTTAACGACACCTTCCACGTCAGACACCGTTAAGGGGAGGGTGTGACGGAGGATATATTTGATATGACGGAGTTAGCATAGGTAGGTTACGAATGCACTCGAAAGTATAGAGTAAAATTGAAAAAAAGTGTCATAAAAATGAAATTGATAATTTCACCTTTGGGACATTCCCATAAAAAGTTAAGAATGCCCATAAAAGAAACTATTTAATTCATTCAACACGTTATAAATGTAATGGGTTTTAGGTCGAAAGGTTTGGTTGGTTTTTGGTGGGCTCAAAGCAAGGCCGCCCCATCCATTGTTGAACCAAAAACAAAGCCAGCCCAAGACCAGTACGAGCTTCTACAGCCCAGCCCCGACGAGTTTTCACAGCTCAGCCCGACTGGTTAAGTTGTTATTAGAAAAAGGACAAAGGCAGTTGGAGGATTCTATCTGACAGCAAAAACAGAAAACAACATTGGGATTGCGGCTGTAACAAATTACCTCGGGGACTCCCGAATGGTTACAGAGAGTATGCACTATATATATGTAATGTGGCTCAATTCAGATAATTAATGAATGAAGAGTGATTGAGCCTATCTTTCCCTCTTCTTCCTCTTCCTTCTTCTTCCGTCTTCTTCTTCTTCTTCCCTGTTTCTCCGATTCTCTTCTGATTTCTTCCTCTTCTTCCTACTCTATCCTTCTCGATTCCTCAATATCCTCAAGATCTACATGGTATCAGAGCCCCTGTCAAGTGACTGAGAAGATTCTGCAACTGTGGGTCTACAATGGCTGGAAATTTCACTCCGGGGTCTGCAGGTTTAACCGGCAACTCAGCCTCTGGAGCTCAGACTGCAGGCTCTCTGGCTGCGTCTATTCCTTCTCCTATTCAACTTCCAGCAAACGTCTTCTCCACGACTCTAAAGCTCGACGACGGTAATTATACTCTCTGGAAAGGACAGGTGCTGGCCGCGATAATCGCAGGGGGGTATGAAGAGTTCGTGTATGGGACGTCTCAGCCACCGAGCAAGTTTCTGGATGACTCGCTGACAGAACAAAATCCAGAATTCCAACTGTGGCAGAGAACGGACAAGTCGGTAAAGAGTTTTTTGTTTTCTACTCTTACTCAAGAGCCACTCAGTCAGGTAGCGTGTTGTACCTCGTCCCACGAGGTGTGGGAAAGCTTACGGCAGCGATTTGAGTCGAACTCGACCACCCGCATTATAAATTTGCGTATGCAGATGCAGTAGGTCCGCAAGGATGGTCGGAAAATGCAAAATTACCTCAACACGGTCAAAATGTATGCAGACCAGCTGAGTGCCATTGGAGAGCCAGTGCGGTACCGAGATTATTTATGATATCTTCTTGATGGACTACCTGCGGAGTACGATCCAGTAGTCACAGCAGTTTACAGCCGAGCTGACCACCCTGCAATTGAGGAAGTGCATCAGCTGTTACTGAACTTCGACCTGCGTTTGGAGCGGCGCCAGGTTCCGGATCCCATTTTGCCGCAGGTCCAATTCTCTGTTGCTTCCCCTGGTGCAGGTACCACTCAGCCAAGATCTCACATATATCGCCCACGCTTTCCCAAACCAGCCTCCAGCTTTACTTCTCCCAACTTTCTAAGCCACACAGCTCCCTACAACAGTTTAAGCCAGAGCCTTCCTCTCCCCAGCATTTCCCTTCTTTTCGCCAACCTGGAGTTCTGGGTCCTCATCCCAGACCGTACACTCCCTCATCCACACCACGTTGGGGAGACTCAAATCATTACAGACCTAAGCCCAGATGCTAGATTTGCTATAAAATAGGCCATACAGCCCAAACCTGCTTCCATCGCATGCCGCCCATTTCCTCCTTTTCTTCTCCTACTCCCACCTCCTCCTTTCCTTCTCCTACTCCCCAAACACATTTTACCGCCACTCAACCTACTTCTTACCTCCCTGAGCCTTATGCCTACTTAGTACAGTCATTTCCATTTCCTGGAGATCCTAGTTCGTCGTTGAATTCCCCTGCCTGGCTTGTGGACTCGGGAGCCACTCACCATGTCACACCCCTCTTGTCTGACCTGACAACAGTAGCTCCATATCATGGTGAGTCCTCTGTCATAATAGGAAATGGTCAACAACTTCATATTGCTCATGGTGGTAGTCATTCCCTGTCCTCTGATTCTAACTCCTCTTCTCTTCTGCTGACTAATGTTCTACATACCCCCAATCTTTCTCAACGCTTAGTTAGCATCTCCAAGTTATGTCTTGACAACGATGTCTTCATCGAATTTCACTCTGATATGTTTTTTGTTAAGGACAAGACGACCCACCGAATCGTGATGCAGGGTCCAGCACATCACGGCCTATACAAACTTCCAACAGCCCTCAATCGTCCTAGTCGTCTCCCTGCCGTGTCACCATCTTCTCCAGTAATCTCTTTTACTTCAGCCTCAGCACCTGATCATCTCACATGGCACCTTCGTCTAGGCCATCCGAGTAATGACGTTCTTCGTCGAGTTATCCCTGCATGTAACCAGACAGCTTTCTCAAATATGTTAGAATCCTGTCAAACTTGCATCATGAGTAAGATACACAGAAAACCTTTTCCTATTTCTGAGTCTCGTGCCTTATCTCCTTTTGATCTTATCCACACAGATGTCTGGGGTCCTTCCCCTATACCGTCCATAACGGGAGCAAAATACTTTGTTCTGTTTATTGATGATGCCACGCGATTTACATGGCTCTATCTTCTTCATTCTAAGTCTCAAGTTATTGCTGCCTTTCAACAATTTAGTCGACTTGTCAAAACTCAGTTTAACGCCTCCATTAAGACTGTCAGATCGGATTGGGGTGGAGAATATCGTACACTGCATAGACTTCTTACAACACTGGGTATTAACCATCAAATATCCTGTCCATACACACCTCAGCAAAATGGAAGAGTCGAACGGAAAAACAGGCATATTGTCGAGGTAGGTCTGTCTCTCTTGCAGCAATCTCAGGTCCCAACTTCTTTCTGGCCGTATGCGTTCACAACTGCAGTGGCCTTGATAAATCTCTTACCATCCAGAGTTCTAGCATTTAAGACTCCTTCTGAGCTGTTGTTCTCTGTCACACTTAATGACTATTCTATGCTTCGAGTTTTTGGCTGCAAATGTTTTCCTCTCCTCCGTCCTTACAATTCTCATAAATTACAACCCCGCTCTAAGCCTTGTGTGTTTTTAGGCAACAGCACTTTCCACAAAGGGTATATTTGCTATGACAGGGAGATTGGCAAGATATATATATCTCGTGATGTCATTTTTCTTGAGAATGTTTTTCCAATCAGAGATGACCCTCTTCCTGCTCCTGCTGATAGTCCTCATTCCTCTTTTGTCCTAAATCCTATATTACCAATTCTACAGTCTTGTAGTTATCCTTCTCAGCCTTCCTCCTCCTCTCAAGATACTTCACTAAATCTAGGTATTTCTTCTACTGTTACAACTATTTCTGTTGATCATGATACACCTCGTCTTACATCTAATCCTAGCATGATAGAACCACCTCCAAGGGCTGCTGTATCAGGTCAGTACAACCTTCATCCCATGGTTACCAGGTCAAAGGTAGGGATTTTCAAACCCAAAACCTACCTAATAACTGTACAGGCTATATCTCCATCTTCTTTGCTTCCTGTACCCTCTCAGCCCTCTAAACCTGTACCCTCTCAGCTCACTAAACCTGTACCCTCTCAGCCCTCTAAACCTGTACCCTCTCAACCCTCTAAACCTATACCCTCTGAGCCTGTGAACTTGGCTGAGGCTCTTTCAGTCCCTGTCTGGAAGGAAGCAATGGAGGTTGAGCTTGCAGCCCTTCAACGAAATGGAACCTGGGAGCTTGTTCCTTTCACAGATAAGGAGAAGGTAATAGGCTGTAAATGGGTTTTTAAAGTTAAACTAAAATCTGATGGAGAGTTAGAACGCTGCAAGGCACGGTTAGTTGCCAAAGGATTTCATCAGACGGCTGGGTTAGACTATACAGAGACCTTCAGCCCTGTAGTTAAGCATCAAACAATCAAGGTGGTTTTGGGTCTCGCTGTTTCGCGTGGTTGGAAACTTTCGCAGCTTGATGTCCATAATGCTTTCCTGAACGGGGACCTTCAGGAAACTGTCTTCATGCAGCAGCCACCTGGGTGCTTAGATCCCAACTTTCATAATCATATTTGCAGGCTCAAAAAGGCTTTGTATGGACTGAAACAGAGTCCTCGTGCGTGGTACATTAAGTTAAGCAGCTGTCTTCTCACATGGGGTTACTCTAATGCTCAATCAGATGCTTCACTATTTTACAGACATTCTTCCTCAGGGGTTGTGATTATACTAGTCTATGTGGACGATATTATCGTCACTGGTTCGGATCAATCTGAGATTGACAGCTTGCTACCTAGGCTCAATACCAAGTTTGCTCTCAAGGATCTGGGGGAGCTCAGCTACTTTCTCGGATTTCAAGTAGTGAGACATGGTTCGAGTCTCCACTTGTCTCAAGAGAAGTATGTCACTGATCTTCTTCACAGGGCAGGGATGGATGACTGCAAACCGGTTCATTCTCCCATGTCCTCTGCTGGTGTTCTATCCAAGTATGATGGTGAGCCTTTAGAGGATCCTGCGGAATATAGAAGTCTTGTTGGGGCCCTTCAATACTGCACGAACTCGAGGCCCGACCTCTGCTTTGCAGTAAACAAAGCGTGTCAATACTTGCAACACCCCACAACTGCTCATCTTCAGGCCGTGAAGCGTATTTTGAGATACCTGAAGGGTACAAGCAAGTTTGGTTTAACTATGACAGCAAGTGAGGTTCTTAATATAACCTGTTTCACCGATGCTGATTGGGCCAGCTGCCCGGATGACAGGAGGAGCACAGGTGCGTATTGTGCTTTTGTTGGTTCTTGTCTGGTCTCTTGGTCTTCACAAAAGCAAAGAGTTGTCTCTCGGTCCAGCACAGAAGCGGAGTATCGTGCCCTGGCTAATGGTGCAGCAGAAGTTCTTTGGCTGCAGAAATTACTCAATGAGTTGCAGATTGATTTTCAAAGACCTTATGTCCTCTATTGTGATAATTTAAGCACTATACACCTAGCTGCCAATCCGGTCTTTCATGCTCGGACGAAACATGTGGAAATTGATTACCATTTTGTTAGGGAGAGAGTTCTCGGAGGTACTTTCACAGTTCAACATGTTTCCTCCGAATATCAGCTGGCTGATCCTCTAACTAAGCTCCTTCCAACTCATCGTTTCCTGTCCTTGAGGAGCAAGTTGACTGTATGTAGTAGTCAGTCATTCCACAGTACACCTCCAGCTGTTATATCTGATATGCAGAGTTCACGGGTAGATTGCCTGGGAAATGCAGTAGCCACTGTGGACGTCTTACAACTTCCCTGGTGGGATCTTAATTGTTTCTGGGAGTTGGGTGGAGTCTCGCCGAATGAAAACGATATGGGAGATGTGGAAGACAACGTTGGGAGTATGATGGGGAATCTTCATTTACCAGGGAGTGCAGTTCAAACTGCTGGTAAGAATGGTGAAAGAGAAGTTGAAGGAAACTTGGAGGGGGAGCAAGGTTTGACGGGAAGTGTTGAACCAAAAACAAAGCTAGCCCAAGACCAGTACGAGCTTCTACAGCCCAGCCCCGACGAGTTTTCACAGCTCAGCCCGACTGGTTAAGTTGTTATTAGAAAAAGGACAAAGGCAGTCGGAGGATTCTATCTGACAGCAAAAACAGAAAACAACGTTGGGATTGCGGCTGTAACAAATTACCTCGGGGACTCCCGAATGGTTACAGAGAGTTGTGGCTCAATTCAGATAATTAATGAATGAAGAGTGATTGAGCCTATCTTTCCCTCTTCTTCCGTCTTCTTCTTCTTCTTCCGTCTTCTTCTTCTTCTTCTTCCCTGTTTCTCTGATTCTCTTCTGATTTCTTCCTCTTCTTCCTACTCTATCCTTCTCGATTCCTCAATATCCTCAAGATCTACATCCATCAACCTCCCCCAACCAATCCCATAAACTTTCCTAAAAGGGAGGGAGCAGACCGGTTCAGACTCGGCCGTTCCTAACGACATGGACTTTAATCACTTCTTATTCCTTGTGTGTGAATTCATACGCTTCCTCAAATGGACTCCTCCTTCTCCTTCTCTTTCTCTCACCCCCACCCGGATGTAGGAAGTTTTGTCAGGACGACTCCCTGTTTGTTGAGCAGCACAAATCTCATGACACAACCCTGGTGTCCTCAAACCACATCCAACAACAAGGATGTGGATTCGGTTTCGTTTCAAAGGTCTGGTCTTGACAGACCAGAGAACAGACAAAGCAGTGAGTAAAAAATTGAGCCTTTGATTGTCACGATGATGTGCGACACTCAGAGAGAATCTGCGCCGATCGCTCCTCATGCACGATGATCGAATTAACTCTTTTTACTAAGTTGTACAGGGGGGGGGGGGGGGGGCGTTCCACATCCCCAAGCACGTACATGACAACCTTGACCGCGTCTCTGTTCTCCAAACTATTTGCCTACGCGTGTATGGTGTGTGTGTGTGTTCCGTGTTAATGAAAAAAGACTACCTCAAGAGCTTCCTGTTCCTGGAGGGAGTGATCTTGATGACGAGCCCTGGGAAAACATCGTCCGGGTCGTGGATGTGGGGGTTCCTCTCCACGATGAAAGGGTCCCCACACTTGTCGCTGATGGTGTGTAGGGTCTCCCCTTCACTGACCACGTATATCTCATCGCAGGGCCTGTGCAGCAGCCGGGTCCCCCTCGTCAGCTGCTCGTCCGTGACCCTGAACGAGCCGCCGCTCACCATCATCCCACTGTCGGAAGCCATGAGGACAAAGCACACGAGGAGGACGGCAAGGCAGCAGGAGGCAGCCTCGGCGACGGCCATGGTTGGCAGGCTGAGTGACGACGACTTCTTGATACCACCGCAGGAGGCCATGGTCGTTGGTCTGTGTCTCCAAATAGAACAGTAACTGGATGAAACAGGGGGATGAAGATGGAAGAAGGAGGGTCAGGTCTTTTATAGACGTAGTTGTGGGTTGGGAGTTTGGATGGGAAATGGTCAGAAGTTGGGGAAGTTAGGGACGTGCCCGTCTAGCCTCTGCCCCCCTTCAATAAATGACGTGGATTTAGTCAACTCCTTCCCCAGCTGCTTCCTTTACTTTTGTTGTTTACTTATCTTACCTTCCATGATCATGATGATAAATCTGAACCGTGGACACTGTCGCATGACGCTATTATCCCTCCTGTCTCATCTCTAGATGGATATGGATGACCTGGAATCTCACGATCGGAAATGGTGGGTGGTGAGGGTGAGGATGAGGTGAGGCGGCCGCCCCCCCCTAACACGTGGGATCACACTAATGGTGCCATGAATTTGATTTAGGTAAAACCCCCCGATGTAAGTCGGTCGGTCACGCTTTGGCATCCTGATCCACTAACTCTCGCCCCTCCGTCCTTCCATTGGATCTGGTCCATTACCTTACACAAACATCAAAAGAGTCGCCCACCCACCCCCGCCCCGGCGGGTCTTGTCCGAAACCACCAATTGTGGATTGGATCGAAGGAGAAAAAGGCTACAGTATAATTGCCCGTGATCAAATCAAACTCAAACGATCCGAGTTTTTGTGCGTCCCGATATTTATTCCACCCCGTAGCCGATGCTCGTGTCTTTCTCTCGGTCACCTGTGATTCGGACGCATCGGAAGACGAAAAGATGGCCACCACCCCCATCTTTACGCGCGTGGAGTGTGGATTGACGACCCGTTCAACCTCCAATTTGGGGGAGACGTCTCTTTCCATTCATCATATCTTCGAAAATGTCATTATGGTTTTCGTAATCACGAGCCGCGAGGATAAGAGCAACGATTTGTCATCCGGCCATCGAGTACTAAACTTAACATGTAATAATGGGAAATGTAATGATGATTTGTATAGTATTGAGACGTGTCATTTGATCAATCCACTTCCGTTTTCAACAAAGAAGGGTCAACCCTACTTTGCGGAAAGAAGACAGCAAACTTGTCACAGGATGGTCCTTCAAGCTACTGCCTTAAGTACAGAGACCTTTCTTGGCAAGATCCCAGTTTTCGATTCAGATAGTTCAAAACAAAGGCTTTTCTTCCTTAACATTCCCACGACTTAAAACGGCGTGCTACAGATTGAACATTACCTTGATGGCTTTTCCTCCGCTAGCGCTGGTCTCGAAAGCTTGCTCCACTTCCCCCTGAGTGAACCCAAACCTGTGGGTTATCAATGGTTTCACGTCGATTTTGCCTGTCCTCAGGAGATCGATGCATAGCGGCCACGTGTTCCTGTATCTGAATATCCCCATCACGTCGATTTCCCTAATGGAAAAGCACACGATGCACTTGTTACATGCCATGGATATTCGATCACTCCAACGACCAAGAGGTCACGACAGGGAGCGCTGGTAAAGAATTACCTGGCGGCTCCGGCCATGAGTGGAACTGTCATCTCTGTCGAGGCGAGTCCGATGAGACAAACTCTTCCTCCGGGATGGGTTGCGTTTAATGCGGTCGATATGGTCTTGTTGTAGCCAACACAGTCAAAGGTCACGTGTATGTTGCAACCAGCGGTGTCCTTAATCTGCGTGAGTTCTTGCCCTACCAGCTGCAAGAAATGATCGTAAGCTGGGTCATTTACTGTCTTTCAAGCACAACATCATTTAATGCATGTGAACAATAATACCTGCATATCCGTGGAAACTTCAACAACCTCATCAGCACCGAGGCGTTTTGCAAATGACAGTCTGTGCTCGTCTACGTCGACTACAATGACTCTGGGAGCTCCGAATGCACGGGCCGCCAACAAGGTAACTAGGCCTATTGGTCCTGATCCTATGATGAGCACGTTAGTATCGGTGCTAATGTTGGCTCGACGGCATGCATGGACACCCACGCTGAGCGGTTCACACATCGCTCCTTCCTCCAAGCTAACATTATCTGGCAATTTGTAACAGAGATACGCAGGGTGCACCACCTGCTCCAGCAAATGTGATAACATGATTTCATTAAATCCCCATTCGAAAGAAATGGATTCGAAAGTGCTGACTGAGTACCTTGTTTGCGAGGGCACCATTCGTTGGAGGAGACCCAAAGAACTTCATCTCAGGACAGAGGTTGTACCTTCCCTCTTTGCATAGATGGCACCGCCTGCAGCTGATTCCGGGCTCCAACGCGACCCGCTCACCCACGGCCAGTGTCTTCACCTTGCTACCAACTTCTTCGATAATTCCAGCACACTCGTGTCCAATCACCATTGGCTTCTTCACGATGAAGCTCGCACACCGCATTGTCTGAATGCAAATTCACAGCCAATTTTGACCATTGAAGAGCAGACAACTGAAAAAAATGACCTTCCTAGCCCTGTCGCGATTCACCTTGAAGTGATGAACATCGCTTCCGCATATTCCAAGGGTTTTCACTCGAACCTTCACGTCATGCGGCCCTAAAGTTTGTAGTAAAAAACTTATATCAGAACTACAAAATCTCTAGAAAACAGAGCAGGTTCAGAATTTCACGAAGCAGAAAACGGGGTAAAAGATCATCGACAAGTCCACCGACCAAACGAGACCAGCCTATCCTCAACCACAAGAGTTCTGTTTTCCATGCGTTCAGGGGAAACCTCGTGGTTCAGTTTTCATGAAAATTATACGGAGAGGGGAGGACTGAGAACACACCCAGGGGAGGGAGATGATAGGGCTGAATCTGGAGGTTCTTGATGCCCATAAGCCATGCAGCCATGTTCTCCTCTCCTCCAGCTCCACCTTCGCCTCCCATCGCTTGCTCTTGCGACATCTCTACACCTTGCTCTGTAGGAATGACTTTCAGCCTTTACTTTCCTAAAACAATCGAGCGAGCGGACAGACGAGTCATTGACAAACGCTATCCATGTCCGAGTCATTTGTTTTGTTCGGAACTCAAACAGTTGTCCGAGCCAACTGAGGGATGCCAATAAACTTCTCCAACCTATGTCTCACGCACTTGTTTTGATGAAACGAAAAAGTCCGACGAATCAAATACCAACATTTATTGATGTGAAATCCTCGGGGTCAGGATATAAACTAGATATGCATAAACTATGATGACGTCAAAGGGACAGACTGAGGTGGCAATTTTATCCGTGAAGGTACTCTCTGTTCTGTTGTTAGATGCTTGGCTTGGGATGCCCGCTGGGATTTCCTTGCATCATCTTTTAGTTTAAGTCCAGTCCACTCCACTCCACTCACTCGATAGTCGGAGCGGATCAGTTCGTTTCTGGGTTTTGGGGGAATGGGTAAAGGAGGGATGTCACACGACAACAACGGCGATGATGATGGAGGGGAGAACTTGGCCGCCTGGCTCGTCGCCCAGAACACTCTCAAGATCCAGCCTTTCCAGCTTCCCCCCCTCGGTGGGTCGACCATCCCCTGCCTCGTCGATCCTTTTTGTCTCTTTATGGATTCCCCTCCTTTTGATTTGCTTTTTGGGTTTTGATATGTTAGGCCCTCATGATGTGAGAGTCAGGATGAAGGCTGTGGGGATCTGTGGAAGCGATGTTCACTATCTCAAGGTGATGATGTTTAGACGCGTTTCATCTGTTCTTGTGGGTGTTGGGAAAGATTCCGGCTTTCGGATTTGGTGTAATTTTCTGGGGGACTTTGGTGGCGCTGCTAATGTCCTGTCAAGTTTAGATTCGAACTTAATGTCTGTTCTGATTGGCATTTCTCGAAGTTGTTGGTCCGTATTTATATGTTGATAAGTTATCATCGGATATTGCAGACGCTGAGGTGTGCGCACTTTGTCGTGAAAGAGCCCATGGTCATAGGGCACGAGTGTGCAGGAGTGATTGAAGAGGTTGGGAGTGACGTGAAATCGCTGGTGCCAGGTGATCGTGTTGCGCTGGAACCCGGGATCAGCTGCTGGAGATGTGAGTACTGTAAGGAAGGCCGCTATAATCTTTGCCCTGATATGAAGTTTTTCGCGACTCCTCCTGTCCACGGTTCTCTTGCCAATCAGGTGAAAATTTCTTTTCGCCCGTTACGTGCTTATTCCTTGTGTTATTAGAGGGTCGATTTCAGCCGTGAAGTGGTATGATGCTTTTGATGCAATCTATGCTGAATTCTCTCGATTTGTTTAGATCATGAACATTTCATGGGAAATTTTCCATGTTTACAGGTTGTGCATCCTGCCGACCTCTGCTTTAAGCTTCCAGACAATGTGAGCTTGGAAGAGGGTGCTATGTGTGAGCCTCTGAGCGTTGGAGTCCATGCTTGCCGCCGAGCTAATATTGGTCCTGAGACGAACGTCCTGGTAATGGGTGCAGGGCCTATTGGTCTTGTCACCTTGTTAGCCGCCCGCGCCTTTGGAGCACCAAAAGTCATCATTGCAGATGTCGATGATCATCGCTTATCTGTTGCAAAGAGCCTTGGTGCTGACGGTGTTATAAAAGTTTCTAGAAGCATTCAGGTATGTCTTTATTTGCTTGACAAGGACAAGATATATTATGTTACTTGTCTGCTGATATTCCAGATCCTTGAACTTCCTGAATAGATTCATCCAAACGAATAGGAAGTTGTGTGGAACTGCTTATCTTACTATATCTAATGTCGATGTGTACTCAGTCTGATGTCTTCCAGTTGATCAGACCCTAGATTTTAGTTTATGCTTCCCGTGACCTGTTCAGATGGTTGCAGGATGCTGATGAAGAAGTGCTACTGATACAGAAGGCAATGGGCGCTCTCATTGATGTGACTTTCGACTGTGCTGGGTTCGACAAAACCATGTCGACCGCGCTGACCGCTACTCGCGCCGGTGGCAAGGTCTGCCTTGTTGGCATGGGCCATAATGAAATGACCGTCCCGCTTACCCCTGCTGCAGCAAGGTAATTTCCATCATTAGCTTCCTAAACTTGTGTGAATCTGTTAATACGAAATCCGATAACTGGGTCAAAAAATCCATTGAATTCGGGATGGTAACATATCGATGAACCTCCTGTTTTGATTTGTTTTGGTGCAGGGAGGTCGACGTGATCGGCATCTTTCGCTACAAGAATACATGGCCCCTCTGCCTGGAGTTCATTAGGAGCGGAAAGATTGACGTGAAGCCTCTCATTACCCACAGGTTTGGATTCTCGCAAAAGGAAGTGGAGGATGCTTTTGAGACCAGTGCTCGCGGAGGCGATGCCATCAAGGTGATGTTCAACCTTTGAGAAGAAAGAAGAGCTAAACTGACCTGTAGACCTGAGAATGATGCCGCGTAATGAATAAAAGCACTTTTGTGCTGCCTATGTTTGGGACAATGACTTGTGTGATAAGAGACTGCATACTATCCCAAAGGATTGCTCGTTTGTTTGGCTAGTTTGTATTCCTCCAGACACAAACGACATTAGTTAGGAAAGGTGAAAAGTCCTACGATTTTATAAATAATCTAACGTCTAAATTTTTCCTCTCTTTATTATTTTAATGATATTCGTTACGATGATTGTTACAACGTATGATTCGTAAACCATCACAATGCATATCTTAAACGTATAGAAAAAAAGTATAAGTGATACTCCTTTTTTTTTTCAACCTGTAATAAATATATAAATGGATTAGTTAATCATTGAGTACATCAATCCATATTGCGACACCACGTACAAGCGAGAATTCCTCCCTTATCTCTCAAACCGACGTTGTTCATCAATCCTACACTCACGGTCGCAGTTGATATTTCATGAGTAGAATATCTAAATCCTTTCCCTCAGCTTCTGCGACAGCTTGTTTTAGCCGCAATACGTTTAATGGACTCGTATCATTTTATCCTATCTAAACCGATCCCGAAAATTTATTCCCGTACCATCAATTGGGCGTACATCATGGCCCCATTCCTCAGCCTCTTAGATTTTCTTTTTAACATATTCCGAGGGCAAATTTACACCCGAACCCCTCCCATCAACCTCATGAGACAACCAAGAGGGAATTTCCTTTCCTTTACGTTTATTCTCATCCGGCCACACATTCCGACCAACATTTTTCAGCCCGTTTGCTATCTCTCTTATCTTTTAATACACATGAAATCTAACAAGGAAGTCTACATAATTCCACCTGCACAGTCCTCGTGCCTTCGGGTATTGCCCCGGCACGATCCCAAGCTTATTCGCTCGCATATTCGTCGAATATCGCCACTTGAGCACTCATACGGAATGTCCCTTTATCCAAGTTCGACACCCCTTTAACAATCCCTTTTTCCTTCATAGTTTCAGCCCTCTCCAGCTGTCCCAAAACAAATCTACATCGCTCAATTTCCTGGAGTATCCAGATGCTTACGCCCTACTAACCGAGCACATATCATTACCAACCGTCAAGCTCAAACCGAGGTGCCTTCCCTCAACTTTCCGAGGTCCGGCAACCTCTCTTTTCAGCCCATCCACATAGCATTTAACGCACATAATAAGAAAGAAAAGACAGCGAACGTTATGGCCGTTTTACGAAAGGAGAAGGGAGAAGGGCGGTAACGTACCTCTTTTCAGATTCTCCGCACAAGACCGTGATCTCTCTCCTACGTCGAGTGACCTCTTCCCGTTCAAGATACTTCCGAAAACTTCCTTCTTGGGATGACTTCGTTCGGCCTCCCTTCTTCCTTTCTTCCTTTCTCTTGTCCATCTTTTTGTCACCGCCTTCTTCTTTCCTTTTTTTTTTTTCATCCCCCGTAATCACCCCTAAAAGTAAGAATAAAGAGTATTATGGTTCCCTCCCTAAGGAATAAAAATGATAGTGACGCGTATTAGTCCAGGGAACAAAATACTCGTCCCATCCTGTCACTTCCATGAATAATTTCCCCAAGATGGCTTTCATAGGAAGCTTCTCCATTTTAATCTAATGGACCTAATCAAACTTCAAGTCAAGAGTTCAACGCCAAATGAATGGTCGAGATGAACGATCAAGAGTTAACTTCCACCTCTCAAATCAGTCTAAGGGTCATCAAAGCCTTCACCTCTTCCCCTTTTCTTCAAGAACGTGCAAGGCAGACACAATAAAAAAATGGTCGTTCATTCATTCGTATGTTATGTACAGTAGTTATATTTCACATTCGAAATTTCAAAAGTTCGAGTCGTTACAGAAGGGGGAAAAGGGTGGAGTAGGGCGGTTGTCCCCTTTCTCTTGTTACTATGACTTTCTTCCTCTTGTCTGCCTTTTCGCCCTTCACTTTGAGTCGTCGGACACTGGAGATGGGTTTCCGGGAGGTGAAATTGTGGCGCCTGTAATAAGAGTATTTTGGGACCATGTTTACACGTAGAATGGGCTTAGCTTCGAATGTTAGTTAACCCCCCCCCCCCACCCCCCCCCCCCCCCCGGGAATAATTCCAGACATCTTACCAATTCGAATTCAAGGAAACCCATCAAGTTTTTTAAAGACTTGAGTAGGCTAAAATAAGTATTCATTAAAGGATTTGTAAGGAGTAAGCTTTCAATTTAGTAACCATGAAGGAAGAAGTAGTGGCCCTCAATAGTAAAGCAATTAAAATACTACCGAAGACACGGTCTTAATAGCATACCCGTAAAGAAAGGAGAGAATCATTCAGATTAATGGTTGATGAACCTAACTCTCATAGTCATAAGTCCAACTTTTTGGTCGGTGATCGCAACTGCTTTTTCTTTCTTCCTCTTCTCTTCCTTCATCGCTGATTCCCTAATGTCCAGAAAACTTCCGATATATCTGTCCACTATGGTCCCAAGGAAACCTTTGGCAAAGGAGGCCGCCATAGCCACCGTGGTTGTTCTTGTTTCCTTTTAGTTCATGCAAAGTCCTTAGTTGTTTCGCAGTGGCTGTAGGTGTTCCCCTACGTAAAGGGTGCATAACTTAAAAGTTTTTTTAAAGGGTTGGAAAGAGTCTTGTATGAGGAACCTCTCTTACGAAAATAGACCGATTTTTTTTTAAACTCGCATTAGTGATGATAAAGAAGTAATTTTTGAAATATCGACCGTATTTTGTAATTATTTTTAAAATTAAATTTATAACGATACAAAATTCTTAGGCAACGACTCTGAAGTTAATCTTGTGTTGCAGTTTTATCATTAGATTCAAGCTTGTGATCTCTCTCTCCCAAACAATTAGGCTCCGTTTGTTTCCGCCAAAACCCCGACTGGTTCATTATATCGAATTATACGCTCTCTCTCACAGAATTTAAAACATTCCTGTCAAACGTTCCATTGTTCAGCCAATACTAAATATGGGCTGGGCTGGGCATATCATGCCCAGATCCTTTTCCTCCATATGGGCCCAAGAACGCCGCCGCCTTCCCACATATTAACGTCGATCTGAGCCAAGACGCATCTTCCATGTCTTCGGCATCGTGACAAGGATCCATCGACGACTCCCTCCACACAAAATGCGCGATCGGAGCTTACTTCTCCTGATTTCTTCCCTCCTTTTAGTCGTCGGAGCTGTCAACGGGAGTCCCGGCGATGCCGACCCTTCGTACCGGTGAGCGATTTCTTCGATTTAGTAGGTCCGATCACTACTGGTTTCTGCCTATTAGTAGGGCTGCTGTTGCTCCTTTTGAGATGTCAATTCCTCCTGGATGTGCGTATAGATGGATTACGGAAAATGGGTTGGTTTTTGCTTGGATAGGTCTTGTGTGGAGCAGTGCGGAGTGTCTGGCTGTGTGGGCGACAAATGCTTCCTGCAGTGCGGAGATGGCGAGGGGCTTGAGCAAGAGCCGATCCATGTGATGTTGGAGCGGCGTGTTTGGGACTGCCAGAGCGAGTGCCGTTTCCACTGCATGCTCTCGAGGGAGGATGAGAGACGCCAACTCGGCCTGGGGCCTGTTAAGTATCACGGAAAGTGGCCATTCCGCCGCATCTATGTTGCACAGGTTTCTGCAGTCCGCCGACTCGATGATCTTTTCATGGTGTAATCAAATTCATGCCTATTCACTTGTCCTAACATAGTTTTAGCTTCTGTTATCAGGAACCTGTCTCTGTCGCTCTCTCCTTGCTGAATCTCTTCATGCACTTTCTTGGCTTGCTATCATTCTACAACTTTGTCTACAAGAAGCTACCTTTGAGACCAGATGGGAGGACTCACTATGAGTACACCGTGTTGTGGCTTGCTTATGGGATCTTGTCAATGAGCTCGTGGTTCTGGAGTGCAGTATTTCACAGTCGGTAGGCTTTTTCTCTGTTTCTTCGTTAAATTCTGCCAGAAAGTATAAACATAGTTATAGGACAACGATGCGATATCAGAACAAATAGACATTAGTCATACGTAACTGGGAACTGTGGAAAAATGCTCCTCCTGACATTTTCCAGTCAGCCTCTGTCAGTGGGAAATCCTGGAGAGGGTATTTGCAAAAGTTGGATTGTTGTCTTTGCTGTAGACATCAGTGCTGCTTATACTTCATTCTGTTTTCTGATCCTTTCACTCGTTGACAGAGATGTGAACATAACGGAGAAGCTGGATTACTCTTTTGCCGTTGCATTACTTGGATATTCTCTCATTTTGGCAATACTGAGAGCATTTGATGTCAGAGATGAAGCTGCTAGGGTGATGCTAGCGGCTCCAATCATTGCATTTGTGACCACCCATATTCTTTATCTCAACTTCTACCAGCTCGATTACGGTAAACAAACTTTTGTTCACAATGATTCATTTCCCATGAGACAAGCGCTCTTCTTTTATGAGCAGGCAAGAATTGGTATGATTTGGCAATTAGCGATGAAGTTTATCGTCATCACTGATAAAGCGAATGGTTTCATTGTAGGCTTGAACATGAAAGTGTGTGTTGCGATGGGTGTGGCACAGCTTCTGGTATGGGCTATCTGGGCCGGGATATCCCGGCATCCATCCCGGCGGAAGTTATGGGCAGTGGTCATCGGGGGAGCTGCGGCTATGCTGCTAGAGATATATGACTTCCCGCCTTACCATGGATTGGTCGATGCTCACGCCCTCTGGCACGCCACGACCATTCCCTTGACGTGCTTATGGTGGAGCTTCATCAAGAAGGATGCCGACTTCCGGACATCCACTCTCCTTAAGAAAAAGAAGTGAGTATTATTCTCCCGGGCGTGGCCGAATAGGATATTCTAGTCCATTACCAGGGATAGGGGCTGTGATATTAGGAATCTTTCGGGCATTCTTTACGTGGGCGGCTGGGGAGAGAACTGGTCGAGATCCAGTTGATGTAATCCATGCTGCTGGATTCAAAATGCTTGCTATGATTGTTAGTAGACTTTGGGTAAAACACATGGCTCTCCATATTGTTGGTTTCTTTGTCAAGACACGAAGTGATCCAAGCTGTGCAGTCCCGTCTCTTCAACATGGGGTTTGATTGGTTTCTAAGGCATTATGATGGCAGAGAAATATATATAAAACCAGAAAACGTGTGTGTGGCACGTTTGAATGCTTGATGTCTCTGATGATATGCTAAGAGCGCGAAACTATGAATCCCTTCAGCGATTCTTTTACTCCCTTTTGTCTCGCTAATTATGGGAAAAGGCGCGTGATGATCTTCAATGATGATGTCGTGTATTATAAAAATAAAATGCCCTTCTTTTGGTCTTTTTATTTCGCCAAAGCAAAATAAAATACGATGTAAGTTGTCAAACCTCCTCCTTAATTTAGTAAATGTCATCATGACCGTTTTGTTCGTAGGAAAAAAGTACCGGTAATAATTGCTATAGCCATACTTGTTCAGCACACTCAATCCATTGCTTCTCATGAATACTCACTCGTACACGAACAAATTCGGAAAGGGGGGGGGGGGGGGGGGGACACGTGCATATTACGGTTCATGTAATAACGTAAGCTGCCCCGGCAATCATTACATGTTGCACTTCAAATAGGAAAACTTACCTTACATTATACGACTAATGACGACAACTCCTCTTGGGGCAGGACGAGTGAGAGTGCTCAATGACAATTATGTGATCGTGTTCCCAGAAAGATAGAGGGAGGGAAAACTGTCACTTCCAACGAATTGACCACGCTGTTGTAGTAAACCACCTGATGAGGAACATCATTGTCCAAACTCAAATAATTGTCCCTCCTCGTCACTCGTAGCTCCAGAGGTCACCCCCTCCTAGACATGAATAGTACTCCATCAGCTCCTCCGTCTCCGACATCACCGACCTCGTCCTCGGGGGGCTCATCAGCATGCCCTCCGCCATTTCCGCCAACAGGTCCGGCATGTTCAAGAACATGTCCTCGTCGATGTAGTCTGATGCGATCCCATCCTCGAACGTCCGTTCCGGGACGTTGCCGTATAGGGCGGCGGCCTCCAGTGGCCCTGCCTCGGCTGCTCTCGAGGCCGCAGCGCGTATGTCGGCTGCTGACGTGGAGGCCGGGATAGGGTAAGTGAGGATCAAGTCCGGGAAGTTCAAGGTCGCCGCGGGGCCTTTCAGGGTGAGGGCGGCCACATCGTAGGCGACCGCGGCCATCTCGGGTGCCGGGTAAGTCCCGAGCCAAATGCGAGTGGTCTTCCGCGGCTCGCGTATCTCAGACACCCATTTGCCACACCTCGGCCGGATCCCGCGGTATACTGGGTGCCTCTTGCCGCCGCTCCCGGGGGAGGTAGCAGCTGGCGGAGAAGACTGTCGATCCACTTTTGGTTACTGAACAAAAAAGACAAAGCCAGGACAAGGGACGAAGAATCTCGCTCCGGGCTGTTGTAGGGTGGAAGAATTTGGATGCCCGATACCCTGTATATATACACAGACTTGGGTTTTAGGACAGCACTTGAAGGATGAGGGGTTGGTCCCCATGTTGGGGGAGGTCGACATGGAATTAATTTTAACTGTTGAAGAAACTTTAGCTACGCCATCATCATCATCATCATCATCACAATGTTCCGTTAGCACTGCGGTTACTACAAGTGTGTGAGATCCGACATCAATCTATCAATCAATTCAAGCTGATGAAAGAAAAGAGTATGGCGTGTCCAGATGATCAACAAACGTGTAAGGTCAGGGAGGGATGGAATGTTTTGGGGGTTCTGTGAAACACGTGGTCAGAACCCAATCCAGTTTGGGCATATGATGATGTGAACTTTCATTTCATATTTCTTTTTTTTCTTGGAGGGGGATTGAATTTAATGTTTGGAGCATGATTGACCGGACACGTATGGGTCGTAACCGCAGAGACGAGACCCCCAACTGACCTCCCAACTCCAATACGCTGGTCCGAATTTGTGATATGTTTCCTCCCTTTTCAAACTTTTTCAGTCTTTGGCAAATGATTTGGATGGTATCGATTGGTCTGGACGTCCAAACAGTTGGGTAGAAAAAAGAAGAGATGGCTTAATTCGGAATGAGTCATCGCCTCTTGATCTTGATCTCTTCTCTTGTCTGGATTTTCCATCGCCTGTCCACGTAAATCCCCAATTCGATACAATCGACTTCACGCTCAGGATTTCCCGACTATCGAAAGGATTTATTCTTTTTCTTTTTATTTTTGTGTTGATTTTGTTCTGGCCTTGTTTGGTAGAAAAATACATACTGAATTTCGGAATTAAAAGGAACATTCTAAGGGGATTCTTAAGTGGATTGATTTTGCTCTTGTGAACTCAGCCAGCATATCGTACAAGGAATGGAATTCTTCTTCTTCTTAAGTGGCCGTGCGAAGTAGTTCGAATTCCCTTCCACAGGGTGCATTGGATCACATCAAGCTGTCCCCGGTTGCGGCTTTGCATCCCACAATGAGCTCCGAGGGCCAGTGTTTGCCCCCGGGAATCGCCCTTGCAAACATCAAGATATTACTTGTAGATGATGATTCGACTATACTCACTATCATTTCGACACTGCTATGGATATTGAATCATCAAGGTTCACTGCTGTGTTGCTCGATCATTTAGTTTTCTTTCTGGTTTATACGCTTAAAATTGAATCGCTCCTTCTCAAGATCGACGTTTCGGTCACCGAGTAATATTAGTTTCGGTAATAACGGCCACGAGTGCCTTGGATGCATTGTCTGCTCTTCAAGTCAACAACGTTGGGTTTGATCTCGTGATCACGGATCACCATATGCCGGGCATGCACGGGCTTTAGCTACTCGAGAGCATGCGAGAAGAATTTAGTGTACCTGTGATCAGTGAGCTCCTGTATCAACTAATGGGTTTCTCTCCTAGAAGTTCCCGAATTTTCGCCGACCTGATGTTTTATGGATGTACAGTGATTTCCGCAGACAAACGTGAGATGTTAGTCAGGGAGAGTTTAGAACCTGGAGTTGCATTGTTCGTTAACAATCCGATAAAGCAGGAGGATCTGCAGAACATATGGCGATTTGCAAAGGCGACAAGGAATGCAAGGCTCTGAGAAAGAGTGGTGGAAATTGACATGTGGACAGCGAGATGAACGAGTTGCAATAACTGACAAATTCGGCATCCCTTACCGCCGATTTCTCCTTTTCTTTCCCGATGTTAGAAACTTCCAGATTTGTCAAGAGTCGTGCCTGTTCTCAAACAGGCCGAGTTCAAATTCGAATTGGATGTTTCCCATGATTGCCTGCTAGTTTTGGTCAAATACAACGAACAGATCCAACTTTCTTTCTCTAAACTCATGGCCAGCAAAATTAACATAGCAGGACGCATAATTCAAGGTCGACAGACTGGGCAGTATAATTCATCGACCAAGTTGGTACTGATTGGAAAGGGATCCAAAGGAAAACAAAATCCAGATTTTTCTCAACCTTTACATTGTTTGGGGCAGACGGATGCCTCTGTTGGTCGAAACAGCGGCATCAGAATGGGAAAGAATATGTAGATATTATGATCTGCTTTAGGAATAGTTTCCTGCTTTCTTGATGAAAATCTCCTTCGAAAGGCTTCTTCCATGATCTTCCCCCCTCATTTTCTTGGTTTGACCAGGCATTAAATGCTGGGGGCATGCACTGGATTTGGTGACTCGAAACGCATTGAAATGGAAGTATGGAGGGATTTCTAATTTTGTGGTTGCTCATACTCACATTCCCACCCTTCCACAGATGCTATAAGCAGAGAGGGATCCTCGTACAATTCACTTCGACGTGAACGAGTCTTCTTTTACTTGCCTTCTGCCGCAGTTATTTTGCGGCCCTTTTCTCCTTCTTTTCTAAAGTGTTGAAAGTCCAGAGTCGTCCTTCTCCGACTTGGCTTTGTCTTTCCAGAGTGGTGTGAGCATGGGTGTTGAGAGATTCGGACGAGGCCACTACACCGGGATGGAAACCACTCACGTAATGATCAGTATACTGCTCGTCGACGATGATTCGACTGTACTCGCTATCGCTTCAATGTTGCTCAGGACCTTCAAATACGAAGGTAAAGCTACGCCCGCCTTTTCTTCCGTTTCCTTCCTTGTCTAATAGATTGTTCACGAGGAGCAAACCGTTTCCTCATCCTCTTTGTTCGATTCATGTCCTGGGTGAATCTGTGTCGCCGTTTCGATTGTTCAACTAGGCTGCACCTTACAAAGGGGTAAACAAACTTTAATGTAAATTTCAGTAAAGGCGGTGAAAAGCCCAGCAGATGCGTTGTCCAGTCTTCGTGGGAGAAGAGGCGCATACGACCTCGTGGTGACTGACTATCACATGCCAGGAATGAATGGACTTGAGCTTCAAAAAGTCGTGCAGGCTGAATATAAGCTGCCCGTCATCGGTAAGTAGAACTTGCATCATGCGTAAATTTATAATCGTGGGAAGACACCTCCGGAGTTGTTAACGTTTTTGTCGGATGCAGTTATGTCTGCTGACGAGAGAGAGTGTATAATTATGAAGACTCTAGAATGCGGAGCAGCCTTTTTCATCGCGAAACCAATAAAAGCTGAGGACGTCAAGAACATTTGGCAGTATGCCGTTGCATCCAGAAAAGGGAAATCAGTCCCGAGTTTGTATAAAGCAGGAGTCATTAATGTTGGCCACGGACCAACAGCCAGAGAAGTAGAAGCAAAGAGAATTGCTGGGTTAGGAGGGCCGATGGATATGGAATGTGGAGGAGAAACAACGGATGCAGAGGAGGTGGATTCACTAGCGTCCATGGCCGAGATCAAGGAAAGGAGGAGTAAAAGAGGGGCATCCAAAAGGAAGCATCAGAAGAAGGAGAAAGGCATCAACGGTGGCCAGAGCAGCCAACCTAACAACCCTAAGAGATCAAAGGTTGTCTGGACAACCACCCTGCACAATCTGTTCCTGCAAGCCCTCAACCATATTGGCTTGGACAGTAAGGCGATTGCTACCGTTGCTGTTCCTTCTTTAGTCCTTATGAAGGATACTCGACCAATCTATGATTCATTTATTGCAGAGGCCGTCCCAAAGAATATTCTCGAGTACATGGGTGTTCCCGGAATCACCAGAGAGAATGTGGCCAGCCATTTACAGGTTTGCACTAAAATTAGTTTAATACATCGGCAGCCAGGAGTGACAGTTATTTATTACTCTGTTGGGCTTTCAGAAGTACAGAATTTTCCTGAGGCGGGTTGCGGATAAGACCTATGCAAGGTCAACCAGCTTGGAGAAGACTAGCAAGCTAAGCTTTGTGACGACCCATCAATCAATGATCAACAACTTCCAAGAAGATGGCTTGGGCTATTTCAAGCCTTCGCGTTTGAACCTGCCTGATGATTTCTGCAAGAATTTGTCATCTTCTTCTTCTGGCATTTTAATCGAAAGCAGCAGCAGAAGCAATAGTGTGTGCCAGTTTTCATCTCAAAGCTTGGACAAAACCGATACCGGGATTGGTTTTGAAGCCAACAGCTCTGGCTTGCGGTTGATCAGTCATCAAGTGGATAGCATGGAAACAACTATTCCATCTGTAGTGAGATTACCATTTGGAAATGCAATTACCACGACGACAAACAGCCTAGCTAGTACAAACCACTTGTACATGAAGCAGTTCCAGTCAAGGGAATTGCCTCTGGTGCCACTCGGTGGGGTAGGGACAACCGTCAGCGTCAATCAGAAGATGGAGAAGCAGAACTTGCGGCCAGCATTGACTGCTAGGAATTCCATCAATCCAATTGATGATGATGATATCATGAATAGTGCAGAGAGGTTCATGGATATTTTAACTCAAGAAGGTCCCTCTGTCAGACTCAATGGCCCAGATTACCCAACTCCGGGATTTCCTTCGCTACTGATAAACAACTCAGCTGCCACTACCCCAGCATTGAACTCCGCCCTTAATGAAGAGAACAAGGAGGATCATCAGACCCCGGGGGAAAAGAA
This sequence comes from Melastoma candidum, assembly GCA_023653495.1. Taxonomy (NCBI): domain Eukaryota; kingdom Viridiplantae; phylum Streptophyta; class Magnoliopsida; order Myrtales; family Melastomataceae; genus Melastoma; species Melastoma candidum. The sequence continues at coordinate 6,624,073 of CM042889.1, read as the reverse complement.
GACAGCACTTCCCAACACTTGTTCGCAACATCAAGTCGGAGATAACGATTTGTTCAATGTTCTTTTTGAGCATATGCACTACAGTGATGTACAGCAAACTAATCCTTGCACTAGCAGAAATTTTGAGATGGCTCTCACTAATGGATTTGTTGTGTGTGCAGCATCGACGGAGAGACTCCAGTGGGAACTCAATGGACATCTTTTCTTCTTGTTATGACTTACCCTTTGGCGGAGCCCCTAGACTGAATCAGGTAAAACAAACAATAGCATTCTCTCCGGCGTGTATATATCTCTGGTGAAATATGAGAAATCATGTCATCTGCATTCACATAGCAGTCATTGCAGGAACATGGGAACGAACACAGGAGATTCCCGAACCCGATGGAACCATGTCTATTGCAGAGCCAGGCAACGCAAGACCAGGTGAGACCTTCGTGTCTAGTCTCCTAAGTAATGGATCGAAAATCCACACTCGACTTATACGGTGTTGCGAAGGTGCAGCAACCGGCGGCCCTAGGCCCTCCAACCGTGACTCTGCCAAGGCTCCAAGACGTATGGATAGATAATCCATCGGCAGAAGATCAGGTCGTGTAAAGAAAACCAACTAAACTTCTCATCATGCCATGACTAGATGATGATGGTTTGTGATCTATGAACTGATGAGTCCACCCATCCTTCTGATGTTCCCAGGTCTGGGCGGAGGACTTCCTCGACTCCCTGCTCGACACAAGCAGCCCTCCCCGCCTTCTCTGATCCATCTTCTTATTTATTGTTTTATAAACTTCAAGAAAAAAAAAAAAGAACTTGTTATAAGTCAAATTTGTGGGGAACCCTCTTTTATAATTAAAACATGTAAAAAAAATGGAGGAGGTCCATTCTTTATTTTGCCAATGGTGATTATTTCAGTTGCTGACGCTAAATTAATTCAAGTTTTTGGTATTGTAATTGTAGTCGTGTTTCAAGAAACTTCAAAATCGACCCAACTTATTTTGTTAATAAAAAAAATTGAGAAGTTACTCGTTTTATTAAACACATCATACAAATTATTTACATTTAAAATTACAAAATAATTTATAAATAATTTCATAGTAATTTAAAATTATATTATTTTTTTATAATTCAATTAACTTAATAAATACTTGACATAGGTGTTCCGATGCAGAACCAAAGAGCACAAATCAAAATCAAAATACATAGTTGGTTTTTTCTTTATACGAGGACAATCATTACCCTATTTATAAGGGCTAAAAAAAATCTAAAGAAATCAGATAAAATCTAAACAAAATCTTAAATAACCATATGATATTATTTTCAACTAAAAATTTAAACAGCAAAATATCATGATCCCAGTCCCCCGTCCAAACCCTGCTCATACGTCCCTCAAGACAGTCCTATTGGGCGTGTGTAACATGATCCTACATCACTTCTCCATTCACCGTCCGCAATGGACAACCATGTTCCAAACCCTCGGCACTCTTGTGCCTCTTTCCTTACTCGTCTCACAAGTCGAAGGGACCTAGGATTCGCACACATATCATGCTTTGTACAAACAAACGCAAATGGGAAAGCATTACAGTACCCTTGCCTTTTCGCCGAGGATGTCCCATTTCTCAAGGTTCGGCTCCCTTTCCTCCATCCGTCCTTCACGGACTCACGCCTCACTCGGCCTTCCTCACCCAATTCATGCCAAGCCCAAGACAACCCTCGGACGCACAAACACACGCATACTCAACAATACACACGGATAATCCATACAACGAGCACTCAAATCTCGAACATTCACACCCATCCAAGACAACACAATCGGGGTTTTCTCATTTCATTTCAAGGGTCTGTCCCTTGAAAACGAATTATCCGTTGGTTTGCATGCTATAAATAGAAGAATACTACGGAAATGAATTGAATTTGAAATAAACTTTACAAAAAAAATTCAATTTTTACTTTCAAAATCAAAAGATTGTGAAAAACAATCAGAATATGAAATCAACAAACGAATGGAGAAGCCTGAAACTAATATGGAAATAAATCAACCGCGTAGATATTTCGAGAAGTAAATAAATCGGTCGTAATAAGGAGAAATCGTTCCTAACCTAAGCGTCCACGTAAGAAACAAATTGGGAATAAAAATAATCACAATCTTAAATGACTTACATTTATCTGGAGCCTAATCACGGCAGAACTTGATTGACGATAAATGAATGCCCATCATTAATCGGAATTGATCGATTTCTCGTTAAGGTTAGTCGATTTCAATGACTTTCTAGAGGGAAAGAATCCATCGAATACCTGTGTCGGGGAGATTCGCAATTTGGACACCCGCATTCGATTCCCTCGTGTGGTATTGGGGACGATGGAGTGCAGGCGTGACTAGGAATCAAGGGAGATCCAACCTGTTTCTTCCGCAGGTCGAGACGCCGATCGGAGGACCGGGGTCAGAGCCATACACCGGTGCACGGGAGTTTAGCCTTAACGTTTTTCTTTTACTTTGTTTTTGTTCTTTTGTAAGCAAACCTGAGGATGGAGATGGCTACTTGGGACCTCGATTTTGAAATATTTTGCTTGACAACGTCTTGTATGTAATGATCTGCACTGAGTATTATCATCTATCAGCATTGGTCCTTTCCTTGAGGTTTTTGCTTAGCAGAGCCTATTGCCAAACTGGAAATCTCGAGTCGAAAGAACGCATGGAGTAATCTTTGGCTTGGAGCTCCCTGTAAATACCCCAAATGCCAAAGCCCAGTTTGGGAGTTTGTTTTGCAGAGATGTTGCGGCTACCTCGCTTTCGCTCGAAGAGCTGCACTCTGGTTACGTGCTGCAGAGAGCTTGGATCGCCAGGGTTTTTAGTTCTCGGGGATGGAGATAGAGACGCTATGAGCAGGGACTTTCCATAAAGCCTTCCCGCTGGTCCTGATAGCAAGTTCGAAGAGGATAGTGGGTTATTAAAGACCGGATGCACGTTCTATTCTCCAAACACTAAAAGCAAATGTAAATAGGGGCAAGTTTTGTAACCTACGTCGGTTACATACTAATAATTAGTCTAGAAATAAGTTTTGTAACCTACGTCGGTTCCCCTGACTGATTTTCCTAAGCCTATAAATCAGCGACAGAGAGACAAAGAAGGGGGTGACATCAGATAGATAGGATCCCGACACACACAAGCTCCAGGTCTTGAGATCGTTCCTCCCCTGCATCTAGCTCCTCCCAAGGTAGGTTCGGAAACAATGAGGAAACCTCAGCATCACTAACTCGAACCCCCCCTCGAGAACCAACTCCTGCAGAACTATCAGCAATGGCAATGGGGAGAGCACAATACCTCGGGCTGCGACAACCTTTGATCCTTCTGGATACGGCGTGATCCGCAATGACGTTCTACTTAGGCCGCAGTCTTTCCTGTTCACTTGGCAGAAGCGGATTTCCTCACGGCTCTGGCCGTGAGGCGCCTTTTACTCTCACCGTTTCCCTCACATGTGTAGGGGTCCAGCGACGACAGATGTTCTTCTTCCCAGCAGCGCCAACGGAACTTCTTCTCTGGCAACAGCAACTCAACCCCCCGACCAGCTCCCCCGTGCGGCGAAGTCTCCCCCCTCCTTTTTCATGCGGCGGGTCCTTCCTTCTGCGGCCTCCAGTCTCCAATCGTCTTTCTCCCGACCGGAAACCACACCCACATGGGTGTTCTTCGTTTGGGAGACAAGCGATCCCAGGTGAGTCTTCGGGCCTTGTTTTTTTCTATTTTTTGTTTTTTTGTTTTGTTGTTTTTTTAATATTATAATAATAATAAATAATAAAAAACCAACGGGGCGCACGGCGCACACGACCGAAGGGAGAGGGCAAACAATATAAAAAGTAAATAAATAAAAAAGAAAAAGAAAAGAAGAGAATGCAGAGGGATGAGTAGGGCAAGCATAGGTTCCGGGTAAAACCGGGAACCTGTCGGAACCGGCACCATAGGGTCGGTATCAGTACAGGTTCTTGAATGGATCAGGTAGGTTCTAGGTTCTAAATTTTACAAAACAGGCGGTACCAAGTACGGTTCCAGGTTCTCCCCCCGGAACCAATTCGGAGAACCTGAAACCTAACCTAAATATTATCCAACCCAATATCCTACCCTAAATTTTACCCAACCCAATAACCTACCCTAAATTTTACCCAAACCAATAACCTAAATTAAACTTTACCCTACCCCAAACAATTGTCCCGGTTCCTAACCTTTCTATTCCCAGTCTCTCCCCCCTATTCACAACGTCTTCATCAAATGGTTCCAGGGGTTACGGTTTCTTACGGTAAGTCAGCTCCTAATATGCTTTTTCCCTTCTTCCCCGCCTTGCCTTGTCAATTTTTATTTACAATTCTTTCTGGGTTATGATTTTTTGGAGGATTTTAGGGATGGGTTAGGTTGATTGAGCCGTGGGTGATGAGAATACTTTCTTAAAAGTTCTTTTTTTCTGAACATAGCCAGTCAGGGAGTGATTCTGTGGGGTTTGGATTTTGATTTTCATGTAATTTGAGGCGTTGGTGCTCTGGATCATCTGTTTAATGATCTATTGTTTGATTTGTTAGGTTGTTCGAATTAGAAGATGAATCCCGATTCTGACAATAATGAGGCTCAAACAACTAGTGTCAAGCGAACTTTAGCTTCAAGAGCGGCCAATCTTCCTACTGCTCCTAAGGTAACAGGCAAACAAAACATAAAGTTTTTCTTCCAATTTTACCAACATGGGGTTGGTCCAAGTAGTAAGGAGCTTGGATTCGCTTAAGGAGGTCTTGGTTCGAAACCTACCGTACACAGCCACCCCTGTTGGGAGACTCACCCACCATAGCCAGGTGTCCTACCCGGGTCGAGTCCGAATTAGTCGGAGCGAAGCTCCGGAAACCGGACGGGCAACCAAAAAAAAAAACAAAAACAAAAACAAAAACAAAACATAAAGTCTAACGTTTGGGATCATTTTGCGAAAATTCTGAATGAGAAGACTCATAAGGCAGAGAATGTGAAGTGCATTTACTGTAACAATGTGTACAAGTATAATCCTAATTGGGGCACTTCAACGATGTGGAAGCATATTAATAGTTGTCGGAAGTTTCCTCATAATATGGATAAGCGACAAAAGATATTTACTAGCAGCAAATCGGAAGGATGCACAAGTCGTAATGTTATATCTACTTGGGTGTTTGATCAAGAACGTTGCAGAGATATGCTTGCTAGGATGATTATTGTCGATGAACAACCTTTTTCACTTGTCGAGCATGAATGTTTTCGCGCGTTTGTTAATGTTCTACAGCCTGCTTTCAAGCCTGTTTCTCGATTCACTGTTGCTAGAGATTGCATGAAGATTTTCATAAGTGAGAAGATAGTGCTCAAAACTTTTGTTGGCTCTTTGAATTCTCGAGTGGCACTTACAACTGATACATGGACTTCCAATCAGAACTTGAACTATTTATGTCTTACTGCTCATTTTATTGACAATGAATGGAAGTTGCATAAACGCATATTGAGTTTTGTGGTTATGTCTAGCCATAAAGAGAAGGAAATTGACAGAATGGTTGAGAAGTGCATTATTGATTGGGGAATACAACATCGTATTTCTACTGTGACAGTTGACAATGCAAGTTCTAATGATGTTGCAGTGAAATACTTGAAAGATAAGCTCATTGAAAGCAACTCCTTGATCTTAGGCGGTGAGTTTTTTCACATGAGATGCACTGCACATATCTTGAATTTAATTGTGAAGGATGGCTTGAGTGATGGTTGTGAATCTATAAGTCGAGTACGGAAGATGATTCGTTATATCCGGAGCTCTTCATCTAGATTTGATCATTTTCAAAAGTGTGTCGTGAAAGAAAGAATTCCACATAAAGGTTCAGTTTGCCTTGATGTGGTAACTAGATGGAACTCAACCTACTTGATGTTAGAGACTGCTGTGAAATTTAGGAAGGCATTTGAAAGATTAGAAGAAGACGATTTGTCAATGAGTGTTGAGCTCCAATATGATTTGCCAAATAGTGAAGATTGGTCGAACTTGGAAGTGATAATTAAATTTCTGAAGAAGTTTTATGATGCTACTAAGAGGTTGTCGGGTTCTTTGTATGTGACATCAAATTCCTATTTCGAAGAAGTAGTTAGTATATTGACTGCTCTGAATGATTGGGCAAAGATAGAAAGGGATATTCAACTTCAAATTATGTCACGCAAGATGAGGGAAAAGTTTGACAAGTACTTTGGCAGTATGGAGGATTATAATATGATGGTCTTAATTACTGTTGTATTGGATCCACGTTACAAGTTGAATTTTGTCAAGTTTTGCTGTAAGAAAGTGTATCGTAATGATTCGGAAGTGATTAACTTGATAGTTGAAAGGCTGAAGTTTGTTTTACAACGGTTATTTGAGTATTATGATCATTCTTCTTCCACAGATATGCTTAGAAATGATGTGCTTTCTTGCAATAATGTTGTGGAGCATATTGGATCAAGTAGTGGTTTTGCTTTGGATGATAGTTGTGAGATGTATGAGAATCTTCAAGATGGCTACATAAGATACATGGAGGAAGAGTTGAATGTAGGAGGTAAATCTGAATTGGAGCGATACTTGGAAGACAAATGTGAAGAGTGTAAGGCTGATTTTGATGTTTTAGGTTGGTGGAAAAGTAATGCCACAAAGTATTTCATTTTGCCTTGCATTGCGAGGGATATTTTAGCTATCCCCGTATCAACGGTTGCTTCTGAATATGCTTTTAGTACGTCGGGCCGTGTGTTGGATTGCTACCGTAGTTCACTAACTCCTAAAGTTGTTGAGGTATTAACATGCATTCAAGTTTGGCTAAGATCCCCTTTATCTCCTATTAATATCGAGGAGAACCTGGAAAATGCCGAAAGATATGAACAAGGTATCTTAATTATTTCAATTTGAGTCATGATGTTTTTGTGTATCATTCGCTCACGTTTTGTTTACATGACTTGTTTATGTAGATTTTGCGAAATTAATTCAGATATTATGAATGTTTGAAGGCTTTGAGCTTTAGAGACGTTGATCGGGATTGAGCTTTGGAGGCATTGTCGGATTATTCGTAGCTCATTTTTGTTATGCGAACTTGTCGAGTTGGTCTTCATTTTGGGACAATTGATTTGGTTTGTGGATATCTAGCATGTTTTTAGGACTTTTGGTTTGGCTAGCAGATACTTGGCATATTGGTACATAATTGGGATGAATCTCTGTATTCTCTGCTACTTTGGTGTGCTAATTGAAAGTTCCAATAGAAGGCACCGGAACCAGAACCGGTAGATTGGTTCCTGGGTGGTTCTTTAAACTACTGGGTAGGTTCTAGGTTCTAAAATTAAGGAACCGGCCATTACAGGGTAGGTTCCAGGTTCCACGTCCGGAACCTACCCACCTGGAACCTGCTCACCCCTAGGGATGAGTGTCGAGGGGACTTGTCAGAGCAAATTCAGCCCCCCCTCCTTTTCTTTTCTTTTTATTATTTTTTATTGTTTTTTTAATAAATGTTTATAATAAAAAAATTTAAAATCAAATCAGGGAGCATACGCCGAATAGATGGTAAGTTTCTCTCTGCTCCCATTTTCTTTAACGTTTGATTTTGGTGGGCTTACAAAAGCTTTTTTTTTTCTTATTGAGTGTCGCCGATGCCTATTTTCTTGTCCTTTATGAAAATACAATGGGACTCTGAGGGACATTCTCGAGCAATCTCGAAATTAGTATACAAGTGTACAATCCTGGAAGATCAGCATCAACAGGTCACGCAACGCCCGCTTCATGGGATCCCGACAAAGCGATATCTCGAAGACAGAAAACTCGAAGGCGCTAGCTTCGAAATAAAGCGGCATCAACAATCCTCTTAGGTACATGAGGGAAGTGCGGGCTTCCCGTCTTTTCTTTATTTCCACATGTAACGGGTCGTGAGCCCAAGTGCATAGGCTCACGATCACCGCCCTTTCCCGCCCCCTTTGATCTCAATAAATGGTTGTAATTGTTCGCATGCTTTAGTCCCGTAGGTTTATCGTCGCATGCTGCTTGCTAAATACATATGAGTTCGACCCTAAAAGGTTCGAATCGGGTCCAACGCCCGTAAAACAGTAACATGAGTCCGGAGTCATGCCCGGATCGGGTCCAACGCCCGTTAATCAAAAGCCAAACAAATTTTTGGAGCAAACGCCGCCTTTTCGCATGTTCAGATGTAAGAGTTAATAATTATGAATCCCCGAATCCACTCTGGTTTTTCCGACTTAAACCAAGCTTTTAAATTAAGTCGGTGGCTACTCCGTAATAGTCTACATAGGTTAAACAACAACACATTTTTACGAAGTCATTTTGGATGGGTGACGGCGACACGAGCCGCTCCTGGAATCTCCCGAAGCGTCCTCTTCGGGTCATGCGCTTCTTTCCGCTCGTCGTCTCTTAAGGATCATGGAGATGATCAGCGAAAAGTCTGGGCAGACCCGATCAGGAATCGAAGGAGGGACCACCCTGGTCTTTTCGGCAGCGTTCGACGCTCGAGTCGCGATACCGACCGGAAAACTCTAGAGGAGCGGGCCCGGATCCTCGGGTTGTCCGAACCGCTGCGCGCGTGCTAGGCCGGAGGGCGCACGTACACTCCCCTTGATGACAGGCCTGATGGAACCAAACATCACCTTGTCAACATGGAAAATGACTTTTGCTCTACACGAGTTCACCCCCGACAATAATACTTCGGGCAGAAAATGAGGAATTGTTGGGATTTGCCCTTATAAATAGGGTAAGGACTGTCCTCTTATGAATAAAAAAATAACCATGTATTTTGATTTCGTTCAATAAAATTAGAGAGAACTTTTGCTCTACTCGAGTTCACTAGCAGATGCTAGGTTCTCAGTTAGTTTCGTGTTCTACAAGTCGTTTTTACTTCCGCATATCCATACCTGTACCAAAATACATAACCTAGTAAACTAGAATAGATATTCTCAGGCTCCCCCTCCTTGGATGACCTCTCATTGTCATCAGGCATTCGTTTCCGGGGATTCCCTTTACTGTGGACAAAAACTGTCCTTTGATGGAAACTAAAGAGAGAATGGAGCACAGCAATGTGGACAGCTGTGCGATCACAGTAAAGACCGGAAGAGGAGGGATGCATTTTGACGGTCTAGTAACTAGGGAAAGACGCCCACCTACAGTAGCTTCTACTGATATGCCTTGGCCAGTCCATTAATGGGGACTGATACTCCTAAGTGAATGGATCTCCATGCGTGGACATTGTTTGACACGATATGACACGATGCCCGTCTCCCGCTGAAGACCTCCCTTATTCTCGTGCATCCCTTCACAAGCTGCTCGATGTAGCTTAGGATATGGATCCCGAGCCGGCTTTGGGGGTGATGTACAGGACAAGGAATGACAACTGTGAGCTATTACATTTACAATCGGTTAAGCAGTGGATAATTTGTCATTTGCGAAAACCATTCATTAGTTCTCCTTGTCTTTGCCAATGAGAACATAAATGTACAGCGAGACATGGTTTAGGCCTATTAGCGAGACTTTTTGGTGCTTTGTTCAATAGCGGTACAGGTGGGCAACGGACCCAGCAGAGTCAAATTTCGTCGAAATCATCACAGGCAGCAGCATGTACCTACTGACTCGGACAAGAACTCATCGCCAGCGACCATCACAAAGGAAAGCTTCAGGAGGATCGCTACATTTCTCCATGCCTTCCTTTCTGTAGCTTCCCTCGAGGTGTTGAGTTGGAGCCAACTACCCACATTGGTGGAAAAAGCAATGCAAAAAAAAAAAAAATAAAAATGAATGATATAACATCTAACCGTAAACAGCATTTCCCATTACTCATACAGAATCAGGTGTAAATTCATCTGGTAATCCGATTTAGGGTCAATGACTACTTTTGTCTTGTTCTTTAGACTGTAACTTCTGGCCCCTTGAGACAGCAATTTGACCGAGCAAAGCAAACAATTGGACAGACTAACTTGTTCCATTGTTGTTGGAGCTATCTCATGGAATGCTTCCCGTGTGTCTTTTGCGGTGGCAACGGGGTTTATCATTCTTTTGGTCTCTTCCCAACAGGCACGAAAGAAACCATGGCCTCGTGCTGCCCCTTGCCCACTGGATGTAAAACAAACGAAAAGGGTATTGCCGAAAGATCAAGGAAGATCTTGTCGTCAATTTTTTCAAACCCCCACCTAAAAAAACACTAAGTACCGAAAGTTTTGGGTTTTCTAGAAAAGGCCAAGACAAAAAGTGTCTTCTTTTGGACTATCGGTCAGCTGAAAACAATAAGCACGGCACAGAAAAGACTACCGGAGATCACAGATGGGGAAACACCAGAGCAAAAAGGCTTAGGTTGCCCAGTGGTCAAGTAAAGCATTCACTGTAGTAAGATTGGACTTAATGTTCACGAATCAAACTCTAGAAACGTGCGTTTGGATCAATGGGTTGTGAACCTCCCTCACTTTGGATGCCTTTATCCTTCCCCCTCCACCTCAATGGCAGGGGATAGGGGACTTAGACCACCCCACTCACAAGTCACACCACTCCAAATTTTCATGTTCTTTTCAGTGCCGTACACTTGGCAGTGCCTCGGCTCACAGAATCCATCAAAAGCCTCCCTTTTAACAAGCGATGGCAACAATACACCCACAAAAAAAGCTGACCAAGTTAGACCACCGTCATTGCTGACAAATTTGAACCTTATCATGATCACGAACACGAGTATGAACACGAACATGAACTATCCTATTACATATTCAATGCAGTGCTCCCCCTGAGGGCACTGACCGTGTCTCCCTTTTGACTCCTGCTTCCGTGCATGGACAGCCCTGGATTTTCCATCAAATTGGCCAGTCTCCAGCCTTATTATATTAACACATTAGAATACTTCAACACATCAACAGGGAGGGGGAGGGGAAGCCGTCCTGTCCTGCAAGAAACTGGACAAAAACCTGGGACAAATTTTGGAGGGGAGGATTGACAGGGGTACTTACTGTTATTAGTACGTGTAGTTGGGCAAGATCTTGTCGTCGTTTTGTTGCCCTCACGAGGGCGAATCTGAATTGGCTGCTTCTGCAGCGAACAACCACCCAATGTGTCCAACTCAACAATATCGGCAAATATATATATATATATATATAGTAACAAAAGTCCGACTTGTCTTGGGTCTGCAGTTCCACGACTCCCCCGGAACTTGTCTTCACTTTCTGGGATCAAACTGGGTTGGCGTTAGCTGCATGCATGCAAAAGAAAAGTCCGTGTTATTTCATTACATCACGAAAATCATTTGTTTTTCTGTGGTTGGGGGGGTGAGATGGACGTAGAAAATCGAGATAAGAACTTCCAAAATCCGAGTGTTTCGAGTGTGGGGTTGGGATGAGGCCAAAACTTTCTTTTTCTTGTTTTGTTTTGTGGGATACATTTGGGTTGTAGGCCGGTCAGTTGTGACCAATGCACACTGTGTTTTGTAAATAGTAAAAAAAAAAGGTGGTGGGGGAGGTCGACCTTGTAGTTTTACTTTACACAGTCACAACAAAACCAGGGGAGGCCTATAAATACCTTCTCCCCATCACCACCACGACTTCACAACCACACCCCCCATTTTTCCCCAAGGACGAGTATTTCATCCACCCCACCCCCCCAACAAACAATGTGCCAACAAGTCGTCGTTGTTCCTGCTGCCGGTGCTGCTTCTCCTCCTGCTGCTCCCAAGTGTAGTCAGTGCCAAGAGGACACTCCTAACCCAACAACACCCACTTCACCCTACACTGTCGCCATCGAGGATGCCCACGTGCACACCCCTCTAGTCCCCGAAAGCAATACCCCATCTTGTGCTGCAACCCGAATTCCGACCCTAGCTACAACTACCCCGTTGTCCCTAGTGATGGATGAGTCCAAATCCATTGCCAGCTTAGCCGTTCCCATGATATTAACAGGCCTCTTGCTCTACTCCCGCTCCATGATCTCCATGCTCTTCCTCGGCAGGCTAGGGGACCTCGCCCTCGCTGGTGGCGCCCTTGCTGTCGGGTTTGCTAATATTACCGGTTACTCAATCTTGTCCGGCCTGGCAATGGGGATGGAACCCATCTGCGGCCAGGCCTTCGGTGCTAAGAAACTCAACCTCCTAGGACTGACCCTTCAGAAGACCATCCTGTTACTCCTCCTGACTTCTGTGCCAATCTCCTTCCTCTGGCTGAACATGAAGCGTATCCTCCTCTTCTGCGGCCAGGACATCGAAATCTCATCCCAAGCCCAACTATACCTCGTATGCTCCATCCCCGACCTCCTGGCGCAGTCCTTCCTTCACCCCCTGCGAATCTACCTACGAACTCAGTCCATCACCCTGCCCCTCACATTCTGCGCGGCCTTCTCGATCCTCATCCACTTCCCCGTCAACTACATCCTAGTCTGCAAGCTCCATTTCGGCATCAAGGGGGTGGCCCTGAGCGGGGTCCTCACCAACACCACCCTAGTGCTTTCCCTGGTTGGTTACATCCTTGTCTCCGGCGTGCATAAGCGAACCTGGGGAGGATTCTCTAGGGATTGCTTCAGGGAATGGTCGGCCCTCCTCGGTCTCGCCATCCCGAGCTGTGTGTCGGTTTGCCTGGAATGGTGGTGGTACGAGATCATGATCCTCCTGTGCGGCCTGTTGCTAAACCCAAGGGCAACTGTGGCGTCGATGGGGGTCCTGATCCAAACAACGTCGCTGATATACATATTCCCGTCGTCCCTTAGCATAGGGGTGTCGACAAGGGTGGGGAACGAGCTCGGTGCTGGGAACCCGAAGAGGGCGAGGCTGGCGGCGAGGGTGGGGATGGGGTGGAGCGTGGCCGTGGGGGTGATGGCGCTGGGGTTCGCGGTGGCTGTGAGGGACGGGTGGGCGGGGCTGTTCACGGGGGACGAGGATATTGGGAGGATGACGGCGGCGGTGCTGCCCATACTCGGGCTCTGTGAGCTCGGCAACTGCCCGCAGACGACGGGGTGCGGAGTGCTGAGGGGGACGGCTAGGCCGAGGGTTGGGGCAAACATCAACCTCGGATGCTTCTACTTGGTCGGGGCGCCGGTGGCCGTGGTGCTCGCCTTCTTCCTCGGCTTTGACTTTAAAGGCCTCTGGCTCGGCTTGCTGGCTGCACAGCTGTCGTGCCTCGTCAGCATGGTCGTTATATTGGGCCGCACTGATTGGGCCATAGAGGCCCATAGGGCCCAGCTCCTGACACGCTCGGGGGAAAATGATCCTGTGGAGGAGGGTGCAGTGAAAGGAGCTGAGGATGACGAGGGGGTCAAGATTTTGGTTGACGGCGTTTCCCCGTGATCTTTTCCCTCGACGTCTGACCCCCCCACATTCTTCTTCTTTCTTCCTTTTTATTTTTTCCTTCTAATTTTTCGGTTGTATAGATTTAGGCTGTGTTCGGACTTCGGATCCGTGGGGTTAGAAAAGAAAAGAATGGAAAACGATAGAAAACATTAGAAACTTTTTCCATCCCGCGTTCAGAAAAATTAGAAAAAAAAAAATATTTTATACTTTCATTCTTTGACATAAATGCCCTTATATTTAGAAAGTCAGCCAAATTTACAACTCACTTTCACAACTCCCTTCAATCACGCTCGAAGACGAAACCCTTGTTTTGTTTACCCCCAAATCGCCCGACCCCCAAATCGCCCCATCCGATGAAAAATTTTAACCCATTGAAATCAAGAATCCCAACCAGAATGGTTCAATACCCCCATTGAAGGAAGAGTTACGTCTCTCATTTTCTGCAGATATAAGGGGTTCAACGAGGGCAATTATGTCATTTTCATATAAATTTATATTTTATATAACATTTTATTTTTTTTACGTACAACTGTTCATTTTCGTTTTCCATCCCTAGGGAAAACGCCCAAACAGAGCCTTAGGATGAGAAAGGAACGGGCAAAGAGACTAATCTGTGGTAGAATAACATGCGCTAAACGGAAAAACAAAAATAATAGTTTTTATAAAACTTTGGAAATACTGAGTAAAAGATTATCGGGGTTGAATCGAGATCTTATATTAAAAACTGTGCACCTACTTCCATTCATTAACGGGATTATTTGTCATGGTTCGCTTGCGCAGTAAGTTGAGACTTTGAAATATCATATGCCATGAACAATGTCGTATCTTGTATGTGTGCGAGAGCGACTGTGCTTTCGAAGAGAAATCTAAGGTTTGCATACACCGAGGATGCCTGCGTTAATTTGAGAGGGAGGGGGAGAGGATATCTATTGACACGATAGGATATTCTGGGCCTGTGTTAAGTCTACAGCCCATATTGGAACACGGGCCTTAGCTAAGTCTACAGCCCGTCGACTGTGCCGAATCCTCAGTCCGCAACAGCTTAAGTTTACGACCCCTTTTAGAAATACGAGTGTGAGCTAAATCTACAACTCATCTGGACATGTCCCACGCACGATCTCATTAAGTGGAGGTTAGAAGAATCTCTGAGAAAAACAAACTCCGAGATCCCTGGAGAGAAGTTAAGATCAAGCCACGATTTAAGGGATTTTTCGGGGACGTGTGGAGCATACAAAGACTTACGAGATTCAGTATAAAAGGGGAACAGACTCTCCTTAGGAAAAGGCACGATCAATCAGCCAAACATAAGCTTTGCATTGCTAGTCACCCTTAGTTTAGTAGATACCTCGGCCTGGGTTTATTGGGTCATCCTTCCAACAGCGAAGTGAGCAACCGTAGCTCCGTTGATCAACCTTCCGCCAGCACTCCCATCGTCGAGACGAGCAGCCGTAGTCTCGACACCCAGCTTCCACCATCGCCTCCACCGTCGAGACGAGCAACCGTAGTTCCGACAATCATCCTCCGCCTACATCTCCGCCACCAAGGTGTTTCATCCGAGGCCTTAGCATCCACATCCGACATCCGCCAGACTCTGCTTCACGGGGCGCAAGTCTACAGCGCACTGTACCGAGTCTACAGCGTCAGCAGTGACGTCAGCTCCAGTCGCACCTCCAGCAGCGAGTCTACATCGCCTCCGTCATCCATACCACCGTTTTTTCCTTCATTTTTATGGCTGTAAGCATTCGTTTCTCTTTTAAAACTTTGAACTTGTAACAGCCGTATTATTTATCATTGAAATTCATCTTTCTGGCGACCACATACGATTCCCTGTGAGTCCAATTGCCAACTATTTCCGACGTAGTCCGTTTCCTATGCGAACACGTCTTTGGCGACCACAGTGGGAGCAAAGAAAATATTTCACGTTTGCTGATGGCAAAAAATACCAGGAGCGGAGCTAGCCGAGATCCCCCACCTCCATTAGGTGGAGACGGCGTTCCCGCAGAAGGAGACGCAAACGCGGACGATGTGACTCTAACCAGTCAGGCGAACGCCAGTCAAACTGATCTCGGGGTACATACACCCTCCGAATTCATATCCAGACTCGAATTTCACAAAGAGTTCAGTGATATGAGAAATTTGGTCGATAGACGTATTTCTGGACTAGAAAGTAACATGGCTCAGATCCTAGAGCATATCAGCGCCTTAAATAGGCCAAAACCCGCTGCAAAGCCAAATAACTGGGAAAGGACTCGTGACGAGTCTACGAGAATGATCAGTCCTAATCGTGTCTACGACAGCGACGATGTAGACTGGGACGAGTATACTCATAGAGCCAATAGAGTCAGGCAGCCCAGCTCTTTCGTCCCAGCACAAGTTTTCGAAAACTTCACAGATGGGGGCTTCAAAATAAATGAGTATGCGAACAATGCTCATTTATATCGACGAAAGGAGAGTTTTTATACGGAACCTTCCGTCGAGGGGTATATCCCCACTCCCAAACCTCCCGTAACAAATTATTCATTCGTACCAAAAACCCCCACGAATGAGTATGTGCCCATAACAACATCTCATATTGATGTAAATGTCAGAATAAACCCGTCGCCAGAGGTTGATAGAGTTGAGCAGTTTAGTTCGCTAACCCTCAAAGATGTTGGGATACAAGTAGTAGAACAAGTTATGCTAGATTTTGTGCCCATAATCGACGTCAAACCATTAAAGAATGAAATTAAATTTCATATTTTTCATGCTTTCCAAACAGGGGCCGACATCTTAGAGAACCTTGAACTTCCCAAGCATGAACCATGGGCACCTAGAGAAACAATAGTGTTAAACCCGTTATCATGGTGCCATTTTCCCTTTGATCCGGGCGGTTTGAAAAACAACATACGCTTGAATCGACAACGTCTCGTCCAACAAGGCAATGATTTTCAATACCCGCGACATTGTCAAATACCATGGGATTACACCGCCTCGTGTTAGGTCTCGAATCCCCCAATGTTTTCCGTTCCTTTAAAGCTTCTTTGTCCATATTCAAACCACTTCACAATGCTGGGTAAGACTCTCAGCTACGATCGTCTCACCTTAGGAGGGGGGCTTATGTTGACATGGCAAAATCTCGGGCCTAATTATGAGAAACCCACAAACCCATTTCGCCGACCCATATCAAGTCCACCAAGACCGTGATATAAATTTTGGGCTCATTTTATAAAGCTCATAAGTCAAAGGGTCTTTAAGAGCATTTACAAACCCACAATTATGTGAGCCCGCCAAGGAAGTACTAAGTCTACAAAGACTGGTGGGGTCCGAGTCTACAGGGGTCCCAGTCTACGACGGTCCGAGTCTACGGGGGTCCCAGTCTACGACGGCTCGACTCTGCGACGGTCCGAGTCTGCGACGGTCCGAGTCTGCGACGGTCGAGTCTGCGACGGTCCGAGTCTGCGACGGTCCGAGTCTGCGACGGTCCGAGTCTGCGACGGTCCAGTCTACGACGGTCCGAGTCTACAACGGCTCGAGTCTACGAGGGTCAGAAAAGATCTTGACTCCGAGATTTTTGGAGAGAAGATTATGGGGCCACGTTCCCATGATTTGAAAAGATCTTCAGCCGGAGAAAATCTGGGGATAAGTTTCTAATCCTTTAATTTAATATGAGGAAAAGAAACCATTAAGTTTACGACGTGGATAAGACCCACGTTGCCAGGATTAGGTTGTTCCCAAGATTCTAGGAAGTTGATTGGGAGAGCCACGACCTGGAGAGATCCTTGGAGAACGTGTCAAACACCCCAACCCCTCAAGATTTAATATAAATAAGGGGAAGATCTTCCTTGAAAGATCACGATCAATCAGCCAAACACAAGCTTTGCATTGCTCGTCACCCTTAGTTTAGTAGATACATCGGCCTGGGTTTATTGGTCATCCTTCCAACAGTGGAGTGAGCAACCGTAGCTCCGTTGATCAACCTTCCGCCAGCACTCCCATCGTCGAGACGAGCAGCCGTAGTCTCGACACCCAGCTTCCACCATCGCCTCCACCGTCGGGACGAGCAACCGTAGTTCCGATGATCATCCTCCGCCTGCATCTCCGCCACCAAGGTGTTTCATCCGAGGCCTTAGCATCCACATCTGACATCCGCCAGACTCTGCTTCACGGGGCGCAAGTCTACAGCGCACTGTACCAAATCTACAGCGTCAGCAGTGACGTCAGCATCAGGTCTACGTTTCGTGACAACGAGTCTACAGCGTCAGCAGTGACGTCAGCTCTAGTCGCACCTCCAGCAGCGAGTCTACGGACCATTCGGAAGAGCATGGCTCAAGTTTCGATTATACTTCTCTTCGGAATGAGATCCCGAATGATGCTAATGGTAGCAAAGAGGTGATCGTGGGTTGTAATGCCATCACTTTGCCTGTAGACTTCGCCAAGGTGAAAGATACAGAGGCCTCGAGAGGTAAGTCGCCTCTTCCTCGTCCCTTAATTTACCCGTCGGGTTTCCCACTCCATTGGCTTAAGAAGCCATCGGATAGTATGAAACAACACATGCATTCCTTGTATATCACTGCTACCTTTGATGGTACTGTGGTGAACCGCGTACAATGGAGCCACTATAAACGTATTGCCGTTGTCCAGGTTTAAAATGCTTGGATATAAGCCGTGCGACCTGGTAAAAACGGATGTAGCCGTAAGCGGATTCAATATCAGGAAATCGGAATGCTTGGGAATCTTTTCAGTACACTTAGGTGTGGGTCGACAGGAAAAGGAAACTGCCTTTTTCATCATAGACATAGTTCCTACCTTCAACGCCTTGCTTGGTCGCGATTGGCTTCATAAAGTCACCGCTATACCATCTACTTTACATAGGGAATTAATGTTGTGGCTTGATTCTGAGGTTGAAATTATTAAGGCTGATGGTTATTCTTGTTGTGATAGAGGTATTTTGCATGCAGAGACAAGCAAGACCGTGAAAGACCTTACTCTGCATCAGCAATACGAGTTGGGTGATCCTACAGTCGGACCCCTAGGCCAGCCATCCGGAAAGTTCGACTACATCGTAGACTACGGGACGTCGCATCCCAAACCTGAGAGTGGCACAATCATCCCGACAGGTTGGGGAGATGAGTTCACCGACAAAGACATAGAGGAGGTCTTACAAGAGGTTAATTCAGGCGAGAACCTCGCTGAGGAAAGCAGAAATAGTGGAGACAAAAGCGACAAGAGAGAAGCTTTAGGGGGTCAACAAAGTGTCGAAGCGGAATTGGAGCCCGATAGACTTCTGAAGGAAGGAACTTATGGACCAGAATGAAGAGAGGAATGCGGCGGTCGCTGATGTCCTCCAGCGACTCCGAGTCTATAAATAAGGACGTTTCTGGGACTAGTCTACATCGTCTTTAGCAATAAATTTAACAGGGCTTAGAGCGCCCGATGCTTGTAATAACCCCGTGTCCACTAGTCTTGGTGGTAGCAACGGTCGTGAATCTTTGATGATCCCATGTGACCCTTTAGTCAGTGTTAATTTGGGAAGCGAGGCTTCTCCTAAGAATCTTTTCATTAGTTCATCAATAAATAAAGGATTCTTTGATGCGATCAAGGATGTACTTGAGGAATTTAAAGATTGCTTCGCTTGGGATTACACCGAAATGCCAGGGCTAGATCGTAGGCTGGTAGAACACACTTTGCCTATCAAGAAAGATTTTAAGCCAGTGCAACAGGCTCCAAGACGAATGTCTAGAGAAGTGACGCAATTGGTGTTTGAAGAAGTAAAAAAGCTCTTTCGGGCAGGATATATAAGGACCTCACGGTATACAAAATGGATCTCTAGCATTGTTCCTGTATTAAAGAAAAGCAAAAAGATCAGAGTTTGCGTAGATTTCAAAGATTTAAATCGTGCTACCCCTAAAGATGAATATCCTATGCCTGTCGCAGATGACCTTATAGACAATACTGCGGGCCATCAAGTCATGTCCTTTATGGACGGCTTTTCGCGTTACAACCATATCTTCATCGCAGAAGAAGATGTTCACAAAACTGCGTTTAGGTGTCCACTAGGCATTTTTGAATGGGTAGTAATGCCTTTCGGTTTGAAAAATGCTGGGGCTACCTATCAGCTACCAATCACCATATTCGATGCCTATCTAGGAAAAACAATAGAAGTCTACATCGACGACATAGTGGTCAAGTCGACGAAGGAAGAATTACATGTTGAACATTTGAGAAGTGCCTTTTTGAAAATGAGGATGCACCAACTGAAGTTGAATCCTCTTAAGTGTGCCTTTGGAGTCAGGGCAGGGCATTTCCTAGGTTTCCTAGTGCATCAACGTGGCATTGAGGTTGATCAAAATAAAGTAAAAGCCATTCAGAGCCTGTCAGCGCCAAGGAATAAGAAAGAATTGCAAGCTTTTTTAGGAAGAGTTGTTACACTAAGAGGGGGGGTGAATTAGTGTTAATCTCCAAATTCGGATTTTAACGCTTTTTCGTTTTACCCCGCAGCGGAATGAAAAGCTTCTGTTAAACAGAGCCTGTAAGTTTCTGTAAGACAGAACGTTTGATTGTGTATGCAAATTTGTTTGATGGACACAAGGATTTTTATAGTGGTTCAGCAAATTGCTTACGTCCACTCTTCACCCAGATATTTGGATGGTTTCCACTCAAATGTATCTCAGTACAAGTTACACAAGTGATAGCAACTAAAAGCAAACCCGTAGAGTTCTGTACAATAGAGGCTTGAGTGGCAGAACACAGACCAGAAGGTTCTGTGCCGTAGAGGCTCGTTATGTAGCACAAACCCGAAGGTTCTGTACTATAGTAACTTAGGCTCAATACAGACCAGAAGGTTCTGTATCGTACAGGGTAAGGCACAACACAGACCAGAGGGTTCTGTGTCGAAGAGACTTAGGCACAACACAGACCAGAGGGTTCTGTGTCGAAGAGACTTAGGCACAACACAGACCAGAGGGTTCTGTGCCGAAGAAGGTAGGCACAACACAGAGGGTTCTGTGTCGAAGAAGGTAGGCACAACACAGAGGGTTCTGTGTCGAAGAAGGTAGGCACAACACAGAGGGTTCTGTGTCGAATATGTCAATCCACAACAGAAGGTTCTGTATAGGAAATGACTTAGTTGTGAAGCACAGATCTGAAAGATTCTGTACTAAGGGTAATCGACCTTCTACTGAACAGACCGTGAGGTTCTGTAGCAAAAGTGACCAGGAAAATGTATGCACAGACCCGTAGGGTTCTGTACTACAGAGGGTTGTACAGACCGTAAGGTTCTGCACTAAAGTAGATTCAGACCTGAAGGTTCTGCTCTACAGAGGGTTATACAGATCCGAAGATTCTGTACAACAGAAGGTTGCACGCGTTAACGTGACTAACTAGGTAGCAAATGCGCAATCCTCTTAAGGAAAACGACTTCGTGGCATACCCCACGCGAGCACGTAGCGGACCCTACGCAAGCGAACAGCAACCCCTGTTCAAGGATGGATTTTCCCTCCGGCGGCTCCACACGACCTGCACGATCTCCTCGAGATAGCGACTATGTGGCGTACCCCACACAAGCACGTAGCATACCCTACGCAAGCACGCAGTAGACCCTGCGCAAGCACGCGGCAAACCCCACGCAAGCAGACGGCAGCCTCCGTCCTAGGTTCCTGCACACAGAGTTCTACACAACAGAAGCTGGTCAGTCCCTCACCTTCTGTGCTCCCGAGGTTCAGCCCTTCTCTCCGGCCCGCTGCACGTTGCCCACGTACACACGCTTCCAAGAACGTCTCGCAGCTTCCAGCCGAGTCCTTTGAGCCCCCGAGTCACTCTCCCAGAAGGCTTCACCAACGATGCAACTTCCGCCGGTAGTGCTCCTCGTGTGACTAACTCAAAACGAATGAAAGAATGAGAGAACTAAGGAAATTAAAACAATGAAGCTCACGCTCTCTCTGGACAGAATGGGATGGATTGATTCGTTGTGTTTACAATGGAGAGGGCGTGGCTATTTATACACTGAATTCTAAGAAGAAAATGCAAGAAGGAAAAATATAAATGCGTAATCTGCAAAAAGAGAAATTAAAAGTTAGTTTACAGAATGATATACACGTGCAAGCATTCAGAAAATAAATCAGAATAAGATCATGATATATTTTCCATGAATAGTGCACCACAGAAGGTATCGCAGAAGGTTCTGCTTGATAACCTTCTATAGGTGGAAACAATCGTTGATTTGTTTCCAAATGACTTGAAGTCAATTCCATCCTGATAAAGATACATAGGAGGACGCATCTAGACAGGTGGTAGTGATAGGTTTGCAAATAACGGTCGTATAGTGGTCAATTAAGCTTACAGAAGCCTGTAGACCGTCTAGTAGAACCTTTCCATAAGTAGAAGATATATTTCCTTTACAAGAATTATTATCTCCAATATGATTATTTGGAAACCAAATCGTGGTAATTTGATCAGATAAATATCTTAATCAAATTAAGCATATTTCGTAATTAAATAATTGAAATCTAATCATTTAATTACAAGAATAATTCTTACAAGAAGTCCTTAATAATAGAAGCTTCTGTAGAATAGAATGTTCGACCTTCTGTAGTACAGAGGGTCAGGCTCATCATCAAAGCCAAGAATGTTCGACCTTCTGTGGCACAGAGGTCTGGCTCATCATCAAAACCTTTTCCAACAATCTCCCCCTTTTTGATGATGACAAAACATTCATCGTTGAGGGAAATATGTTTGCAAGAACTCCCCCTAACTCCCCCTAAATAGATGAGAGTATGAGTCTCGCGTTTTTACAGAACCATAAGGTTTCTGTGAAACAGAGCATAGAAGCTTCTGTTATGAAGAAGGTTGTACAGAGCACAAAGGCTTCTGTGATTAATACAAAGCATGGAGCTTCTGTATATAGCCCGACAAAAATGATGGTATTTCATTTCTGCACTCCCAGCAATAGTGACTTTTAAAAGATCACGAATCGCATTCCCTGCAGAAGGTTGCGATTGTGAGCTGTATCAGTCTCACAAGCTTCTATACCATAGATGGTATAGCCTTCTACGACCCATAGGGTTATAGAAAATCAAGGATTTTTCTATAACCAATACAGAGCTAGGTACTCCCCCTCAACACAATTTTCTCCCCCTTTTTGTCACATCAAAAAGAAGATGAATGTAGGTTGAAAAAGAAGAGTAAGCTTCTTGCAGAAGGTATGACATAATGTTCATAACCAACGTGCAGAGGGTAGTTTTAACTCTTGCAGAGGGTAGAACAGAGGGTTCAAAAACCATCATGCAGAATGTGGTGCAGAAGGTATGACAGAAACTTCAAATACCATTCATGCAAAGGAGTTGTGTCCAACAAATTGGCACTTATTACAATCTAGAAGACCACAGAAATCAGTTTTTGGTCTAGCTAGAAATGCGGAAAAGAGAGAACATCAAGAGATTTCATTTTTCCTCTTCCTCCTCAGAAGGGACTGCATCAAGATTATCACGGATAACCTTTGCTTGACGTTCCCGCGAGTCAGGTTCTCTACCATTTTGCGTAGGACGCGCATATCTTCCTCATTTGCTACAGCCTTCTGCTGGAGGTCCTTGAGGAGAGCAGTTTGTTCCAGGAGGATGGTCATCTCAGCAGAGGACTTGGGTTGTCTCTGTGCTGAAGGAGCCTTTGCTGCAGAGGCAGAAGCAGAAGGTGCAGTAGCAGCCTTTCTGGACATTCTGGTAGACAGGGGCTTATCCTCATCATCCTCAGTGGTGTCCTGTGACTTCAATTTGAGAGTCCAGGAGGAGCCCTTCCTTACATGATGCATGCTAGCTATGATCTGGTGCCCAAAGGTACCAACCTTCCATTTCTCTTGAAAAGTAGATGCATCAGTAGAAACACGGGCAAGCTTAAGAAGGCCGGCAATTACCTGGCCATAAGGCAGAGCCTTTCCTGTTGTATTGCAGCAACGTTTCATGTGCGAGAACACCAGCAAGCCAAGGTTGAAAGGGATTCCCTTCATGATGTGAGCCATCGGTGACGCATCAATTGAGGTGATGGTGTCGATGCTCCCGGTCCTTGGTAAGAGGCAGAATAGCACAACTCGATGCAATACACGAGTCTTGAGTTCCAGCTTTGTGGACTCCAGGTATTTGTCCGACTGGACTCTTTCCCCCATGATGATGCTGTAGGATTCTTCCTTTCCAAGATCTGACAGTGGGTCATATTCCTCACAGCCAAACAATTGGTTAACATCATGTGCAGAGAAGACAAGCGGAACCCCTTCAATCACTGTTTTGATGAACTTGACATGAGGTCCTTGTTCATGGAACGTAATGTTACCATAGAACTCTCTCAGGCGAGAAACGGCCACCTCTGCATATGTCTCACAGAAGTTTTTCAGACCTTCTCAAGCAATGGAGCAATGTCAAGATCATTTGCCTTAAACCAATTAAAATCAATGCGCTTGAAGGCAGCGAACTGTCGACCAGCAGCATCACATTTGGGCAATTTGGTATCGGCAAGCACAGTTTCTCTCTCCTTTCTAGAGACTAGAGGGTTTACCGGAAATATGAAGGTATCCAGCCCCTCAGTGAAGGTGTCCACAGATTTCTCCGGGGACTTGGTTTTCTTTGCAGCCGCTTTGACAAGAGAGGTGCTGACAGTCTCGGGCTCTTTCCGTTTCAGCCTAGTCCGTGAGGATACACCTCCTGACTTGATGGCATCATGGAGAAGCTTTGTTCCAGAGGGTGCTGCAGGCTTTTGGGTAGCCTTCTGTGCAGCAGAGGCAACGCCTTTCTGCTTGAGGTCAGGGGAGACAGAGATGACAGGAGCAGGAGCTTCCTCATCTGGTTCCTCTGGTGCGTCATCGACAAGGGGCACTTCCACCTCCTTATCAGACTCAGCATTCTCCTCAGGAGTAGCGACCTTTGATGCATCAATGTCATCAGCCGCAGTAGAACCCTTGGCAGAGGGTTCAGGGTCAGGGAGTTCCTTTGTCGCAGCGACCAGGGATCCCTCATGTGCTTTCTCTTCCACTTGGATTTGGGCTTTTTCAAGTCCCTTGTCCTTGGAGAGTGGTTGCATGTCATCGTGGGTCTCGACAACAGCAGGAATGGTCTGTTCCTTCGCAGGAGAGATGGGTTTCTCCGGCGAGGAAGGGGATGGAGTCCTGCTCGCAGATGGTGCAGGCTTCTCCGATCCAGAGGCGCGAGCCTTCTTTCTTCCGGCCTTAGCCTTTTTCCTCAAGGATTTTGCCTTGGGTGCCATGGATGATGATGAACGAAGGTCTGGGAGTTTTAGGGCAAAAAGAAAGGGGATGCGATGATCTGAAGGTGGTGAAGAAGAAGGGTGACGGTTGTGGGTTTTTAAGTTGACACAAAAAGGCGGTTTATGGGAATAAAATATTTTTCCCGCTCAAGTGATCTATTTGAGATGTCATGTCAAACTGTCATGCATCAGAAACACGGGGAAAAGGAAATTTTATTTCCTTGATTCGATTGTGTGAGGCGAATGGCTTTTCAAGGCAAGAAAGACATCGTCACCTTCTGTTAAAGCTTCTTCCACACCGAAGAGCTAAATATAATGGATATTTGTATCCAAGTATAATTTATTAGGATTTTAATATTCCTAACAAAGAAAATTTCGATCAGAATAAATATTTTATTCATCAGAATCTTTTATTGGATGATATATTATATCTCCAGATTTAGTTTGAAAGTTACCTAAATTAAAGTTTAGGTAAGCATTTCGTAAGACCTTCTACAAGGTAGAAAGTTTAATCAACTCTCTGTAATGAAGTGTACAAACAATTGTACCTTCTGTTTAATAGAGGGTGGATAATTCTACCTTCTATAAAGATGAAACGAAGGATTATACCTTCGGTTGTTTGAAGTGTACAAAGGTGTACCTTCTGTATGATAGATGGTGGAATTTAACCTTCTATTGTGTAGAAAGCTAAATATACGACCTTCTATAGTGAAGTGTACAACGTTGTACCTTCTATAGTATAGAAACAGAGGATTATTCCTTCTGTATGAAGTGTACAAGTATATACCTTCTGTTTGATAGAGGATGAAATTCAACCTTCTATTATATAGAGAGTTTAATATTCTTCCTTCTATAGTGAGGTGTACGAATGTGTACCCTCTGTTGTTTAGAAACAGAAGTTTGCACCTTCTGTTATAGAGTGTACACTTATGTACCTTCTGTTAGTAAGTTTCTGAATTACTTACTTAACTTTTCGTTGTCTTATGAAAGACATTATATAGGATGGCATATTCCTAACTCGCTTCTGAAAAAGAAAAATTTTTCTTTATCCAGAGGTTTAGTAAAGATATCAGCCAATTGGTGTTCAGTGTTAATGTATTCTACATTAACAGAACCCTGTTGTACATTATCTCTCAGAAAGTGATGTCTGAGTTCGATATGCTTCGATCTCGAGTGATATACTGGATTCTTAGCTAGGCTAATAGCACTAGTATTATCACATTTGATCGGTATCTTTGTAAATGAGTGACCATAGTCCTCAAGTTGTTGTTTCATCCACAGGAGTTGTGCACAGCAGCTTGCGGCTGCTATATACTCGGCTTCTGCAGTGGAGAGGGCAACAGAAGTCTGCTTCTTGGAAAACCATGAAATCAACATGTTTCCCATGAGCTGACAAGTACCACTTGTACTCTTTCTGTCCACCTTACTTCCTGCGAAGTCTGCATCGGAGTATCCAGTGAGATCAAAGTTTGATTTCTTAGAATACCAGATGCCAAGGTTTACAGAACCCTGTAGATATCTAAAGATCCTCTTGACCGCAGTCATGTGAGATTCTTTAGGTGCTGATTGAAATCTAGCACAGAGACATACACTAAACAGTATGTCAGGTCTAGAAGCTGTAAGATACAGAAGAGAACCTATCATGCTTCTGTAGAGCTTACTATCCACTTCTTTACCATTTTCGTCTTTGTCCAATTGAGTATTTGTGCCCATTGGAGTAGACAAAGGTTTCGTGCCTTCTAGGCCGAATTTCTTCAGAAGCTGCTTAGTGTACTTTTCTTGATGTAAGAAAGTACCTTCTGCAGATTGCTGAATTTGTAAACCAAGGAAGAACGTGAGTTCTCCCATCATACTCATCTCAAACTCGCTTGTCATGAGTTTGGAGAATTCTGCACAGAGCGTTTCATCAGTTGATCCAAAGATAATGTCATCGACATAGATCTGGACAACAATGAGATGATTGCTTCTGTGTTTGAGAAAGAGAGTAGTATCTACTCTTCCTCTATTGTAGCCCTTTTCGACAAGGAAGGAGCTTAGTTTCTCATACCATGCTCTAGGAGCCTGTTTAAGGCCATATAGAGCTTTGGAGAGTTTATAGACGTAGTCTCTGTGTTGCAGATCCTCGAAACCAGGAGGTTGACTTACATAGACATCTTCCTTGATTTCTCCATTGAGGAATGCACTTTTTACGTCCATTTGATACAACTTAAAGTTGTTAAAGCAAGCATAGCCTAATAACATTCGTATTGCCTCTAGACGAGCTACAGGAGCAAACGTCTCATCAAAGTCGATACCCTCTTGTTGAGAGTACCCTTTTGCAACGAGCCGAGCCTTGTTCCTCACAACAATGCCTGACTCATTTAGTTTGTTCCTGAAAACCCATTTGGTCCCAATGATGGAACGGTTACCAGGTTTAGGAATAAGTGACCACACTTTGCTCCGTTCAAATTGTTCAAGCTCCTCTTGCATAGCAAGTATCCAATCTGGATCATTGAGAGCTTCATCAATATTCTCTGGCTCTTTCTGTGATAGAAAAGCCGAGTGTTCATAGAAGGCATTTACAGAACTTCTAGTCTGTATGCCTCTGTTAAGATCTCCTATAACTTGGTCTATAGGATGACGTCTTTGATAAAGAGCAGGTGCTCTAATATCACTTTGTTGATCATTATGAGAATGTTCTTCATAATTATCATTTGTTTGTTCAAGATCATTTTTAGATTCATGAACAGAAGGTTCACCCTTCTCTTTCGTAGAGGGTAGAGGTTCTACAACATCTTCTGTAGGTTCTTGAGATATAACATCTCTTGTAATAATAGTAGGAAGGTCATTAATTTTTACATTAATAGACTCCTCTATAGTAGAAGTTCTTTTGTTTAGAACTCTATAAGCTTTGCTAGACAAAGAGTATCCGAGAAAGATGCCCTCATCTGTCTTAGCTTCGAACTTTCCTAAATTGTCCTTAGAAGGTCTCAAGATAAAACAAGGACTTCCAAAGGAGTAGAAATAGGAGATGTTCGGTTTTCTCCCCCTATATAGTTGATAGGGAGTTTTCTCAAGTATGGGTCTAAGTAGAACCCTGTTTGATATGTAGCAGGCTGTATTAACAGCTTCTGCCCATAGGTTCTGTGGAGCAGAGCTCTCACACATCATGGTTCTAGCCATGTCTATTAGAGTTCTATTTTTCCGTTCTGCTACTCCATTCTGTTGAGGAGTATAAGGAGCAGAAAAATTGTGATCGATACCTTGTTCGTCACAGAAAGTAGCGAAGTCATGGTTTTCAAACTCAGTACCATGATCCGTTCTTATAGCTTTTACAGAAGAACCAATTTCATTCTGTAATTTCTTAGCTAGCTTAATGAAAGTTTCAAAAGCATCGCTTTTGTGAGTTAGAAATTTAACCCACGTATATCTAGAGTAGTCATCGACCACAACTAGACAGTACCTTCTACCGCCGACACTCTGAACTCTAGTAGGTCCGAATAGATCCATATGTAGAAGTTCAAGAGGTTGAGAAGTAGAGACTTCATTCTTAGATTTGAATGAAGACTTAGTTTGTTTTCCAAGAGAACATGCTTCACAGAAGCTGTCATGCTCAAAACGGTTATTGGGTAATCCCTTAACCAAATCCTTTTTCACAAGCTTGGATAACAATTTGAAGTTGGAGTGTCCCAACCTTCTATGCCATAGTAGGCTTTCATCTTTGACTGTCAGAAGGCAACTTTCTGTAGTACAGAAGCTATTCTGAGTCAAGGTGTAGATGTTCCCTTTACGGTTCCCAATGAAGCGAACTTCATTGTTTAGGACTCCGGAACACTTATCTTGATCAAAAGTTATTTTATAACCTTTGTCACAAAGCTGGCTAATGCTCAGCAAATTATGTTTGAGTTCTGTAACCAACAGAACCTCATCGATGACCATGGAGTCAGAACTTCCAATGGTACCTTTGCCGATGACAGAGCCTTTGCTATTGTCACCGAATTTAACCGACCCTCCACATTGTAGAGTCAGTTGGGAAAATTTGGATGGGTCTCCGGTCATGTGCCTGGAGCATCCACTATCCAGATACCATTCGCTTTCAACAGTTTCTGTTTGAAAGCAGGTATGAAGTTCATTTTGAGTTTCTGTGTGAGTTGTGAGGCACACTTGTGCTTCCTCATCATCAGAATCATCAAGTTCTGCCCAAGAAGCTATTGCTTTCTTGAACTTGTATTTAGGAGAAGGTTTCTCCTTTTCTTTAAGTAAAGGACATTCTGTTTTGTAGTGTCCTTTCTTTTTGCATTCAAAGCATGTGACCAACTTTGGATCCATGTGTTTTTGGCTTCTCTTATTGAAGCGCTTTTTGGAGACGAACCGCAAAAGTCTTTTAGCTATCATTGCGAGTTCATCATCCGAATCAGCTTCTGCTTCATCATCCGAACCTTCTATAGGTTCTTCTGATGCTCTGAAAGCAACAGGTGCTCTCTTTATATCTGGTTGAGAGGATCTTTCCATCTCATACGAGATTAAGGAGCTCATCAACTGATCTAGTCGAAGAATAGAGAGGTCTTTAGCTTCCTCTATAGCCGTTTTCTTGGCTTCCCAAGATTTGGGTAGAGTACGCAAAACCTTTCGAACTAGCTTAGAGTTTTGATAGGTTTTGCCCAAATGAGTTAGGGCATCGACTAGGAGGTTGAGTCTCTGGAACATTTGTTCTACAGATTCATCAGCCTTCATAGTAAAGTTTTCATATTGGTGAATTAAGAAATTCACCTTAGTTTCTCTTATCTGGTCTGTCCCAATATACATGGTGACAAGTTTGTCCCAGATTTCCTTGCCCGAAGTGCAAGTTGAAACTTTGACGAATTCACCTTCTGACATAGCATTGAACATCAAATACTTTGCCGTTTTAGTGAGTCGTCTGATCTTAAGGTATTCCCTTGTAGGATGACCTTCTCGATCAAATCGTTGGTTCTCAGGTATAGAAGGTGGACCATCTTCTATATAAGACCATAAGTCTTCGTCGATAGCATCAACGAATGCGCTCATTCGAATTTTCCAATAGGCAAAATTCTTACCATCGAAAATGGGAGGATTCCCAACATGTGGTTTAGGCACATTATAGTTTTCAGCCATATGTTCAATTCGTATAGAGTATTACGCTTCTATAGAACAGAACGTTGACGAATAGAACCTCAACAAAGAAGCAAGCTTCTGTTGGGTAGAAATCAGTTGTCAAGCTGTAGTTGTTGGATTCGCAGAGCGATAGGCTTCTGCAGAAAATGCCAACAGATCGTATGCTTCTACAAAGTAGAGGAACAAGTCGTTTCTCACAGAACAAGATGCTTCTATGGAACAGAGGTTAAATTCTGATAGAGCGTAAGCTTCTACAGAATAGAACCAAGTTGATTTTCACAGAGCTTAAAGCTTCTGTGCAGTAGCGGGTTGATTCTGATAGAGCGTAGGCTTCTACAGAATAGAACCAAGTTGATTTTCACAGAGCTTAAAGCTTCTGTGCAGTAGCGGGTTGATTCTGATAGAGCGTAGGCTTCTACAGAATAGAACCAAGTAGGTTTTCACAGAGCTTAAAGCTTCTGTTGAATAGCGGGTTGATTCTGATAGAGCGTAAGCTTCTACAGAATAGAAACAGTCACAGAGCTAAAAGCTTCTGTGGAGAAGAGTGTGTAGCTGGAAAGAGCTTTTCAAGGATCTACAACAAGCTGTTAAGCCTCTGTTGAACCCGCTCTGATACCAATTGTTACACTAAGAGGGGGGGTGAATTAGTGTTAATCTCCAAATTCGGATTTTAATGCTTTTTCGTTTTACCCCGCAGCGGAATGAAAAGCTTCTGTTAAACAGAGCCTGTAAGTTTCTGTAAGACAGAACGTTTGATTGTGTATGCAAATTTGTTTGATGGACACAAGGATTTTTATAGTGGTTCAGCAAATTGCTTACGTCCACTCTTCACCCAGATATTTGGATGGTTTCCACTCAAATGTATCTCAGTACAAGTTACACAAGTGATAGCAACTAAAAGCAAACCCGTAGAGTTCTGTACAATAGAGGCTTGAGTGGCAGAACACAGACCAGAAGGTTCTGTGCCGTAGAGGCTCGTTATGTAGCACAAACCCGAAGGTTCTGTACTATAGTAACTTAGGCTCAATACAGACCAGAAGGTTCTGTATCGTAGAGGGTAAGGCACAACACAGACCAGAGGGTTCTGTGTCGAAGAGACTTAGGCACAACACAGACCAGAGGGTTCTGTGTCGAAGAGACTTAGGCACAACACAGACCAGAGGGTTCTGTGTCGAAGAGACTTAGGCACAACACAGACCAGAGGGTTCTGTGTCGAAGAAGGTAGGCACAACACAGAGGGTTCTGTGTCGAAGAAGGTAGGCACAACACAGAGGGTTCTGTGTCGAATATGTCAATCCACAACAGAAGGTTCTGTATAGGAAATGACTTAGTTGTGAAGCACAGATCTGAAAGATTCTGTACTAAGGGTAATCGACCTTCTACTGAACAGACCGTGAGGTTCTGTAGCAAAAGTGACCAGGAAAATGTATGCACAGACCCGTAGGGTTCTGTACTACAGAGGGTTGTACAGACCGTAAGGTTCTGCACTAAAGTAGATTCAGACCTGAAGGTTCTGCTCTACAGAGGGTTATACAGATCCGAAGATTCTGTACAACAGAAGGTTGCACGCGTTAACGTGACTAACTAGGTAGCAAATGCGCAATCCTCTTAAGGAAAACGACTTCGTGGCGTACCCCACGCGAGCACGTAGCGGACCCTACGCAAGCGAACAGCAACCCCTGTTCAAGGATGGATTTTCCCTCCGGCGGCTCCACACGACCTGCACGATCTCCTCGAGATAGCGACTATGTGGCGTACCCCACACAAGCACGTAGCATACCCTACGCAAGCACGCAGTAGACCCTGCGCAAGCACGCGGCAAACCCCACGCAAGCAGACGGCAGCCTCCGTCCTAGGTTCCTGCACACAGAGTTCTACACAACAGAAGCTGGTCAGTCCCTCACCTTCTGTGCTCCCGAGGTTTAGCCCTTCTCTCCGGCCTGCTGCACGTTGCCCACGTACACACGCTTCCAACAACGTCTCGCAGCTTCCAGCCGAGTCCTTCGAGCCCCCGAGTCACTCTCCCAGAAGGCTTCACCAACGATGCAACTTCCGCCGGTAGTGCTCCTCGTGTGACTAACTCAAAACGAATGAAAGAATGAGAGAACTAAGGAAATTAAAACAATGAAGCTCACGCTCTCTCTGGACAGAATGGGATGGATTGATTCGTTGTGTTTACAATGGAGAGGGCGTGGCTATTTATACACTGAATTCTAAGAAGAAAATGCAAGAAGGAAAAATATAAATGCGTAATCTGCAAAAAGAGAAATTAAAAGTTAGTTTACAGAATGATATACACGTGCAAGCATTCAGAAAATAAATCAGAATAAGATCATGATATATTTTCCATGAATAGTGCACCACAGAAGGTATCGCAGAAGGTTCTGCTTGATAACCTTCTATAGGTGGAAACAATCGTTGATTTGTTTCCAAATGACTTGAAGTCAATTCCATCCTGATAAAGATACATAGGAGGACGCATCTAGACAGGTGGTAGTGATAGGTTTGCAAATAACGGTCGTATAGTGGTCAATTAAGCTTACAGAAGCCTGTAGACCGTCTAGTAGAACCTTTCCATAAGTAGAAGATATATTTCCTTTACAAGAATTATTATCTCCAATATGATTATTTGGAAACCAAATCGTGGTAATTTGATCAGATAAATATCTTAATCAAATTAAGCATATTTCGTAATTAAATAATTGAAATCTAATCATTTAATTACAAGAATAATTCTTACAAGAAGTCCTTAATAATAGAAGCTTCTGTAGAATAGAATGTTCGACCTTCTGTAGTACAGAGGGTCAGGCTCATCATCAAAGCCAAGAATGTTCGACCTTCTGTGGCACAGAGGTCTGGCTCATCATCAAAACCTTTTCCAACAAGAGTTAATTACCTGCGTAGGTTCATAGGGAATGTCGCAGGAAAGACAAAAGCCTTCTCTAATCTATTAAGAGAAAGGGATGAATATAAATGGACTGAAAAACATGAAGAGGCTTTTAATGCCCTAAAAGGATACTTAATGCATCCACCGGTTCTGATTCCCCCTCAACAAGGAAAACCTTTCATCCTTTACGTAGCGGCTATTGGAATAACAATAGGCGCAATGTTGGCACAAACAGATCAGGACGGACGCGAAAGGGCAGTCTACTATCTATCAAGACAGCTAACCCCGACTGAGGTTAGATACACTCCAAAAGAGAAATTATGCCTGTCGGTATTCTATGCCGTAATGAAACTTAGACACTACATTGGGAACAGGGAAGTCTACATGGTGTCTAAGTCGCCCATAATTAAATATTTCTTTGAAAGTCCATTATTAGCCGGACGTATCAGCAAATGGAGCTTAATTCTTTCCCCGTATGATTTGAGATACAAATCCCAGCAGTCGGTTAAAGGACAGATATTAGCTGATTTCCTAGTGGATCATGACCCGGACCTGTCGATAGATCAAGAGGAAAAAATCGACGATATCTGGCAGGTGTGGTTTGATGGTTCATCTACAAGAAACGGAGCAGGGATAGGAGTTCATATAATGTCTCCTATGGGCAGAGACATCAGGTTGGCCTTTCGTTTACATAAATTGTCAACCAACAATGCTGCTGAATATGAAGCGTTGATAACCAGTGCTAAAAGAACTCCTTTTATTAAAAGCAAAGCGAGTTCGAATCAAGGGTGATTCCCAGTTGGTTATCAACCAAGTAAATGAGGAGTGTTCGTGTCAAGAGAAGTTGCGACCTTACCTTGATATAGTTCGGCAATTGGTTGCACGCTTTGAAAATATAACTTTTCATTTCATAAGCCGCGACGAAAACAGAGTAGCTAATAACTTGGCACAACTTGCCTCGGGTTATAAAGGAAAAGTTAACTTAGGGGATTTGATAGAAATAGAGTCGCATTTGCAACCAAGAAATAATGTCATGGCAATAGACATAATGAAGCAAGACGAAGATTGGAGAAAACCAATCATAGATTTTCTCTCTGATCCGAGTCGAAAGGTTAAACAGCGAATTAAAGTCCAGGCACTAACGTATGTTCTTCTAGATGGTGTCCTCTATAAGAAAGATACTAATGGAGTACTCTTGAGGTGTGTAGACTTAGAAGAAGCTACCCCAATAATGTTAGAAACCCATGAAGGACTCTGTGGATCGCATCAATCGGGAATTAAAATGTGTTGGATTATTCAGATACACGGGTTTTATTGGCCATCAATGATGAAAAATTGTATTGAAATTGCTAGGGGATGTCAAGATTGCCAGCGACACGGCCCGTCGACTCGTGCACCAGCGACTAACCTGATTCCCATAATCAAACCTTGGCCTTTTAGAACTTGGGCTTTAGATATAATAGGAGAGATTCACCCCCACTCTAGTCGAGGGGACGCGTTCATCTTGGTAGCAACAGACTACTTCACTAAGTGGATAGAAGCTCAAGTCTACAAGAAAATTGACCACAGTGAAGTGATCGATTTCTTGCGAACTTACATCATCTATCGCTTTGGCATTCCTCAAAACATCGTTGTAGACAATGGGACAGCTTTTAACAATGCCAAGGTGAGGGAATTCGCTGAAGAGTTTGGCTTCACAATCTCGAACTCTACCCCGTATTACCCTCAAGCGAATGGGCAGGCTGAAGCATCTAACAAATTGATAAAAAACAACATCCAAAAGATGATTGGGTGTAATCCGAGAAAATGGCATTAAGTGTTAAATGATACCTTATGGGCTCTAAGAGTCACTAAGCGAGAAGGCACTGGAGAAACACCATTCGCGCTAGTCTACGGGCATGATGCGATTTTACCCATAGAAATGAGGTATAAGTCGCTTCGCGTTGCACCGTCAAGTCTACAAGAGGAAGCTATGTATATAGCTCTAGAGGAATTAGAGAAGAAGAGGTTAGAAGTTGTAGACAAGCTAGAAGCACACAAGCAAAGAATAGCCCGACACTACAATAAGAAGGTAGTCCATAAACGCTTTAATGTCGGCGACTTGGTCTGGAAAATGGTGTTGCCACTAAAATCCAATGATCAAGTATTAGGGAAATGGTCCCCAAATTGGGAGGGACCATATCGGGTAATCGAAGCCTATTCAACGAATAGTTATAGGTTGTCAACGCTCGAAGGGGTTAAGCAACCGTTGAAAATTAATGGTAAGTATTTGAAGCAATACAAAAAGACCATTTGGGAATCCCATAGGAAGGTTTTAGAAAAGCGTTTCCCAGCTGTTCTTAAAAAAATTGCACAAAGAAAAATGTTGACGTAATTGTAGACTTGCAAGTTTGTGCTCTAAATGATGTCTACATTATAAAAGAATAGTGTAGAAGAAATTGAATACACGGTCGTAGACTGAGTTTGTTTATAGGGTGTCATCCCTGCGACTTGCTGTCTACAACCGGTAGGAAAAATATGAAAAGTAAGGGAAAAACTTCAGCGTGGAGGAAGTCGCAGGCTTGATCTTGTACCAGGCCTGGAAATTGAACCGGTTGCCTCCACGAACAGAAGAGTCAAAACCTTGGCACGGTTGCGCTTAAGGGTGAACTCGTTCTTCCGGCGATACCAAGACATCAAGTCGTCTTGGTCCTGCTACGCAGAAGCATGTGCAGTCCGTTCAACGAGCAGAGAGTCCACCACAGCGATCCGCTCCTTGAGATCATTCTCAAGAGCCAAGAGCTCCTGTAGTCGTTTTTAGACTTGGAGGAGTTGCCTGGACATGTCTTCTTTCTGGTCCCGGAGGAGTTGCCTATTATCCACCTCCTGTAACTGAGCAGTCAGCTTCTCATGGATCTAGTATTTAGCTTCCTGGTGAGCCTTGAGATCATCTTGATAGACTGACCACTCAGTCCAAAACTGCGACTTGAATTCCTCGCAAGCGGCCAGCATCTGCACACTGGTTGTTGGAGAACTCTGTATCTCTGCAGCGCAGTCCTGTAGCTCCTTAAAGAGAGCTTCAGAGAAGGTTTCATGGCAGAGCAGCTTCGCGATACGGTTCACATTCTCCATGACACGGTTGTAGTCGCTGACACCGCTTGATGTGCCTTCGCCGGAAGGTGCATTTAAAGGATGGATAGGAGGAGAAGCGACAGGCGTCGCAGCTGGTTGTATATCAATACCAGGATCAGCCTCTGAAGCGACTGCCTCCTCCTCCTGAGTCGCAACGTTCGCTGTAGACACAGCAGGGTCTACGGCGCCAAGAGGAGTGGCTTCAGGAGCGCATATCTTTTCCTGCGCTGCGACTTCCCCTCCGATGGTAACTTCATCCCCCTTTGTAAGCGCTAGCAACTGAGGTGTAGGGATGGAGGTATCCTGTGAACAGAAAAGAGATTAGATATCAAAGCATTCAAAGAAAAGGAAACGGTAAAGAGGGACTTACATCCATCTCATGCTCTGATGATGCTTCCGGCGATATGGAGATTAAGGGCTCTAAAGCCAACGATTGCCTAAAGCAAGAAGCAAGTATTATAAGAGTTGGTAGAGAATTGTTCATTAACAACAAGGGAATGACACATACTCTGGAGGTGGAGTGATAGATTGGACAGCCGCCGAACTTGGAGTCTGGGGCATAGATGATTCAGACTCCCGGGAAGTAAGTCTCGCTTGCTTCTACATTTGAGAAAAAGGGATTTCATCGGAGTCTGAGGCTGGAGGAGAGGGCATCTTTCGTTTCCCGCGCTTCTTTGATGAAGTAGAAGGCGAGTCCTCAGCCTTGGACTTCCCAGCCTTCTTCGCAGGAACTCGCCGGTACGTGCGAGTCGAGCTACTGGCTGGAGGAGTAAGGCTCGTCTCTGAAGGGGTACCTCCTCCAGATCCAGATTCTTATCCACTCTTTGAAACACAGAAAACAAACATTTATTTTCAAAAGCGATTAGTAAAAAGGAGAGCTGTTAAATCTTACCAGCTGGTACTTTCTGCCCAGCCTTTAACTTCAACTCAGTGGTGAGATGTAGGTCCGGCTCTGTGGAGACATCCAGGAACCTCATCTTGCTGCGAAGAGCCTTAAAAGTCAACGACCACTGATAAGAAAAGGCTTCAGTGACGTAGACTATGGTGTTCTCAAGAGGGAATTCATACGCCGAAGCTCCGTCTTCCTTGATAAGAGATCCATCGCAGCCTAGAAGGAGCTCTTAGAAAGGACATAGCTGCTCCTAGAAGACATGTTGGAATCGTCGAAGAATGGGGCTGCAGAGCTTTGGACAAAACCCAACTGTCTTGCGCATAGCTGGGGATTATAGACTTCGAAGCTGAAGCCTGACTCTGTTGCGCAGGCTAAGACTCTGCTAGTAAGAACAGAGTCCCAGTAAACACTCGACTCCAGCTTCTTCCGGCGCTTGGTGATGGCATGATCAGCTGGGAATGGGTGCCAGTCACGGCGTTCACTCCGGTCAATGTCGACCAGGTGCTTCATGTGCCCTGTAACAGAGGCCCACAGCCATTGATCCTTTGATTGGCAGCAAGACTTGAGCATATGGATCCCATAACAGCTATCCTTAGCAACGCTGGAGGGCATCCGATACCCAGAGAGTCCTGGAAGCCATATGCAGGCCCATAGATGCACCATCCAAAGAAGGCCACCTGCTAGATATTTCGGGAAGGGCTTGGCAGTCGCGCTGGTCTTATAGAGACTCTGGTAGATAATACCCAGCAAGAATGGTGCCCAAGCCACCCTGCTCTTCGCCGTGCTCAGGAAATTGGCAATCCCGTATACAAGCTTCGGCACCCTCTTGCCAGCAAAGCAGTAAACATATTTGCTCAACCAGATGCTAAAGAACTCAACCTCCTCAGCCTTACCCCAGACAGCAGTAGACCGGTCCTCAATCATCTTAAGGTGTTTCTCTGCTATATTCTGAATCTGTAGCATCTCTTTAGGATGATAATCACCATCCAAGGAATATAAGCGAACGGGGGTTCCAGACACACTACTCTCGGTCAAGAAGTAAATATCTTCTAAAGTAATGGTCATAGGACCCTCCGGCAGATAAAAGCAATTCACCTCGCTATTCCAGAGAGGAAGTAGACTGGCACATACCTTTGGGTCATAATGCTTCCCAAGCATAGTAATCTTCATGAAAGACCAAAGACCGCATGTTCTGAGTTTGCCCTCCAATTTCTCCAGCCAGCAAGTGAACCACTGTCGGAACAGGTTTTTCTCTACGGAAGGAAAGCAGAGGAAGCCACTCTTGTCCTCCCAGTTGAGGGGGTCGACGAAGTCTACCCGGCAGATAGGAATCTGGAACGCTGTCATTAGGTACTCGTAAGGAACGGGGTCCGGGAAAAGATGGGTGCCGAGGACAGGACCAAGGGTTAGACCCTCGCCGTCCACAGTAGTAACGACACCGGTGGGACCGGCACGTTATTGATGCCACTGAAAAGAGCCAAGAGTCGACATCGGAGTTTTCTTTGGAAAGAAGTTAGGGTTTCAAGGAGAATCGAGGTTTCTTGGAGAGAAGGAAGTTGAGGCGTAGGACGTAAGTGAGAGGAGGGAAAACAAAACGCTTATTTTAAACCCAAAAAATTGACAACTGTGCTCAGGCGACGAAAAGTCGCCTCAGCAAAAAGAGGGAGGCTTATGTTGACACGATAGGATATTCTGGGCCTGTGTTAAGTCTACAGCCCATATTGGAACACGGGCCTTAGCTAAGTCTATAGCCCGTCGACTGTGCCGAATCCTCAGTCCGCAACAGCCTAAGTCTACGACCCCTTTTAGAAATACGAGTGTGAGCTAAGTCTACAACTTATCTGGACACGTCCCACGCACGATCTCATTAAGTGGAGGTTAGAAGAATCTCTGAGAAAAACAAACTCCGAGATCCCTGGAGAGAAGTTAAGATCAAGCCACGATTTAAGGGATTTTTCGGGGACGTGTGGAGCGTACAAAGACTTACGAGATTCAGTATAAAAGGGGAACAGACTCTCCTTAGGAAAAGGCACGATCAATCAGCCAAACACAAGCTTTGCATTGCTCGTCACCCTTAGTTTAGTAGATACCTCGGCCTGGATTTATTGGGTCATCCTTCCAACAGCGAAGTGAGCAACCGTAGCTCCGTTGATCAACCTTCCGCCAGCACTCCCATCGTCGAGACGAGCAGCCGTAGTCTCGACACCCAGCTTCCACCATCGCCTCCACCGTCGGGACGAGCAATCGTAGTTCCGACGATCATCCTCCGCCTGCATCTCCGCCACCAAGGTGTTTCATCCGAGGCCTTAGCATCCACATCCGACATCCGCTAGACTCTGCTTCACGGGGCGCAAATCTACAACGCACTGTACCGAGTCTACAGCGTCAGCAGTGACGTCAGCATCAAGTCTACGTTTCGCGACAACGAGTCTACAGCGTCAGCAGTGACGTCAGCTCCAGTCGCACCTCCAGCAGTGAGTCTACATCGCCTCCGTCATCCATACCACCGTTTTTTCCTTCATTTTTATGGCTGTAAGCATTCGTTTCTCCTTTTAAAACTTTGAACTTGTAACAGCCGTATTATTTATCATTGAAATTCATCTTTCTGGCGACCACATACAATTCCCTGTGAGTCCAATTGCCAAATATTTCCGACGTGGTCCGTTTCCTACGCGAACAATATCCTCCGAGCCTGCCCATATAAGGAAAAGGCACGTTCCCTTTTGTTCAGTACACTGTTTTCTTCCCATTTTTTGTTCATCCCGAACATACGAGACAGAGATTTGTTTGTCCTGTGACAAGGCTTAAATGGCTATGCTTACGAGTTAGTCCAAAAATATTTTTTGAAATATGATAACTAGTTTCAAAAAACTCTTGAAATATTGTCCATAAATTGAACTTTATAAGTTAAGTTCATTTGTTAAGGAAATCAAACTTTATAAACTTGATTTTCAATTTTATTCTTAAGAAATCGAACTTCGATTTCAAGAAAACATTAGATTTCCTTAAGAATTCATTGATTGATGTACTTATATAAATGGGCATTGAAAATCGACTTATAAATACAATTTTTCTTAATAAGTGAACTTGAACTTATAAAGTTCGAGTTCGAACATTCTTTCAGGAATTTTAAAATTGCATACTTTATTTCGAAAAAAAAATACTTTCTGGACTAAGAAAAGAAAGGGTAAAATGCATGAGAACATACAACCGTAAAAGGACGTCTGTTTTTTGGGTAGTAAACTTTTCGAGCCGGGGAAGGGCACGACTTTGTCTTTTTTTTAAGGTGCTAAAATATTCCTTACACCGGATGATTATTAAATTAAGCCCGCGTGTGATCGTATTCACACAATCAAGTCAGATCATGTATCATTCAGGAATGGAGCTAGGGACATGTCATACTCATCTAATAATTAACACCGCCTGTCTGCAGATCGATGATGAAGATATTCCTCAAGTTTTATTAATTTTTGCACAGCTCAAAAGGGCTAGCGACGTGCACCACTTTATTAAAACAACTAGCCAAAAAAATGCGACATCTTGTCGCCGTCTTCGGAGTCAATGCCTCGCCCTCTTCAACCCAAGGAGGGAGGGAGAAAATAAGAAGTCAAGAGGGGGTTTCACTATCCAAACATAAGGAGTCTGTCAAGTACCAAACCTTAAACCCAGCCGCAACAATCCTGTATTGATTTTGGCAGCTTATATTGGGGGAACGTTTGAGGAATTTGGACGGCAGCCGGTGTTTAAGCTACTAAGAAAGAAGCCAACGCGATGCGATCGAATTATATTAGCGACGAGCAAAGCACGCGAAGAAACCTCCTTTAAGAGGTCAACGAGAGCGGATACCCAATGAAGCCATCGAAAAACAAAAATCATGTGGTGCGATTTTTTTTCAAGGGTATTCTGCTCCATCTCAATGCTCGGCACAACATATTGCAGCTGCAGACGAATCCCCCAGGGGGCATATCAATCAGACGTGGACTAGGCAGCTAAATCGAAGTAGCTAACGATAGAATTTCATTTTATTTGATTAACTTTTTTTTTAATTAAAATTCACGTGGGTTATAATCAATTATTATTTTGTATTTATTTAAACGGTTGTGCGAAGACAATGCATCCGATCATTTTAGTTGAACTTTTGTGTGTCTGATTAATGTTTTATTATTAATGTGCTTTTAACGGCTTATTATGCTCATGTATTGACGTAGTAACGAAAGAGTTGTCACATCATATATTAACAATTGCTAAGTGTCGTCTTCCACTGATCTTATAGTTACCGGTTTGAATTTACTCGGTTAACGACGTTGAATGCGAGAAATAATATTAAAAGACTTACACAGTCTGCGTTTTATAGTTAAAAAATCGATGTTTATGGTGTTACGGACGTTTCCCCGACAAAATCTACAGTAAAAACAGTGATTTCTCCCAGTCGTGTTTAAGCATCGCCTCGTATAGCATGCATTGAACGTCATCACTAAGGGAATATGACATAATGTCGCGAGGTTTAATGTAAATCAATCTTACTTTTGGATCGGAAAGAAAGCGTTTTAAAAAATTAT